>JAZHEH010002812.1:7264666-7868500 GCA_036589455.1 Ateles fusciceps
GCTGGGAGTACTGTGGGAGGTGTTCTCGGTAGTCAGGATTGAAGAAGTGAAGTTGAAAGTAGTGCGTGAGGTGGTCTTGGTGGTGAGGGTTGAAGAGGTGAAGCTGGGAGTACTGTGTGAGGTGGTCTCAGTGGGGATTGAAGAAGTGAAGCTGGGAGTATTCTGTGAGGTGGTCTCAGTGGTGGATATTGAAGAGGTGAAGCTGGGAGTACTGCATGAGGTGGTCTTGGTGGTGACTATTGAAGAGGTGAAGCTGGGAGTGCTGTATGAGCTGGTCATGGTGGTGAAGATTGAAGAGGTGAAGCTGGGTGTACTGTGTGAGGTGATCTCGGTGGTGCTGATTGAAGAAGTGAAGCTGGGAGTACTCTGTGAGATGGTCTCGGTAGTGGATATTGAGAAGATGAAGCTGGGAGTAGTGTGAGAGGTGGTCGCTGTGATGGGGATTGAAGAGGTAAAGCTGGGAGTACTGCCTGAGGTGGTCTCGGTGGTGGGGATTGAAGAAGTGAAACTGGGAGTACTGTGTGAGGTGGTCTTGGTGGTGGGTATTGAAGAGGTGAAGCTGGGAGTAGTGTGAGAGGTGGTCTCAGTGCTGGTGATTGAAGAGGTGAAGCTGGGAGTACTGTGTGAGGTGGTCTTGATGCTGGTGATTGAAGAGGTGAAGCTGGGAGTACTGGGTGATGTGGTCTCAGTGCTGGTGATTGAAGAGGTGACACTGGGAGTACTGTGTGAGGTGGTCTCAGTGCTGGTGATTGAAGAGGTGAAGCTGGGAGTACTGTGTGAGGTGGTCTTGGTGCTTGTGATTGAAGAGGTGAAGCTGGGAATACTGTGTGAGGTGATCTCGGAGGTGGGGAATGAAGAGGTGACACTGGGAGTACTGTGTGAGGTGGTCTCGGTGCTGGTGATTGAAGAGGTGAAGCTGGGAGTACTGGGTGAGGTAGTCTCAGTGCTAGCGATTGAAGTGGTGAAGCGGGGGAGTACTGTGTGAGGTGGTCTCGGTTGTGGGGATTGAATAGGTGATGCTGGGAGTACTGTGTGAGGTGGTCTCGGTGCTGGTGATTGAAGAAGTGAAGCTGGGAGTACTGTGTGAGGTGCTGGTGATTGAAGAGGTGAAATTGGGAGTACTGGGTGAGGTGGTCTCAGTGCTGGTGATTGAAGAGGTGAAGCTGGGAGTACTGTGTAAGTTGGTCTCAGTGGTGGGGATTAAAAAGGTGAAATTGGGAGTACTGGGTGATGTGGTCTCAGTGCTGGTGATTAAAGAGGTGACGCTAGGAGTACTGTGTGAGGTGATCTCAGTGCTGGTGATTGAAGAGTTGAAGCTGGGAGTACTGTGTGAGGTGGTCTTAGTGCTGGTGATTGAAGAGGTGAAGCTGGGAGTACTGGGTGAGGTGGTCTCAGTGCTGATGACTGAAGAAGTGAAGCTGGGAATACTGGGTGATGTGGTCTCAGTGCTGGTGATTGAAGAGGTGAAGCTGGGAGTACTGTGTGAGGTGGTCTTGGTGCTTGTGATTGAAGAGGTGAAGCTGGGAGTACTGTGTGAGGTGATCTCGGAGATGGGGATTGAAGAGGTGAAGCTGGGAGTACTGTGTGAGGTGGTCTTGGTGCTTGTGATTGAAGAGGTGAAGCTGGGAGTACTGTGTGAGGTGATCTCGGAGGTGGGGATTGAAGAGGTGACGCTGGGAGTACTGTGTGAGGTGGTCTCGGTGCTGGTGATTGAAGAGGTGAAGCTGGGAGTACTGGGTGAGGTGGTCTCAGTGCTGGTGATTGAAGTGGTGAAGCTGGGAGTACTGGGTGAGGTGGTCTTGGTTGTGGGGATTGAAGAGGTGATGCTGGGAGTACTGTGTGAGGTGGTCTCGGTGCTGGTGATTGAAGAAGTGAAGCTGGGAGTACTGTGTGAGGTGCTGGTGATTGAAGAGGTGAAATTGGGAGTACTGGATGAGGTGGTCTCAGTGCTGGTGATTGAAGAGGTGAAGCTGGGAGTACTGTGTAAGGTGGTCTCAGTGGTGGGGATTGAAGAAGTGACGCTGGGAGTACTGTGTGAGGTGGTCTCTGGTTCTGGTGATTGAAGAAGTGAAGCTGGGAGTACTGTGTGAGATGGTCTCAGTGCTGGTGACTGAAGAGGTGAAATTGGGAGTACTGGGTGAGGTGGTCTCAGTGCTGGTGATTGAAGAGGTGAAGCTGGGAGTACTGTGTAAGGTGGTTTCAGTGGTGCGGATTGAAGAGGTGACGCTGGGAGTACTGTGTGAGGTGGTCTTGGTGCTGGTGATTGAAGAAGTGAAGCTGGGAGTACTGTGTGAGGTGGTCTCAGTGCTGGTGATTGAAGAGGTGAAGCTGGGAGTACTGTGTGAGGTGGTCTTGGTGCTTGTGATTGAAGAGGTGAAGCTGGGAGTACTGTGTGAGGTGATCTCTGGAGGTGGGGATTGAAGAGGTGACGCTGGGAGTACTGTGTGAGGTGGTCTCGGTGCTGGTGATTGAAGAGGTGAAGCTGGGAGTACTGGGTGAGGTAGTCTCAGTGCTAGCGATTGAAGTGGTGAAGCTGGGAGTACTGTGTGAGGTGGTCTCAGTTGTGGGGATTGAATAGGTGATGCTGGGAGTACTGTGTGAGGTGGTCTCGGTGCTGGTGATTGAAGAAGTGAAGCTGGGAGTACTGTGTGAGGTGCTGGTGATTGAAGAGGTGACGCTGGGAGTACTGTGTGAGGTGATCTCAGTGCTGGTGATTGAAGAGGTGAAGCTGGGAGTACTGTGTGAGATGGTCTTAGTGCTGGTGATTGAAGAGGTGAAGCTGGGAGTACTGGGTGAAGTGGTCTCAGTGCTGATGATTGAAGAAGTGAAGCTGGGAGTACTGGGTGAGGTGGTCTCAGTGCTGGTGATTGAAGAGGTGAAATTGGTAGTACTGTGTGAGGTGGTCTTGGTGCTTGTGATTGAAGAGGTGAAGCTGGGAGTACTGTGTGAGGTGGTCTCAGTGCTGGTGATTGAAGAGCTCAAGCTAGAAGTACTGTGGGATGTGATCTCAGTGGTGGTGGTGAACAAGTTTGTTGTAGGAGTGGTGGCTGTTTCTGTGGTCCGGAGAAAGGACGAGGTGGGTGGGAGAGTAACGGTGGTGGACAATATACCCTGTTGTACTTGTGGAAAAGGTGATTTTGGTCGTGGAGTCTGGGACAGTGCTAGTGGGAAAAGTAGGGTGGGTGGTCTCAGATGTAGGTGTACACCTGGTGATGGTAGTGGGGAGTGTGGTCACCAAGGCAGATGAAGGAGTGGTGTTTGTGGTATGACTGGTGATCATTTCTGTGCTCAGGACAGGTGTGGAAGATAAAATGCTACTGGTGAGTGTTGATAACATATTAGTGGCTGTGGGCTGAGAGGCCGTAGTTGTCACAGAAGTCACTGTCTTTGTGGAAGTGGTTGAGGAAGTGATGGGGGTGGCAGAAGTCACTGCTGTTGTGAAGGTCATAAACATGGGAGTTGGGGACAGGGTCGTATGGATGCTTCCAGTGGGCAGGGTCGTCATTTCTGTTGTTCTAGTTGTAGAGGAGATCGTAGTGTGGAAGGCTGTGTGTGTGGCTGACACAGAGGAGAAGGGTGACACCGTCACTGCGGGAGTTTCCCTTGCCGTGGTGATAGAGGGAGAAGAGGTCACCGCTCACGTTCCTTCCTCAGTAGTGGTAATAGGGTAAGTACTGATGACAGTGGCCACTGGCGTCTGTGTCTCGGGAGTGGGGGTGTAAGAGCTGGTGAAGGCCACCTGCGTCGTGGTCACACAGATGGAGGTGGGGTGGGAGACGGTGATTATAAGCTCGTTGGATACGCGCACTCAGTGGTGGCCGCATAGACCAAAACAGTGGGTGGAGTGGTTTCAACCTTGAAGGCAAACGTGGAGGCCGGGGTGGTTGAGGTGTCGGAACTGACTGGAGAACTGCGAAATGTTTCAGGGATGGGTGTGTCATGGGGGTAGGTAGTGTGAGTCATAGGTGCATTTTCCCTGTGGCCTGGAGCGGGAGAGGCGATCTGGGGGACACTGAGTGACCGCCCAGCCGTGCCTCTAGAGTGTGAAGAATTGCTGAGCGCGGCATGGGCTACTTCCGCGGTGGGGAAAGGCACGTGAGAGATGGATGTGGCCGTGGATAAAGGTCCTGCATTGGTGGCAGAGCAGAGGAATCCACTGGTGAACGCTGGGTCATGCTGTCACATCACACCAAGTGAGCTCCCACTCACCCATTTTCCAGCCAGCATCACAAAGGGCAGGACGTGCCGCAGCTCACTCCTGCATGGGAGGCAGCTTGGAACTGGGCGCTGTGGAGTGCTGGAGTTCCCTGCCTGTCTGCTCCCAGGGGAGTAGTGGGACGTGAGAACCCTCATCCCTCACCCGTCCTTGGCCTTGTCAGGACCGGTCCTCCTGTCCTGGGATAGCGGAGCTTGGCAGAGCTATCCTCCCTCCCCCTCCCTTCCCTTACTGGACACACCCAAGCCCCTCCTCCCTCTGCCCCTTTCTCTCCTCCCCCTGCTGCTGCCTGGAGTCCTCCTGTCCTCCCATTAGCCTTCTGCTCACTCCGCACCTCTGCTTCACTCCACACCCTGCTGCTGTCTGGGCTGACTCTTGCTTTCAAAGAGAAAAAGAGAGAACACAACTATTTCCTGGGAGCAGGCGCATCACAGGAACCAGGAGACAGAGAAAGCTGCACAAAGACCGCCAAGGTGGCTCACACCTGTCATCCCAGCACTTTCTGAGGCTGAGACAGGTGATCACTTGAGGTCAGGAGTTCAAGACCAGTCTGGCCAACATGTGGGAACCCCATCTCTACTAAAATAATAATAATAATAACACTAACAAGTCAGGTGTGGCAGAGTGCACCTCCTGAGGCAGGAGAATTACTTGAACCCGGAGGCAGAGGCTGCAGGGAGCCATGATTGCACCACTGCACTCCAACCTGTGCCACAGAGCAAGACTCTGTGTCCAAGTGAAAAGATATATTTTTCTATAACGATTCTGTTTTGGCCACGGTATTCATTAATTTACAAGCATGAACCGCGGCCTGTGGATTTCAACCTATTTCACAACGGTGAGACATCGGATCAGAGATCCGGCTGTCGGGGATGCTGGGGGCAAGGAAGACAGGCAGCCACGGCAGACGGGAAGCGGGAAGTACCCCGACCTCCTGCCCCTCACCTCGGGCACAGCCCATCTTGTGGCTGACAGCTAGGGTGTCACATCCCAGCCTAGCTCGCGGGTGTCAGGAAAGCGGGGTCGGGGGTTATGAGAACCCCCGGGCTACAGTCCTTGGCTCTGGACATGGCCCTGGAGGTGACTGAGAAGGGGACTCCTGGGCCTCTAGGGTGGACGGCCTGGGATCAGGGATCAGAAGCAGACACTGGAGGAAGAGAAAAGGGAAGTACAGAGGAGTGGGGGGGTGTCCCTGCAGGGCGGAGAGAGAAGCCCGGGACCCCACGCCGGGTCATCTTGGACGCACCCTTGGAAGTGAAGTGGACTTTAGAAGCTGCCCGCCCCATGGGGCCAACAGCTGTCCCCTGACACCTGGGCCCTGGCCAGGGGTGAGAGAATAACGGCAAAGCTTGGAGGAGCCGCTGGGGGGACAAAAGGCAAAGAGGCTGAAACCAGAGGAGGGAGACCAGGGGCAGAAGTCAGAGGGCTGTCAGGGAGGGGGAGGCCAGTGTGGAGGGGGCGCTGGGGCTGGGGGCGTGAGGCGGGTGACAAGGAGGAGTCAAGGCAGGAAGGGCACTGCTCTGGGAAGACGTAGCTCCACCCTCCACCCTGCATCTGCAGATACAGGTCGGGGCACAGCCCCTGCCACCTGCCCAGTGCATAGAGGAGAGTGACAGCGGGGGACCCAGCTCCCTCACTCCTACCCAACCTGGCTTTTCCCTGCACCTGGAGCTCTGAGAAACCCCTCCCTCATCCCCCGGCCCCCAGGCCATGCCTCGATTCACCCTGCACCCAGAACTCCAAGCAGCCCTCCTTCTCCCCGCTCCCCAGGCCTCAGAGCCACCTGCCCCTCCCCTCCCCTGGAACATCACATCAGGAGCTTCTCTTCAGCCCCCTCCGGCCTCTCCCCCCTCACCTGTGGCCCCTGGGGAGGCCTTGAGCATCCAGAGGAGGCTGAGGAACCACAGCAGCTGCATGGGCCCAGCAGACAGAGGTCTGGGGCAGAGCAGGCTCCAGGGCCAGGAGAGTGGCAGGAACGTGGCCCGAGGTGTGCACGAAATGAAAGTGCTGGTTATCTGTTCTGCTGAGCCTGAGAGCTGAGCACAGCCTCACCTTTGTACCGCCCCACCTCACCCCCTTCCTCCCTTCTCCCTGCATCCGGACAGACTGACGTCAGCGCTGTGGGAAGCAGGGACACGAGGAAAGAGATAGGACAAGTCCAGGAGGTGTCAGGCAGGGAGAGCTGCTGATGGCCCAGCCTCACAGCCTGCCTGGCCCACATGGAGCTTCCTGGAAGCTGCCCTCCCTCCCCCACACACCTGGAGGCTACCCTTAACTTGGACTCTGGAGTCTGGGACGACTCCTGCAGCCTCTCCTTAGTTTCAAAACCCAGGTTGCGAAGGAGTGAGGGAGCTGGGTCCCCACTGCACTCCAGCCTGGGCAACAGAGCAAGACTCCATCTCAAAAAAAAAAAAAACTAGTTTGGACCTAGAACACTGCCTTTCCTAGGTAGCAACTATTAGGAAGGTTGAATCTATCCAGTTTGGGCAAAGGTGTGAAGAATAAATGTTCTTACCCAGCTGGTGGGTGTGTAGGTGTGTTGGGTTGCTTTAGAAGGATAATTTGAGGATCACTTGAGGTCAGGAGTTCGAGACCAGCCTAGCCAAGATGGTGAAACCCAGTCTATACTAAAAATACAAAATTTAGCCTGCCGTGGGGTAGGTGCCTGTAATCCCACCTACTCGGGAGGCTGAAGCAGGAGAATTGCTTGAACCCAGGAGGCGGAGGTTGCAATAAGTCCAGATCCTGCACTGCACTCCAGCCCGGCAACAGAGCGAGACTTCATCCCAAAAATGAGATTTCAAAAAAATGTTGTTATCCAGCTGGTGGGTGTGTAGGTGGGTTGGGTTGCTTTAAAAGAGTAATTTGGTGGCATCTATTAACATTTTAAATGTGTGCCCTAGGACCCAAAAATTTCACCCTCCATCTGTGTGTCTAAGAAGCCCTTCAAGGAAGCATTCACAAGGATGTTTATTGACTCTAGATTATGGCAATTTTGATGGAAACTGGAAAAAACCCAGACTGAATTGTTTCAATCCAGAAAGAAGACGGAATCGTCACACTACAGAATACTATGCTTAGGCCGGATGCAGTGGCTCACACCTGTAATCCCAGCACTTTGCAAGGCCGAGGCAGGAGGATCTCTTGAGCCCAGATGTCCCAGGCCAGCCTGGGCAACATGGCAAGACCCCACCTCTACAAAAGAATACACAAAGATTAGCCAAGTGTTGCGGTGCACACCTGTGGTCTCAGCTATTTGGTAGGCTGAGGTGGGAGGATCACCTGAGCCCAAGATGTCAAGGATACAACGAGCCCTAATAGAACCACTGCACTCCAGCCTAGGCAATAAAGCGAAACCCTATCTCAAAAAAAATTATGACTATAAAATTAGGTCAGGGCCGGGTATGGTGGCTCATACCTATAATCCCAGCACTTTGGGAGTTCACGGCGAGGGGATCACTTGAGTTCAGGAGTTTGAGACCAGCCTGGCCAATATGGCAAAACCCCATCTCCACTGAAAATACAAAAACTAGCCAAGTGTCGTAGTGCACGCCTGTAATCCCAGCTACTTGGAAGGCTGAGGCAGGAGAATTGCTTGAACCCAGGGGGCGAAGTTTGCAGTGAGCCAAGATCTCACCACTCCACTCCGGCCTGGGTGACAGAGCAAGACTCCGTCTCAAAAAATAATACTAAAATAAAATAAAATTAGGTCAGACCACACACAGTAGCTCATACCTATAATCCCAACACTTTGGGAGGTCGAGGCAGGAGGATCACTTGAGGCCAGGAGTTCAAGACCAGCCTGGGCAATATAGTGAGACCCATCTGTACCAAAAAAAAAAAAGAAAGATGAAAAGAAAAATAGGTCTGACCATCCCTAAGGGAAGAAGCTTTGCAGATAGAAACTGCAGCTCTTCCTCTTCCCAGCAGTCCCAAGGCACAGGATTGCAAAGGCAGCCAGCGAACTCAGCAAGGCCAGGCCCGCTGGGAGATCTTCGAGAGGGGCTGTGCCTCTCATGTCTCTTATCCAGAGTCACTAAAGGGACCCTAAATAAGAGGCAATGTGAATACCCACCAAGCAACACTGTCTGCCCACTGTTCGTGCAGCTGGCCGCACTGAAATCCAGAGAAGACATTATATAGCCCTGGCCTCAGGGGTGTGTGGTCAGGTTGAGGAAGTGAGCAAAGAAACAAAAAGCTAAAACGTCCAAATGAGGTGGAGCTCCGAGCCAGACAATGACACCATTGGTGGCAACTCAGGGGAAGGGCCAACAGGGAGCAGGGCTACTCTTGGGGTCTTCCACTTCGATTTCTTAATACATTTGACCAATTTGCCCAGCATGAAGATACTCGTTTGCAAAAAGTTTTCTTGTTTTTCAGAGCACTCTCCGTGGAAACCACTGAAGCCAGGTGGTCAACACCACAGCCAGGCAAGACGCTGCAAGCTTGAGGTTCCGGGGGTTTCCAGTCCTTTTTTTTTTTTTTAAGGATCAAACACCAAAAATTCCCATCACTGTGCTGGAGACACAGATATAAATGGAGAATGGATCCTTGTTGTAAGTAAAGACCACCAGGCTCCTGGGGAGATGAATCCCAGATCCCTCCCCCAGCCACTGCCCCTTCTGTCCACCACCTCTCTACTGCCCACACCCTCTTCTGCTCCAGCCCCTCAGCCCCTCAACCTCAGCCTCTGCCCTGCTCCCATGGCTCAGAAATTGCCTGAGCCATTTCTACACCTGCAGTGCCCTCCCCGTCTTCCTCTTTCTCTCACCCTGTGAAAATCCCACCTGTCCTTTACAGTTCTACACCTTCCTCACCTCCTCCAGGAAGTCATGTGCAATCAGGAGGTGACCTCTTCCACTCCTGAAATTTTTTTTGTTTTGTTTTTTGGGTTTTTTTTTAGATGGAGTCTCCCTCTGTCATCCAGGCTAAAGTGCAGTGGAGCAATCTCGACTCACTGCAACCTCTGCCTCTGGGTTTAAGAGATTCTCTTGCCTCAGCCCAAGTAGCTGGGATTACAGGTATGCACCACCATGCCCGGCTAATTTTTTTTTTTTTTTTTTTTTTTTTTGTATTTTTAGTAGAGATGGGGTTTCACCATGTTGGCCAGGCTGATCTCAAACTCCTGACCTCCAGTGATCCTCCCTCCTTGACCTCTCAAAGTGCTAGGATTACATGTGTGAGCCACCACACCTGGCCCACTCCTGAAATTAACAGTGCTCATTATAGATATCTCTCCCATGATGTGTACTTATCATTTCCTAGCTGGAAGCACAGTCATTTGAACACCTGCACAGAAGGGAGAGGGGAAAGGTGACATCTTTGCATTCTGAACTAGGGCAGTGGCCAGTTTGCCTGGGAAAGAGCCTGGGAAGGAACCCCACCCCACTCAGGGAGGCGATAGATGAGCTAAGACTGTGGGGAGTCCTCCATCTGCTGTTCGAGAATGCTCCATGCCCATGTTGGGGTCCAGCCTTCGTGGGGAAGCTGGAGAAGATAGAAGGGAAAAAGAGTGTTCTACCGGGGCTGGGAGATGTGTCTGTAATGTCAGATGCAGCTGACTGTAGGCTGCCCCACACACAACTGAGACCCAGAGCTGGCTCCAGAAATTAATAAGGTTGCAGCAGGAGCTCCACACAGGCAAAAGGACAGCTGGGGAGAAGGAAGGAGCAGAGCTGTGCAAGACTATGCTGACGATGGAGGTGTCGGTCCAACTGTCAGTGACACTCGCCATCGGGTCCCTTCCTAGTGACACTGAAATGGGACCCATGGGAAGTCAGTGGGGGGCACTGGCCTCCCTCCAAGGTCACTTTTGTCACAGATACCTGGGAGAAGACATGAATCCAGAAATGTACAGGCTGGGACCAGCCCCCAAATGTCAAGGATAAGGGAGGGACGTGCTGAAACAAGGGCTAGGGGCCAGACGCAGTGGCTCACACCTATAATCCCAGCACTTTGGGAGGCATAGGTGGGTGGATCACCTGAGATTAGGAGTTTCAGGCCAGCCTGGCCAACATGGTGAAACCCCATCTCTACTAAAAATATTAAAAAACTAGCCGGACGTGGTGGCACACACCTGTAATTCTAACTACTCAGGAGGCTAAGGTAGGAGAATCACTGGAACCTAGGAGGCTGAGGTTGCAGTGAGCTGAGATCATGGCATTGCACTCTATCCTGGGCAACAAGAGCGAAATTCCATCTCAAAAAAGAGTAAAGTCTCTCAAAGCCAGTGAGAGTTGGCATAGCAGTCAGGAAGTGTCAGGTTATGGTGCAATAACAAAGAGTCCTGAAGGCTCCATGGCTTACAACAGCAAAGGTTTATTTCTTACTCATGCCACTTGCCCATTTTGATGTCTATGCTCTCATCCATGCTGTCTTCACTCTGGGACCTGGGCTGACCAAACCACCCCCATCTGGGACATTGCCAGTCTCATGGCAGTGGAAGGTGACAGAGGGCAAAACCACCAGCTGGCTCTTGAAGCTTCTTCCAGAGATGCTGTACGCCCCTTCCACTCGCATTTTGTTGGCCAAAGCAAGTCACATGGTCACCCTGGATATAAAATACTATCAGGGGAGAGGCACTGCCAGTCAGACATCAAGTGTGATTTCAGCGAGGCAGGGGAAAACAAATATTTGTTTTCCCAGGGCAGGAAAGCAAATATTTCCAACAATAACACAACCTACCACAGCTGGGATCCCAGCACATAATGGTTTATGCAAATTAAGATCCCATCAAGCAGGATCAGACACTGCACTCCAGCCTGGGTGGGCAACAGAGTGAGACTCCATCTCAAAAAATAAAAAAAATAGGCTGGGCGTGGTGGCTCATGCCTGTAATCCCAGCACATTGGGAGACTGAGGTGGGCTGATCACTTGAGGTCAGGAGTTCGAGACCAGCCTGGCCAACATGGTGAAACCCCGTCTCTACTAAAAATAAAAAATTAGCGGGTTGTGGTGGTGCATGCCTGTAATCCCACCTACTCGGGAGGCTGAGACAGGAGACTCTCTTGAACCCGGGAGGGTGGAGTTGATATGAGCCAAGATGGCGGCACTGTACTCCAGCCTGGGCAACAGAGTGAGACTCCATCTCAAAAATCAATAAATAAATAAATAAATAATAAAAACAAAACACCTAAAAATTCCAGAGGAAAAGTTAGGGGACTAGATGTATAATTTGGGAGCTAAGGAGACTATTTTAATCAACACAAGAAACCCAAAAGCTGTGAAAATAAAATTACACATACCCTATTACATTAAAAAGTAATATTTTGTGGGGAAAGTTTACCAAAACAATGCAAACTAGTGGCAGAATTGTTTGCAATCTGAATGGCAGACAAAGGGTTAATATCTGTGATATACAAAGAGCATTTACAAATTATATTTAAAAAACACACTGTTCAACCTGATCTTCCTGGACATTATGTATTTAATTCCTCTTAAGATAGTTTCAGGATCACAGTATAATTTTGTTGGTTTTTTGAGTCCTATATTATGTTTATGATATTGGAATCATAGGTAAAATGTTTTCCGATAAATTTTTTCAGACTTCTGTTTTGGCCAGGCAGGGTGGCTCACGCCTGTAATCCCAGCACTTTGGGAGGCTGAGGTGGGTGGATCACTTGAGGTCAGGGTCAGGAGTTTGAGATCAGGCTGGCCAATATGGTGAAACCCCACCTCTACTAAAAATACAAAAATTAGCCAGGTATGGGGGAGCACGCATGTAATCCCAGCTACTTGGAAGGCTGAGACAGAAGAATCTCTTGAATCCTGGAGGCAGAAGTTGCAGTGAGCCCAGATCGTGCCACTTTAGCCTGGGCGACAGAGCAAGACTCCATCCCAAAAAAGAAAAAACCTTCTGTTTTCGTGTGAAGTTTGTTCCCTGTGAAGTTTCTTTTTCTTCCATCAGTTTCTCTCTTTCCTTCTCTTTCTGTCCTTTCTTGCTTGTTTCATCCAAGCATCGTGATTCCTACGATAAAATCAAATGTTTATTTCGCACTTGCACAAAATCTCCAGAAACCTAAGATCACACAGGGGCATTTCAAGCGGCAGCCAGTTCTGTTTATCACGTTCTTATTGGCAGTTTCATTTATGACCGCTGCTTTAATGCAGTTCCTCTGAACTCATCACACGCTTTACAATTGAATGCAAACAGCCCAGCTTCAGAAAAGAAGCAAGAGTGGGAGAGACCAAGAGCCTGAGAGTTTCTGTTTGCAATATGCTATCGTTTCTGATCCTAAGGAGGAAAAATAACCTCATAAATTTAAGTATGGAACTTATCCTCTTAGAAAGAATGCTCACATCGAGTTAAGAGTAATGAACGTCCACATTTATGGATTTATGGGGTTTTAAAAAAAAAACCTCAAAGCTTGTGCAAACATTTCTCATATGATCATTGTTTTCCGAGGATTGTGTAAACGGAAGCCCAGGTCAGCCTGAGGATTTTTCTAGAGGTTCAGCAAAGTCATATCGAATCAGAGAAATGGGATCTTACCTTTCTCTGATGTTAATTTCTTCTCTCTCCTCTTGTCTTCTTCCTAGAATCTGGTGCATCTGAAAGTTCTGTGAACACTAGTCTACCCCATACAGTGGATCTGGGGGCAATTATTGCCCTCCTGTAAATGCCAAGGGTGCCACTGGCCTGCTCCTTACACCAGACAGTAAACAGTCACCAAAAGCCTGATTGAAGCTTTGGGACAAAACAATGCAACCGCAAGATGGATTTGCTGAGTAGTAGAGATTGTAAACTGCTACTCTCAGTTTATTTACTTATTTATTTAGAGATGAAGTCTCACTCTGTCGCCCAGGCTGGAGTGCAATGGTGCAATCTCAGCTCACTGCAGCCTCCACCTCCCAGGTTCAAGTGATTCTCTTGCCTCAGCCTCCCGAGTAGCTGGGATTACAGGCACCCACCACCACGCCCGGCTAATTTTTGTGTTTTTAGTAGAGACAGTTTCACCATGCTGGTCAGACTGATCTTGAACTCTTGACCTCAGGTGATCCTCCTGCCTCAGCCTCCCAAAGTGCTGGGATTACAGGAGTGAGCCACCATACCTGGCCATCTCTATGTTTTAAAAAATAAAATAATAGCTGGGCGCAGTGGCTCACACCTGTAATCCCAGCACTTTGGGAGGCCGAGGAGGGTGGATCACCTGAGGTCGGGAGTTCGAGACCAGTCTGACCAACATGGAGAAACCCCATCTCTACTAAAAATACAAAATTAGCCAGGCATTGTGGTGTGTGCCTGTAATCCCAGCTACTTGGGAGGCTGAGGCAGGAGAATTGCTTGAACCTGGAAGGTGGAGGTTTCGGTGAGCCAAGATCCCACCATTGCCCTACAGCCTAGGCAACAAGAGTGAAACTCTGTCTCAAAAATAAATAAATAAATAAATAAGCACATATAAAATAAAATAATAATAAATGCATTGTTTTTAAGCCAGGTGCAGTGACTCATGCCTGTAATCCCAGCACTTTGGGAGGCCAAGGCAAGTGGATTACCTGAGGTCAGGAGTTTGAGACCAGCCTGGCCAACATGGCAAAACCCCATCTCTATTAAAAATACAAAAAAAAAAAAAAAAAATTAACCGGGCATGGTGGCACGCACCTGTAATCCCAGCTACTCGGGAGGCTGAGGCAAGAGAATCACTTGAACCCAGGAGGTGGAGGTTGCAGTGAGCCAAGACTGTGTCTCTGCACTCCAGCCTGGGCAACAGAGGGAGACTCTGTCTCAAAAAAAATAAATAAATAAATAATAAATCTATTATTGTTAAAACTGGTTTTTCACCATTGGTGCTTTTTTTTTTTTTTTTTTTTCTTTTTGCAGACGGAGTCTTGCTCTTTTGCCAGGCTGGAATGAAATCTCGGCTCACTCAACCTCCGCCTCCCAGGTTCAACGATTCTCCTGCCTCACTCTTCCAAGTAGCTGGGACTACAGGTGCCTGCCACCACACCCAGCTAATTTTTGTATTTTTAGTAGAGATGGGATTTCACCATGTTGGCCAGGATGGTCTCGATCTCCTGACCTCATGATCCACCCACCTTGGCCTCTCAAAGTACTTGGATTACAGGCGTGAGCCACCTCGCCCAGCCACCACTGGTGATCTCAAAGTTTGCGGTTAGAACTTTTATTTGAATGATATTATTCTTGAATTGCAAGCCCAGATATCTGTATCATGATTGGTCTTAGTGAATTTATTGAGGTATACATTTTATTTAAAAATAAAATTGAAGATGAAATATATACTATACACCTAGATATCTAGAAAGCCTGGTTTGCGATATACAACGCTGGATTACCAAATAACTATTGTAGGTGGCATTCGTATAACATTTTTCATTCCTGGATATTGCTTTTACAATTTAGTTCTACTTTCATTATATGAGTCAATGCCATATTTTAAAAAAATATTACCAGGTCCTGTACAATTTTTGTATTTTATACTACAGGGAATTTAGTTCAATAAGCTTAAAATAAAACATTGTTGGGTCAGGCACAGTGGCTCACACCTGTAATCCCTACACTTTGGGAGGCCAAAGCAGGTAGATCACCTGAGGTCAGGAGTTCGAAACCAGCCTGACCAATGTGGTGAAACCCCATCTCTACTAAAAATGCAAAAATTAGCCGGGCATGGTGGTGGGTGCCTGTAATCCCAGCTACTAGGGAGGCTGAGGCAGGAGAATTGGTTGAACCCCGGAGGTGGAGGTTGCAGTGAGCAGAGATGGCGCCATTGCACTCCAGCCTGGGCGAAAAGAGCGAGACTCCATCTAAAAATAATAATAATAATAAATATATGTATATATATAAATAAATAAAACATTGTTGATTGGATTATTAAAAGCAAATCACTAAAAAATCCTCTATGTAAGAATCTCCCCTGAGCACGGTGGCTCACGCCTGTAATCCCAGCACTTTGTGAGGCTGAGGCAGGTGAATCTCTTGAGCCTAGGAGTTCGAGACCAACCTGGGCAACATGGCGAAACCCCAGTCTCTACCAAAAAATACAAATATTAGCTAGGCATGGTGGTGCACACCTGTAGTCCCAGCTACCTGGGAGGCTGAGGCTACAGGATCACTTGAACCCAGGATGTTGAGGCTGCAAATGACATATAATCACAGCACTGGCACTCCAGCCTGAGCCACAGAACCTCTGTTAACTGTACCACAGTATTTCCTATAGAATGACCTAAGCTCGTTAATGTGACTGAATTGCTTCACTGGTAAATTCTAGCAAACATTTAAGGAAGAAATTGTACCAACTATACACAAACTCTTCCAGAAAATAGAAGGAACACTTCCCAGCTTTGTTTATGAGCCTAGCTTTAATCTGATACCAAACCCAGGCAAATACATGACAAGAAAACTAGACCAGCGTCCCTAATGAATATAGACAGAAAAATCCTCAAGGAAATGTTATGAAATAAAACATAGCAATACATAAAAACAACATGTCATGACCAAGTGGGGTTAATCCCAGGGATACAAAGCTGGTTAAACATTTGAAAATGAATCAATATAATTTCTTATGTCAACAGACTAAAGATGAGAAACCACATGATCATCTCTGTAGACGCAGGAAAAGCATTTGACAAAATCTGATGTCCATTACTAATCAAAGCTCTCTGCAAACTAGTAAATAGAAGGAACTTCCTCAACACATTAAAGGACAGCTACAAAAAAGAAAACAATTCAGCAAAGTATCTTAGTCTGTTCAGGCTGCTGGAACAAAATACCATAAACCGGGTAGTTTATAAATAACAGAAATTTATTCTCATAGTTCTAGAGGCTGAGAAGTCCAAGATCAAGACAGATTTTGTGTCCAGTGAGTTCCTGCTTTCGGGCTTATAGACAGTTCCTGCTTGCTGTGTCTTCACATGGTAAAAGAGCAATGGTCTTTCTGGGTCTCTTTTTTTTTTTTTTTTTTTTGAGACAGAGTCTCACTCTGTCACCCAGGCAGGCTCAGGGCTCACTGCAACCTCTGCCTCCAGACTTCAAGGGATTCTTCTGCCTCAGCTTCCCAGGTAGCTGGGACTACAGGCATGTGTCACCATGCCTGGCTAATTTTTGTATTTTTAGTAGAGACGGGGTGTCACCATGTTGACCAGGCTGGTCTCAAACTCCTGACCTCAAGTGATCCACCCACCTCAGCCTCCCAAAGTGCTGGGATTATGGGTGTGACCTTGCCTGGCCTCTGGGTCTCTTTCATAAGGGCACTAATCTCATTCATGAGGGCCCCACCACCATGGCCTAATCATCTCCTGATATGGTTTGGATCTGTGTGGCACCCAAATCTCATGTTGAAATGTAATCCCCAATGCTGGAGGTGGGGCCTGGTGGGGAGGTGATTGGACCATGGAGGTGGATCCTTCATAAATGGTTTAACACCACCCTCTTGGTGCTATTCTTGTGGTAGAGTTCTCATGAGTTCTGATTGTTTAAAAGTGTGTGGCACCTTCCCCCCCTCTCTATTCCTCCTGCTCTGGCCATGTGAAGACACCTGCTCAGGCTTTGCCTTCTGCCGTGAGTGAAAGCTCCCTGAGGCCCCCCCCCCTCAGCCATGCTTCCTACATGGCCTGCAGAACCGTAAGCCAATTAAACATCTTTCTCTCTCCACATATATATATGTTTATATATGATATATATTACATATATAAATGACTCAGTCTCAGTTCTTTTCTTTTTTTTTTTTTTTTTTTTTTTGAGACAGTCTTGCTCTGTCGTCCTGGCTGGAGTGCAGTGGCAGAGATCTCGGCTCACTGCAAACTCCGCCTTCTGGGTTCAAGCGATTTTCCTGCCTCAGCCTTCTGAGTAGATAGGATTACAGGTGCGTGCCACCACGTCCAACTAATTTTTGTATTCTTAGTAGAGATGGGGTTTCACTGTATTGGCCAGGCTGGTCTCAAATTCCTGACCTTGTGATCCGCCTGCCTCAGCCTCCCAAAGTACTGGATTACAAGCGTGAGCCACCGTGCCTGGCCTATTAATAGGTTTTTGAGAGCAATTCTTTGTTATGTCAAGACTAATCTTTCCGCCAGGCACAGTGGCTCACACCTGTAATCCTAACACTTCGGGGAGACAGAAGGATCCGTTGAGCCCAAGATTCAAGGGTAGCCTGGGCACACAGTGAGACCCTTTCTTTAAAAAAAAAAAAAAAGAAATCACTGTGATTAAACACAGCAGTGAAGAATTGCTTTTGATTTCCTATTTCGACAGGGCAAGAGCCATTCACTTGTTTCATCCTAACATTTCTTATTCTATAGGTCAGGAAGTCAGTGTGGGGATTCTGCAAGGTGGTGAAGATATCGATCTCAGTTTTGCACTTAGATATCAGGAAAGTGACCACAGAAAGTCTGTGGGCACAGGGGCCTATAGTGACGCAAACTCAGGGTAGACTACATTTATCAGGGCTTTTGTTAAAAAGTCAAGAAGGTCGGGCGCAGTGGCTCACATCTGTAATCCCAGCACTTCGGAAGGCTGAGGCGGGCAGATCACTTGAGGTCAGGAGTTTGAGACCAGCCTGGCCCCTGTCTCTACTAAAAATACAAAAAATTAGCCAGGTGTGGTGGCACATGCCCGTAATCCTGGCTACTCAAAAGGCTGAGGCAGGAGAATGGCTTGAACCCGGGAGGCGCAGGTTGCAGTGAGCTGAGATCACCCCACTGCACTCCAGCCTGGGCAACAGAGTGTGACTCCGCCTCAAAAAAGAAAAAAGCCGGCTGGGCACGGTGGCTCATGCCTGTAATCCCAGCACTTTGGGAGGCTGAGATGGGTGGATCACCTGAGGTCAGGAGTTCGAGACCAGCCTGGCCAACATGGTGACACCCCATCTCTAAAAAAAAAAAAAAAAGAAAAAAAGAAAAAAGCCAGGTTGCAGTGGCTCATGCCTGAAATCTCAGCACTTTGGGAGGCAAAGGCTGGAGGATCACTTGAGGCCAGAAGTTGGAGACCAGCCTGGGCAACAGAGTGAGACCTCATCTCTAAAAAAAAAAAAAAAAAACTTAAAATTTATGTGTGTGTGTTGGTGTGGTGTGTGCCTGTAGTCTCAGCTACTAAGGAGACTGAGGCAGGAGGATTGCTTGAGCCCAGGAGGCTGAGGCTGAGGCTGCAGTGAGCCATGATCATGCCACTGCATTCCAGCCTGGCTGGCAGAGCAAGACTTTGCCTATATATTTAAAAAAAAAAAATACTGGATGGCAGCGAGGCTGTGGAGAAAAGGTAACATTCATCCACTGTCGGTCAGAATGTAAATTGTTCAGCCATTATGAAGAGCAGTTCGGATATTTCTCAAAGAACTAAGAGTTGAAGTACCATCCAACCCAGCAATCTCACTACTGGGTATCTACCCAAAAGAAAATAAATTTTTTGGCCGGTCAAGGTGGCTCACGCCTGTCATCCCAGCACTTTGGGAGGCCACCCGCCTTGGCCTCCCAAAGTGCTGGGATGACAGGCGTGAGCCGGGTGTGGTGGCAGGCTCCTGTAATTCCATCCACTTGGGAAGCTGAGGCGAGAGAATCACTTGAACTCGGGAGGTGGAAGTTGCAGTGAGCCGAAATCCCGCCGTTGCATTCCAGCCTGGGCAACCAGAGCGAAACTCCGTCTCAAAAAAAAAAAAAAAAAGAAGAATATCTTGAGGTCGGGGGCGACCCAGAGAGGCTCCTGCCTGGAGACACCCAGCCCCTTTCCTCCTCCCACTTTCCCTCTTGTCAGCCAGGGACAGAGACTAAGAACTCAGGCTTCAGGTGCCTCAAAACCTAAAGGAAGAAAAAAAGAAAATAAGAGAGAGACTGCTGCTTCAGGAGGTTAGAAGTCCAAGAAAAAAGAGGAACTTTAAACTTTAAGTATTGAGCAAACACCAGGTCTAGCAAACATAATGTTAGCTCTAGATTACTTATTGATTAATGAGCAAACCTGTAGGAACAGGGAGAAAATGAAAGGTGACTAAATAAATTATATATACACATATAAAATATACATAATACATATTATATATCATGTATCATATTATATACATATATGTATATAATATGTATATGTGTGTGATATATACATGTATGTATGATTAGTATATATGTATGTATAATATATACATATATGCATAACATATTATAGGCTGGGCGTGAGCCACTGCATCCAATCTACAATAGTTTGATTCAAATGAAAATTGAAAATCCAGGCCAGGCGCGGTGGCTCACGCCTGTAATCCCAGTACTTTGGGAGACTGAGGCAGGTGGATCACAAGGTCAAGAGATTGAGACCATCCTGGCCAACATAGTGAAACCCCATCTCTAAAAAAAAAAAAAAAAAAAAAAAAATTGAAAATTCATATAACAAAAATATTATACTATGTATATATACATATATAATATAATACATATATTAATGTATAATATATACATTTGTGTATATACATGTATAATTGTATATACATGTATGTGTGCATATGTATACATTATACATAATACTTATATATGTATATGTGTGCATATTATATATGTGTACATATGTATATATTATATGTATATAAAATACCATTTGACCCAGAAATCTCCCTATTGGGTATATATACTCGAAGGAATATAAAGCGTTCTGTCATAAAGACACATGCTCACATATGTTCACTGAAGCACTATTCACAATAGCAAACACATGGAATCAACCTAAGTGTCCATCAGTGCTAAACTGGACAAAGAAAATGTGGCACATAAACACCATGGAGAGGCAGAGGTTGAAGACAGCCGAGATCATGCCACTGCACTCCAGCCTGGGTGACAGAGAGTCTCAAAAAATAAAATAAAAATAAAAGTGAAATTAAATTTTTTTCAAAAAGACCAGGCACGGTGGCTCATGCCTCTAATCCAGCACTTTGGGAGGGTGAGGCGGTGCATCACAAAGTCAGGAGTTCAAGACCAGCCTGGCCAATACGGTGAAACCCCGTCTCTACTAAAAACTACAGCTGGATGTGGTGGCGGGTGCCTGTAGTCCCAGCTACTGGGGAGGCTGAAGCAGGAGAATTGCTTGAACCTGGGAGGTGGAGGTCACAGTGAGCCAAGATCTCACTATTGCACTTCAGCCTGGGTGACAGAGCAAGACTCCATCTTAATTAATTAATTAATTAATTAATTTTTTAAAAAAACAGGGCGGTCACTCATGCCTATAATCCCAAACCTTTGGGAGGCCAAGGCGGCAGATCACCTGAGGCCAGGAATCTGAGACCAGCCTGGCCCATATGGCGAAACCTCATCTCTACTAAAATTACAAAAATTAGCCAGGTGTCGTGGCACACACCGTAATCCCAGCTACTCAGGAGGCTGAGGCAGAATCGCTTGAGCCTGGGAGGCAGAGGTTGCAGTGAGCCAAGATGTGTCACTGCACTCCAACCTCCAGCCCAGGTGACAGAGTGAGGCTCCGTCTAAAAAAAAAAAAAAATTACATGCCACTTTTACAGAAGCAACCTATTTTTACAAAAAAATATTAAAAACAATAATAATCTTTATTTTTTTTTTAAGTTAACGTGAAAACTGAAAAGGTAGGAAACTGAAAAACACAGGAAGTAAAAAACAAAGTTAGGCCGGGCTTGGTGGCTCACGCCTGTAATCCCAGCACTTTGGGAGGCCAAGGCAGGCGGATCACGAGGTCAGCAGTTCGAGACCCTCCTGGCCAAAATGGTGAAACCCTGTCTCTACTAAAAATTAGCTGGGCATGGTGGCACGCGCCTGTAGTCCCAGCTACTTGGGGGCTGAGGCAGGAGAATCGCTTGAACCCGGGAGGCAGAGGTGGCAGTGAGCCAAGATCGCACCACTGCACTCCAGCCTGGGCGACAGAACAAGACTCTGTCTCAACAAAACAAAAACAAACTCATCGACAATCACCAGCAGTTTACAGCTTGACGTGTTCTTCTAGGTCCTGGGTGTAGACACAACATCCAATCTTACGTAATTGAGATCACACAGTATGTATTATGCTTTTTCACGCATCATGAATATTTATCCATTCAAAACCCTAAAGTTATCTAAGCATTTTGGTAACCAAGAATACACACCACCAACTCAATCTGTTAAGGAAAAAAAATGTAATCCTGATTTTCTTGAGACAAAAATTTCATAGAAAACAAAAATGGCAACAGGCTTCTAGATAAAAAGCACTGGCAGAGTTCTGATTAAAAGACTGCATTCCCTTAATGCTCAATTCAAAATGAAAGTGTAGCCCAAACTGGGCTCGGTGGCTCATGCCTGTAATCCCAGCACTTTGGGAGGCTGAGGCGGGCAGATCACGAAGTCAAGAGATTGAGACCATCCTGGCCAACAGAGTGAAACCCCTGTCTCTACTAAAATATAAACATTAGCTGGGTGTGGTGACGGCGCGTCTGTAATCCCAGCTACTCAGGAGGCTGAGGCAGGAGAATTGCTTGAACCCAGGAGGCGGAGGTTGCAGTGAGCCGAGATCGCGCCACCGCACTCCAGACTGGTGCCTGGCGACACAGCAAGACTCTGTCTCAAAAAGAAAGAAAGAAAGAAAATGTAGCCCAGGCACAGTGGCTCACTTCTGTCATCCCAGCACTTTGGGAGGCTAAGGCGGGTGGATCGCTGGAGCTCATGAGTTCGAGACCAACCTGGGCAAAACAGCAAGCCCCTTTCTCTACAAAAAATGCAAAACTTAGCCAGGTGGGGTGGTGCACACCTGTAGTCCCAGCTACTGGAGAGGTTGAGAGGGGAGGATCAATTGAACTCAGCAGTTGGAGGCTGCATGGCTCACTGCAGCCTCCAACTCCTGGGCTCAAGAGATCCTGCCCGGTCATGGGGTGGATCCCTCATGAATGGATCCACCCCATGATCCATGAAAAAAGGAAAAAAATTGATTTGGAGAAAAGTTGATCTTTATAGAGCCAACACCCTTTTTTTTTTTTTGAGATGTAGTCTTGCTCTGTTGCCCAGGCTGGAATGAATTGACGTGAACTCAGCTCACTATAATTTCTGCCTCCCAGGTTCAAGCGATTCTCTTGCCTCGGCCTCCTGAGCAGCTGGGACTACAGATGCCCACCACCACTCCCGGCTAATTTTTGTATTTTTAGTAGAGGCAGGGTTTCACCATGTTGTCCAGGCTGGTCTCACATTCCTGACCTCAGGTGATTCACCTGCCTCGGCCTCCCAAAGTGCTAGAATTACAAGCGTAAGTCATCGCACCTGGCCTATTCTTTTTTAATTATTTTATTCCTCAATTCGTTTCTATAATTGTTCATTATTTTACTTTGGAATATCTGCCAGGACATTCAAGAATCATAATTTTGGCAACCCATATGCCAGCCTTCTGTGTCTCACAATCAGAGCACAATGTTTTGAGCTTCAAAAAGACCCGGTATGTTGATTCATATGCATAGTTGCAAAACAAACGTGTTTGGCCGTTCTTGCATTGCTATAAATGCATAAAACTGGGTGGTTTATAAAGAAAAGAGCTTTAGGCCGGGCATGGTGGCTCACACCTGTAATCTCAGCACTTTGGGAGGCTGAGGCGGGCAGATTTCCTGAGGTCAGGAGTTTGAGACCAGCCTGGCCCACATGGTGAAAACCCGTCTCTACTAAAATTACAAAAATTAGCCAGGCGTGGTGGCACTCACCTGTAATCCCAACTACTGGGGAGGCTGAGGCAAGGGAATCACTTGAACCCGGGAGGTGGAGGTTGCAGTGAGCCGAGATCGCACCACTGCACTCCAGTCTGGCGACAGAGCAAGACTCTGTCTCAAAAAAAAAAAAAAAAAAAAAGAGAGAGCGAAACTCCGTCTCAAAAAAGAAAAAAGAAAAGAAAAGAGGTTTGTTTGGCTCATGGTTCTGCAGGCTGCACAGGAAGCATGGTGCCAGCATTTGCTTCTGGTGAGGACCTCGGGAAGCTTCCACTTATAGGGGAAGTTGAAGGGGAGCTGGCATGTCACAGGGCAAGAGAGAGTTGTGGAGGGAGCTGCCACACTCTTTGAAACAACCAGATCCAGCCGGGCATGGTGGCTCACGCCTGTAATCCCAGTACTTTGGGAGGCCGAGTCGGGTGGATCACAAGGTCAGGAGTTTGAGACCAGCCTGACCAACATGCTGAAACCCCCTCGCTACTAAAAATAGAAAAAAATTAGCCAGGCATGATGGCACACACCTGTAATCCCAGCTTCTCGGGAGGCTGAGGCAGGAGGCAGAGGTTGAACCCAGGAGGCAGAGGTTGCAGTGAGCAGAGACCGCGCCATGGAACTCCAGCCTGGACAACAGAGCAAGACTCCATCTTAAATAAAAAAAAAACAGATCCCACCCCACTCACTGTTATAAGAGCAGCACCAAGGAGTTAGCACTGAACCATTCATGAGGGATCTACCCCCATGAAGCAAACACCTCCAACTAGGCCCATCTCCAACTCTGGGGATTACATCTCGACATGCAATTTGGAGAGGACAAACATCCCAACCATATCAAAAAATGAATGCTGGAGAAATCCAAGAATTGCCTGTAGTCCCAGCTACTCGGGAGGCTGAGGCTGGAGGATCTCTTGAGTCCAGGAGTTCTGGGCTGTAGTGCGCTATGCCGATTGGGTGCCCGCACTAAGTTCAGCACCAATATGGTGACCTCCCAGGAGTGGGGGACCACCAGGTTGCCTAAGGAAGGATGAACCGGCCCAGGTCAGAAACGGAGCAGGTCAAAACTTTCATGCTGATCCATAGTGGGATCACACCTGTGAATAGCCACTGCACTCTAGCCTGGGCAACATAGCGAGACCCCGTCTCAAAAAAAAAAATAGAAATAATGAAAAGAATACAGATAAGGCCTTTGGCATACAGTTAAAGCAATGCTCAGAGGACAATGTATAGCTAGCATTAAAGTAATTATGTCAATAAATAAGAAAGAATGGAAATAAATAGGCCAGGCGTAGTGGCTCACCCCCTGTAATCCTAGCACTTTAGGAGGCTGAGGCGGGTGAATCACTTGAGGTCAGGAGTTCGAGACCAGCCTGGCCAACATGGCGAAACCCTGTCTCTACTAAAAATACAAAAATTAGCTGGGCGTGTGGTGCACGCCTGTCATATCAACTGCTCTGGAGGCGGGGGAAGGAGAATTGCTTGAACCCGGGAGGTAGAGATTGCAGTGAGCCAAGATCATGCCACTACCCTCCAGCCTGCTCAACAGGAGCAAGACTCCATCTCAAAAAAAAAAAAAAAAGAAAAAGAAAAAAGAAAATAAATAAACAGCCAGGTGTGGTGGCGCGCCTACAGACCCAGCTACTAGGATGGCTGAGGTGGGAGGATCACTTGAGCCCAGGAATGCTGAGCTGTAGGGTACTACGCCAATCCAATGTCTGCACTAAGTTTGTAATCAATGTGGGGACCTCCTGGGAGCAGGGGACCACCAGATTGTCTAAGGAGGGGTGAAGCTGCCCAGGTCAGAAACAGAGCAGGTCAAAACTCCCTGCAGGTCAGTAGCAGGATTGTGCCTGTGAATAGCCACTGAACTCCAGTGTGGGCAACACAACGAGAGCCTGTCTCTAAAAAATAAATCAATAAAATTAATTAGATGATCAACTCCAGAAGTTGTAAAACAAACAATTACATAAGCCTAGAAAACACATAGAAGTTAATAAAGAGCAGAACTTAATAAACTGGAAAACAGAAAAATGAAGGTCCTTAAACACATGAAAAAATACTCAGATTCCCTCATAATAGAAAGCAGGCCAGGTGTGGTGGCTCATGCCTGTAATCCCAGCACTTTGGGAGGCCAAGGTGGGCAGATCACCTGAGGTCAGGAGCTCAAGACCAGACTGGCCAACATGGCAAAATGCTGTCTGTACTAAAAATACAAAAAAATTAGCTGGACATGGTGGCGAGTGCCTGTAATCCCAGCTACTCAGGAGGCTGATGCAGGAGAATCACTTGAATTAGCCAGGCATGTTGGTGTGTGCCTGTAATTCCAGCTACTCAGGAGGCTGAGGCAGGAGAATTTCTTGAACCCAGGAGGCAGAGGTTGCAGTGAGCCGAAATCGCACCACTGAACTCTAGCCTGGGCAACAGAGTGAGACTCCATCTCAAAAAAAAAAAAAAAGTAGGAAGACATTGGGGGAGAATGGGAGGCAGAGAGGAATCATCATCTCCCAGGAAGCACAGGAACTCAGGCAGGGACCCCCAGCCCGCAACTATGCACACACCCCACACCCTTCTCTTTGAAAGTAGGGGGCCAGGAGGGCCTGAGAGACTCTAGGAGTTGATTTTCTGGAAGTCACAGAAAGAGTGAGTTGCTGCAAAGCAGCCCAGCCCATCCAGGTTAGAGTTCTCACCCAAAGTCCAAAGCCTGCAATTTACCAGCTGATAAAACGTAACAACCTCTATATCATCACCTGTATTTAATGCCTCTGGGCATCAGTTTCAGTTTCCCAGCTGCTAAGTTGTACTAAGAATAGCCTGGGTGTGGTGGCTCACCTCCGTAATCCTAGCACTTTGCGAAGCCGAGGCAGGTAGATCACCTGAGAGAGTTGGAGACCAGACTAGCCAGCATGGTGAAATCCCGTTACTGCTAAAAGTACAAAAATTAGCTGGGCGTGATAGCGGGTGCCTGTAATCCCAGCTACTCACGAGGTTGAGACAGGAGAATCGCTTGAACCCAGGAGGCAGTGAGTCGATATCACGCCATGGTACTCCAGCCTGGGCGACAGAGCGAGACTCTGTCTCAAAAAAAAATCGTAATAAGAATACAGCCTACCCCATTAGAATGCTACAAGTGAGAATTAAATGAGATGATGTTTAGCAAAGCATTCAGGAAGCGGCTTGCAAACCAGCCCTTCTCCCCCATACGTGCTACCATGAAAGCAACGTTGGATCTGGGCTACCCTTTCACTCCACCCTGTAGTCCCCAATGTTGTGGACATTTAAGAGATCCAGCTGGCCACAGGGCCAACCTCACAGCCAGCCCGCACTGTCCCCAGGCCAGGTGGCAGAATCCCAAACCAGTCCTCCTCACTTCTGCACCGATCTTGTGTTAAATACTCAGTGTCCCTGGAACCCCAGCCAAGGTCATCTAAAGAACCTGTGCTTCTGGCATGGCTCTCACTTGGCCGCCGGATACCTGCAGGGCAGCCAGGAGTGACCAGGAGCTCTCCGGATGTCAAATATCTATAGCACCTGGTGTAACCTCACCAGCTGTTCCCAAGAAGCCATTCAAGATGCATTGCTAACATTTAAACTGAAACCCAAGTTAGGGTTGGCCGGAACCTGTAAGACCAAGATCTGAGCAGCTAGTTGGACCAGCATGCCAGGGACCATGTCAGGTGGGTGTTGGTTGGGTCATACCAGGGAAGATAAGTGATAACGTGGAGTTCAACGTACTGCTCGTGAATTAAGTTGCTTATTTCACTCCTTTCAGAAGCACTCAAGTTCATGGGCAGAAAAGAATGCTGAGAAAAGTATTGATCAGTTCTGATGGCCGGGCGCGGTGGCTCACGCCTGTAATCCCAGCACTTTGGGAGGCGGAGGCGGGAGGATTGCTTGAGCCCAGGAGTTCAAGACCAGCCTGGGCAACACAGCAAGACCCCGTCTCTACAAATTAATAAAACATTTAAAAATTAGCTGGGCATGGTGGTGCCACCTGTGGTCCCAGCTACTCAGAAGGCTGAAGCAGGAGTACTGCTTGAGCCTGGGACATCAAGGCTGCAATGAGCTATGACGGCACCGTTGCACTACAACCCCAGGTGACAGAACGAGACCAAAAAAAAAAAAAAAAATCTGAGCACAAGGGTATGCCACTCCTGCCTGCTCCGCTCTACCCCTGGCCGGAAAAGAGGCTTAACTAAGCAAAAGGACATTTGGCGAATTGCATGGGAAATACTGCACACTGGTTACATATTTAACAAAATTGTGAAAATAAAGCAAGACTTTGCAGAGACAAGCTATAAAAAATGTGTGAAATGCTCAAAACTAGCAAGAGAGAAAAAGGTAAAAGGGATGGATAAGCTGCAAAGAGAAATCATCCTTTCCTGCTTGAACCGGGGAGACGGAGGTTGTAGTGAGCCGAAACCACACCACTGAACTCCAGCTTGCGCAACAGAGTGAGACTCCGTCTCAGAAAATAAAAAAAGAGGAGGCAGACGTTGGGGGGAGAATGGGAGGCAGAGGGGGAATCATCTCCCGGGAAGCACAGGACCCCCATCCCACAAGACGTAACTTGGATCCAGCAGGAAGGCTGGCCCAGCCTTAAGTAGGGGACAAAGAAGGGGTGGGCAGAGGGAGGAAAGTCCCTTGTGTGGCCTCAGGCTCCCAACTCTGCCAGGTTACAATCTCACTTAATGAGGGGTTGGGCAAAGGTTCATCATTAAAGGAAGAGTTTGGCCAGGTATAGTGGCTCTCGCCTGTAATCCCAGCACTTTGGGAGGCCAAGGCAGGTAGATCACCTGAGGCCAGGAGTTTGAAACCAGCCTGGCCAACATGGTGAAACCCCAGCTCTACTAAAAATACAAAAAATTAACCAGGCATGGTGGCGCACACCTGTAGTCCCAGCTGCTCGGGAGGCTGAGGCAGGAGAATCACTTGAACCTGGAAGGTGGAGGTTGCAGTGAGCCGAGATCTTGCCACTGCACTCCAGCCTGGGGCGACAGAATGAGACTCTGGCTCATAAATTAATAGGAGATGCTCTTCTTCAGCCCCTCCTCCTTCCTGCTGCCTGGAATGTAGATGTGATGGCTGATGCTCCAGCAGCCATTCTACACCATGCGGTGGAAATCACAAGCTGAAGATGGTGCAGTAACAAGATACTGTGTAAGGAGCATCAAGTTCTATGTAAAAAACCCTGGACCCTGACATTGAGGGCACCATGCCAACCCTACATGACCCTTGTTTGTTTTTCTTTTTTCTGAAACAGAGTCTCCCTCTGTCACCCAAGCTGTAGTGCAGTGGCACATTCTTGGCCCACTACAACCTCTGCCTCCCAGGCTCAAGCAATTCTCATGCCTCAGCCTCCTCAGTAGCTGGGACTACAGGCACATGCCACCATGCCCGGCTAATTTTTGCATATTTAATAAAGACAGGGTTTCACCATGTTGGCCAGGCTGACCTTGAACTCCTGGCTTCAAATAATCCTCTTGCCTCAGCCTCCCAAAGTGCTGGGATTACAGGCCTGAGCTGCTGAGCTGGGCTTGGGTCTCTTTAATGTAAGAAAGGAATTTCTTTCTTCTTTCTTTTTTTTCCAAGACGGAGTTTTGCTCTTGTTGCCCAGTCTGGAGTGCAATAGCGTGATATTGGCTCACTGCAACCTCCACCTCCTGGGTTCAAGCAATTCTCCTGCCTCAGCCTCTCAAGTAGCTGGGATTACAGGTCTGCCACACCATGCCCGGCTAATTTTGTATTTTTAGTAGAAATGGGGTTTCTCCATGTAGGTCAGGCTGGTCTCAAACTCCCAACCTCAGGTGACCCTCCCACCTTGGCCTCCCACAGTGCTGGGATTACAGGCGTGAGCCACCATGCCCCAGCCTCTTTCTTTCTTTACTTTTTTCCTTCTCTGTGTCTCTTTTATATAAGAGAGAAATACATTTTCTTTCTTTCGCCTTCCTTCCTTCTTTCTTTTTTGAAATAGGATCTTGCTCTATCACCCAGGCTGGTGTGCAATCACGTGATCCACAGCCCAACACCTGGCCTCAAGCAATCCTCCCGCCTCAGCCTCCCAAGTAGCTAGAACTATAACTATGGGCCACCAAACCCTGTTAATTATTTTTATTTTTTTGTAGAGACAGGGCCTCACTACATTGGCCATGCTGGTCTCAAACTCCTGGTCGCAAGTGATCCTCTCTCCTTGGTCTCGCAAAGTGCTGGATGACAGCCACTGCACCTGGCCCAGGAAATACACTTCTATTATATTTCGTTAAAGCCATTATTTGGTTTTTGGTCTCACACAGCTGAACTGAATCTTAACCAATCAACAGAGGAAATAAGAATCTTTTTTGTTAGCTGAGTTGGATCAAAGACTGTTCTAGAACTGGGGCTCCCTGCTGGGCGCGGTGGCTCATGCCTGTAATCCCAGCACTTTGGGAGGCCAAGGCAGGAGGATCACCTGCGGTCAGGAGTTCGAGACCAGCCTAGCCAACATGGTGAAACCCCATCTCTGCTAAAAATACAAAAATTTACCTGGTATGGTGGCGGGCTACTGTAGTCCCAGCTACTCGGGAGGCTGAGGACAGGAGAATCCTTGAACCCAGGAGCTGGAGGTTGCAGCAAGCCGAGATCGAGCCATTGTACTCTAGCCTGGGCAACAGAGCAAGACGACTCCATCTCAAAAAAAAAAAAAAAAAAAAAAATGTGGGCTTCCTGCCAAGGTGGGAGACAGAGGTAAGAGAGAAGCAGGGGAGTTGTCTGAATTGGCAGCACTAGCAGTAGAAGCAAGGCTGATTCCTGGATTAACAGAAATGGTGAGAGAAGAAATGGGAAAAATCAAGGACATCCCTGCAGTGACAGCGGTGGAGGGTGGGGTCCCAGAGGACGCTGGGGAGGTTCCTATGCTAGGCTATGTAGGGAAAGCCTCCTGGCTCGACAGGTCAGCTTCCAGTGTTGACAAAGGTGCTGAGAGCTCAAGGTGAAAAGAGGGATAGTTCCAGGAAATGATAACCCTGGTGATAAACTGTCCCTGCCCTCCCCTATCTTCATTGTACAGGCCTAGAAACTCGCGACGACAGAGGTTAGGTGACACCTGCATGGCACAGCTCATCTGGAGGGTGAGAGGGGCAAGCCTTCATCAGCAGCAGGGCCAAAACTCCCTTAAGCCTCAGGACTGGATCAGGCCTCGGCGCACTCGGTCATAGTTTCTTTCCCTCATTTTATTTTTTTGCGGAGACGGGGGTCTCACTTTGTTGCCCAGGCTGATCTCCACCTCCTGGACTGAAGCGATCCTCCTGCCTTGGCCTCCTAGAGAGTGCTGGGATTACAGGCACTGCATGAGGGGCCACACCCGGCCCCATCATTTTAATAATTCATAATTACCATGCTTAGAAACCTGCCTCAGATCCATTCCCCCCGCAGCCACATCCACTGTCCATCCTTCTGTCCCCTGCCCCCACCCACAGCCCTTACATCTGCTCTTCAGGGGAGCTCAACTAGGGTACATGGTCTGGCCAGTGGGGAGCCTTCAACCAGTGCGGCCAGGACGCTGAAGGTCGGATGCAGGGAGCCTCGGTGTCCAGACAGAGGATTTGGGGGTGCCTGAGAGTGGGGCAGGGAGAGCCGGAGACAGTGGGCACAGATGGCGAGGGTTCACCTCCCCAGCGCCCCCAAACCTGCCCAGTCTCCGAGGCCCGAGCGGATGCTTTTTGCGCCACCTGGCGGCCGTTTCTAGTAAGCAGAGCGCGGGTGTCCGTGCCTGCGGGACCCGATTCCCGCGGGGGAGCGGGCGCGGAGCGCGCCCAGCTTGGAGAGCCGGGAACCGCGCGGCCCAGGGCCGGGCAAGACTCTGGATTCACCCGCTGCGAGGCCCCGAAACCCGATGCCGGATGTCCCTGGCGGCGGCGCACGCGTGCCCGGGGCGCTGCGGGGCGCGCGGCAGCCGGAGCGAGCGTGCGCGCACCCGCCAGCCCCACGCCGCGCCCCACGCCGCGCCCCGCACCGCCGCGCGCGCGCACGCATGCCCCGTCGCTCGCCCGCGCCGGCCGCTCTCCCACGCGGGGCCCCGGGGCTCCCGAGCCGGCCGCCTCCAGGAAGCAGGCGCCGCGCGCTATTGCCGCCTGCACCTCGGGCGTGGGGGACCCGGCAGCAGCAGCCCGGTCACCAGGAGTGACCTCCTGGAGGGCGGGGCCGGGGGGGAGTCTGCGCGGGTCAGGTCCCTTGGAGCAGGCTGGGGGCGCCCAGGCCAGGCCGCTCCCACCTGCCAGCCGCGCGGCCAATGAATGCTAGGCCTGGTGATGTCATGCCCCGACCGGACCCTGATGACGAATGTCCGAGGTCACCTGTCAGAGAACCAGCGCAGACCCACCCGCGGGGGTTCCAGAAGTTTCCACTGCCGCCGCGGAGTGCGGCCTCGCCCCGCAGCCTTGCGCGTGCCACCACTTTGGCCTGCCTTCTCGGGTGTCCCCCGAGTCACCCCTCCCCCCCCCGGGGGTCTCCTGTCTCCATGCGCCCCCACCTCATTTCCACCAGCGATCCCATGTTTACATCTCCATTCCCACAGGTGTCCCTTCATCCCTAGGAGTGTCCCACGCCACCTTTTCTGCACCAGTGCCACCTGGACCCCTAAGGGGACTGTCCTCAGCCACACTCCCACATGGCTCTCCTCCCATGGCACCGCTGTTTCTGTCGTGGCCGGGGATGCATCAACCCTTGGCCTTGAGCCAACTTCCCCCGCCTCTAGCGAGGCCGTCAGGGTGTCCAAGGGTGTCCGTCCGTCTGTGAAAGTCGGTCCCTGCGTTTGTCTGTGCCTGTCGCTGCATGAGGTCGTCTGTCTGCGCGTGTCTGTCTCCGCGGGCTTCTGTCCGTCTGTCACGTGGGTGTCTGCTCCGCCGCTGCAGGTCTTTGGGTCGCGTCTGTCACTGCGCGTCTGTCGTCGATCGGCGTCTGGCACTAGAGTGCGTCTGGGCCCCGGGGTCTCCGGGTCTCGACTCCGAGGGAAGGAGAGGGAGGGGGAGGTGGCCGCCCGGGGGAGCGGGGGAGGGGCGGGGGCGGAGACAGTGGGCGGGGGCGGGCGGGCGGGCGGGCGGGCGGGGCGCCGTGTGGCCCGGAGGGGGTGTGTGTGGGGGGTCGGAGGCGGCGGCTGTCAGAGTCGGCTCAGCCTGCGCGGGGAACATCGGCCGCCTCCAGCTCCCGGCGCGGCCCGGCCCGGCCCGGCTCGGCCGCCTCAGGTGAGTCTCCCTCCCCGCCTTGGACTCTCCTCCCGGCCCGCGTCCCGGGCACTGTGCGCTCCCCCGAGGGGTCCAGGCCTCCCTAACGGGACCGCTCCCGCGTCCCCGGGCCTGCCCCGCGCCGCCACCCTCCGCCCCGCACTCGTCCGGAACTCTTCCCCGGCCGCCGCACACTCACCGACGCCCACGCAGAAGCCCGAGCCCGCGGGGACGGCCGCCGCCTCTGCGCTCCGATTCCCGCGGGGACCCCCGAGCGCCCCTTCCCCGATCGCTCCCTAGTCCGGGGCCACTGGAAGACACCCCCTGATTGGGGCGGTACCCGAGCTGCGCAGGTTGCCGGCGCCCGACTCGGCACCCCCATCCCCCAGGGCCACGAGCCCAGCGCCCCTGCGCAGCGCCCCGCAGAGGCCCCCTCCGAGGCCCAGGACGCCCCCCCCCTCCCGCGGAGACTCCATCTCTATTTTTTGGGAAGGGGGAGGCTCAGCGGAAGCCCCAGTTATAATTAGAGCCACTCGGGTTTCCTAGTTAATCTCCAGCAGCACCATCACCACCCCCAGCTCAGGGCGGCGGAGGCTGGGCGAGGGGTGACCGGCGGGAGAAGGGGGAGTTCCCACCCGGGGAATTTTGATCCTTTGGCTGGAGATGCCGGAACTGTAGCAGCTGCTGCCCCCAAAATAGCGCCCCCGCCCCTGCAGCCGGGGATCTCCGGAGCCCCGGGAACACAGGCGTCCCGGCTCGCCCTTCAGGCGGCTCTGCAAGGCCCTCGAGCCCCCAGGCCCCCACCCCAAGTTCCCGGCTCCCGTCTCGGGGCGGGGAGCGCCGACCTTTTCTCGGTCTATACTGCCCTCCGCCGGCGGCGGCGTGTACGGCAGCTCCACACGGATGGGGGTGCTCTCGAGTACTGGGGGGCGCGGGCTGGAGAGGCTGTTTGTTGGGGCTGGCCTGGGGGCGTGCGCAGCTGATGGGGAACCCGCAGGCATCAGCACTCGGTGGCAGACACTGGATGAGACAGGGCAAAGTGGGACGGGGGAGTGGACTAGGCAGGATTTGGGGGACCCCGGAACCTGAGGCTTCCACACCCCTGAATGCCCAGCCCACCGCCCCGCAAAGGCCCGGGCCTGGCCAACCCAGGAGAGGGGCTGCGCCTTCAGGCCACCGCAAGCTCCCCCGAGCGGCGCCGCCCGTCCGTGAGGCCGCGCCCCCTGTCGGGTGGCCTGTATGTGGACTGCGGCCTGTGGTGCCCACACTGCAGGAGCTGGGCCAGGCCCAGTTCCCAGAGCTGGGAAGGAGGTGAGGGCGGTCGGCCCCCTGCGGGGTGCTCCTCTCTGTTCCCTGCATTTGCCTGGATGGGATTGTCTGCCTGATCTCTGTCCCCTCCTGCCCGCTGACCTGTGTCCTTGTCTCTGCCTGTCTCCTTTCCTCCCTCCCTATCCTCATCTTTGCCAACCTGCCCCACCTCCTCTGCAGCTGAGCGATAACGCTTGGGCCAACCCTTGTGCCCTAATCTCCTCCCTCCTGGCTTCTCCGCTCTTCACCCTTTTCCCTTTCTTTTCCCAGCAGACGCCGCCTGCCCTGCAGCCATGAGGCCCCCGCGGTGTCCCCTGCACATGCCTTCCTTGGCTTCCCCACTCCTTCTCCTCCTCCTCTGGCTCCTGGGAGGAGGGGTGGGGCTGAGGGCCGGGAGGACGCAGAGCTGCTGGTGACAGTACGTGGGGGGCCGGCTGCGGGGCATTCGCCTGAAGGCCCCTGAGGGGCCCGTCTCTGCTTTCCTGGGCATCCCCTTTGCGGAGCCACCTGTGGGACCCCGTCGCTTTCTGCCACCGGAGCCCAAGCAGCCCTGGCCAGGGGTGCTGGATGCTACAACTTTCCAGAGTGTCTGCTACCAATATGTGGATACCCTGTACCCGGGTTTTGAGGGCACCGAGATGTGGAACCCCAACCGTGAGCTGAGCGAGGACTGCCTCTACCTCAACGTGTGGACGCCACACCCCCGGCCTACATCCCCCTGCCCCTGTCCTCGTCTGGATCTACGGGGGTGGCTTCTACAGTGGGGCCTCCTCCCTGGACGTATATGATGGCCGCTTCTTGGTGCAGGCCGAGAGGACTGTGCTGGTGTCCATGAACTACCGGGTGGGAGCCTTTGGCTTCCTGGCCCTGCCGGGGAGCCGAGAGGCCCCAGGCAACGTGGGTCTCCTGGATCAGAGGCTGGCCCTGCAGTGGGTGCAGGAGAATGTGGCAGCCTTCGGGGGGGACCCGACATCAGTGACACTGTTTGGGGGAGAGCGCGGGTGCCGCCTCGGTGGGCATGCACCTGCTGTCCCCGCCCAGCCGGGGCCTGTTCCACAGGGCCGTGCTGCAGAGCGGTACCCCCAATGGGCCCTGGGCCACGGTGGGTGTGGGGAGAGGCCCGCCGCAGGGCCACGCTGCTGGCCCACTATGTGGGCTGTCCACCCGGCGGCACGGGTGGGAATGACACAGAGCTGGTAGCCTGCCTTCGGGCACGACCAGCGCAGGACTTGGTGAAACACGAATGGCACGTGCTGCCTCAAGAAAGCGTCTTTCGATTCTCCTTCGTGCCTGTGGTGGACGGAGACTTCCTCAGTGACACCCCAGAGGCCCTCATCAACGCCGGAGACTTTCATGGCCTGCAGGTAACTAGTGGCTGGCAGGGATGAAGCTGGCTCCTCTGGGCCCCAACAGCCCCTCCCCCTCTCCGCAGGGACCCAGGCATCAGGGCTTCTCCAGGCCCATTCCCAGAGGTCCAGAAGTCCTCCCCAGAAGTTCTCCCTGAGGGCTCAGATCCCAGGGGTGGTCAGCGGGGCAGACAGGAGAGGCACCATGGGTCTATTTTCTCTTTCTCTGCGTCCCTCCCCTGATCTCAGCCTCTCTCCATCCATGGTTCCAGGTCTGTAACTGTTCATCTCTCTGGCTCTTTGTCTGTCCATCTGTTTCTGTCTACCTGTCTATGCCCGTCCCCTCCATCCCATCCTCCTCTCCCTCACCCCCCAGGTGCTGGTGGGTGTGGTGAAGGATGAGGGCTCGTATTTTCTGGTTTACGGGGCCCCAGGCTTCAGCAAAGACAACGAGTCTCTCATCAGCCGGGCCCAGTTCCTGGAAGGGGTGCGGGTTCGGGGTCCCCCAGGTAAGTGACCTGGCGGCCGAGGCTGTGGTCCTGCATTACACAGACTGGCTGCATCCCGAGGACCCGGCGCGCCTGAGGGAGGCCCTGAGTGATGTAGTGGGCGACCACAATGTCGTGTGCCCCGTGGCCCAGCTGGCTGGGCGAGTGGCCACCCCAGGGTGCCCGGGTCTACGCCTACGTCTTTGAACACCGTGCCTCTACGCTCTCCTGGCCCTTGTGGATGGGGGGTGCCCCACGGCTACGAGATCGAGTTCATCTTTGGGGATCCCCCCTGGACCCCTCTCGAAACTACACCGCAGAGGAGAAAATCTTTGCCAAGCGACTGATGCAATACTGGGCCAACTTCGCCCGCACAGGGTCAGCAGTGGAGATGGGGGAGGAGGCTGGGGGAGGACAGGAATGGGGGCGGGACACAGAGAGAGGCAGACATACAGAGATGGAAGGACAGTGGGACAGGGCAGGACAGGAGAGCCAGAGGCGGACATGCTCACAAGGGAGACAAAAGGGGGAAAGTGAGAAAGAGAAAGGAGACAGAGGCAAAGGAAAGTGAGATGTAGACACAGAGAGGCTGGGCATGGTGGCTCACCCCTGTAATCCCAGCCCTTTGGGAGGCCAAGGTGGGAGGATCTCTTGTGGCCAGGAGTTTAAGACCAGCCTGGACAACATAATGAGACGTCGTCTCTAAAAAAATAAATAAATAAATAAATACAAAACTTAGCCAGGAACGGTGGCTGGTGCCTGTAGTCCCAGCTACTTGGGAAGCTGAGGCAGGAGGATTGCTTGATCCTGGGAGGCTGAGGCTGCAGTGAGCTATGATGGTGCCACTGCACTCCAGCCTGAGCAACAGGGTAAGACCCTGTCTCTGAAAAAAAAAAAAAAAAAAAAAAATCACGAGACCAAGACAAAGGAGTTCGAGCTGGATTAAGTCAAACCAGTGATGATTCACCACCAGTGACATTCTCACACACGCACACAAATTTACCTGGATCAAGAAGAGGACAATGAAATCTAGTATCAGGTGGTGTTAAAATGTGATGTTTGTAGACCTACGACCTGTCCCGGTCCTGGTTACTTAGGAAGGGCTCAGACATCCCAGCCATTTTTTTAGTGGGAGAAACAAAGATGAAACAGCAAAGCTGAGAGAAATGGAGAGGAGACAGGAGCACAGGAGGAAGAGAAGACCCTGACGACCCGGGGGGACACTGGAGAAGGGAAAGGAATGACTTGGTGGTGGGAAGGAGGGGGACAGGCTCTCTGGCGCTCTCTGCAGAGCTGAAGAGTCCAGGGTCCCGTGGGGGATGGGGGCTGCCTCCTCCCACTGCCCATCTGGGCTGAGCCTTCCCTTTTTTCCTCAGGGACCCCAATGAGCCCCGAGACCCCAAGGCCCCGCAGTGGCCCCTGTACACGGCGGGGACGCAGCAGTACGTGAGCCTGGACCTGCGGCCACTGGAGGTGCGGCAGGGGCTGCGCGCCCAGGCCTGTGCCTTCTGGAACCGCTTCCTCCCCAAATTGCTCAGCGCCACCGGTACGCAGGGGCCAGCGGGCAGCGGCTGGGAGGAGGGGGAGTGGGAGCCGGCCAGGTGTAACCCCTCTTTTCTCCCCCCTAGCCTCGGAGGCTCCCAGCACCTGCTCAGGCTTCACCCATGGGGAGGCCGCTCCGAGGCCCGGCCTCCCCCTGCCCCTCCTCCTCCTCCACCACCTCCTCCTCCTCTTTCCTCTCCCAGCTCCTGCGGCTGTGACCACGGCCTCTTCCCCCTCCGGCCACAGGGGTCCCTCCTCTAATGAGTGGTCGGACCGTGGGGAAAGGCCCCACTCAGGGATCTCAGACCCAGCGCCCCCTCCCCTCCTCAAGCCAAGACAGGGCAGGAGGAGGGGGCCGTGCCCCCACCCGTCTCAGGGACCCCCACGCCTTTGTTGTTTGAATGGAAATGGAAAAGTCAATATTCTTTTATAAAATTATCTTTTGGAGCCTGAGCCTGACACTGGGGGACAGAGGGAGCCCCAGGCTGAATAGCGTCTCCCGCATTGGAATTATAACGGTCAACCATTTCTGTCTCTTCTTTTTCCCCTAACCTCCGCCTCCTGGTTCCCTCTGTCCCCCTGTCTCCGGTCATCCTTTTATCCTCCTCTCTCCTTCCTGCTGTCCTTCTCTGGCCCCGCCTCTGCCCTCATCCTCCCTCCGTCTTTCTCCTGATCCCCTTGTCACCGTCCCACGTGGTCGCCTGCATTTCTCCGTGCGTCCTCCCTCATGCTCCCCCTCCCACGTCCGATCCCCGACCTTCTTCGTGCCGCCCTCCCTCCCGCCCCCGCCGGGCGCCCTGGCCGCAGACACGCTCGACGAAGCGGAGCGCCAGTGGAAGGCCGAGTTCCACCGCTGGAGCTCCTACATGGTGCACTGGAAGAACCAGTTTGACCACTACAGCAAGCAGGATCGCTGCTCAGACCTGTGACCCCGGCGGGACCCTCACATCCTCCGCTCCGCCCGGCCCCCTAGCTGTATATACTATTTATTTCAGGGCTGGGCTACAACACAGACGAGCCCCAGACCCTGCCCATCCCCACCCAACCCCACCCCCGCCGTCCCCGGGGCTCCCCCGTCCTCTGCATGTCTCGGGCTGAGCTCCCACCCCCCGCGGTGCCTTCGCCCCCTCCGGGCTGCCAATAAACTGTTACAGCCACGGGAGTGTGCGCGACTAGGGAGCCGGGAGTAGGGGGCAGAACGCCGGAATCACTGGGTCCGAGTCTCTGCTGGCGCGGGCCGGGAAGGCGAGGGACAGGCAAGCTCCGAGGCGGGCGCAAGGCGCCTGCGCACTCCGGCCAAGGCTAGTCCCTGGCCCCGCCCCGCGGGGCGGAGCTCGCGCCTGCGAAGTGAGGCTCGCGGGCCGGCCGGCGGGCACGGCGGAGGGGAGGGCGAGGCGCTGCGGAGCATTGTGGGAGTCCTTGCCCGTGGCCGCTGCTTGCTACCTGCGCTGATCACCAAGGCCCGGGGATCGTGTCCCCAGCCTGCGCGCCGGTCCTGCGGCACCTGGCCCAAGACCCGGAGCCGAGGGGAAGTGCTGGAGTTTGGGGTCGTTCCGCGCCATCGGGTGTACGCTGTACCCGTCCTGGGACTGCCCCTCCCGCCCACCACCCTGGAGCTGCTGAGAGACGTCCACGTGGGCCTGGCCCCGCCGAGCCGCGACCCTGCCCGCCTGGCGCTGCTCTCGGGCCACTACCTCTACTACCACTACGGCTGCGACGGCCTGGATGACCGCGGCTGGGGCTGTGGCTACCGCACTCTGCAGACGCTGTGCTCGTGGCCGGAGGGCCAGCCCGCGGGCGTACCTGGACTGGCCGCCTTGCAGGCGGCCCTGGAGGACATGGGCGACAAGCCCCCCGGCTTCCGCGGTTCCCGGGACTGGATCGGCTGCGTGGAGGCCAGCCTGTGCCTCGCTCACTTCGGAGAGACCCAGGGGCGCCTCTGCCACGTGCCCCGGGGAGCGGGGCTGCACGGGGAGCTGGAGAGGCTTTACTCCCACTTTGCAGGGGGCGGGGGCCCAGTCATGGTTGGTGGGGGACGCGGATGCCAGGTCCAAGGCCTTGCTGGGAGTCTGCATCCGGTCAGGCACGGAAGCCTATGTCCTGGTATTGGACCCTCACTACTGGGGCGCTCCAAAAAGCCCCAGTGAACTACAGGCTGCTGGGTGGGTAGGCTGGCGAGAGATACATGAGGCCTTTGACCCCAACTCTTTCTACAACCTGTGCTTGACCAGCCATAGCTCAGAACAGCAGCAGCACCCCCTGGACTGAGGGTGAAGTTCCAGAACCGAGACTCTCCAGTCCCAGACATGCACCTGTGTACCTGGGGCTGGTGTCCCCGCAGAGCCTGGGCCTTTTGACATCAGTAATAAAAGTGGCAAGGCTGAGCAACACCTTGGGAATTCCTTTGAAAGGATGGGGGAGATGTGTAACATACATGAGTCAGAAGCCCTGTGGAAGTGCTTTTATTGGCAGTAAGGCTGATCGTACAAAAAATTCTCAGAGTCGGATGGGACCAGGTAGTCACAGGTAAAGGATGATACAGGAGTGAGGAAGTGAGGAACGGTGACGGTTCAAAAGAAATCTACATCGTCTGGGGCATCCAGGTCCCGATATTCCACAATGGCCCTTGGGTCTCCACGAACCATCCTATAAGATGAGAGGTAAAGTATGAGAGCTGAGGGCTCCCAAAAGGGAGTATGCAGGGGCAACAAAGCTTGGGCGTGTGTGCTCCTCACCTGTTGCGAGGTTTCCCAGGATAACCTCCCTGGCCTCGGAAGGCATCATAGTTCCCTCGGCCAGCACCATATGGGGCGTGGGGGTATGGAGGGCCTCCTGTGGGGACTGCAGGGCGGACAGCACCAGCTATGACAGAGATCAGCGCTGAGTTGCAAAACTATGTCCTCAACTCCATCCTCTGTTTCTTCTCCCTTTCTCCCAATGTCACAGTCACCAAGACCCTTCGTCTCCCTCCGGTACGTACCTCCATAGCCCAAGATCGGGGGCCGGGGCTGACCGTAGGGGCATCAGGCCCTGGGGGAGTCTGGTGTGGGTAGGGGAGTCCCGGGGTCAAACCTGGGGGGAGTACAAACACGGACAGGGACATGAATTACTGCGGAGGGGGGACGGGGGCGGGGCAGGAACAACTGACTTTTAGGGCTATGGCCTGAGGATGGGGCAGAAACTTCTCAGGCCAACAGGTAAAAGAGAAACAGGAGTCCCTGGACAGTCAAGGGAGAGGAAACATGTGACCCTTCATGGATCGTATCTTACTCTGGGCAGGGCCAGGTGGCTGGGCTGGCTTGATCTCGGGCAGAGCTGGGCGCTTGGCATCAGTGAGGAAGTTGTTAAAAAACGCCACCTCCTTTTTCACTTCCTCAATTTTCTCCGCATGCTTGTTGAAGATATGCTTGCGCACAAACTCAGGACCCTGCGTGGAGAGAGGAGTGGGTACAACAGCCACATAACGGTTGCCTCGCTCCCAGGCCCGACCTGAGGATTCCCAGCTCCCGCCTGCCAATCCAGTGAGCAGTTCTCCCACCCCGGCCCAGGCCTTCAGGGGGCTTCCTATCTCAGCCCCACCTCCCATCACCCTGGCACGCCCATTCTCCAACATCCAGACCTTGAATTTCTTGCCGCTGAGAGGACACAGCCACTTGTCCTTGCCCAGTTCCTGCGTGTTGGAGGTAACGAATTTCTCCACTTCCTGCTCCGGGTCTTTGCGGCCCATCTTCTGGGCCTCTTCCTCTGAAAGCGACTCCCGCACGCTGAGCAACGGCGTGAGCTTCTCCTCAAACGTCTTCTGCCACTCCAGCACTATGGTTTGGGAACAGAGGAAGGAAGGTTGGGAAGGGAGCTGGAAGGAAGGGTGGCGGGAGGGGCTGGAGGACCAAGGCGAGGGGCATCCGGGGAGAAAGGGGAACCTGGAGCTCACCTTCCCCATGACTGATGCGGTTGGGTGGCATGGGCCCCCGAACGTGGATGATGCCACAACGATTGGGCATCTCATCCTCATTGGGGTACTCACAGGTGTTGTAATAATCCAAGGAATGCACAATGCGCAGGTAGAGGAGAAGCTTGTCCAATACCTGAGGAAGTTGAGGACGGGTGCTCAGCTCCTGCTCCTGCCCTTACCACCCCAGCCCCCACGTCCCTGCACTGCCACTGCTGGCACCTTGATCAGCTTCTCACCCCGCTCCACATTGATCTCTGCCGGGTTCCCTTCCTTAGGAGGCTCCTCAGGTGGGGCACCCCCGCTGCTCCCCAGCAGCTCCTCCTCCTCAGCACTCACTTCCTCGATCAGGTAGTCTGTGATATTCTTCAGGATCGGGTTTTGCGAGGGCAGGCTCTGGTGGAAGGAAGAGGGGCAAGTAAGGCAGAGAAAGACCTTCAGGGCAGGTAACCTGAGACCTTCCGCATGTGAAGAGTGGTGAGGGGACAGGAGCTCACCACACAGAACTGGCGCCTTTTGCCCCTTGGCATTTGTCTTCATTTTTGCTTTTGTTCCGCCCCAGCCCCACAAATGACCACTGGCATGCCCCAGTTCTGCTGGAAGCTGGAGGAGGTGCTACAGACAGGTGAGGTCAGAGGTGCCCACAGCAGAGGAGGCGCTATCAGCTGCTCCTGCCAGTCCTGTGGGAGTCACTGACCGTTGGCAGGGGAGGTGTCCCTGGCTCCGAGGCCCACAGCTGGGTCCTGTCGTCCAGCGTGTGGATCAGCTTGGCCGCCAGCTTGATGTCGTTGCGCACGATCTGCTTGTGCTGGGTGATGCCGTTGATGTTGCGGACACGTCGGGTCAGGTCCCTGTTCACACCGGGGCTCAGCTCGCACTCCCGAAGCTGGAGGGCAGACATCAGAAGTTTACTCCCCTAACCCCACTTGCCAGGAAGAAGTAGCAGCTCTAAGACCCTCCACTCCTGAGCACCAGCAATTGATCAAACTGCGAGCTCCCTCAGGACGGCGACCTGACAGATAGCTCCTATCTTTGTCTGCCTGCATGGTCTGCTTACCAGTCCTGTCCATGGTAACTGCCCTACAGCCTTGCCCAGAGGCAGCGTAGGCAGACAAAACGGTCAAAGAAGGTGCAGAACAACCGGGCTATCGGACAAACAAAGTCATGCAGAGGCCCCATGGGGCACAGAGCGCCTCCCACTCTCCTCCCCGGACGGCCCCACCCGCGGCACTCACGCGGATGTTCTGCAGGTTCCAGCAGATCTCTTTAATGTTCACGCTGCGGTCAAAGGTCACCCAGCCACGACGGAAAAACCTCCAGAAGACAATGTTAGGGCAGTCGAGTGAGGGAAGTGGTCCTGGCCATTGACGTTCCCTCCACTTTTCCCTCCAACACACCTGGTTACTCACCTCCTCTCTGGCTGGGGCTCCGAGAGCGCCACCCGCATAAAGCCTGGGTACCTTTTACAAAGCTGCAAGAAGCAGAAAACCAGCCCTATTTAGTGACTCAAGGATTCATTCGCTTCTTCCTCCAATCCCCCACTGTCCTCAGAACCCTAGAGACTCTTCCCGTCCGTGGGCAGGGTAAAACCACTGAAGGGCTTCAGAACACCAGCACCTGAAAACCAGTGGCGCGATCAAGACCAGCCCTCGGAGGGCATGGGCTCCTGGGGAAGGGGGCCTCCCTATTAGGTGAAACGGGGGACCCACTGCCTTCCCTCTGCCCTCCACCTCTCCCCACTCACAGAGATGATCTCAGCCCGGGAGATATTGGGCGCGATGTTACGCATGAAGAGGGGAGCAGGTCTTGTGCAGCGGCCGAGGCTTGCACTCCAGCCCCGCAGCGTCCTTGGGCTTCTCCCATTCTTCCTCCTTGGGCTTCTCTTTCTCCTTGAGCGCTGCTTCTAGAAAGTTGGTGCGGTAGGAGTTGGTGTGTTTTATTACTGATTTTGGTGGGGGAGGACAGAGAAGCCTTCCCCTAAAAGCCACCCTTCCCTCATCAATGTTGCCAACCTCTCACCTCCCCACCAGCATTAGGAGAATACACTTTAGAAGCAGAAAAGAAACCCTACCGGCCTCTTCCTTCTCCTCCTCAGCCTGGCCGCTCTCAGACTCCGACTCGGACTCCGACACACTGCCCTCGTCAAAGCTGTCGTCCCCGCTGTGCTTCCGGTTCCGCTTCTTGCTACTCTGTGCGAGCCACAGCAGAGGGGGACAAGTTAACGCACCAGGAACCCAGCCCCGATGCTCTGACCCAGGTTACAGACACCTCACCTTTTTGGCTTCCTTCTCAGAATCTTCTTTCTTCTCTTCCTTGTCTCCGTCACCCTCAGACTTTGTTTTGTCATCATTACAACTGTCATTCTCGGCCTACGGGAAGAGACAGCCACTGGGGATGTCAAATCTCCCCTTCCCCTTTTCATCAGAGGGCTCCCCCACCCCACAGGTGAGCCCACAGGTTCATTCTGCCCACCCCCTCCCAGAACACAGCCCGCCAGTTCTAGCTGTTTTGGAGTCCTGCCCCCAACTCTCCTTCCCCCAGGTTGCCAGGGGCAGTGCTAGGAGGCCCGGGATTCAGACCTGCTTGCTGTCTTCCTTCTTCTCATCCTTGTCGTTGGCTTTGCGCTCCCCCATCCCCCAGGCCTGCTCCAGCCCGGCCTTCCTCTTCTTGCCGGGATCCCCCGGGCTTTCCTGCCTGCTCCTCCTCCTCTTCCTGCTCCAGGATGCGGAGATCATTCTCTGTGCCTCCTTCCATCTTAATCACGGCTACCAACAAAGGGAACAGAGGTCACAACCCCAGGGCCCTAGCTCCTGTCAACCCACTTCTACCTGGTCCCCAGACACGCCTGCCCCCATGGGGCCCAGATGCCTGCCACTCCTCCAACTCCACACACCTGCATCCAGCATCTTGACAATGGCATCAGCTTTGTCTATGTCCAAGAGAAGGTTATCAAACCAGCCAGTCTCCATGAGGGACAGGAAGACCCTCAGTCGGTTTTGCAGGGCCCCCCGGGCCTCCTGCCGACGTTTCCCCCACCTCATCTGGGTGGTACTTAGACCGAAACCTGGGAACGAAGTGGGGGAGGGGAAAGACAAAACAGTTACTGGAGGCCAAGGCCAGCATGTGGGGGAGGGGCCCAGGAAAGACAGGGCATAGCCCCCATCCTCACACCCACAAAGGGTCATCAAAGCAGAGAGATTAGGGGATAGGGGTGTGCTAAAACCACCCAACACCCCAAAAGGAACCAGAAGTTGTGCTCTGAGAAGATTTGAGGGGAGAACCAGCAACTAAGAGCTCTGGGTTTGGGAAGACCAATGACTACAGGGGGACGCGAGGGCGGGGAGAGGCAGATTTACCACTCTAAGTCTCTGGGAAACACTAACGTAGTCAAAAGGGGGCATTTCCCCAAAGCTTCAGAGAGGAAGGCTCAGGAAATAGCAGGCCCTGAAGAACCTCTCTCTCCTCACCAACCCCAAACTGCAGTCATTAAAAACCTGCTCCCGCCAACTCCCTCCACCCCAAGGTGGAAGACAGAGGGCCAGACAGCAAAACCCAGAGGCAGGGCACCTTTCTCCACCCATGGGAAAGTAAGCAAGATGGTGAAGCGACAGGAAAGACCAAAGGGAGAGACTGGAGTGCCCTTTAGAGCCTCAGGTCCTGCCCACAGGGGAGAGAGAGGAGAGGGAAGGCTAGGGAGGAGGAAGAAAAATAAAACATTTCAAATAGGACCTCAGGGGGGAAAACAAAAGAAATGAGGAGTATGAGAAAAAGGAGAAAGGGAGGAAGGGGAGTGTGTGAGAAAGTCCCAGAAACCAAAACCAGAGGACAAACTAAAGATCAGAGAGAGAACAGAGAACACCAACAGGGAGGAAGGCGGTGTTAGGGAGCAAGAACAGGGACAGAGAAAGAATGAAGATGCGTGAGAGATTAGGACAGACACACAGAGCAATCTGAGGGGACAGCGAAGACAACAGAACCACAAGTGGGGCGGAAGAGGAAAGGAAAGCCGCAGGCATCACCTCCAGGATCTTTACCTTGGCCGCTTGGTCAAACAGAGCTCAAGATTTAACTAGCGGCGCCCAGGGCCCATTCTGGCTGGCGGGCCACCGGCTGGCTCCTGGCTGGGCACCCGGCCGAGATGCCCTGCCCCGCGGGACTCCGCAGTGGGGGGCCCTGACTGACTAACTGCCTGAGCAATCACATTCAGCTAAACCGCTGCATTGTGCACAGCAGTGCCCTGCCTGTCTGCCTGGCCGGGGCCGCGCGGCTCAGCCCAGGGGCTCATGTATGGGCTGGGTATGGTGGGGGTGGAGGTGGGTTTGCTCCGAGCTCCGTCGATGAGCGGGTGTAGTTCCCAGTTCTGGCTCTTTTCAAGGAGGAGGAGCAGAAAGAGGATGAGGAGGAGGAGGAGCAGGAAGGGGGGGAAAAGATGGTTGATTAAAATTAAAACATCCACAAAAGGAAAAAAAAATTAAAATTCTTTTTCTGTCAAATGACCCTGAGAGCTTTGCTTTTCTTCTCTGGATTCACTCGTCGCTTTGGGAAGATGCCACAGCCACACGGGGTCCTGGTGATCAGGGATGACAGTGACCCAACACCAGCAAGTGGGAAGCAGTCTGTCTGCTGCCCCAAGGGGCCAGGTGGCTCTGGCCTGCTGCCTGGAGGTGTCCCACTCTCTGAGGACAGCAGGACAGGAGATGGGATGGGGCGGGGGCCGTGGCAGTCGCTGAAGTGAGGGGAGACCCCATCAGCCAATGCTGTCATACTTCCCAACCCCCGCCCCCGAAAGTTCCGGACTGGGGAAACTGGGAAGAGGACAGGGCCGAAGCTCCACCGGCGGGGCAACGGGGACATGCCAGGGAAAAGGTCCGGGGAAGCAGGGGCACTCACCACTCCTCATCTTTGTGAGCCAGGAAGAAATCCTGCATCTGCTGCCTCCGGAAATCCAGCTTGTAGTCATTGTAGCGCTTAACGGCCTCCGTTTTCGTCCACCGAGTCATCCAGGGACAGGAGAAACTCCTTGAAGGTCTTCATCACTGGCGGCGGCACACCCAGGTCTATCTCTGCGATGCTGCCCAGCCTGGGGGCGGGGGGGCGGTCAGGAAAGCTTGGTTGTGGGGGAAGGGCAGGAGGCTAGGGGGGCCAAGGTAGCCAGGTGCCCTCTTCCTTTGCCCACCATGGACATCACCCCAAACCCCAACGGCTACCACCCACACCCAAGGGGCACGACTCTGTGTGCCTCACCCCGCTCCCTGGCTTCAGCAACCCCAACCATCCCCCCAGTCCTATCAACCCCCTTCTCCCGAGAGGCCCAGAAGCCCGGTCCTTACCTGGCCTGGATAGGCAGGACATGGTGCTGCATGATGTGGACGTCGGGGTGGCCCCAGGGCTGAGGGGGGCCATAAGTTGGGCCCCCACCCCCCCCCAGCATAGGGCATCTCATAGCCACTGTGGTATGGGTCAGAGCTGTGCTCATCCCTGAGGGTGGGGGACACAAAAGTAAGGCAGAGAAGGAAGCCATCTCCCCCAGGTCATGAAGGAGGACAGACAGACAGGGGCATACACAGCATGGTCTCCCAGACAAGGGTTTCGAGGGACAAAGTAACAATGGGTGACGGGGAGTTGAGAAAAGGCAATCACAAAGATTTGGGCCCAGGTGAGGGGCGAAGGGAAGGCCCAAGGGGAAGTAAGGCAAAGGGGAGGAGAGGGAAACCACTCCATCTCACCAGTCTCGCCTCATGCGCTTCTGTGGTGGGCTGAGTTCATGGCGGGGTGGCGAGAAGCGCTCGCCCGATTCCGGTCATAGTCCCGATATTCACCCCGACTGCGGCGCTCACGGCCACGGTCCCACTCTCTGGCGGTAAGAACAAGAAACAATGATTAAATGCTGTGCGCAGTGGTTCACACCTATAATCCCAGCACTCTGAGAGGTCGAGGCAGGAGGATCACTTGAGGCCAGGAATTCAAGACTAGGTGAGCAACAGTTAGACCCATCTCAATAAAAATTTTTTTATTTGGTGGCCGGGCACAGTGGCTCATGCCTGTAATCCCAGCACTTTGGGAGCCCAAGGCAAGCAGATCACCTGAGGTCAGGAGTTTGAGACCAACCTGGCCAACATGGCGAAACCCCGTCTCTACTAAAAATACAAAAATTAGCCAGCTGTGGTGGCGTGCGCCTGTAATCCAACCTACTCAACAGGCTGAGGCAGGATTATCACTTGAACCCGGGAGGCGGAGGTTTCGGTGAGCCAAGATCACGCCACTGCACTCAGCCTGGGCAACAGAGCAAGACTGTCTCAAAATAAAAATAAAATTTTTTTTAAAAAAAAGGTAACAATAATTAAAGATACAGCCTGGATATGCCACAGCCACACTCCTGAACAGGCCCTTCTTACCCTGAGATATCAGACTAAAAGCCTGAAATTATAAAACTTCACTCTTAACAGAAAAAGATTTTTGTCTAGTCGGGGCAAGCCACTGCACTCCAACCTTAGCAACAGAGTAAGACCCTGTCTCGAAACAAAACAAAGATTCTTGTCTAACTCCACAATTTTAGCCAATACCCAAGAACTGATGGTTCTCCAACTCTCTTTCCAGCCTCCTGGCCTTCTGCCTGAGCTCCAGACCCACATGCATCACCCCCTGCTAGAAGCATCACCCCTGCTAAAGGCCCACTTACAGGCAGGAGGTCGAGGCTGCAGCAAGCTACGACTGCACCAGTGCACTCAGCCTGGGTGACAGAGGGGAACTCTGTCTCTAAAAATAACATAAAAATGTTTTTTAAAATCATCCCCTACTAGTCCATCACGCCCTCAAATTGTCAGAATCGAGCCTATTCATGCTACCACCACGGGCCCAAATGTCTCCCCCTCCTCCACTCTCCACTCTGTCATATGAACGGAGCAGCACCTCTCCCCAGCTTTCATTCACCACCCTCGCTGCTAATGCCTTCTGCCAATCCTCTGCCTGCAAGCCTAGCAAAGCTGCCCCACTCTCTGCCATCCCCCACACCCTGTCCTAGTCCTTGTCCTTGTCCAGTGTGGCTCCTACAGCCCTGGCTGCCTACTTGCTTCTGGTCTCTCGCTTCTGTCTCCCCACTGTGAAGGGGACCTTCCTCAATACAAATCTCATCACATCGCGCCCTTGCTTCAATGCCGGGAAGCAACACTGTTGTTTTAACTTTGGCTCCTGGCTGTCCCTCCAGCCTCCCCACCAGTCACCAACCTCCCCCATCCTCATCTTTTTCTTCTTCTTCTTTTTTTTTTGAGAGAGTCTCAGTCTCACTCTGTCGCTCCAGCTGGAGTGCAGCAGTGCAATCTCAATCTCGGCTCACTGCAGCCTCAGCCTCCTGGACTCAAGCACTTCTCCAGCCTCAGCCCCTGCTAAAAATGACTGAGGACAAAGAGTTTCTGCTTATCTACCAATGCTTACTATATTCAATAGTAAAACAAAACATTCCAAAACCTTCATTTTTAAGTTACACAGTAAGATGAAATAGATTACATGTTTTTATGAAAAGTGATTCTTTTCCAAAAAAATTTTGGTGAGAAAAACTGGCATTGTTTTTACATTTTTACGAATCTCTCCAAGTTATGGCTTTGTAGAGGACAGCTTCTATACTGAATCTGTTGAGATATTTTGTTCTGGTTGAAAAATATGAGGCAGGCCAGGCATGGTGGCTCACATCTGTAATGAATGTTAGAACTTTGGGAGGCCGAGGCAGGTGGATTGCTTGAGCCCAGGAGTTCAAGACCAGGCTAGGGCAACATAGTGAAACCACATTTCTACTAAAAATACAAAAATTAGCTGGCTGGCCGGAAGTGGTGGCTCATGCTTATAATCCCAGCACTTTGGGAGGCCGAGGCAGGCAAATTACTTGAAGTCAGGAGTTTGAAACCAGCCTGGCCAACATGGGAAAACTCTGTCTCTACTAAATACACAAATATTACCAGGGCATGGTGGTAGGCGTCTGAAATCCTAGCTACTCAGTAGGCTGAGGCGGGAGAATCACTTGAACCTAGGAGGCAGAGGCTGCAGTGAGCCCAGATCACGCCACTGTACTCCAGCCTGAGTGAAGAGCAAAACTCTCATCTCAAAAAAAAAAAAAAAAAAAAAAAAAAAAACACTAGCTGGGTGTGGTGGCATACACCTGTAGTCCCAGCTAATCAGGAAGCTGAGGTGAGAGGATCACCTGCACCTGGGGAAGTGGAGGCTGCAGTGAGCCATGATTGTGCCACTGCACTCCAGCCTGGGCAACAGAGCAAGAACTCATCTCAAAAAAAAAAAAAAAAAAACAGTAAACAGAAAATCTGGCCTTACACTGATAAGCAGTTCGAAAAGCCTTTACAGATAACTGTAGATATTCTTTTTGGATACTACCCAAAACTCAACAAGAAATAGGTTCTTTTTTTTTCTTTTCTTTATGCTACCTTGTTCAAGAAGGAGGTAGTTTCTCACAGCCTAGTTAGAACCTTCAATCTGAAATAGTATCAGTGAACAACATTTCATTCTCCGCCAAGTTAAAATCTACTGTTCTATCTTGCGCTTTGAATGGACCTTGTTATGTCTCACACAGTAACAAAACACATTCATTAGCATCACTGCCTATCTCACCAGAAACGTCTTTACTTAATGGGAAGTTGTCAAGCTCACATTAGTAGATATAAGTTATCCAAAATTGGTTGGGTGTGGTGGTTCATGCCTGTAATCCCAGCACTTTAGGAGGCCGAGGCAAGTGGATCACCTGAGGTCAGGATTTTGAGACCAGCCTGACCAACATAGAGAAACCCTATCTCTACTAAAAATACAAAACTTAACCAGGCTTGGTGGTGCGTGCCTGTAATTCCAGCTACTCAAGAGGCTGAAGCAGGAGAAGAGCTTGAACCCAGGAGACGGAGGTTGCAGTGAGTTGAGACTGCACCATTGCACTCCAGCCTGGGTGAGAAAAGTGAAACTCTGTCTCAAAAAAAAAAAAAAAGTTTTCCAAAATTTTAATTTTCTTTTTCCTTTTTTTTTTGAGACAGGGTTTCTCTCTATTGCCCAGGCTGGAGTACAGTGGTACGATCAAGGCTCAATGCAGCCTTGACCTCCCAGGTTCACCTCAGTCTCCTGAGTAGCTGGGTACTACAGACGTGTGCCACCACCCCCAGCTAATTTTCCTAATTTTTTTGTACAGACAGGTTTCACCTCGTTGCCCAGGCTGGTCTCAAACTCCTGGGCTCAAGCAATGCACCCACCTTCGCCTCCCAAAGTGTTGGGATTTCAGGCATGAGCCACTTCGCCAGCCCAAAATTCTAATTTTCACTGGAAAGTTCCACTTCATCATTGGCAACAAATACTGACAGCTTACACTGAAGTAAAAGGTTCTCAGTTCATTTTCAAGATATCTGCCAAATACCCAAGTATGAACAATCACTCTTTGTCATTCATTCAAGTAAAAATAACATGCCATGGAAAAAAGTTGTGAGTTCAGTTCTATCAACCACTTTCGTACTTTTGCTCAACCAATGCAAGCCTGTAATCCGGCACCTTGAGAGACGAGGCCGGTGGATCACTTGAGGTCAGGAGTTCAAGACTAGCTTGGCCAACATAGCGAAAACCCCGTCTCTACTAAAAATACAAAAGTTAACTGGGTGTGGTGGCATGTGCGCTTGTAATCCCAGCTACTCGGGAGGCTGAGGCAAGAGAATCGCTTGAACCCAGGAGATGGAGGTTGCAGTGAGCTGAGATCACCCCACTGCACTCCAGCCTGGGCAACAGAGTGAGACTCTATGTCAAAAAAAGACCTACAATCAAGACTCCAATTTAATCAAATTTAAATGTTTTACTCTTTCATCAAGAACCACTAATGAAACTGACTTTTTTAACTCTTTGTTCTCACTGCCTTGATGTTTGCTAAAGCATCAGCAGTTTTACCCACCATCGCTATGGCACATTCAGTGGAAACGGCGATAATATGCAAACATTACCACAAAAATTAATTTTAGCTTTGGAGAACCCCTATGGTCTGCGGACATTCTGAGAAACAGGACTCTAACCAATCCAGAACATGCTAAAAGTACACAATGTTATGTCGACAATTTCAACCTGTGCATGTCACCTGTGCCCGGGGAATTTCCACTCTTTCCAAACTAGCTAAGTGTCACTTTCCAGTGAGTCCCTGACACACCACCTCCAGCAGCACTGCTCTCCTTTAGAGATCTGTTCCCTCACTGCTTACCCTCTTTATAACTTCCAATATACTCGTTTACAGGATACATCCATAACCATTCTGACCCCCCATGGCAAGCCCACACTGTAACATCCTAAGCTCAATAACCATGTTTTATAACCAATTAATCCAATCAACACCACCCAGTGAACTCTGAGATTTAGGGCAAAACACTGACAAGAAACCTAATCATACATTGTCAGGAAACTAGTCTGACAATCTTTCCAGTCAGATCAATAAATAAAAATATTAATATTTTTCTGAAGCAATCTTTGTAAAATACAATTTACAACCTGGGCAAGAGAGCAAGACCCTGTCTCTACACAAAATAGTTTTAGACGACGCACTGTGGCTCATGCCTGTAATCCCAGCACTTTGGGAGGCCGAGGCAGGTGGATCACCTAAAGTCTGGAGTTCCAGACCAGCCTGGCCAACATGGTGAAACCCCGTCTCTACCAGAAATACAAAAATTAGCCAGCTGTGGTGGTGGGCTCCTGTAATTCCAGCTACTCGGGAAACTGAGGCAGGAGGATCGCTTGAACCCGAGGTGGAGATTGCAGTGAACCAAGGTTGCGCCACTGCACTCCAGCTGGCGACAGAGCAAGACTCCGTCTCGAAATAATAATAATAATAATAATAATTTTTAAAAGTCGGGTGTGGTGGCCTCCCCCTGTAGTCCCAACTACTCAGGAGGCTGAGGCGGGAGGATCAATTAAGCCAGGAAGGTAGAGGTTGCTATGATTGCAGCCAGGGCAACAAAACAAGACCCCATCTCAATAACAACAACGAAAAAAGCGTTCGTGAATGTATAAAGACTGCTTTTTATGCTCAAACTCTTAGCTGTATTGCTTTGATCTGCAGAGCATTTCAAAAACCAAGCCACAGCTAGTTCTCTGGCCAATAGCAAAGAGGTTGCACCACAGCAAACACTCCAATGAGCCATTTCATAGGGTTCGCCCCTCATATAAATTACAGGGGGAAAAAGAAAAGCGACGCGGATGAAGTAGAACGGCATGAAACGGGGACAAGATGAGTTAAAAACGGCTCACCTGTCATTCCAATCGTCCCCTCGACGTCTTTCATCTCTCTCGCGGGAACGGTCGTAGTCGCTCCGCTCTCTTCTGAACTTGTCCCTGCGCCTTCTATCGTACTCGTCATCACTGTCACCCATGGCACAGTCTGAGGGGGCGTGGGGGACCGGGGAGAGGCGGTCGGGATGGTGCACAAGGAGGAGCGGAGGGAGGGACTGTCCCTCGCAGGCACCTCGCCCGCCTCCCTCCCGCCAACGCCAGCCCTCCGCGGCCCCCCACCATCCTGAGCCGGAGGACGCGGCTCCAACGCTTCTACGCGCCGGGAGGGTCTCCCCGCTCGCCCCGGGTTCCTCTACCGGCCCAGCAGGGCACCCGAGGCTCCTCCCCCTCCCCCCACCTGGGAGCTGCCGCGGCCGTTGGACTCGCGATCTGACCGGCTAGATTTCAGGGCGACCTGGGCCGCGGGCGCGCGACGAGGACGGCGAGGAGGGCGAGGGAGACGCGGAGCTCTTGGCGAGAGGACCAAAGACAGAAGAACAAAAGTGGAACAACCGAGGATGGACGGTCGCGCGCGCCACCCGCGCTGCGCCTGCGTCACTCGCGCCTCCCCGACACAAAGCTCCCCATCTCGCGGCCCGAACTGGAACTAACGAACGGAGCGCGACTGGCGGGGAGAGCAGGGCGTGATGGGAAAGGGGCGGACTCTTGCAAGTCTCGCGCGGCTTTTCGAGACGAGAACGGCTTGAGCGTGAGGAACTACGGGAAGTCGGCTAGGCCAAGCGCGGCCTCGGGGGGCGGAGGAGCTCTCGGGGCGGAGGAGCTCTCTGGGCGCGGAGGGAGGGCCTCCGAGGGCTGAGGGGGACGATCGCGCGACCCCGGATGTGTCGGGGTTTAAGCCAGTTCTCATCCAGCCGTGGTGCCCCCCACGGGCCTCCTGACCTCGCCGGGGGTAGTTTCGTCCCCCTCCTCGGGCAAGGCGTGGGCTTGGGAAGCGCGGGCGTTTAGGGGACGAAAGATGGAAGCGACCATTTTAAAGCATCGTCTCCCACCATTTTCTGCTCCAAAGATCCAGCCAAAATTGGGTGCCACAGTGGGCACTATCTGCAAAGTCCGTCGTTTGTGCTCTTCCTCGACGAACACGCCCCATGTTTAAGTAAAAGTGGCAGATAATCAGTTTTAACCCCACTCAGTACTTGGATGAGATAGGCCGTAAACAGCAGAGTATGGACCACCCAGATTCAAGTCACCTCTCAGTGAATTGAGTGTGAGACTTAATAGGAAGGCCAGCTGAGGTGCCTCACGCCTGCGAACCCAGCACTTTGGGAGGCCGAGGTGGGAGGATCGCTTGAGTCGGGAGACCTGCCTGGGCAACATGGCAAGTCCCCATTTTTACAGAATATTGAGGGCCAGGCACAGTGGCTCACACCTGTAATCCCAGAACGTGGGAAGGTTGGTGAGGGAAGACTTGAGCCCAAGAGTTCAGGACTAACCTGGGCAACATAGCAAGACCCCATCTCCACACAAAAAATAATAACTGGGCTTGGTGGGATCCCCCTGTGATCCTAGCTACTGGGGAGGCTAAGCCAGAATGTTTGAGCCCAAGAGTTCAAGGCTGCAGTGAGCCTTGATTGCACCACTGCACTCTAGCCTGGGTAGCAGAGTGAGACCCTGTCTCAAAATATATATAGAAATGCTGCCTCCTCCCTGAGGCATGCTTGCTCCTAGCACTGAGAGGAGGGTAGCGATACATTACAAGAGTTGCCAAAAAACAAATGAGCCAAAAAGACCCAGGTTCTACCATTTAAGAACCATGCAGGCCAGGCACAGTGGCTAACGCCTGTAATCCTAACACTTTGGGAAGCCAAGGCAGGTGGATCACCTGAAGTCAGGAGTTCGAGACCAGCCTGGCCAACATGGTGAAACCCTGTCTCTACTAAAAATACAAAAATTAGCTGGACATGGTGGTGAGTGCTATAATTCTAGCTACTTGGGAGGCTGAGGCAGGAGAATCACTTGAACCCACGAGGCAGAGCTTGCAGTGAGCCAAAATCACACCATTGCACTCCAGCCTGGGCAACAAGAGCAAGACTCCGTCAAAAAAAAAAAAAAAAAACATGCAATCTGGGGGAATCACCTCTTAGCTCTGGCATCTTCATATGTAAAAACGCAGACAGTAACAGCGACTGGGCTTGTAATGGACTACTGGGAAAATCAGATGAGACGACAGACTTGAAAGTGTTTTGTAAACTCGAGGGATTATTATTTCGTGATTGGAGAAGAGGAGCCAGCATTTGGTGATAACGTCATACAGGTAGATGTCAGGGAGGGTGACCAATCAATGGATGGGAACTGGAACTGAGAACCCAGCAGGTACTTTTAGGAAGACTCAGCAGTCAGTGGTGACAGTGGCTGAGAGCTCCTGGATGCGCCAGGCACTGCAGGCCTTGCACAAGATGTGCCCATCCAGCGGGTAGCAACCCTGACACTCGCCCTCAGAGGAGAGCAGCAGCCCACACTCCTGTTGAAAAAGAAGCAACAATTAGCTGGGCATGGTGGCGGGTGCCTGTAATCCCAGCTACTCGGAAGGCAGGAGAATCACTTGAACCCAGGAGGCGGAGGTTGCAGTAAGCCAAGATCATGCCATTGCACTCCAGCCTGGGCAACAGAGCGAGACTCCACCTCAAAAAAAAAAAAAAAAAAAAGCAGCAGATTTCTGTCAACCAGAAACCTCTGTGTTCCCCCCTCCCTCATGCTCTACTCAGCACCCCAGACATTGCCAATCCCTTGCACATGCCGGGGGCCCCCTGACCTCACACTTGTAACAGCCAATGTGAAAACTTCGATCCAGGGCTACAATTCTCACGGTCTCCTCCTGACCTGGCTCAGGCATGATGGCCCCACCGCACACTGAGCATCTGGGGGCAAACTTCCTGGGGGGGGAAGAGAACCGAAAAGGCCATCAAGCCCCGGGGTTGCAGGGCACCAACAATGGGACCCAGAGAAGGTCGGGCACTGGAGGGAATCAGAGGCCAGAGGTATGGCCTTAGGTCTGAGGAAGGGGTGATGTGAAAGAGAATTAGAGAGGCCGGGTGCGGTGGCTCTAGCCTATAATCCCAGCACTTTGGGAGGCCAAGGCAGGAGAATCACTTGAGGCCAGGCTTTCAAGATCACCCTGGGCAACAGAGCAAGACCCTGTCTTTCTTAAAAACAAGGCCAGGTGCAGTGGCTCATGCCTGCAATCCCTGCACTTTGGGAGGCTGAGGTAGGTAGATCACTTGAGCCCAGGAGTTTGAGACCAGCCTGGCCAACATGATGAAACCCTGTCTCTACTAAAAATACAAAAAAAACCCTGGCTGGGCATGGTGGCATGCGCACCTGTAGTCCCAGCTACACGGGAGGCTGGGGCAGGAGGATCACTTGAGCCCAGGAGTTGGAGGCTGCAGTGAGCTATCATCATGCCACTGCACTCCAGCCTGAGCAGCAGAGTGAGACTCTGTCTCTAAAAAATAACAATAACAAAGAATGAAGGAGGGCCGGGGGTTGGAAACAGGACGAGACAGTCCTGGGGCATGAAGGGGAGATGAGAGGGACAGGAAAGGTCAGACATTGTGAGACGAGGTGGAGGCCGGGCCTGACCTATGAAAGTCCTCAATGCAGTGGATCTGGCTGGTAGCATCCACCGTGAAGGGGATGCCATCGAGGCCTCGGTGACACACCACGCAGGTGAAGCAGCCAGGGTGATAGGCCTTTCCCATAGCCCGCAGGATCCGGTCCAGGATGGGCTGGGAGCATGTGGCGCATTTCTCCAGGGTGGCCTGTTGGGAAGGAAGGCAGGAAAATCTGGCAGCCAGCGGGGAGCCACGGCAGCCCACCCCAGCAGCCCAGCCATCTATTTCTGCAGCCCTGTAGCCCCCCGCTGTGATTTGGTAAAAGCGAACTTGAGCAGATCTGAGTTCATATCCCAGCACTACACAAGGTATTTAACCACTCTGAGAAAAGCAGCAATCGGGCCAGAGTGGCTTACGCCTGTAATGCCAGCACTTCGGGAGGCCGGAGTGGGCAGATTGCTTGAGGCCAGGAGTTCAAGAACAGCCTGGCCAACATGGCAAAACCCCGTCTCTACTAAAAATACAAAAATTAGCCAGGTGTGGTGGCGGGTGCCTGTAATCCCAGCTACTCGGGAGGCTGAGGCAGGAGAATCACTTGAACCAGGGGAGGCAGAGGTTGCAATGAGCCAAGATTGTACCACTGCACTCCAGCCTGGGCAACAAAGCAAGACTCTGTCTCGAAAAAGAAAAACAGGAGTCAGTAGTAATAACTGCCTCATGGGTGTCGTGGGAATCTAACACATTCTCTTTAACTGTAAGACGCCCCACACTTGTTAAGAGCTGCGTCCTTCCCTCCACCCACCAGTACTGAGCTACTTGCTTGATATTTGCAGAATTCCTTCCTGTTTGTACACCGCTTCCAGTGGCCTGGCTTCTAGCACCGTTCCTCCTCTGGGCTTGGACGTTCTAGCTCCCACCTTGGATGGAAGCCCCCGGCATTCAGCCACTGACTCCAGCCCCCCAGCCCCAGCCACTCACCACGTAGCAGCCCTCGCAATATGCCCTCCTCTCTACGGCGTAGAAATGCTGGCCCCGAAGCTGGGCCCGGCACGTAGAACACACAAAGCAGCCCACGTGAAAGACGCGATCGAGGGCCACAACCCCGGCCCCATCCCCGACCACATCTTCTCCGCAGCCACCACACCGGCCTGAGGACAGGGAGAAACAGCATCAGTCTGCACAGACCCAGGAACCCCTGTCCCGTCTGTCTCCCAGCCTCCCCCTCCCGCTTTCCACCTGCCCCCACAGCCTCAGCTCACCGAAGTACTCCCCGCTGGGCGGGTGGTCCATGTCGTGCACCAGCTTCTTGGTCAGCCTGTCCAGCTCATCCTCCGGAGGCTGGCTCAGGGACACCTGGAAGGTGGGAATCACGGGTTCAGTCCTACTCCAGCTCCTGATGCTGTAATATAGGAGTCCTCAACCCCCAGGCCGGGGCCTGTTAGGAGCCGGGCCACACAGCAGGAGGTGAGCAATGGGCAAGCTAAGCTCATCTGTACCTACAGCCGCTCGCAATCACTCACATTACCGCTCCAGCACCGCTTCCTGTCAGATCAGCAGCAGCATTAGATTCTCATAGGAAGCCTTCACGGAATCACACATGCATTCGTGGGATCTAGGTTGCGTCCTCCTTAACAGAATCTAATGCCTGATGATCTGTCACTGTCTCCCATCACCCCTAGATGGGATCATCTAGTTGCAGGAAAACGAGCTCAGGGCTCACACTGATTCTACATGATGGTGAGCTGTAAAATGGCTTCATTATATATTATAATTATATAATTTCATTATATATTATCATTATATATTATAATGAAACAATTACACATGTTATACATATTCTATTATATTATTGTTATAATAGAAATAAAGTGCCCAATGAATGTAATGCACTTGAATCATCCCAAAACCATCCCCTGCCCCAGTCCGTGGAAAAATTGTCCTCCACAAAACTGGTCCCTGGTGCCAAAAAGGTTGGGGACTGCTGTAATGTCCCTGAAGGCCAGACAGTTCCAGCTAGAAAGCTCATTTGAGAACATATCAGCCCAGAGGCCAGTTTTCTTTTTGTTCTTTGTTTTTTGTTTTGAGACAGAGTTTCGTTCCTCTTGTCACCCAGGCTGGAGTGCAATGGCACAGTCTCAGCTCACCACAACCTCTGCCTCCCGGGTTCAAGCAATTCTCCGGCCTCAGCCTCCCCAGTAGCTGGGATTACAGGCATGAGCCACCATGCCCGGCTAATTTTGTATTTTTAGTAGAGACGGGGTTTCTCCATGTTGCTCAGGCTGGTCTCAAACTCCCGACCTCAGGTGATCTGCCCGTCTCGGCCTCCCAAAGTGCTAGGATTATAGGCGTGAGCCACTGTGCCCGTTCCCCGTGGGCAGTTCTATGCTGCTTCCCTGCACCGCCCCGCCCTGTATTTCCTGACTGGCTCCATATCCCAGACCTCTGACTCTGCTCCAAAACCAGCCCCCTGGCCAGGCGCAGTGGCTCACACCTGCAATCCCAGCACTTTGGGAGGCTGAGGCAGTAGATCACCTGAGGTCAGGAGTTCGAGACCAGCCCTGGCCAACATGGTGAAACTCCATCTCTACTAAAAATACAAAAATTATCTGGGCATGGTGGCATGTGCCTGTAATCCCAGCTACTCCGAAGGCTGAAGCAGGAGACTCACTTGAACCTAGGAGGTGGAGGTTGCAGTGAGCCAAGATCACGCCACTGCACTCCAGCCTGGGCAACAAGAGCAAAACTCCCTCTCAAAAAAAAAAAAAAAAAACCAGTGCCCGAGAACACCAGCCTCCCCCACTAATCAGTGTCCCATTGCCTGTAAGACCTGACATCCCAGTTCCCCAGGGCTTACCTGGGGCCCGTGCTCGCCTCCTCTTCCTCCTCCTGCAGGGCCAGAGATCCCAGCAGCCTCCTCTTTGGCCCCCGGCCCTGGCTCTCTCTGGCTCCTATAGCCAGGTCCCCAGACTTCACCTCGGCCTGGGAGAGGAAAGTGGGGGCCTGGGAGGGGCCCAGAGGCCTGAGAGGCCCCCCGCCGGGGCGGGCCACAGCCCCCCTCACTGGCTGTGCCACCTTCACTTGCACAGGGAAGGCAGGGCCAGCTGGGGTGCTGGCAGTAGCATAAGAGGCTGGAGTGGGGCCCCCATAGGGAGACGCTGGGAGCGGCGAGGCCGGGTTCAGCTGAGGGAGCCCGTGCGGTAGGCAGGAGGTGTCGGGGGCTCATATGCCTAAGGAGAAACGCAGACCAGAAGCCTAAGCGACGCCCCCCACTCTGGGACCCACATTTGTGGTAATGACCCCGGGTGTGGGGCAACATGGGCGTTTGTTTGCATTTGACAAGGTCCCGTCCTCAAGTGGCTGACATGTTGGTACTTGCAGCCACGCTTCCTCCATGCTGGGGTGCACAGCACACACATGATGGGGTGGACTGGGGCTGTGAGTCCAGAGAAGCAGGAGGCTGCAGACGGGGAGGAGAGGCAGAACTGGGGAGTCACCTGTCGGTCTGGCCGTCGTGGCGTGTGACCCCGACCCCCATTCAGCTCGGCCAGCGTGCTGCTCAGCAAGTCTATCTCGGCGTCCAGGCTGCTGGGGCGCAGGGCACTCCTGTCTGCAGGGAGCCCCTGAGGATGGAGCCAGAGCAGAGAGAATGCAAATCGCCATGGCCTCTCTCCTGCCCTGGCTCTCTCACAGTCGGTTCTAGGGGACCCCGCACGTCCCACCCCGCAATCCCAGTTCTCACCTGCGTGCGCTGGGGTACTCCATGGGACCCCACCCAGGCCGGCCCCCGATCCTCCGGTGCCCCTGGGGCTTGGTAACACTGCTCTGATGGGAGGGGGCAAAAATTGCCCCTGGGGTGGGGCTGGAGTGCTGGGTTGAGGGAAGAGAGATCAAAGGTGGGGTGGCAAAGGACAGGAGGGGGTGTGCATTTGGGGAGCTGCCCTCTCCGCCCCCTCTTTACCTTCTCCCCCGAATCTAGGGTCCCAAGAGATCTCGGGCAGCTGTTCCCACCGGCTTGGGGGAAGGGGGCAGGAGGAAGCCGGCAGGGCGGGAGGCTGGAGCTGGAGGACAGAGGTGAGCGCCAGAGCGGGGTGGCTCTTCTGTCTCACGAGGGCTGCCTTACCTGCTCCGTGGGCTGGTGGTGGCCCCGGGGCGCCTCGGGGGGATCGCCCTCCCCTGGGGGGCTCTGGTGGGCTCCGGCTGCTTCGGGGGCAGCCAGGTGGGCCCCGACATGGCCTAGAATGGGGAACTCCGGACAGCGGTCTTAAGTCCCGAGCCTCGGGCCTTCACCCCCTCTTCTGTACTGCCTTGTTCGGGACTCCAGAAAAGAAAACTTTCTCTGGCTTTTTTCCCTCTTCCTCCCTAATTTTGGGGATGACCACGCCCCCGATGACGTCACCACATTCCTGGGGGGAGGGTCACGTGGCCCCCTAGGCCCTAAACTGCCATTTCTCTCTGAGTCGGCCCCCTCCCGCCCAGAGGGAAGGGCTCTCCGGGGAAGCCCGAGTCACTGGGGGTTGCGGGCAGCTGGGGATGGGAGGTGGAGGCCCGGGCCAGTCTCCAAGTCCACAGATGCCCCCTGGGCCCCGCGCCCCAGCCCTGCACGTGGCAGCCTCGCTGCAGGAGGCTGGAGCTCCGATCTCCACCCCTCTGCAGAGCTCTCCTTTCCCACCCCCTCCCTCTCACCTACCCACCAGCGCGGCTCAGCCAGCCTGTAATGTTTTGATCTTTTATTCATGGTCAGCAGAGTTAGAAAAATAAAACAGAATGAAAACATCACCACCCCAGTGGGCCAGTGAGTCTGGCCAGGATGAGGAAACTGAGGTAGCCCAGAGTGCGGCGGAGGGCCAGCCCCTAGCGTCAAGGCACCAGTGAAGGGAGGCTGCAGACTCCCTCCCCTGCATGGTGGGGACAGCCGCCGGGAGTTACTGTGCTGGGGTCCCTCTGCCAAAGGAGGTGGGTGTGACACCCAAGCCCAGAACCCCCTTAAAACCTCCCCTGGGCTCCAGGTCCCAGGGGCAGGGCCACAGGACACAGCACTTCCCTCCTCCTCCTCCAAGGATCAGGATGGGTCGCCTGCCTGGGCCCTCTCTACCCAGCCCTGGAAGCAGGAGCATAGAGATCAGTGCAGGTGACCGGGGTGACACCGTGAACCAGCAGCGTGGGGCCCAGGTCTCGGCTTAGAGTCTCCAGTAGTGCCAGGTAGCGGGGGGTAGCGGGCGGGGTCAGCGGGCGGCCGAGGCAAGTACAAGAAGGTGAGGGCTGTGGTGGGGCCCTCGGCATCCCCACCCTCCGGCCCACCCGGCCCTCCTCCCGTGCCACGCCCCTGCTGGGCCCGAACCAGGGCGTTGGCGCTGCGTGCCAGGGCCTCTGCCTCCGCGTCTCCCTGCCTACTGTTCACGAAGTCCCCTCTCCTCCTCAGGTTCCCCAGCCTCAGCCCCCTCGCCCCACACCACCTCCTGCACCTCAGCCCGGATCCTCAGTTGGCTCAGCAGCACCCGCAGCCGCCCCTCGGCCGCCCCAGGCGCCTCCCGAGGCCCCAGGCACAGGAAGATCCGGAGCCGGGCACTGTGCCAAGCGGGCACCATGCCCAAGATGGTTGCCATCTGCAGCAGGAAGAGGCCGCAGACATCCACGTAGCCGGGCCCACCCCGGGGCCGCAGCAGGTTGAGGGGCCACACGTCCACGTGGTGCAGCTGAGAGGTGCCCCCGGACCCCCGGCTCAGCCGCTCCGGAGGCAAGGCCCCGCTGGCCCGGGCTAGCACCACATTCTTGTTCATCTTGAGGGCATCGGCCACTGTAGCCACATAGTCCTGGGGACTGAGAGCCCGGGGGACTCCCAGGAGCCCGGGGAGGAGGGAACAGGGTGCTGAGAGCCGGGGGAACCACCCTCCCTGGTGCTGTCCACTGGCTCGGAGAAAGCCGGGTCCGTCAGGAAATGGTCCTGTGGTGGGGCGTCATCGTAGAAACCCAGGACCAGCGTGTTGGGCTTCATGCCACCTGAGGGCAGAGAGGGGGAGGCAGGAACAGACAGGAGTCAGACTCACAGGCTGTTTACATCACGCTCCCACGCACTGACAGCAATATGTGTCAGCCATAAGCTATGACATTCCCACTGTGTACAGGCTCTGACAGCAACATTCACACATTTGCATAATGACTTTTCATTTTTCCTAAACACTTTCACATGCACTTATTTTATTATCTCAGTGACTAATCTCCTCCACTTAAACAGGCAAAGTTCGCATTGGGATGCTTGCCACGAATGAGCTCTCCAATTCTATCGCGAGAGTAGGACACTGTCTGCTCCCAGCTTCTAGCAGGGCATCTGTTTCACGGTAGGAGATGCGAGTCGAACTCCATCATTCAAACCAGACACCCTGATCAGCCAAGCTCATGGCCTGAATCCCCTGGGGAACGGCACCTCAGACCCTGCTAGGGGAAGATGAGAAAATGGACCGGGCTGGGCACGGTGGCTCACCCCTGTAATCCCAGCACTTTGGGAAGCTGAGGCGCACAGATCACCTGAGGTCAGGAGTTTGAGACCAGTCTGGCCAAAAGGTGAAACCCCATCTCTACTAAAAATACAAAAATTAGGCTGGGCACGATAGCTCACACCTGTAATCCCAGCACTTTGAAGGTTCAGACGGGCAGATCACCTGAGGTCAGCAGTTTGAGACCAGCCTGACCAACATGGAGAAAACCCGTCTCTACTAAAAATACAAAATTAACTGGGCATGGTGGCGCATGCCTGTAATCCCAGCTACTCAGGAGGCTGAGGCAGGAGAATCGCTTGAACCCAGGAGGCAGAGGTTGTGGTGAGTTGAGATCCCGCCATTGCACTCCAGCCTGGGCAGCTAAAGTGAAAATCCCGTCTCAAAAAAACTGAAAATACAAAAATTAACAGGGCATTGTGGCGGGCACCTATAATCCCAGCTATACTTAGGAGGCTGAAACATGAGAACTGCCTGAACCTAGGAGGTGCAGGTTGCAGTGAGCCGAGATCACACCACTGTACTCCAGCCTGGACAACAGAGCAAGACTCCGTCTCAAAAAAAAAAAAAAAAAAAAAAAAGGAAAAAATGAACCAGGGCTACCCAGTATGTTTCTATTACTGCAAAACCCTAATCGTGGTGGTATAGCATGGTATCCCCTTACCAGGGGCTGTGTCCTATAGAAAGTACTTTGTATTTTAACTCATATGAACCTTGAAGCAACGCTATGAGGTAGGTACTATTTAGTCTCCTCTTTTACTGATAAGGAACCTGAAGCACCAGGCGATGAAGTCACTCGCCCACAGGCTCACGGATGGTAGGTACTGAGGCAGGTAGATCAACACACGCTGCCTCCACCCAGCAGGAGAGGCCACACTTTGAGACACCAAGCTGGGCACATGCCAACCACAATGCCAAGTCCCTGCCAACAAGCTCCTGGTTCTTAATTTTTGAACGACCCATGTGGAATCAGGTAATTCCCCCCCCTTGAACCAGGCTGAGTTTACAGGGAGATTCAGAGACCTCTTCTAAGACCCCTTCTCATGAAACAAACATTGCTCAACCCATAAATCAAACTCTCTATGACAGGAGAATCCACCATTTAAAGGAAATACTTTTCCTTTATTGGAGTAGGTTGAGGCAAAAGTAATTTGCGTTTTTTCCCCATTAAAATGGCAAAAACAGGCCAGTGTGGTGGTTCACACCTGCAATCCCAGCACTTTGGGAGGCTGAGGTGGGCGGATCACCTGAGGTCGGAAGTTTCAGACCAGCCTGGGCAAAGTGGCAAAACCCCGTCTCTACCAAAAATATACAAAAATTAGCCAGCGTGCTGGCGTGCACCTGCAGTCCCAGCTACTCAGGAGACTGAGATGGGAGAATCACTTGAACCCAGGAAGTAGAGGTTGCAGTGAGCTGAGGTCACACCATTGCACTCCAGCCTGGGTGACAAAGTGAGACCCTGTCCAAAAATAAGGGCAAAAACCACAACTGCTTTTGCACCGACCTAACATCTTCCACAGGATAAATTTCATGAGCATAGTAGTCTCTGCACAAAAGGTGAACACCAGGCTCTCAGATGCTCCATGGGTCAGTGATGCTTGCCAACACCCTAAAACATCTTGACAGGTGTGAACTCCAGCTGATCTTGCAAAATAAACTAGTCACGCCCCCTCCTGAGTATCGCCCAGGGTCTGATTTTCACTGAACCAGGCAATGTCCAACACAGTTGAACTTCAGCTAGACTCTGAATAGAGAAGGAAGCATGCGCTTTGGTGACAGGCGCTGGTCCAGGATTAAAGGAGAAGGCAGTGACTGAGCATGGATGACCCTGGTGGCCTCAGCACTAAAAGCTGAGAATTCACCGCTCCATCCACAAGCGTCAGCCCCACACATCCTCCGGCATCCTTTGTGGCTTGGGGGTGGGGGGCGGGGCATGTTACATCTCCTACTTCCCAACCCCTTTCAAAGCCAGGCTGAATTACCATCTCTCCGCAAAACCTTTGCTGGCCATATAGTGGATGGCCTTCCTTCCTCTGAACGCTGGTAGCTAAAAACCATCTGGGGGCCAGGTGCAGTGGTTCACGCCTGTAATCCCAGCACTTTGGGAGGCCAAGGCAGACAGATCACCTGAGGTCGGGAGTTCGAGACCAGCCTGACCAACATGGAGAAACCCCATCTCTACTAAAAATATGAAATTGGCCAGGTGTGGTGGCGCATGCCTGTAATCCCAGCTACTCAGGAGGTGAGGCAGGAGAATCACTTGCAGCTGGGAGGTGGAGATTGTGGTGAGCCGAGATCCAGCCATTGCACTCCAGCCTGGGCAACAAGAGCGAAACTCCATCTCAAAAAAGAGAAAATCAAAATAACCATCTGATTTGATGAGGCAGCTGCAGATTCAAACAATGCTCCATTGTCCCCCAGAATACACTCTTCAGTGCCTATGCCCCAGTTTTTGGGTCAGAAAATAAAAAAGAAGGAAAGTCCAGGCACAGGGGCAGATGCCTGTAATCCCAGCACTTTGGGAGGCCAAGACGGGTGGATCACCTGAGGTCAGGGGCTCAAGACCAGCCTGGGCAACATGGTGAAACCTCATCTCCACTAAAAATACAAAAATTAGCCGGGCACGGTAGCACACACGAGTAGCACACTCCCTACTCGGGAGGCTAAGACAGGAGAATCGCTGGAACCCAGCAGGTGGAGGCTACAGTGAGCCGAGATCGCACCACTGCACCACTCCAGCCCGGGCAAGACAGAGCGAGACTCTGTCTCAAAAAAAAAGGAGAAGGAAAAAAATAACCGCAACAGCATCGCCCGCCGAGTAGCTAGTCCTCAGCGTCTCCCATGAGACCTCATCGCACACTGTGTGCGGCTGTTATCTGTGGGCACCATCTTATCTGCTCTCGACCATAAGGTCCTTTTGCAGTTTGTAATCTGTGGCTGACCTCTAGGGGAGGGGGAGCAGAGATTTGAAGTAGCCACAGGGGAAGGCTGAGGGGATCCAGGGGAGGAGCAGCTCACCGAGGCCCGAGATTCGCAGCAGATGCTGAGCCCCCTGGCGCACGGAAGGTGAGAGGGTTAGATCCACAAAAGCCTTCACCTGGGCCCGGTCCACCAGGCTCAGCCATGCCCCATACTGAGGCTGTACTGGGTCCGAGGGCAGGGAGTCTACAGAGAAGATAAGGAAAGGAAGGCAGCCAGTGTTGGCCAAGTTCAATGTCTCCTAGAGTCCAAATCACAGATGGGCCTGGGCAGGGCTATGGCTGGTTGGACAATTCACTGGGAAGGAGATAAAGGGGGAGAGGGGCTGGTGTCATGGCTCATGCCTGTAATCCCTGCACTTTGGGAGGCCAATGTGAGAGGGTTGCTTGAGTCAGGAGTTGCAGACCAGCCTGAGAAACATAAAGAGACCTCATCTCTACAAAGTAGCCAGGCCTGGTGGCACACACCTGTAGTCCCAGCTACTCAGGAGGCTGAGGTAGGAGGATCGCTTGAGCCCAAGAAGTTGAGGCTGCAGTGAGCTATGATGGCACCATTGCCCTCCAGCCTGGGTGACAGAGTAAGACCTTGTCTCAAAAAAAAAAAATCGGGGGAGGGGGACTGGCTGTGGTAGCTCATGCCTACAATCCCAGCACTTTGGGAGGCCAAGGTGGGCAGATCACTTGAGGTCAGGAGTTTGAGACCAACTTGGCCAACATAGTGAAACCCCATCTCTACTAAAAATACAAAAACTAGCCAGGCATGGTGGTGTGCGCCTGTAATCCCAGCTCAGGAGGCTAAGGCAGGAGAATCGATTGAACCCAGGAGGTAGAGGTTGCTAGTGAGCCAAGATCATCCCACTGCACTCCAGCTTGGGCAACAGAACGAGACTCTGTTTCAAAAAAAAAAAACAGTAAGGTAAGAGAAGGATGTAAGTGAGTGAATGAGTGGGAGGGCAGCTCACCGAGGTCTCCCAGGGTGACGTGGCCCAGCACGTAAAGCCCCCCCTTCTTAAGCTGGTTGGCCAGTCGCAGCAGAGGCAGGGCGCCCCTGGGGTCCCCCACCAGCAGTAACAGCTGGGGCCGCCAGAACTTCACGTGGTCCTTCCGGACGTCCAGCCGGAGCAGATACTTACGCACCTGGGTACAGCGGGAGGTGGTGGGGGAAGTGGCAAGATCAAACACACAGCCCCGTTCGGCACCTCTTGGATGGGAACACCAACTCTGGCTGAAGGGAGGGAGAAGGGGTTCCCTGACCGCCTCCCTCTCCCCTCCCCCACCGCCCCCAGCTCCCCGTACCTGGTGGAAAAGCAAGGCCTGACTGACATAGCCCCAGCTGCTGGGGCCTCCTCGCGCAGTGAGCAGCGCAGCCAGCAGGCCCATGAGGAGCAGGGAGCCCCCAGCCGCGCCGGGGCTGATGAGGAACATCATGAGCAGGCAGGAAGCCACCCCCCAGCAGGCAGGTATGCCAGGAGAACAGGCTGAAGGTGGGGCTGCGGACACGGAGGGGGAGGAGGGACGGAAACTCAGGGCCGGCCTCGTGCCAGGCTGCAGTCCCCAGCCCCACACCTGGGCCAGAGTCCTCCACATTTTCCCATTCCTCCCTTCTCTCCCTCTCCGAGGACACAGGCCTCTGAGTCTCACCGGAAGTTGGGGGCCGAGGCCCACTCCAGGCTCAGGCAGGATAGGTCCACGGCGGCATAGGCCACCAGGTAGAAGACGGTGACTACAGCAGCTATCGTGTTCAGCTTCCCAGCCAGGAGCACCAGCTGGGCAGGGGCCAAGAGGTATGCCATTGACCCAAAGTGCTGGTGTACCCCCAAAGTGCCAGTGCATCCCAAAGAGTGCCAGTGTACCCCCAAAGTGTCAATGAGCCCCAGAAAGTGCCAGTGAACCCTGCAAAGTACCAGTATACCCCAAAAGTGCAAACCCCCAAAAGTGCCAGTGTACCCCCAAAGTGTCAGTGAGTTCCAGAAAATGCCAGCATACCCCCAAAAGTATCAGTGAACCCTGGAAAGTACCAGTGAATCATGAAAAGTGCCAGCACACCCCCAAAGTGTCAATGAACCCCAGAAAGTGCCAGTGCACCCCAAAGTGTCAATGAATGCTGGAAAGTGCCAGTGAGCCCTCCAAAGTGCCAGTGCACCCCCTAAAGTGTCAATGAACCCCAGAGAATACCAGTGCACCCCCCACAGAGAGCCACTGAACCTCCAAAGTGTCAGCAAACCCCCACAAAGTGTTGGTACGTCCCAGAGTGCCAGCAAACCCCTCAAAATGCTGGGGTACCCCACAAAGTACCAGTGAACCCTGAAAAATACTAGTGTACCCCATAAAGTGTCAGTGAGCCCTGCAAAATGCCAGTGTACCCCAGAAAGTGCCTGCAAACCCCCCCCAGGGTGCCAGTGAACCCTGCAAAGTGCTGGTGAACCCCACAAAGTGCCAGTGAACCCTGCAGAGTACCAGTGCACCCCAAGTGCAAATGCATTTGCCTTTGCATTTGTCTCCCAGCCTGCATCTAAGTGCACCCCCATCCTGCCAACTGGTGGGGTGAGGGAAGGGCCCGTTGAAGAAGTCTCACCTGCACCAGGCCCCAAGAATACAGTACAGCTCCCCAGGGGTTTCCCCCTCGGGACACAACCTTGGCCGGTGCCAAGATCACTCCTAGAAAAACAGAATCCACAGCAGACACATCAGCTGGGGCCCCAGGGGGTACACAGAAGAGACAAGGGAGGGCATGCTCCGAGCCAGCAAGGAGGCAGAGAACCCACCAAAGAGGTCGTCCCGGGCCAGGGCATGGAGGATGCGGGAGGCACCGATGAGCGAGCTCATGGACGCTGAGAGTGCAGTGGCATAGATTCCGACCAACACCAGCGGGGGCCACAGGCTGATGGCGCGGAAGAACCCATAGTCCTCCTGTAGCAGGGTCCTGGGAGGGAGGGGAAGGAGGACGCGGAGGATCATGCATCATAGGGTGGGAAAACTCCCAGCCCTGATCCTAAGGATCAGACTCAGATATCAAATGTGCTAAAGAGATACGCCTGGTATTCATTGGGCGGCCTTGGATTTAATCACTCAGTGGTCCTTCCTTTCTCTTTTTTCTGAGACTGAGTTGCACTTTTGTTGCCCAGGCTGGAGTACAGTAGCTCAGATCTCCACTCACTGCAACCTCCACCTCCCGGGTTCAAGTGATTCTCCTGCCTCAGCCTCCTGAGTAGCTGGGATTACAGGTGCCCACCACCACACCCAGCTAATTTTTTGTATTTGTAGTACAGACAGGGTTTCACCATGTTGGCCAGGCTGGTCTCGAACTCCTGACCTCAAGTGATCCACCCGCCTCAGCCTCCCAAAGTGCTGGGATTGCAGGCATGAGCCACCGAGTCCACGCCTTTCTTTTTTTTTAAGAGACAAGATCTCACTCCAATCCCCAGGCTGAAGTGCAGTGCTGCAATCATAGCTCACGGCAGCCTTGACCTCCTGGGCTCAAGCAGTTCTCCCATCTCAGCCTCCCAAGTAGCTAGGACTACAAGCAGGTGCCATCACGCCTGACTAATTTTTGTATTTGAGGGGAAGGTCTTTTTATGTTGCCCAGGCTAGTCTGGAACTCCTGGGCTCCAGTGATCCTCCTGCCTCAGCCTCCCAAAGTGCTGGGATTACAGGTGTGAGCCGCCTCACCCGGCTGTTACACCTAATGGTATATGCACAAGAGGCCAAATATTTATGGAAATGCAAACTTAGTAGAAAGCCATTGCCCACCCTCGCTCCCAAGCTAAGTGCCTGCAACAGTACCAGGTCCATGGCAGCCGCTGGCTATAGGCTGTCAATCCCCAGTGGCCAACCTTCGCCTATTTTCCCTCCACCCCAACAAGCTGGTATTCTGCTCCCCAGTCCCTCAGCCTGTGTTTCCCTTGGTGACCCAGGTGCACCAACCTTGTTTGACACTCCACCCCATCTCTCCCTAGGTACCTGTCACAGGTAAAGCTGGAGAGGAAAAAAAGCAGGACATAGACGAAGAAGGTGTAGGCGACAGCGACAATCGTGCCCAGAGGGATGGCCCGGCTGGGGTCCTTCAGCTCCCCTGCAGGGAGAGGAGCAGAAGGGGCAAGGTCAGCCCTCCTGCCGTCCCCCTGGGTCCCTCATGGTGGCAGCCCCACACCCCCAGGAGGCGACAGGCAGGAACTCTCACCTGACATGTTGGCCCCAGCCATGATGCCTGTACAGCCATTGAAGAGGACAGCAAAGACGCTAGCAAAATTCATCATGGCTCCCGTGGTGTAGTCCTCAGCATAGCCAGCTAGGAGGATGCTCCCAGGAGGGAGAGGACGTCAGCATCCCCCCTCAGGGATCCAGGCCTCTCAGCCACCCTTTCCACACATTCCACAGCACCCCCGCCCCCGCCTCCCCTGACTGCCCTCACCAAGATCCCAGCCTGCCCCTGCACTGGCCTTGGGTCAGCCAGACGCATTCCCACATCCCCGCAACGCTCTGATATTCCTCCCTCCAGGCCCTAATTCATACTCTTTTATTTATTTATTATTTATTTTTTTATTTTTTAGAGACATGGTCTCACTCTGTCACCCAGGTTGGACTGCAATGGCACCATCGTAGCTCACTGCAGCCTCTACCCCCTGGGCTCAAGCCTGTCAAGTAGCTGGGACTACAGGTGTGTACCACCATGCCCATCTAACTTTTTAATTTTTTTTTATTTATTTATTTTGAGACAGAGTCTCACTCTATTACCCAGGTTGGAGTGTAATGATGTGATCTAGGCTCACTGCAACCTCCAACTCCCAGGTTTAAGTGATTCTCCTTCCTCAGCCTCCCAAGTATCTGGGATTACAGGTGCCCACCAGCACATCTGGCTAATTTTTGTATTTTTAGTACAGATGAGGTTTCACCATGTTGGTCAGGCTGGTCTCAAACTCCTGGCATCAGGTGATCCACCCTCCTCGGCCTCCCAAAGTGCTGGGATTACGGGCATGAGCCACCGCACCCGGCCTGTTTACTTTTTTGAGACGGAGTCTCGTTCTGAAGCCCAGGATGGAGTGCAGAGGTGGCGATCTTAGCTCACTGCAGCCTCCCCCTCCCGAGTTCAAGTGATTCTCATGCCTCAGCTTCCTGAGTAGCTGGGACTACAGGCATGTACCACCACGTCTGGCTAATTTTTGTATTTATTTTATTTCATTATTATTATTATTATTCTTTGGAGACAGAGTCTCGTTCTTGTCACCCAGGCTGCAGTGCAGTGGCGAATTCTTGGCTCACTGCAACCTCTGCCTCCCAGGTTCAAGCAATTCTGCCTCAGCCTCCAGAGTATCTAGGACTGCAGGTAGCTGCCACTGTGCCCAGCTAATTTTTGTATCTTTTTTCTTTTTCTTCCCAAGACTGTTGACTCAGATAATTTTTGTATTTTTAGTAGAGATGGGGTTGGCAAGACTGGTCTCAAACTCCTGACCTCAGGTGATCCTCCTGCCTCAGCCTCCCAGAATGCTGGGATTACAGGCCTGAGCCACCACACCCGGTCTCAAGCTCTTTCCTGAGATGCCTTCCCTCCCTGCTCTCAGCTCCTGGCTGAATCCCCCACCCATCTATCTCAGGCCACCTCCCACTCTACGGCTCCTGCCCTTCCCAGCCCATAGTCAGGCCTCCCTTCTCTCTACTCCTGGGCGATCCTGATCTGTTTAAGTCATGCTGGGCCTTACTGTGCTATTGAACTGATTCCTGAATACACATCTTTCCCCAGCTAGAACACAAGTTCCTCTAAAGCAGGGACTGTCTTGTGGGCTCCCTCCTGCCCCGAAGACCAAACACACACTGGACAGGCCTGAATGAAGCTGCATTGCTCTGCGCTCTAGACCTCCTGCCCCACATTCCTTCTGACACCACCACTCATCCAGGGATTCTAAGGGTCCGGCCCCAATGCCTGCCCACTCCTCACCCCGAGATCCCTGCCACCACAGTGCCTAGCTCACCGCCTAAGTTGTCCTTCAGGGTACTGCTGTTGAAGCCGGTGAAGTGGCCAAATCGAGGCGGCAGGGAGGAGCCATTGCGGCCAGGCCGAGGAGTTAAGGGGATGTCCCTCGGCCCCACAGCCACAAAGCTGATGAGCACAGAGGCCAGGGAGCCAGAGACCAGCAGGAATGTGAGGAACGAGGCCCGGGCATAGAGGTCGGCTCCCAGGGTGCAGACCCCGCCCACAAGGCCCAGCAGCAGGGAGCCATACAGCAGGTTCCAGCCGTAGCCCTGGGGCAGGACTTGGAGGCCACTGGGCCCTGTGGCATCTGGAGAGAGGTAGGGACAGAGTTAGAAGGCCTGATCCTAAGGCACTCCACCGGCCGGGCATGGTGGGTGGCTCACGCCTGCAATTCCAGCATTTTGGGAGGCCAAAGTGGGTGGATCGCTTGAGTCCAGGAGTTTAAGACCAGCCTGGGCAACACTGCAAAACCCCAACTCCACAAAAACTGCAAAAATTAGCCAGGCGTGGTGCTGGGTGCCTGTAACCTCTGCTGCTCAGGAGGTTAAGGCAGGAGAATCACTTGAACCCAGGAGGCAGAGGTTGCAGTGAGTGGAGATCACGCTACTGCATTCGAGCCTGGGTGACAAAACGAGACTCCATCTCAAAAAAAAAAAAAAAAAAAAAAAAAAGAAGGGACCCAGTCCCAACCATGACCCAAAGCAAGACAAGCCCCCCCTCTGCCCACCTGCTGTCAGACGGACCACCTTCCCCACTTCCCTCTTAGCTCTAACCCAGAATCTTAGCTCTCCCTGGTGGTCTCGTCAATTTCAAGACTCTCGGCCCAGTCTCTCTGACTGGTTAGCTCCCGGCAGGCAAGGACAATATTGGGGATGTCACATCTCTTGCATGATGCTGGCCACACAGCAGGAGCTCCAGAAAGCCAAGGTAATGGCTCACTCTGCCCCTCGCCTGGAGAGGACCTTCTCCTTTGTGATCGCACACTCACAGACCCTGCAAACCCGCAGAAATGCCCAGAGCCGACAAAGCACAGACCGGCCCCGAAGACATCAAGGACGGACTCCACCAGCCCCAGCAGGGAGACGGCACAGCCACAGACGTTAGCCAGGTAGAACATGAGGCCAATGCTGCCGCCGACCTCGGGCCCCAGTGTCCGGCTGATCATGACTGAAAGTGGAAGCAGGGGTGAGCATTAAGGGAAAAGAAACTGAAATGGGTGTGAGGAAGGCATCCCAGCTCGAAGCACTTCACCCCAGTGCAGCCAGCCCCCAGCCATGTGGCTTTGCACAGTCACTCATACCCTCTGAGTGCCAGTTTCTGCATCTGTAAAACAATCACTGCCTAGGCCAGGCTCGGTGGCTCACCCCTGTAATCCCAGCACTTTGGGAGGCCGAGGCGGGCGGATCACGAGATGAAGAAGTTGAGACCATCTTGGCCAACATGGTGAAACCCCACTGCATTCCAGCCTGGCAACAGAGTGAGACTCCGTCTCAAAAAAAAACAAAAATCACTGCCTAACAGACAAGATTGTTAGACTAGAAATTGGCATTAACGTGTAGGGCAATATGATCTTCTTCACTATACCAGCCTGCCTGCTGCACATTCATTAAAACTTGCCCTGCCAGGCCAGGCACAGTGGCTGACACCTGTAATCTCAGCATTTTCGGAGGCTGAGGCGGGAGGATCACTTGAGGCCAGGAATTCAAGACCAGCCTGGGAAACACAGCAAGACTCCCTCTCTACAAAAAAATTTAAAAATTGGCCTGGCGTGGTGGCTCATGCCTGTAATCCCAGCACTTTGGGAAGCTGAGGCGGGCGGATAACCAGGTCAAGAGATCGAGACCATCCTGGCCAACATGGTGAAACCTTGTCTCTACTAAAAATACAGAAATTAGCTGGGCATTATGGCACTCGCCTGTAGTCCCAGCTACTTGGGAGGCTGAGGCAGAAGAATCGCTTGAACCTGGGAGGCAGAGGTTGCAGTGAGCCAGTATCGCGCCACTGCACTCCAGGCTGGCAACAGAGCGAGACTCTGTCTCAAAAATAAAAATTTAAAAATTAAACAGGGGTGGTGGTACATGCCTATAGTCCCAGCAACTCAGGAGACTGAGGCAGGAGGATCACCTGAGCTCAGAAAGTCCAGACTGCAGTGAGCTATGATGGCGCTCCTGCACTCCAGCCTGGGAGTCAGAGTCTTGCCCTGTTGCCCAGGTTGGCATGCAGTGATGCCATCTTGGCACTCTGCAACCTCCACCTCCCAGGTTCAAGCAATTCTCCTGCCTTAGCCTCCCAAGTAGCTGGAATCACAGGCAGATGCCACCACGCCCAGCTAATTTTTGTATTTTTAGTGGAGACGGGGTTTCACCATGTTGGCCAGGATGGTCTCAAACTCCTGGCCTCAAGTGATCCTCCACCATGGCCTCCCAAAGTGCTGGGATTATAGGCGTGAATCACCGCACCCAGCCTCAAAAAATTTTAAGAATGAAAAAAAAAAAACAACAACACTTGTCTTGCCCCTGAGCCAACATAGGTAATGGCCCCTTCCCCACCCTCCCTAGCAGGCAGAACAGCCCAGACCCCAGCCCAGACCCCAGTCCATCGATGTTGGAGGATACAGTAGGCTCCGCCCCCCTGCACGGCTCCATTGGTGGCGATGGCACACACAGAGAGGACGGTGAGTGCCAGGATGAAGTAGGCAACGAGGAGCATGGCCAGGGCCTGCAGCAGCCCAGCATGACCCACCACGAACCCTGAGGCAGGAGCAGCAAGTCAGGTCATGGGGACTCACACCCCAAATCCCCCACCCACTGGGTCTGCAGCGCTCCAGGGTGGAGCTAAATGCAAGCTCACATGGAGCCCTCCCTAAGCCCTTCAGCCACCCACTTCTCCCAGGGGCTTCCTAATGTCATCCCAGTCCCACCCCTCCCCATCATGTCCCCTCAGCCCTCCCCATCCAGGGCCCACTCACCAATCCTCAGAAAAACAACTATGCTAAACATGGACAGGACAGTGGGCACCACCACACCCAGGAAGGTGGACAGCTTCCGGGCAGACGCCCCTCCAGGACCCCCAGCCCCATTAGCAGGGAGGGCAGCCCCCTCCTCCCCCAGGAGCCGGTAGGCCAGCAGAGGCGAGCTCTCGCTGGCCATGGCTGAGCACAGGCAGAGGAAACCACAAATGGGTTAGGTGACCTGCAAAGGAGATTATGTTGCATCAGAAGCAGCTCCACAGAGCCCACCTACCCCCAAACACCACTAACCAAACACCCAGAAGCCTCCCCAAAAGAGAAAGCTGCTCACTACTAAAAATAAAAAAATTGGCTGGGCTCAGTGGTTCACACCTGTAATCCCAGCACTTTGGGAGGAGGAGGTGGGTGGATCACCTGAGGTCAGGAGTTCGAGACCAGCCTGGTCAAATGGTGAAACCCCCAACTCTACTAAAGATACAGAAATTAGCCGGGTGTGGGGGCTTACGCCTGTAGTCTCAGCTACTTGGGAGGCTGAGACATGAGAATCACTTGAACCCAGGAGGCAGAGGTTGCAGTGAGCCGACACTGTATCACTGCGCTCCAGCCTGGGCGACAGAGTGAGACTCTGTCTCAAAAAAAAAAAAAAAAAAAAAAAAAAAAGCCAGGCGTGAAGGTGCACGCCTGTCATTGCAGCTACTGGGAGGCTGAGGCACAAGAATTGCTTGAGCCCCGGAGGCACAGGGCTGCAGTGAGCTCAGATTGAGCCACTGCACTCCAGCCTGGCTGACAGAGCGAGACTCTGTCTCAAGAAAGAAACAAAAAAGAGAACCTCAAGGAAGCAGGAACGCACCCACACCCTGCTTACCAGCAACTCAAAAGAGCCGGTGAGGCTGCAAATGGTACCAGCCACTCCTCCACAAAGAAGTGGTACCCCAAACCCGTCAGCAGGGGTTTCAGGGCCCCTCCCGGCTGCTGGGGGCCACCCCTTCCCTTATGTTCCTGACACTAGGGATGGCACCGGGTCTGGAAAGAGGCAAAGGTTCTCTGACAGCACAGGCTTCTCCAGCCTCTCCTTCCTTAATTAGCATTGCAAGAGAAAGTAAATCTCCCAAAAGGGAAGTAAGTTACGGGCAGGAGAGCCTTCTCCAACTCCTCCTTCGGTGTCCCGAGCTGCCCCTACCAAGCCCCCCGTGCAATCACCGCACCCACAGGCAGCAAGAAAACTTCCAACTCTTCCAAAGCCCCACCCTCCGTCAATCCTCTCCCTCAACCCATCTTAAACCCCCTCCTCCTCTCCTTAGCCTCCTCAGATTCCTCCCATCCAAACGAGCCTCCCCAGATTCCTCCCATCCCCACTCCAAATTCTACCAACCCAAACACACCCCTCGACTAGCAAAAGAGAAACACAGGCCGGCTCCCACGGAGCAACTCAAGGTCCCCGGGTTCTCCTCCCCCTACCGGGGCTCCTGCTCCTTTGCGCCTGCTGGGGTGCAAGGGGGCCAGGATCTCCCTCCCGGCCAGGTGCACCCCACAGCTCGGTGGGCCGCGGGGCACTCACTCACCCACCCGCAGGACGCAGAGCTCGGGGGCGATCCCCGCGAGCCTGGGGGCTCCGCCTCGGGCGGAGATCGGACGCGGGCCGGAAAAAGCCGCGGCTACCGGGATGCCAGGCCCGGAGCCTGTCCCCCACCCCCCACCAGCACGCGCGCGCCATTGGTCCCGGTCCCCGGCCCCGCCCCGTGGGCGAGCCCGGGAAGCTCCGCCCCCTCTGCGTTCCCCCCCCCTGCCAGGTTCCAGTTCTAGCTCCACGTGCGCCCGGGGGATTGCACTGCAGCCCGGATCTCCCTGAAGACTGGCGTCTCCGGCAGGGTGTGGGCCGCGGGTGTCCGAGCCTCCAGCACTTTAGTGCACACAATCGCCGCCGCGGGGGCCGGACCCCAGTCCGAGCTCCTAGGTGCCGGAAGCTGCCACCCCGCTAAAGTGGGCGTGTGAGGACGGCCGAAGGCGGCCGGGAGATGGGTGGGGCTGCCACATTTGGGCCAGGTGCGTCACGGGGACTCCGACCCCCTTCGTTCGGGATTTCTGGAGTCCTAGTCCTCCAACCTCTCAAAGCCCTAGAACCTCCGCGGGGTCCCAGCCTCTCCCCCTCACCCCTGCGGGGATCCTTCCTTGCGCCCGATCCAGCTGCGCTCTTCGCTTCGGCCACCGGAGGGAGCCATTGGCCACCGATGTGGGTCCAGGGTCGCTTTGCTCCATCGGATGCCCGCTTTCGTGCGTCCCTGTAGTGTTCTCACCTCCAGCAGAAATCCTAGAGCCTGTGAACCCTACTGAGAGCTGAGACTCCTTCTTCAATCTTTACAGATCCCATCAACAGCAGTACCGCCTGTCAACGCGTCCTCAGGTGTAAAATGGGCATAGACTCGAACCTCCCTCCTAAGGTTGCTGTGAGTCCAGTGAGCTAATAGGCTTTATCTTATTTTATTTTATTTTTTTGAGATAGAGTTTGCTTTTGTGGCCCAGGCTGAAGTGAAATGGTGCCATTTCGGCTCACCGCAACCTCAGCCTCCTGGGTTCAAGCGATTCTTCTGCCTCAGCCTCCAGAGTAGCTGGGATTACAGGCATGCGCCATCACCCCTGACTAATTTTGTACTTTTAGTAAAGACGGGTTTTCTCCATGTTGGTCAGGCTGGCCTTAAACTCCCGACCTCAGGTGGTCTGCTGGGATTACAGGCGTGTGCCACGGCGCCCGGCATAAGCACTTTAGAACAACACCTAAAGGTTCAATAAATTATCCCTTTCAAATAGCACTGCATTAAATTAGCCACTCTCCGAGGTAGGTACCGCTGTTATTTCAATTTTTCAGATTAGGAAGTTGAAGCTTGGAGACTGTGCATTTCCTTTTTTTTTTTTTGGATCCGGGGACTGTTACACAGGCTGGAGTGCAGTAGCTTGATCTCCCTTCACTGCAACTTCAGCCTTTCCCCCGCTCAAGCATCCTCCTGCCTCAGTCTCCTGAGTGCCTGGGACTACACAGGTGCACACCACCACGCCCGGCTAATTTTTTACTATTTTTGTAGATACCAGGTTTCGCCATGTTGCCCAGGCTTCTCTGGAGCTCCTGAACTCAAGCATGTGCCTGTAGTCCCAGCTACTTGGAAGGCTGAGACAGAAGAATCGCTTGAACCCGGGAGGCGGAGGTTGCAGTGAGCTGAGATCGCACCACTGCACTCCACCCTGGGAGACAGAATGAGACTCTGTCTCAAAAAAAAAAATTTTTTTCAGCATCAGTTATAAGCACTCCCTGGCCTAGGTTGACCTGTCCATCACTGAACTCTGCTTCCGTAGATCTCACCCTCCACCTTACCCTTTTACTCTCTGGTTTTGCCCCGGATCTTGTCTTCGTCAGTGACTGCAGCCCTCCTCTTCAGTTCACCTCTTCTACTGCGCTTGTTGAAGAAAAAACCTGACGCTTGTTAAAACAGTAAGGCAGACTTTATTCAGGACTAGTTTGAACTGGCCCAAGATGGTGACGAGGAACTGGGTGTGGAGGCTCCCACCTGTAATCCCAGCACTTTGGAAGGCTGAGGCAGGGGAATGACTTGAACCCAAAAGCTCCAGACCAGCTGGGCAATATAGTGGGACCCCATCTCTACAAAATAAAATAAAATAATTAGCCAGGCATGATGGTGCCTGCCTCTTGTCCCAGCTACTCAGGAGGCTGAAGCTGGAAGGTCCCTTGAGCCCAGGAGGTTGAGTGAGCTATGATAGTGCCACTGCACTCCTGCCTGGGTGACAGAGTGAGACCCTGTCTCAAATGAACAACAAAAACTGTAGCAAGCTGTAGTGGCTTGCACCTGTAATCCCAGCACTTCAGGAGGATGAGGCAGAAGGCTCATTTGAGGCCAGGAGTTCGAGACCAGCCTGGGCAACACAGAATACACTGTCTCTGATATGTATATATTTTTTTTTACTCAACTGGGCGTGGTGACACAGGCACGCCTGTAGTCCCAGCTACTCAGGAGGCTGAAGTAGGAGGATGGAGGCTGCAGTGTGCTATGATCCTATGGCTGCACACCAATCTGGGTGATAGAGCAAGACCTTATCTCAAAAAAAAAAAAAAGAAAAGAAAGAAAAAAAGGAAGGAAGGGAGGAGGGAGGCAGGAAAGGAGGGAGGCTAGGCATGTTGGCTCACGCCTGTAATCCCAGCATTTTGGGAGGCCAAGGCAGGTAGATCACTTGAGGTCAGGAGTTCGAGACCAGCCTGATCAACATGGGGAAACCCCATCTCTACTAAAAATACAAAATTACCTGGACGCAGTGGCAGGCGCCTGTAGTCCCAGCTACTCGGGAGGCTGAGGTGGGAGAATCGCTTGAACCTGGGAGGTGGAGGTTGCAGTGAGCCGAGATCTCACCACTGCACTCCAGCCTGGGTGATACAGTGAGACTCTACCTCAAAAAAAAAAAAAAGAAGGAAGGAAGGAAAGAGAGGGAGGGAGGGAGAAAAGGAAGAATGGAAAGAAAGACAGGAAGGGAGGGAGGGAGGGAAGAAAGGAAGGAAAAGAAAAACCAGCAAAACAAAATAAAATGACTGTGGTAATAGGGAAGAGTTCAGACTCAACTCCGAACACAGCAAAGGCAGTTGGGGTTTACGGCCAACTAGCGGAATGGGAGTGAGGGGGAGACAATGGAAAAATTACCAAGAGGAGACACCAAGGGTAGGGAATTTTCTCAGAAATCAGCACAGGGTGATCAATACCAAAGGTAAGGGATTCTCTCTACACCGGGCAAGGTAGGCCTGGAAAGGCGGTCGGATGTGGGGGAGCAGAACACAACAGTGAGACCCAGTCAAGAGGCGGACCCAGGCCGGGCGCGGTGGCTCACGCCTATCATCCAGCACTGCGGGAGGCCGAGGTGGGTGGATCCCCTGAGGTCAAGATTTCCAGACCAGCCTGGCCAACATGGCAAAACCCAGCGTCCACTAAAAATACAAAAACCAGCCAGGCGTGGGGCAGGCACCTGTAATCCCAGCTACTCAGGAGGCTGAGGCAGGAGAATCCCTTGAACCCAGGACGTGGATGTTGCAGTGAGCTGAGATCACGCCACCGCACTACAGCCTGGGAGACAGAGTGAGGGTCTGCTTTTTTGTTTTGTTTTTGTGTTTTGTTTTGTTTTTTAAATAGGCCAGGTGCAGTGGCTCACGCTTGTAATCCCAGCACTTTGGGAGGCCGAGGCAGATGGATCACAAGGTCAGGAGTTCAAGACCAGCCCGGCCAACACAGTGAAACCCCATCTCTACTAAAAATGCAAAAATTAGCTAGGCGTGGTGGCAGGCACCTATAATCCCAGCTACTTGGGAGGCTGAGGCAGGAGAATTGCTTGAACCCAGGAGGCTGCAGTACGCCGAGATCACGCCGCTGCACTCCAGCCTGGGTGACAGAGCTAGACTCCGTCTCCAAAAAAAAAGAGAGGAGTACCCAGAGGAGACTGACTAAAGTTTAGTCAAGGAGAAAGTCTTTGTCATGCCTGAGCCCAACAGCTCTCTACCTTACTGGATCCCCAGTTCATCCATCCTACCCTCTTCCCACTCTCCCCTTCTTCCCCAACTCTCTCTCTCCAGCATCTTCATTTCCCTTCTTTTTTTTTCTTCTTCGAGACAGAGTCTTGCTCTGTTAGGCTGGAGTGCAGTGGCGCAATCTCGGCTCACTGTAACCTCCGCCTCCCGAGTTCAGGCGATTCTCCTGCCTCACCCTCCAGAGTAGCTGAGACTACAGGCACCTGCCACCACGCCTGGCTAATTTTTGTATTTTTAGTAGACATGGGGTTTAGCCATGTTGGCCAGGCTGGTCTCAAACTCCTGACCTCTAGTGATCTGCTCACCTCGGCCTCCCAAAGTGGTGGGATTACAGGTGTCAGCCACCGTACCCGGCCTGCCCTTTCTTTGTACCTGTCTGGCAAAACCAAGACCTGGTAAACTCATTCAGCTTGTCCCAAGCGACTGAATGTGTCTAGAGAAAACATTCAACCACCGCGGCTCAGTGGCTCACACCTGTAATCCCAGCACTTTGGGAGGTCGAGGTGGGTAGATCAGCCGAGATCAGGGGTTCAAGATTAGCCTGGCCAACATGGTGAAACCCTGTCTCTACTAAAAATACAAAAAATTAGCTGGATGTGGTAGCACACGCCAGTAGTCCCAGCTGCTACTCAGGAGGCTGAGGCAGGAGAATCGCTTGAACCCAGGAGACAGAGGTTGCAGTGAGCCAAGATCATGCCACTGCACTCCAGCCTGGGCAACAGAGCACTACCATGCCCAGCTAATTTTTTTTTTTTTTAGTAGAGACTAGAAATGGAGTTTTGCCATGTTGGCCAGGCTGGTCTTGAACTCCTGGCCTCAAGTGATCCGCCCTCTTCGGCCTCCCAGAGTGCTGGGATTACAGGCATGAGCCACCACACCCAGCCCCAAGTGGGCTCTTAATGCTGCTCAGCATTCCCCCAACATCTGTCTGGTCCATTCATGTTCCCACACCCCTAGATGCAAATCCTCACCCCCTCCCTCCAATCCTCCAATGCTTCCTCTGCCATTCTCACTCTGGGCTCACTGCCCAGCTTCCCATTTCATTAAGAAAACAGAAGCCGGCTGGTCATGGTGCCCCACATCTGTAATCCCAGCACTTTGGGAGGCTGAGGTGGGAGGATCACCTAAGGTCAGGAGTTCAAGACCATCCTGGCCAATATGGTGAAACCCATCTCTACTAAAAATACTAAAAATTAGCTGGGCCTGGTGGCGCACGCCTGTAATCCCAGCTACTCGGGAGGCTCAGGCAGGAGAATCACTTGAACCCTGGAGGTGGAGGTTGCAGTGAGCCGAGATCGCACCATTGCACTCCAGCTTGTGCAACAAGAGTGAAACTCCGTCTCCAAAAACAAACAAACGAAAAAACCAAAATCCTTCAAATAAAACAAAAAGGTATGGACAAGTGACAGGTTTGCAGAGACCATGATAATGACCCCATGGACCGAGGAGTGTGATAAACGCACCCGGCTGCAGCTGAGGTCCAAAAGAAAGACATCAACCCTACCCCCAAGGGCCCGGTCCATGACAAGTGCCCATAGGTGAGTGTCTGGTGAAGGTCCCATCAAGAATGCTGTAGGTATTTAGGAGGCAGAGATAGGCAGATCACGAGGTCAGGAGTTCGAGACCAGCCTGACCAACCTGGTGAAACCCCATCTCTACTAAAAATACAAAATTAGCTGGGCGTAGTGGTGCATGCCTGTAATCCCAGCTACTCAGGAGGCTAAGGCAGGAGAATCACTTGAACCCAGGAGGTGGAGGTTGCAGTGAGCCGAGATGACGCCATTGCACTCCAGTCTGTTCGAACAGAGCGAAACTCTGTCTCAAAAAAAAAGAAAAGAAACTCTGTCTTAAAAAAAAAGAAAAAAGTCATCCAGAGAGACCCTAGTAGCCCCTCCCCACCCATCACCCATCACCTACCTACACACATCAGTGCCCTTTGCTCTGCCCTCCCTCCAGTTGTTAGGAACAAATGAATCAAACACCCAGCTAAGGTCCACCTGCCACTTTTGCAGCAGCTCCCAGCTTTTCTTTCCACTGGATCCTTTCCATGGATATTCAAATATGCTTTATTTCTCTTGCTTTAAAGAAAAAAAAGGCCCAGCGCAGAGGCTCACACTTGTAATCCCAGCACTTCCGGAGGCCGAGGCAGGAGGATCACTTGAGGTCAGGAGTTTGAGACCAGCCTGGCCAACATGGTGAAACCCCATCTGTACTAAAAATACAAAAAATTAGCCGGGCGTGGTGGCGCACGCCTATAATCACTTTGGGAGGCCAAGGTGGGTGGGTCACCTGAGGTCAGGAATTCCAGACCAGTTTGACCAATATGGTAAAACCCCATCTCTATTAAAAATACAAAACTTAGCTGGGCTTGGTGGCAAGCACCTGTAGTCCCAGCTACTTGGGAGACTGAGGCAGAAGAATCACTTGAACCCCAGGAGGTGAAGGGTACAGTGAGCCGAGATTGTACCACTGCACTCCAGCCTGGGTGACAGAGCAAGACTGTGTCCCCCACAAAAAAACCTCAAAACTAAAAACTAACCATACAAAAAAACCCTCCGTATATTAGTTGCCTCCCCTAACTCTCTTTATAATCCCTTCCTCGCACCTCTTTCTTACTATTTCTTTTTCTTTGAGACAGAGTATTGCTTTGTCACCCAGGCTGGAGTGCAGTTGTGCGATCTCGGTTCACTGCAACCTCCCACTCATGGGTTCAAGCAATTATCCTGTCTCAGCCTCCCGAGTAGCTGGGATTACAGGCCCCCACCACCATACCCAGCTAATTTTTGTATTTTTAAGTAGAAACAGGGTTTCACCATATTGGCCAGGCTGGTCTCGAACTCCTGACCTCAGGTGATCCACCTGCCTCAGCCTCCCAAAGCGCTGGGATTACAGGCGTGAGCCACCACACCCAGCTCTTTCTTTCTTTTTCAATTTCCTGGCCTCCAAAGCTGATAACTCTCACTTTTTCTTAAACTCACTGCACTCTGGGCTTTTGCCCTTCTGCAAAATGGAAAGTACTCACCAAGTCACCCGCGCCGTCCACTTGGTCAATGCAATGGCCTCTGTTCCAGTCTTCATTTTACTAAACTACCAACTGCCTTCCCCTTAGAACACTTTCCTCACTTGGCCTCTCAGATCCCAAATTCCTCTCGCTCAGTCGGCTCTGCTGGTTCTTCCTCATCTCTCGTGTTAACCTTGGAGCCCCCGTGGGTGTTGGAGGAACAGCCAAGAGGCCATGGTGGAATGGAAGCTCTACTGAGGAGGAAAGCTCAGTCTTCAGACTCTTTTCAACATTTGTACCCACTCCCTTGGCTGGGCGCGGTGGCTCACACCTGTAATCCCAGCACTTTAGGAGATCAAGGTGGGCAGATACAAGGTCGGGAGATGGAGACCATGCTGGCCAACATGGTGTAACCCCATCTCTACAAAAAATACAAAAATTAGCTGGGCGTGGTGGCACACACCTGTAGTCCCAGCTACTCTAGAGGTTAGGGTGGGAGAATCGCTTGAACCAAGGAGCCAGAGGTTGCAGTGAGCCGAGATCCCACCACTGCACTACAGCCTGGGTGACAGAGCAAGACTGTCTTTAAAAACAAACAAACGGCCGGGTGTGGTGGCTCACGCCTGTAATCCAAGCACTTTGGAGGCCAAGGCAGGCGGATCACCTGAGGCTGAGAGTTCAAGACCAGCCTGACCAACATGGTGAAACTCCGTCTTAATTAAAAAAAAAAAAACACTCATGGTATAATCATTGAAAAAAAAAACACTTAATATTCACTCTCCCTTCACAACCTCATCCAGTCTCATAGTTCCATTTTTTTCTGTTTTTATTTATTTATATTTGAGACTTGGTCTCACTCTGTCACCTAGAAGTACAGTGGCACCACCATAGCTCACAACAACCTCTATCTCCTGGGCTCAAGAAATCCTCCTGCCTCAGCCTCCTGAGTAGCTACAGGCACATGCACCCATGCCCAGCTAATTTTTTATTTTTTGTAGAGACAGGTGCTCACTATGTTGCCCAGGCTGGTCTTGAATTCCTGGGCTCAAGTAATCCTCCCACCTCGCCCTCCCAAAATGTTGGGATTACAAGCGTGAGCCACTGAACCCGGCCCAATCTCAGTTTTAATACCATCTATATAATAGTGCCCCCAAGGGTATACCTTCAGCCCAGACCTCTACCCTGAACTTCAGACTGTATAGCCAACACTCTAATACCATCCTTTGTAGTTATTGTTGTTGTTTTGAGAGGGAATCACACTGTCACCCAGGCTGGAGTGCAGTGGCGCAATCTTAGCTCACTGCAACCCCTGCCTCCCCAGTTCAAGCGATTCTCCTGCCTCAGCCACTCCAGCAGCTGGGATTACAGGTGCCTGCCACCACACCCACCTAATTTTTGTATTTTTAGTAGAGATGGGGTTTCGCCATGTTGGCCAGGCTGGTCTTGAACTCCCGACCTCATGTGATCCACCCACCTCAGCCTTCTAAAGTGTTGAGATTACAGGCGTGAGCCATGGCACCCCCTCTACTACCATCTCTGCTTGGACATCAAATGGGCAACTCAAACTTGGTATGTCTGAAACCAAATACTCAAACTCCCGCCACCTGCTCCTCTTGTGGTCCTCTCCTCTCTCCCTCCACTCAGCCCAGAAACCTGGGATTATACCGGTTAAACCCAACATCCAAACCACAGACAATTCCTCTGGCCTCCACTCTCGAGTTATAATGTCTGCAACCGCATTTTACCACCCAAGTCCAAGCCACAGTCACCTCTTCTGCGTTTTCACAGTAGCCTCCTAACTGGTTTTCCCACTTCTGCGCTTGTCCCTTAAGTCTATCCTCAACTGAGCAGCTATAGGGATGACGTTGAAGTAAATACCCGTTCCTGATGGGTGCCACCTTTCCTAACTCTCCAGTAGCATGCCTTTCTCCCCCAAGTAAAAGGCAAAGGCCGCATCTGTACATATGACGGCCTGACCCACCGACTACAGTCCTGCTGTACGCCTGATGCCTTGACATACATTTTTTTTTTTTTTTTGAGATAGAGTCTCACTCTGTTACCCAGGCTGGACTGCAAAGGTGTGATCTCAGCTCACTGCAACCTCTGCCTCCTGAGTTCAAGCAATTCTCCTGGCTAAGCCTCCCGAGTAGCTGGGATTACAGGTGTGAGCCACCATGCGCAGCCAATTTTTGTATTTTTAATAGAGACGGGGTTTTACCATGTTGGCCAGGATGGTCTCGATCTCCTGACCTCGTGATACACCCGCCTTGGCTCCCAAAGTGCTGGGATTGCAGGTGTGAGCCACCGCGCCCGGCCACCTTTATGTAAATATCAACAGTATCTCCTGGCTGGGTGCAGTGGATCACGCCTGTAATCCCACCACTTTGGGAGGACAAGGCAGGCCGATCACTTGAGGTCAGGAGTTTAAGACCAGCCTGGCCAACTTGGTATTTCTACTAAAAATGCAAAAAAAAATTAGCCGGGGGTGGTAGCGCACGCCTGTAATCCTAGGTACTAGGGAGGCTGAGGTCGGAGGATTGCTTGAGCCCCGGGAGGGGAGGTCACAGTGAGCTGAGATCGAGCCAATGTACTCCAGCCTTGGTGACCAAGCAAGACTCCATATCTAAATAAATAAATAAAAATAGCATCTTCCTTGCTCAGAAGTGTCCCAGAATGCTAGGCACGGTGACTCACACCTGTAATGTGGCCTCTCCATCCCCACCTCTCTCTTTTTTTTATTTTACTTTATTTTATTTTTAAGACAGGGATTCACCGTGTTGGTCAGGCTGGTCTTGAACTTCTGACCTCAGGTGATCTGCCCGCCTTGGCCTCCAAAGTGCTTGGATTACAGGCGTGAGCCACCACGCCCGGCCCATCCCCACCTCTTCTTCTCACCTCCTGAACATGCCCCCACGAGGGCCTCTGGGCTGTTCCTCAGACAACCCCAGAACCTCTTTTAGATCTTTAGGACTCAAACATTATCTTCTTAGTGAAATTTTCCTTGCCAATCCCATTTAAAATTGAACCAATGCTTTGGGAGGCAAAGGCAGGAGAATCACTTGAGCCCAGGAGTGTGAAATCAGCCTGGGCAACAACATAGCAAGACTCTGTCTCCACAAAAAATTTAAAAAATAGAAATACATTTTAAATAAATAAGTAAATGAAATAAAATTGGCCGGGCATGGTGGCTCACGCCTGTAATCCCAGTGCTTTGGGAGGCCAAGGCAGGCAGATCGCCTGAGGTCAGGAGTTTGAGACCAGCCTGGCCAACACAGTGAAACCCCGTCTTTACTAGAAATACGAAAATTAGCTGGGCATGGTGGCGTGCGTCTGTAATCCCATCTACTTTGGAGGCTGAGGCAGGAGAATCAATTGAACTTGGGAGGTAAAGGTTGCAGTGAGCCGCGATTGCGCCACTGCACTCCAGTCTGGGCAACAGTGAGACTCTGTCTCAAAAAAATAAATAAATAAAATTAAACCATACCTCCTCCCTTTTTCCTATTTTTTTCTCCATAGCACTTAACACCATCTAACTGATATATATTGTTTATGTATCTTGTTCGTTGACTGCCTACTCCCAATAGAAAGTTAAACTCAGGACAGGCTAGGTGGCTCAGGGCTATCACATCCCAACACTTTGGGAGGCCGAGGGTGGAGGATCACTGGAGGTCAGGAGTTGGAGGCTGCAATGAGCTATGATCGCGCCCATGCACTCAGCCTAGGCAACAGAGCGACATCCTGTCCCAAAAAAGCAAGAACGTTAAGCTCCACGAGACAGGAGCTTCTGTTTTCTTCGCTGCTCTCCTGAGCCTGGAATAACCAGTCACGGTGGCTGCAGGAACCCTCCGGGATCCGACCCACCGCCCGCCAGCAGTTGGAGGCCTGGGATTTGCTGTTCACGTGACTGCCGGCCAGGAAAGTAAGATGGCGGCGCCCGTGATGGCTTCAGAGAGCGGGCAATCAACGAGAGGACGCCGGCTCGCCAGAGCGTCCACGCCGCCGCCTTTTCTGCGATTGCGTCCTGGGAAGGCGCGAATTCTGGGGCTACGTGCGGGTCCTCCTCTCCACCATTTTTTTGATGGAAAAAATAATTCTCAAAGACGGTTTAGTCTGACCTGCCCCCCCACCTCTTAGCATCCCCAGGATCCGAGGCGTGTAAAAGAGGGGGATTATGGGGCTAGGCGCGGTGGCTCATGCCTGTAATCCCAGCGCTTTGCCGGGCCAAGGCGAGAGGATCGTTGAGCCCAGGACTTCGAGACCATCCAGGGCAACATAGCGAGCCCCCATCTGTTTTTAAAATGGCGTATAGATAAAAAGCCGCGTGCGGTGCCGCGCACCTGTAGTCCTAGCTACTGCGGAGGTTGAGGCACGAGAATCGCTTGAACCGGGAGGCGGAGGTTGCAGTGAGCCGAGATCGCACCATTGCACCCCCGCCTGGGTGGCGGAGCAAGACTGCGTCTCAAACAAAAAATCAAAAACAAAAAAAGAAAGAAAATGATGGGATTCCGTATCTGGGATTTTCTCCCGTGGTGTCAATGACCCTGTCAACCTATTAGGTGACCACAGAGTATCCCCCCCAGCCCTCACTTCTAGGGATCCTGGACCCTGGAACACACACGCCCCGTCCGCCCCTTCGGGACAAGCAGATCCAATGGCACTCTCGGAGTTGGCCTTAAATGCTAATTTCCTGGAGATCCGCCCACCTCACCCCACCCCATTCCTGCTGTAAACTCCCCAGGATTAAGTCTGGTGAATCTGGGCCCCCCTCCCCCAGGTCCCTGGGGCAGATGAGCCCTTGGCCACCGCCCCTCCAATTTCCTGCAGACCCAGCAAACAAAAAGCTCTCGGGAAGAGAGGCGAGCCGAGCAGGGCGCCCTTCCTGCAAGAACAGCTGATGGGGCAAAATGGCCCAGGAGTGAGCCAAGGGGAGGGATGAATTTCCAGCGTTCCTGGAGGGCAGCAGTGCGAGGCTGGACTCCTGGGTCCTGGGGAGGGAGGGTATCCAGGCAGCAGCTGGATGTGGAAGGCCCTGGCCAGATAGGTTACTGGGCTGTGCCTCATGGGGTGATGTCAGCCTTAGGGAATGGAGGGGGTGGTGGGTTCTCTGGGGTTCAGGTGAGTGCTCTGGTCCCCAGGCTGGAAGAGAGGGGGCTGGGAGAGGCTTGGGGCCCTGCGTCATCTCTGGGGCCCAACCTACCTTCCCCTGGCTCGACCTGCTACCCTCCGTGCTGGCCCCACCCGGCCTGGTTTCCTGCTCCTCCCCACACATCTTTCTGTGCCAAGCTCCCCTAACCAGCCCAAGGGCTACAGGTCCCTTCCCGACCCCGGTATCCTAACCTCGTGCCACCAATAGTCGTGGAGCCAGCCTCCTGCTTGCCCTTGCCCCCATTCCCGGCCAGGACACAATAGTCAGGGGGAGGGCCACAGTGCAGTCTAGTGGGTGCGGGGGATGCTGGCATGGGGGACCTGGCTTCATATCCTGCCAGGCTGTCAGGGGAAGAGAGGAAACAAAAGACTTCCCCCTGCTGGGACAATGAGCCTCCCACCACCTCTCCCCAATCCTCCCACTCCCCCCTACCTTTCCACTCCCGTCCCTGAACCGGCCTTCTTAGCTCTGGCCCCAGCTCCTTAGCCCCTCTCCTCCACCTCCATGCCCTCTGGCATCCCTGGCCTCTGCTGCAAGCTCTGTCTGCCCTTCTCTCATTCCTATCAGCTCACTGATGCTCACTGCTGTTTCTAGCTGTTTCTCTCAGCCTCGAGCTCTTCCAACAACACTCAACAGCCCTTCCTCTATCCCCAGCACTAAGGCAGGGAGCAGGATGGGAAAGTCTGCATGAAATGTTAAAGGGTCAACCATACAATCACACTCTTTTTTTTTCTTTTTTTTTTTTACAGACTGGTGTTTGAATTTTGTTTCGTTTTGTTCTTTGAGACAGAGTTTCCCTCTTTCTCCAAGGCTGGAGTGCAACGGCGCAATCTCAGCTCACCACAACCTCCGCCTCCCGGGTTCAAGCAATTCTCCTGCCTCAGCCTCCTCCTGAGTAGCTGGGATTACAGACATGCACCACCACGCCCAGTTAATTTTTTTTATTTTTAGTAGAGACAAGGTTTCTCCTTGTTGGTCAGGCTGGTCTCCAACTCCCGACTTCTGGTGATCCTCCCACCTCAGCCTCCCAAAGTGCTGGGATTACAGGCACGAGCCACTTCGCCCGGCCTTTTTTTTTTTTTTTTTAGGACAGAGCCTTGCTCTGTTGCCCAGGCTGGAGTGTAGTGGTGCAATCTCGGCTCACCGCAACCTCTGCCTCCCAGGTTTAAGTGATTCTCCTTCCTCAGCCCTGAGTAGCTGGGATTGTAGGTGCACACCAGCACGCCCAGCTAATTTTTGTATTTTTAGTAGAGACAGGGTTTCACCATGTTGATCAGGTTGGTCTCAAACTCTTGACCTCGTGATTCGCCTCCTCAGTCTCCCAAAGTGCTGGGATTCTAGGCGTGAGCCACCGCACCCGGCCTTAATTTTTGTATTTTTAGTACAGACGGGGTTTCACCATCTTGGCCCTGCTGGTCTTGAACTCCTGATCTCATGATTCACCCGCCTCAGCCTCCCAAAGTGCTGGGTTACAGGCGTGAGCCACCGTGCGCAGCCTTTTTTTAACCCCAGGCTGGAGTGCAGTAGTACAATCTCGGCTCACTGCAACCTCTGCCCCCTGGCTTCAAGCAATTCTCCTACCTCAGCCTCTGGAGTAGCTGGGATTACAGGCGCCCGCCACCACGCCTGGCTAATTTTTTCATACTTTTAGTAGAGATGCGGTTTCACCATGTGGGCCAGGTTGGTCTTGAACTCCTGACCTCAGATGATCTGCCTGCTTTGACCTCCCAAAGTGCTGGGATTACAGGCTTGAGTCACTGCGCCCAGCCAATCATACCCTTTTGTTTGTTTAATTTTTTTTTGAGACAGGGTATTACTCTTGCCCAGGCTGGAGTGCAGTAGCAAAATCATGGCTCACTGCAGCCTCCACCTCCTGGGCTCAAGCGATCCGCCCGTCTCAGCCTCCTGTATAGTTGGGATTACAGGCATGAGCCACTGCACCCAGCCTATTATTTTTATTTTTGAGACAGGGTCTTGCTCTGTCGCCCAAGCTGGAGTGCAGTGGTGCAATCTCACTACAGCCTCTGCCTCCTGGGCTCAGGTGATCCTCTCACCTCAGCCCCCTGAATAGCTGGGACCACAGGTGCACGCCGCCACGCCTGGCTAATTTTTGTACAGACGGGGATTCACCATGTTGCCCAAGCTGGTCTTGTACTCCTGGTCTCAAGTGATCCACCAGCCTTAGCCTCCCAAGTGCCCAACCCTTAACATCTCCTGAATCCTCCCTGGCTCCATCACCCCGACGGTCTCTCTCTCTCTCTCACACACACACACACACACACGCACGCACGCACGCACGCACGCACACCTATTTGGGTTCGAGCCCACGTATTCACTTGGCTACTGCACTGGTTTACCCGCCTTCAGTCTTGATTCCTTTCAATCCATTCCCCAAAGTTGTGCACTTGGGGTCTTTCTCTACAAACCATACAGTGTTGCTTCTTGGCCTAAAACCCTTCACCAGCTCCTCAGGACAGTCCTACAAAACCCCCTAATGACCTGAGGCTGGTCCTCACCCACCTCTCCAGCTTACCCATAGTCCCTGTCCTTGCCCTCTCTGACCTGGCATTGTGAACTCTGACAGCTCTCTGAATGGGGCAATCTCATTATGTCCACAATTCTGCCTCTTTTTTTTTTTTTTTTTTTTTAGAGATGGAGTCTCCCTGTGTTGCCCAGGCTGGAGTGCAGTGGCACAATCTTGGCTCACTGCAACCTCCATCTCCCAGGTTCAAGTGATTCTCCTGCCTCAGCTTCCTGAGTAGCTGGGATTACAGGTGCCTGCAACCACACCCAGCTAATTTTTGTATTTTTTTAGTAGAGACGGGGTTTCACCATGTTGGCCAGGCTGGTCTGGAACTCCCAGCCTCAGGCGATCCTCCTGCCTCGCCCTCCCAAAGTGCTGGGAATACAGGCATGAGGCACCACGGTCATCTTCTAAACTTTTTTTTTTTTTTTTTGCCTCACAAAGTGCTGGAATTAGGTAGGAGTTTGAGACCAACCTGGACAACATAGCAAGACCTAAGACCTCATCTCTACAAAAAATTAAAATAAAATAAATTAGCCAGGCCAGGTGCAGTGGCTCACACCTGTGATCATAGGACCTTGGGAGGCTGAGGCTGAGATCACTTGAGTTCAGGAGTTCAAGACTAACCTGGGCAACATAGTGAGACCCCCATCCCTACAAACACTAAAAACATTAGCTAGGCATGGTGGCACACGCCTGTAGTCTCAGCCGCTTGGGAGGCTGAAGCAGGAGAATCTCTTGAGTCTCGAAGTTCAAGGCTGCAGTGAGCCATGATCATGCCACTGCACTCGAGCATGGGTGACAAAGGGAGATCCTGTCTCTTAAAAAAAAAAAATTAGGTGTAAAAATTAAAGTCTCGTATTGAGAAAATAAACAACTGATGGCCAAGCGCAGTGGTTCACGTCTTTAATCCCAGCAATCTGGGAAGCTGAGGTGGGTGGATCACGAGGTCAGGAGTTTGAGACCAGCCTGGGAAATACGGTGCAACCCCATCTCTACTAAAAATACAAAAAAAGCTAGCCGGATATGGTGGCTTGAGCCTGTAGTCCCAGCTACTCAGGAGGCTGAGACAGGAGAATTGCTTGATCCCAGGAGGTGGAAGTTGCAGTGAGCCGAGATTTCACCACTGCATTTTAGCCTGGGCAACAAGGGAGACTCCATCTCAAAAAACAGAAAGAAATCACAATGGACCTCGAATGTTTAAAATATGACAAATATCATAAATATTACACAACCTAGAAAAATCACAATATTTATAGTAAATAAGACTGATGTAGCGCTGGAAAACTTGCATTTCCTACTTTTTTCTTAGATGTATGTGTTACTCTTTGACCACTTCTTCATATGATGATTTTGTAATATTATTTTCTATTCTTCCTCAGTCTTTCCTCTAGGATGGCTGATTAATTTTTTTTCTTTGCGATGGAGTCTTTCTCTGTTGCCCAGGTTGGAATGCAGTGGTGCAATCAAGGCTCTGTGCAGCCTGGACCTCCCAGGCTCAAGTGATCCTCGCACCTCAGCCTCCCCAGTGGCTGAGACCACAGCCACGTGCCACCACGCCCAGCCAATTTTTTGATAGAGACAGGGGTCTCACTTTGTTGCCCCGGCTGATCTCAAACTCCAGGACTCAAGCAATCCTCCTGCCTTGGCTTCCCAAAGTGCTGGAATTACAGACGTGAGCCACAGTGCCTGGCTAAGTTTTTTTGTTTGTTTGTTTTGGGGAGGGGGATGGAGTCTCACTTTGTCACCAGGCTGGAATGCAGTGGCTCAATCCCGGCTCACTGAAACCTCTGCCTCTCGGGTTCAAGTGATTCTCCTGCCTCAGCCTCCCGAGTAGCCTGGGTACGTTTTTAAAATTTCATTATTGTTTATACACATTTATTTGAGCTTCACAACTCTATTGGTAATGTTGAAAGCTCTATCAAATTCCTTTCATAACAGAGCTGTAAGATTTCAGGTCATTTCAAGTGTTCTTACCTTCAAAATTGTCTAAATGGATGGCACTTATTAACTAGGGCTGTGGAAGAAGCCAGGCAGGTGAGAGGTGCCGAAGCTTAAACTTCATGAGCTTTGGGGTGAACCTGAACTTTGGACCTGACATAGTTAGGTGGCCCAGAAGAGGGGGAGACTGGGACGTGGAAAAGTAATGAGAAGTTCAACAATTTACAGAGAAAGGGATGATTTGTTCCTTGTTATTTCTTACAGTAGGAAAGGCTGTAACTCCAGGATTACTCAAAACAACTGTCACAATGTGGGCAAGAAACAGTAAACTTGGCCAGGAGCAGTGGCCACGCCTGTAATCCCAGCACTTTGGGAGGCCGAGGCAGGTGGATCTGAGGTCAGGGGTTTGAGACCAGCCTGATCAACACGGTGAAACCTTGTCTCTATTAAAAATACAATTTTTTTTTTTTGTAGTTTTTGCATGGTTGCAGGTGCCAGTAATCCCAGCTTCTCAGGAGGCTGAGGCAGGAGAATCACTTGAACCCAGGAGGTGGAGGTTGCAGTGAGCTGAGATCATGCCATTGCACTCCAGCCTGGGCAACCAGAGGGAAACTCTGTCTCAACAACAACAAAAAAAAAAAAAAAAAAAAAGAAAGAAAGAAAGAAAGAAAAACATAAATAAACTCATCAGCCAGGCATGGTCCCAGCCTGCGGCCCCAGCTCCTCAGGAGGCTAAGGAAGGATTGCTTGAGCCCAGGAGGTCAAGGCTGCAGCAAGCCATGACTGCGCCACTGCACTCCAGCCTGGGCAACAGAGCAAGACCCCAAATCTAAAAAAAAAGAAAGAAAGAAAAGAAGAAGAAAACTCTCCTAGTTGTTCGAGGATGCTATTCGCAAGTACCAACGATGCAATGTGTGATAGCAGTGTATTGCTCTGGGCCGGGAACAAAGGCGACAGCCGAATATTTTGGGTAGGGAACAGCAAAATGGTCTAATAATGAGGAAGGGAGGGCCTGAAATTTGTTTTGTTTGCAGAACAGGCATGGATTCAGGTAGTAACGTGAATGCTCACCCACCTTCTGTAATTCAGTGGCTACTGAATTTGCTTGCCTGGAAAGCAGTTCTCTGAGGGTGGAGGACATGACTTCACACACACAGGACACACCAAGGGTGATTCCTGAGAATTGAAGTGAAAATCTCAGATGTCATCTCCACATAAAGGGGAAATCATGGGATTTTTTTTTTACCAGGTCATAATTCACCAGACGACATATAAAACGATATTAATTTTTACCAGATTTTCTTTGAGCCCAGGAGCCATGTTTTACAAATCTTGAAAACTAGCAACATGATCACTCGGCACATAGTAGATGCTCAAGAAAGACTTTATTTATTCATTCTTCGAGTGGCATACACTAGATGGCAGGAATGAATTACAGACTGGGGTGGGGTGTGGGCTGATGACCTGGCATGGGATAGAAAGTTTTCTTTCTTTCTGTTCTTTTCTTTTCCTTTTTTTGTTTTTTTCCCCCATAGACAGGGTCTCACTAAGTTGTGCAGGCTGGTCTCAAACTCCTGGGCTCAAACAGTCTTCCCAAAGTACTGGCATTACAGGTGTAAGTCACTGTGCCCACTGAGATGAGTGTTTTCTATTTTTTAAAAAAATTAATTAATTTATTTATTTTGAGACAGAGTCTCGCTCTGTTGCCCAGGCTGGAGTGCAATGACATGATTTTGGTTCACTGCAACCTCCGCCTCCCAAGGTTCAAGAAATTCTCCTGCCTCAGCCTCCGGAATAGCTGAAACTACAGGCCTACACCACCACACCTGGCTAATTTTTGTATTTTCATTAGAGACGGGGTTTCACTGTCTCAAACTCCTGACCTTAGGTGATCTGTCCGCCTCGGCCTCCCAAAGTGTTGGGATTTCAAAGACCAAAGGTTAAAAAAAAAAAAAAGTGTTGGGATTACAGGCATGAGCCACCGAGCCCAGGCTATTTATTTATTTACGTGTTTTTCCTTTATTTTTCTTTGTACTCCCCAGGGAATACTTATTTACTTTATATATCTTTTGAGACAGTCTTGCTCTGTCGCCCAAGTTAGAGTGCATGGTACAGTCTCTGCTCACTGCAACGTCCACCTCCCGGGTTCAAGCAATTCTCGGGCCTCAGCCTCCCTAGTAGCTGGGACTACAGGTGTGCGCCACCACGCTCAGCTGATTTTTGTGTTTTTAGTAGAGAAGGGGTTTCACTATGTTGGCCAGGCTGGTCTCAAACTCCTGACCTCAGGTGGTCCACCCACCTCGGCCTCCCAAAATGCTGAGATTTCGGACCTGAGCTACGGCATCCAGCTAGAAGACAACTTTTAGAGGCTCTAGGATCTGGGTACGGAGTGATAGCAGCAAAAGGCAGGGGCAGTTCGGAAGTGGGTTGCAGAGAACCCCAAGGGAAAAGCCGAATAAGAGGAGAGGAGACTAGGCTTGCATGGGGAGGGAGGGGGAATTCCCAGCTCTAGCCTGATCTGCCTGGCTCCAGCAAAGCCGGCTGTTTCCTGCCCTCGGTGACCCACCCCCCAGACCCTGGCCAAGGACCCAGGCAGAACAGCGAGGGAAGGGCAGTGGTGTGGGGAACACCTCTTGCAGCAGGAAGATGAGTAAGCCGGGACAAGAGGTTATCACAGGCCCGCTGTCCTCTCTGGGACGTAAGGGCCCTGGCAGCCCCCCCAAACATCCTGGACTCCAGCGTCTCTCTTGCTGGGCTCTTGAAGATTCTTTCCCCCAGCCGAGGGCGGTGGCTCACGTCTGTAATCTCAGTACTTTGGGAGGCCAAGGTGGGTGGATCACTTGAGGTCAGGGGTTCAAGACCAGCTTGGCCAACATGGCAAAACCCTGTCTCTACTAAAAATAGAAAAACTAGCCAGGCGTGGCGGCAGGCGTCTGTAATCCCAGCTACTTGGGAGGCTGAGGCAGGAGAATGGCTTGAACCCGGGAGGCGGAGGTTGCAGTGAGCTGAGATCGTGCCACTGCACCCCAGCCTGGACAACAGAGACTCCATCTCAAAAAAAAAAAAAGAAAAAAAGAGAGAGAGAGAGATCGATTCTGTCTCGTTAATTCCTTTTGGAGTCTAAGTCCTTTTCTTCTGCCCCTTGCAGGGGTTGACTCCTGGAGCAGCACCCACTCCAATCCATCCATCTAGTAACCCATAGATGTAAGAGGGGTTGGTGGGAGGAGCCCCCGCTGTGCTGGACCCTCCCCCGCTAATTGATGGGAGGGTGGGGGGAGCTGGCAATGAGAGGAAGGGCCCCTCCCAGCCATCCCGAGGGCCCCCAGGAGCCAGACAGGAAACAGCTCAGGAAAGACAGCAGCAGCCGCTGCAGCCCCAGCCTCAGGGGTCGTGGCTGCAGGCGGCGGGGGAAGCCTCCCCCAAACACGAGAGTGAGAGTGAGAAGGGCTATTTGGAGATCTTACCCAGACCCCTCGCCCTCTCGGACACACCCACCTTTTCTTTCTTTTTTTTCTTTTTCTTTTTTTTTTTGTTGTTGTTTTGTTTTTGAGAGGGAGTCTCGCTCTGTAGCCCAGGCTGGAATGCAGTGGGGATCTCGGCTCACTGCAACCTCCGCCTCCAGGGATCAAGCGATTCTCCTGCCTCAGCCTCCCGAGTAGCTTGGGATTACAGGCGCGCGCCACCATGTCCAGCTAATTTTTGTATTTTTAGTAGAGTCCAGGTTTCACCATGTTGGCCAGGCTAGTCTTGAACTCCTGGCCTCGTGATCCGCCTGCCTCGGCCTCCCAAAGTGCTGGGATTACAGGCGTGAGCCATCGCCCCCGGGCACACCCACCTTTTCTTTTTTTTTTTTTTTTCCCACATATATAATACTTCTATTTGATGATGCACACCCACCTTTTCTTTACCGTTGCTTCCTCGGTTTCTCTCTACTTATCCCCAGGTCAGCTTAATGCGCGCCCCCTCTGGACATTTTTAAGGGCTCGGTTGCGCGCACAGTAGGTCCCCAACACTTAATGTTTATGGGGTGACTGTGTGAACGTTCACCGCAAGGTTTTCCAAACTAGGATTCCTCCTTCGGACCCCCTGGGCAGCTCTCCATCCTCCAAAGCTTCTGCCCCTTTTCCTTCCCTTTCCCCGCCAAACGCAGTCCCCGCGCCCACTAGAGGGTGGTGGGCGCATCCAAGAGCGGCATCTGGAGTCCGCAGCAAGGTCAGAGCGGGCTTTGTGTGCGCAGTGAACATTTACCCGCACGCCTGGGCGGCCCCGTGTTGCTGCTGGGTGTGTGTTTTCTCTGCTCCCTGGTGCCAGCCGGGTTCGGGCCTGTCCCGGGGGTCCCTGGGCCCCAGCCCCAACATGCTCCGTCCGGGATAGGGCGCACGGCCTCGGCGCACATCTGGGCGGTCCCGGGGTTCCACGCCCGCCGCCCCTCCCCCTTCTCCAAACTTTCTCCCAACTTCCCGACCTGCTCCGCTCGGCGCCCCTCTCCGCTTCCCTCATGAATTATTCAGTAGCGTGAGCTCCAATCAGCGCGCCCCGGGCCCCCTCGCCGAGCCCCGGCGTAGGGGGAGCTGCCCCGCCCCCCGCGCGTTCCCTCCCTCCCGGGCCCGGCGCCGCCCGGCCCAGTCCCTGCGCTGCTCAGCCCCGGCCCGGCCCGCCCGGCCCCGCGCCGCAGTCTCCCTCCCTCCCGCTCTGTCCCCGCTCGGGCTCCCACCCTCCCCGCCCGCGAGGAGAGCACTCGGCCCGGCGGCGCGAACAGCGCCACTCCTGGGAGGGGGGGAGACCGCGAGCGGCCGGCTCAGCCCCGCCAGCCGGGGCGGGACCTTGAGGCCCCGGAGGGACCCCAACTCCAGCCACGTCTCGCTGCGCGCCGGCCCGGCGTGGCCACTGCCAGCACGCCCCGGGCCCGCCGCCGGTGCGCGCGGCGCAGACGCGGGGCCACACTTGGGCGCCTCGCACGGTGCCCCGCGCGCTCGCATGGGCCCGCGCTGAGGGCCCCGACGGAAAGTCCCGCGCGGAGAATCGGCGTCCACCCTCCCAGGGAGAATCAGAGCTGGGGGGGGGCGAGGCCCCCCAAACTCGGATCGGATCCTAACCGAGTGAGGCGGCGCCATGGAGCTCCGGGCGCTGCTCTGCTGGGCTTCTCTGGCCGCCGCTTTGGAAGGTGAGTTTCCTTGCGGGGTGCACCCCGTCACTCCTGGGACCTCTCCCCCACATCTGGGCCTCGGAGTGGAGGGTCCGTCCTGTGTCTACCCCTACCCGGGCACCCCAATCCCAAACACTTCGGACCAATAGTGCTGGAATGGGAGGGGGGCGGGGAAGAGGCGCCCGGCGGGGGAGTGGAGTTTTCTTTTGTTTGGGAAAGAGATGGAGTCTGGCTGCGACCCGGGACATTCCCCTACCCGGGCTCCCCAAACTCTCACTGCTGACTCCAGACGCCCCTGGCAGCCTTTCCTTTCCTCCCTACCCCACTCTTCAAAAGTACTGCAAAGTTTCTGTCCCAACTCCCACCTCCCGCCCTACGTGACGGAACGTTCTGGAGGAGCAACAGCAGACAAGGCAGAACTTGGTGTTGGGCCCTAAAACGACCCCCGCCGCCAATTCCTTAGCGATCACACCTTGATCCTACAGTTCCACACTCCGGCAACAGGATGGCCTCCTTTGCATTCACAGCCCAAACACGCAAACTGCTCTCCAGCCCACTGCCCCGCCCCCTGCTAGAGTGGCCTCTTGGTTTCTACAGGCTGCACCCCATCTCTTTAAATGCCATCTAGACCCCGGGCTTCCCTGGAGACCTAGGAGCCAGTAGAAACTGACCCACACGGCCCCCACGTCGCCCTAACCCAGCCTAACTCCAGCCTCCTGGTCTCTCCAAGTGTTTCTTCGGCCATGGGTTGCCGTCCCCTCCTGGTCCCCTAGAGGGGAGCCAAGAGCCCTAGAAACCCTCCATATCCGTAATCTCCTTTAAGTGAGCTGCCAACACCTCCCTTTCGATATCTGGTATGAAAGGGGTCTCTGGGGGTGGTAGACTATGGGGGGCTCCCTAAAGGAAGGATTCAGCGGTGTTGGAAAAACCTTCTCCCCTAGGCTGGGCAGGACTGCTGTGGGCTGAGGATCAAAGGCTGGGTGTGGGGTGGGAGTGAGGGGGAGGCTTGCCAGCTCAGAGAAAGGAGAAGGGGGAAAAAACGTGAAGGAAGAGGCGAAGAGGAAGAGGTGGGAAGCCACGAGGACGAGGTGTGGTGAGAAGAAAAGACATAGGCAAAGAGAAAATGGTGATTGTGACACCTATTACCTGAGCACTGGGAAGCTTCCTGCCTGTGCAGAGCACCTTACAAATGTTAATTTCACCCCCTCCAGCAACACTGAGGGTGGGCAGTGTCATTGGCCCCAGTTTTCAGATGAGGAGGCTGGGGCTTAGTTGAGGTTAAGTAGTTTATCCAAGGCCCTGTGCCCCGAGGAACGCCGAGCAGTGGAGGCAGAAAGAGAAGGAGAGATAGTGACTGTCAGAAAGAGAAATGGAGGTGGACAGAGAGTCGGGGAGAGAGAGGTGAGAGACGCGAGAACTGACAGGATCAAAGCGGGCTGCAGTCCGAGCTGGGATGCGGAGAGGGAGCCGGCGCTTGCTCCAGGCTCCAGCCTGAGGCAGAGACAGTGTGTAAATTGGAGACAGGAAAACACTATCCCCGGCTGGAACAATGGAGGGTGGAGACGGCAGCCTCTATCCACCCCCTTCCCAGAACCCGGGCATCCTGTCCCCCAGTGAGCAGGGCTGTCTCTTGCCATCCATGGGGACCCTGCACCTCTCACCTCAAGCTGGCTGGGTTCCCATCTGACCCCTGGCGGGAGGACATCATTTGTTCCCCCGGGAAGAGGCTGCCTCACCCACCCTCTTTCCCTCTGTCCTGCAACCCCTGTGGGGTGGGAGGCGGTTCCAGGTGTTCTTCTGGCTCCCCTCTCCGCCCTTCCCAGCACCCGCTGCCCCCCACATTGCTGGCCCCCAAGGGGATTCCCCTACCCTCCCTCCTCCTCTCTCCACTGCCAGGGGCTGTGCAGTTTTTCCTAATCCTCCTCCCTTCCTCCAGTGCCTGTCCCCTCCCCTGATGATTTGAGCCAAGCCAGGTGTGTTCATCCCTCCCATTCACACCGCCCCCCCCCCCAGAATCTCCTCTCCTTTGCCTTCCCGTAACCAAATCCAGATGTAAGGCCTCTGCGGGAGCCACAGTGGGAACCCTAGCTTCCCTCCCTCCAGTGCCTCCTGCTCTTGGCACTGGCAGGGAAGGAGGTGCTGGGGTGGGGGCCAGGGCTATGCCCCAGGCACAGAGCACCCCCTTCAAGGAGAGAAGGATGAGGTGTTTGGTCTGAAAGCAGAGAGGAGTCTTGGATAGGGAGTGAAGTTTCTGGACCTCCCACGACAGCACCAGCAGCCTCTGCTCGTGGGGGGTCAGGACCTGGGCAGGGCTCTCATTTTAACCTGTTCTGAGCTGCCGCCCCCTCTCCCAGTACGTTTTGTTCTCCTTCCCTCCTCCAGGGAGGCTTAGATCTGGGATATCCCAAGGGAGCCCCATGCCTGCCAGATGTTGGGGTTTGTTGGGGTTGGGGTTGGCACTTAGCAAAAGAGGCCAGAAATCAGAGGTGGGTGTAGAGGGCAGGGCTTGCTCCCCTCTCACCCCCCCCCACCCCAGCTCAGAGCTAAGAGGATCCCACCTGCCTCGGTTTCCAGGGATCTGGTGTTCCTGACCTCCCTCCCCCACCCCAAGCACTGACTTTGTCTCTCTCTGTCTCAGAGACCCTGCTGAATACAAAATTGGAAACTGCTGATCTGAAGTGGGTGACATTCCCTCAGGTGGATGGGCAGGTGAGAGCTGGGCCCAGGAGCTGGAGCTCTGGAGGAAAACTAAGGGAGGAAGGGGTGCCCTTGCCGCCTGCTTTCTGTGTACCACTTCTCACCCCTGTCCCCCAGATGACAGCGGCCCAAGCAGTGTCATCTGAGCCCTTGCCCTCAGAGGCGCCCTCCAAACAGTACCAGCGGCCCCTTCCTCAGTCCCTCTCACTTTATGGGGTTCACCCCATGCAGCCTTCTCCCTGGCGGGCCCCTGACCTGACCCCCTTCTCTGCAGTGGGAGGAGCTGAGCGGCCTGGACGAGGAGCAGCACAGCGTGCGCACCTACGAGGTGTGTGATGTGCAGCGCCCCCCGGGCCAGGCCCACTGGCTCCGCACAGGCTGGGTCCCGCGGCGGGGCGCTGTCCACGTGTACGCCACGCTGCGCTTCACCATGCTGGAGTGTCTGTCCCTGCCTCGAGCCGGGCGCTCCTGCAAAGAGACTTTCACCGTCTTCTACTATGAGAGCGACGCGGACACGGCCACGGCCCTCACGCCCGCCTGGATGGAGAACCCCTACATCAAGGTACCCGGGGCGCCCCTGGGGCTCAGCCACAGCCAAGACGGGATTCCTAGCTAGCAGACCCATGGCCTAGAGGGCAGCCGATGCGGTTCCCAGGCCTCTGGTCAGGGCGCCGGGGGGCGGGAAGCAGGAGGCTGAGCTATGGGGAGGGAAGCAGGTGGTCTTCTGGGTGGAGCCGCAGAATATCTGCAGGCTGCCTGGCCAGGCCCCCAGGGAGACCTAGGCCTGAGGCCTCCAGTCACCTCGGCTGCCCTACCCAACCATGCTCCAGCCACACTGAGCTGCTCCGTTCCCTGACTGCACCTGGCTGGTTTCCAGCTCCGGACTTTGCAGCAGTCTCCACCTAGGGGCCTTCTCTCTGCCTCTCACACCCCTGCTTGTCTTCCACGTTCCAGCTCCAAAATCTTGCCTGTGCCGCCTTGGCAGATTCTTCCCTGCGGTCCTGCAGAGCTCTGCCCACCTGTGTGTCTCGGCACTCATTTCACTTTATTAACTTTTAAAAATTTTTTGAGATGGAGTCTCACTCTGTTACCCAGGCTGGAGTGCAGTGTCTCAATCTTGGCTCACTGCAACCTCCACCTCCCTCCCTCGTTCCAGCAATTCTCTGCCTCAGCCCCCCTGAGATTACAGGTGCACACCACCATGCCCCACTAATTCTTTTTTGTATTTTTAGTAGAGATGGGGTTTCACTATCTTGGCCAGATTGGTCTTGAACTCCTAACCTCAGGTGATCCACCCGCCTCGGCCTCCCAAAGTGCTGGGATTACAGGTGTGAGCCACCGTGCCCTGCCTGTTTATTTTTATTTTATATCTATATTTTTAAAATGGGGTCTTGCTGTGTTGCCCAGGCTGGTATCGAACTCCTTTGCTCAAGCGATTCTCCTGCCTCGGCCTCCCAAAGTGCTAGGATTACAGGCGTGAGGCATCGCGCCCGGCCTCGGGGTACTTTATAACTTCCCTAGGATTCATTTATTTCTGTCTCCTTGACTCTGAGGTCAAAGCCTGGCATGGCGTCAGTGTCAGTAAATGTTTGTAGAACGAGTGACTGAAAAGGGCAGAGGGGGCAGGCCGGAGGTTGGGCACATCGCAGGAGCTTTGCCAGGATGAATGGACAGTGTGGGGCCTGCAGAAAGTCCTGGGGAAGGTGGGGGAGAGGTTCTGGAACAGGAATGGAGGAGGTCCGGGAGGGTGAGCTGGGAAGCACGTGACAGTCCGCTGGGTCCTCAGAGAGCGGGACAGCAGAGGTGTGTCTCCCCCACCCCGGCAGGTGGACACCGTGGCCGCCGAGCATCTCACCCGGAAGCGCCCTGGGGCCGAGGCCACCGGGAAGGTGAATGTAAAGACGCTGCGCCTGGGACCACTCAGCAAGGCCGGCTTCTACCTGGCCTTCCAGGACCAGGGCGCCTGCATGGCCCTGCTGTCCCTGCACCTCTTCTACAAGAAGTGTGCCCAGCTGACTGTGAACCTGACCCGCTTCCCGGAGACCGTGCCTCGGGAGCTGGTCGTGCCCGTGGCCGGGAGCTGCGTGGTGGATGCCGTCCCCGCCCCTGGCCCCAGTCCCAGCCTCTACTGCCGTGAGGATGGCCAGTGGGCTGAGCAGCCTGTCACAGGCTGCAGCTGTGCTCCAGGGTTCGAGGCAGCCGAAGGGAACACCAAGTGCCGAGGTGAGAGCTGGAGCTTCCCCAAGAATGCTGCTCATCCAGGCGGAGAGTCCTAACGAACGCCATGAACTCCACTCTTGGACCCACGTTTTTTTTTTTTTTTTTTTTGGAGACCGTGTCTTGCTCTGTCGCCCAGGCTAGAATGCAACGGCATAGTCTAGGCTCACTGCACCTTCCGCCTCCCGGGTTCAAGCAATTCTCCTGCCTCAGCCTCCCGAGCAGCTGGGATTACAGGCACCTACCACCATGCCGGACTAATTTTGTATTTTTAGTAGAGACAGGGTTTCACCATGTTGGCCAGGCTGGTCTCAAACCCCTGACCTCGTGATCCACCGGCCTTGGCCTCCTAAAGTGCTGGGATTACAGGCATGAGCCACCACGCCTAGCCCAGACCCAATTCTTAAGTTTCCATTTTATTTATTTAGTTAGTTTTTGATATGGAGTCTCCCTCTGTCACCTAGGCTGGAGTACAGTGGCGTGATCTTGGCTCACTGCAACCAGGTTCAAGTGATTTTCCTGCCTCAGCCTCCGGAGTAGCTGGGATTACAGGCGCACACCACCACTTCCGGCTAATTTTGTATTTTTAGTAGAGACCGGGTTCACCATGTTAATAAGCTGGCTAGTCTCGAACTCCTGACCTCAGGGGATCTGCCCGCCTCAGACTCCCAAAGTGGGATTATAGGCGTGAGCCGACACCCGGCCAAGTTTCCGTTTCAAATGCTCTTCCCTCTCCTGAGATTACTAGAGGAAGGGTGTGTTTTCTGGGCTGTTTCTCATTTCCAGACTTCTCTGGAACCCTGGCCAACAAAGCCATCAAGGTCTCCCCCGCTTGTTCATTGTGACTCTCCTCTCATTTACTGAGACTGAATTCTCACGTAGCCTTCTCTCTAGACAAGGGCTTCTTACTCTCTGGTTTTCTAGGGAATCTGTGAGCTTTGGTGGAAGAAAAAAAAAATGACTTTTTTTTTTTTAGAGAGTCTTGCTCGGTCGCCCAGGCTAGTGTGCAGTGAGTGGCACCAGCTCAGCTCACTGCAGCCTCCGCCTCCCAGGTTCAAGTGATTCTCCTGCCTCAACCTCCCGAATAGCTGGGATTACAGGAGTGCACCACCATGCCCAGCTAATTTTGTATTTTTAGTAGAGATGGGGTTTCACCATGTTGGCCAGGCAGGTCTTGAACTCCTGACCTCAAGTGATCTAACCGCCTCGGCCTCCTTCTTAGGAAAAGAAAAATCACAGGTATTTACAGCCCATTCCAAATGCCTCAAGAATCTCAAAACATTGTTTTTGCTCATGATGACTTCAGTACTACAGAGGCTAGGAGACCTGCTGCCAGATCTTAATAAAGAAACATAAACGTTGTTGTGACCCACGCTTTTTTCTTCATGTTTCAGTCATTGCATTTCAGCCTAATTGGTTTCCCTGGTATTGCTATGTATTTTGTGGTGTGCACTGGAAGTCATGATTTGGAGTAGTCTTTCAGTGGGCTTCACCAGACTGCCAAGATCAGGGTCAAAAAAGGTTAGGACCGCTTCTCTGGGGAGAGAGTCTCCTTTCTCCTCTTAAGAGGTGAGGTTTTGAGATCTTTATTCCATTTTCCCACCTTAGCACTTCATCAGCCTTAAAAGCAGCTGGAATTTTTTTAAGAGCTGGGATCTCACTCTCACCCAGGCTGGAGTGCAGTGGCGCCATCTCAGCTCACTACAAACTCCGCTTCCCGGTTCAAACAGTTTTCCTGTCCCAGCCTCCCAAGTAGCTGGTACTACAGGCGCCCACCACCACACCCAGCTGATTTTTTGTATTAGTAGAGATGGGGTTTCACCGTGTCAGCCAGGATGGTCTCGATCTCCTGACCTCGTGATCCACCCACCTTGGCCTCCCAAAGTGCTGAGATTACAGGTGTGAGCCACCGCGCCTGACCGTTGCCCAGGCTGGTCTTGAACTCCTTGGCTCAAGCGATCCTCCAGCCTCAGCTTCCCAAAGCGCTGGCGTTCCAGGTGTGTGCCACCAGGCCCACCATGCAGATGGATGTTTTTGTGCATGTTTTTGATGAATGGCTCTCTCTCTCTCTCTCTCAGCCTGTGCCCAGGGCACCTTTAAGCCCCTGTCCGGAGAAGGGTCCTGCCAGCCATGCCCAGCCAACAGCCATTCTAACATCATCGGATCAGCTGTCTGCCAGTGCCGCATTGGGTACTTCCGGGCACGCACAGACCCCCCGGGGTGCACCCTGCACCAGTAAGTGACCGGCACCCAGGTGCAGTTCATTGGGGAGGGATCACAGACCCCTGAGGTGGACCCCGACATGGCCCCCATCCTCCCTGGACTTCCTTTGCCCCCTGGCATGCTGCTCCCTAGCTCCATGCTAGGGTGAAGCCCGCTGTCTCCAAGGCAAGAGGCCAGCGTGGCTGCTGGCCTCTTCACTGCCCTCTCCCCCACCGCCATGGAGCAGGTCAACCTCTGCCTGACCTCCTGGTCTCCCGCAGCCCCTCCCTCAGCTCCACGGAGTGTGGTTTCCCACCTCAACGGCTCCTCCCTGCACCTGGAATGGAGCGCCCCCCTTGAGTCAGGCGGCCGAGAGGACCTCACCTATGCCCTCCGCTGTCGGGAGTGCCGACCCGGAGGTTCCTGCGCACCCTGTGGGGGGAGACCTGACCTTCGATCCCGGTCCCCGGGACCTGGTGGAGCCCTGGGTGATGGTTCGAGGCCTGCGTCCTGACTTCACCTATGCCTTTGAGGTCACTGCGTTGAACGGGGTGTCCTCCTTAGCCACGGGGCCCATCCCATTTGAGCCTGTCAACGTCACCACAGACCGAGAGGGTGAGACTTGGGGGCTGGGGCAGCTGGTAGTCCGGCGGGGAGAGATGTCACTGAGAGCCTGAAGGGGAGAGGCAGGGGCTTTGAAGTGCAGTTCCCAGGAAGTGTGAGTGGTCAAGGCTTTGGGGGCAAGAGGCAGAAAGAGGGCAAGGGGGTGGGCGTAGTGGCTCACTCCTGTAATCCCGGCACTTTCGGAGCCTGAGACAGGCGGATCACTTGAGCGCTGGAGTTCAAGACCAGCCTGGGCAACATAGGAAAATCTTGTCTCAACAAAAAATAAAAACACTACCCAGGTGAGGCAATCCATACCTGTGGTCCCAGTTACTCAAGAGGCCGAGATGAGAGGATCACTTGAGTCCCGGGGAGTTGGAGGCTGCAGTGAGCTATGATCACACCACTGCACTCCAGCCTGGGCACAGAGTGAGACCCTCTCTCAAAATAAACAAAAAAGAAAGAAAGAGAGGGTAAGGAGGAAGGAAAGCTGGGCAGGAGAGTTCTGCAAATGGGACTGGGGGCAGAGAATCAGAAGGAATTCTTGAAACAGCCAGGGGGAAACAGACAAGCGTATACAGAAGAGGAAGTGCTGGAAAAGATAAGGGACGTGGCCAGGCTGATCAGGAGGTCAGCAGTTCAAGACCAGCCTGGCCAACATGGCGAAACCCCGTCTCTACTAAAAATAAAAAATTTAGGGCTGGGCATAGTGGCTCACGCTAGTAATCCCAGCACTTTGGGAGGCCGAGGTGGGTGGATCACCTGAGGTCAGGAGTTTAAGACCAACCTGGCCAACATGGTGAAACCCCTTCTCTCTTTTTTTTTTTTTAAAAGATGGAGTTTCACCATGTTGGCCGGGCTGGTCTTGAACTCCTGACCTCGGGTAATCCACCCACCTCGGCCTCCCAGAGTGCTAGGATTACAGGCGTGAGCCACTGCGCCCAGCCAGTGAAAACCCTTCTGTACTAAAAATATAAAAATTAGCCAGGCGTGGAGTCGGGTGCCTGTAATCCACTTGGGAGGTTGAAACAGAACTGCTTGAACCCAGGAGGTGGAGGTTGCAGTGAGCTGAGATTGTGCCACTGCATTCCAGCCTGGGTGACAGAGCAAGACTCTGCCTCGAAAAAAAGAAAACAAAAATTTAAAAAGATAAAGGACAGACGTGCCATGCATAAGGGTTCCCTGTGTCTCTGCCTCTCACAGTACCCCCTGCAGTATCCGACATCCGGGTGATGCGGTCCTCACCCAGCAGCTTGAGCCTGGCGTGGGCTGTTCCCCGGGCACCCAGTGGAGCTGTGCTGGACTACGAGGTCAAGTACCATGAGAAGGTGAGGCCAACCCCTGCCCCTGTGGGTGCCTGGGCAGTGGGTTGTGCTCTCCCGGCTGGGATATCTATGTTGCAGACACTTGGCAGGCATTTGAATTCTAGCTCTGCCATGGATTCTCTGGGCTGCCTTGGGTAAGCCCCTTGGCCTGTCTGAGCCTCAGACGCCTCATCTATAAAATAGTTACCGTAACAGTACCAGGCACACATGGCCAGGCATAGTGGCTCAGGACATGTGTGGTGGCCCACGCCTGTAATACCCAGCACTTTGGGAGGCCGAGATGGGCAGACTGCTTGAGCCTAGGAGTTTGAGACTGCCTGGGCAACATGGTGAAACCTCATGTCTATAAAAAATTCAAAATGAAAAAATAATTAGACTGGGCACAGTGGCTCACACCTGTAATCCCAGCACTTTGGGAGGCTGAGGCGGGTGGAACACCTGGGGTCAGGAGTTCGAGACCAGCCTGGCCAACATGGTGAAACCCCATCTCTACAAAAAATACCAAAATTAGCCAGGCGCATTGGTGGGCCCCTGTAATCCCAGCTACTTAGGAAGCTGAGGCAGGAGAATCACTTGAACCCAAGAGGCAGAGGTTGAAGTGAGCCGAGATTGCACCACTGCACTCCAGCCTGGGCAACAGAGTATGACTGTCCCAAAAAAAAATTAGCCAGGCATGATGATATGTGCCTGTGGTCCCAGCTACTCAGGAGGCTGAGGTAGTAGTATCACTTGAGCCCAGGAGGTTGAGGCTGCAGCGAGCTGTGTTTGGGTCACTGCACTCCAGCCTGAGTGACAGAGTGAGACCTTGTCTTAAAAAAAAAGATATTACGAATGCACAGCACATGGCTTGCACATGTAAGTTCTCCCCAAAGGCCTCGCCAGCTGCCAGGCAGGCTAGTGATGCGAGCGCAGGGTGAGGGGGAGGAGGCAAGAAGAGCAGCAGGAACTTGGGCCCCGGGTGACAGCCAGTCCCCTCTTTCTCCTGGACAGGGCGCCGAGGGTCCCAGCAGCGTGCGGTTCCTGAAGACATCAGAAAACCGGGCAGAGCTGCGGGGGCTGAAGCGGGGGAGCCAGCTACCTGGTGCAGGTGCGGGCACGCTCTGAGGCCGGCTACGGGCCCTTCGGCCAGGAGCATCACAGCCAGACCCAACTGGATGGTGAGCCTGGGGAAGGGGGTGAGGGTGGGGGGTTGGAAAGACCCCCAAAGTTGCTGGAAAGATCCCAAAGTTGCTGGAAAGACCCCATCTTTTTTTTTTTTTTTTGAGACGGAGTCTTGCACAGGTTGGAGTACAGTGGCGCGATCTCGGCTCACTGCAACCTCTGCCTCCCGGGTTCAAGCGATTCTCCTTACTCAGCCTCCCGAGTAGCTGGGATTACAGGTGCGCGCCACCACGCCCAGCTAATTTTTTGTATTTTTAGTAGAGACCAGGTTTCACCTCGTGATTGGCCCGCCTCGGCCTCCCAAAGTGCTAGGATTACAGGCATGAGCCACCATGCCCGGCCAAGTCCCATCTTCATGTCCTCTTTTCTGTCAATCACATGGCACACCCTAAAGAGAAGAGAATGTAGGATGTCGAAACTAAAACCAACAGCTGAGTGTGAAGTCTGGCCTGGTTCCCTCTGTCCCCCCAGGCTGGATTAGTGGCGTGATCAAAGCTCACTGCATGGCCAGGTGCAGTGGCTCACCCTGTAATCCCAGCACTTTGGGAGGCTGAGGCAGGTGGATCACCTGAGGTCAGGAGTTCGAAACCACCCTGACCAACAAGGTGAAACCTCGTCTCTATTATAAATAAATTAAAAAAAAAAAAAGTTCAAGATCACCCTGGCCAACACGGTGAAACCCCATCTCTACTAAAAATACAAAAGTTAGCTGTGCGTGGTGGTGCATGCCTGCAATCCCAGCTACTCAGGAGGCTGAGGCAGGAGAATTGGTTGAACCTGGGAGGTGGAGGTTGCAGTGAGCTGAGATTGTGTCACCGCACTCCAGCCTGAGCGACAGAGCAAGGCTCCGTCTCAAAACACAAAACAGCTCACTGCAGGCTCAACAAGCTAACCCCTGCGCCCCCCATTTCCTCATCCAGTAAAATGAATATCATGAAGCTTCCTGCAGGACTTTGAGGATTCGAGGTAACAGATTATTTTTAATACGATGGGCCAGTGGCTTTCTTTTTTTTTTTAACTTTGTATTTTAAGAGACAGAGTCTCACTCTATTGTCCAGGCTGGAGTGTGTGGCACCATCAGAGCTCACTGCAGCCTCTAACTCCTGAGCTCAAGCAATCCTCCCATCTCAGCCTCCCAAGTAACTGGGACTACAGCTGTGTGCCATCATGCTCAGCTAATTTTTTTCAATTTTTGTTGAGCCCTATGTTTCCCTATATTGCTCAGGCTAGTCTCGAATTCCTAGCCTGAAGCAGTCCTCCCACATCGGGCCTCCCAAAGTGCTGGAATTACAGGCATGAGCTTCGGCACCCAGCTTTGGACCAGCGGCTTTCTAAACCTTGTAATTTTCTGTAATAGCTTTACTGAGATAGAGTTCCCCTGCCATACAATTCGCCCCTTCAAAGTATACAATCGATGGCTGTTGATACATTCACAGAATTGTGCAGTCACCACCACAAGTAATTTTGGGAAATTTCAGCTCCCTCAAAGGGGACCCTATAGCCCTTAGCCATCACCCCTGACACAGATCTTTCTGTTGCCTCAGCCCCTGGCAAGCACTAATCCACTTCCTGTCTTTACGGATTTGCCTGTTTTGGGTATTTCATAGAAATGAAATCCTCCAGTGTGGTCTTCTGTGACTGTTCACCAAGCAGAATGTTTTCAAGGTTTATGCGTGTCGTAGTAGATATCTGTAGGTTTTTTGGTTGTGTTTTGTTTTTTGTTTGTTTTGGAAGCAGGGTCTCGCTCTGTCACCCAGGCTTGAGTGTAACGGTTCAATTACAGCTCACTGCAGCCTCAACCTCCAGGGCTCAGGTGATCCTCACACCTCAGCCTCCCCAGTAGGCTGGGACTGCAGGTGTGAGCCACCATACCTGGCTTATTTTTTTTTTTTTTTTTTTTTTTTTTGTAAAGACAGGTTTTCACTATGTTGCCCAGGCTGGTCTTAAACTCCTGAATTCAGGCAGTCTGGCTACTCCAGCCTCCCAAAGTGCTTCGATTACAGGCATGAGCCACTGCACCCAGCCTGCTGTTTTTTTTAATTATTGTTATTATTTTAGGTATGGTTTTGCTCTGTCACCCAGGCTGGAGTATAGTGGTGTGTTCACAGTGCACTGCAGCTTCAAACTCCTGGGCTCAAGCAGTCCTCCCACCTCAGCCTCCTGAGTAGCTGGGACCACATGTGCTCACCACCATGCCCAGCTAATTATTATTATTATTTTGTAGAGATGGGGTCTTGCTATTTTGCCCAGGCTGGTCTTGAACACCTGGCCTCAAACAATCCTCCCACTTCAGCCTCTCAGAGTGCTGGGATCACAGGCATTTTGAGCCACTGCACCTGGCCAGTATTTCATTTCTTTTTCTGGAAGTGTAATAATCAGCTGTATGGAAATAGCTGATTTTGTTCATTCTTTTATTTATTGGTAAACATTACAGTTGTTTCTACTTTTTGTTTAAAAACCTGAAAGTGTTTTATCTTTAGAACACTTCATTGAAAGGAGATTTTTGTGGACTCTGGTATTTATACTAGAACCAAATCAAGACCACTCTGGCGGCTGGGCGCGGTGGCTCATGCCTATAATCCCAGCACTTTGGGGGACTCAGATGAGTAGATCACCTGAGGCCAGGAGTTCGAGACCAGCCTGGCCAACATGGTGAAACCCCATCTCTACTAAAAATATACAAATTAGTCAAGCATGGTGGTGCACACCTGTAATCCCAGCTACTCAGGAGGCAGAGGCAGGAGAATTTTTAAAACCAGGGAGGTGGAGGTTGCGGTGAGCTGAGATTGCGCCACTGCAATCCAGCCTGAGCGACAGGGACTCTGTCTCAACAAACAAACAAAAAACTACTGTGACAGTGAAAAGATTGGGAAACTTCCTCCTTTGCCCTGAGGGACTTCAGAGAAGCCTGCTGGCCCCTGGAGGACAGTTTGAAACTCACTGTTTGTTCCCTGACCTTGCCTGCTTGTGTCCTCTCCCTCCACCTGTCCCCTGTACTGGGGGACCCGTTCTCAGGAGATCACAGCTCATTGATAAAGCCAGGGCTGGGGCCTCCTACAGGGCTGTCAGTTTCTCCTGATCAGCAACCTTCCCTCCCGCAGAGAGCGAGGGCTGGCGGGAGCAGCTGGCCCTGATCGCGGGCACGGCAGTTGTGGGTGTGGTGCTGGTCCTGGTGGTCATTGTGGTCGCTGTTCTCTGCCTCAGGTAAGAGCTCTGACACCTGGAGGCCTCAGGAAGCCTGAGCCGATGACCACCTGCCTGGATGCTACAGGGCAAGCCTTTCTGGGTGCCCCCAGCCTCTTTTTACTTGGAATTTTCTCCAACCCCTGCTCCTCCCTTCGCTGTGTGCCTCATAGAAATGTATGACTCAGTTTACCTTTTGCTCCTTTCCCCTTGGCTACAGGAAGCAGAGCAGCGGGGAGAGAAGCAGAATATTCGGACAACACGGACAGTATCTCATCGGGCATGGTGGGTTGCCCTAAGTTGATGGAAATAGGGGACTGGGGCCGGGCGCGGTGGCTCACGCCTATAAACCCAACACTTTGGGAGGCAGAGGTGGGCAGATCACCTGAGGTCAGGAGTATGAGACCAGCCTGGCCAACATGGTGAAACCCTTCTCTACTAAAAATACAATTAGCTGGGCATGGTGCTGGGCACCTGCAATCCCAGCTACTCAGGAAGCTGAGGCAGGAGAATCACTTGAATCTGGGAGGTGGAGGTGGGCAGATCACTTGAAGTCAGGAGTTCGAGACCAGCCTGACTAACATGGCGAAACCCTGTCTCTGGTAAGAATACAAAAATTAGCCGGGCATGGTGAACGCCTGTAATCCCAGCTACTGGGGAGGATGAGGCAGGAGAATCGCTTGAACCTGGGAGCCGGATGTTGCAGTGAGCCAAGATCATGCCACTGCACTCCAGCCTGGGCGACAGAGCAAGACTCCATCTCAAATTAAAAAAAAAAGGAACCAGGAGCTTGGGGGCAAGACCTGTGAGTGTAGCCTCTGAGTCACGTGGGAGTTAATTCCCGGCTAATGGGGCCCTGCCTGATTCTCAGGTACTAAGGTCTACATCGACCCCTTCACTTACGAAGACCCTAATGAGGCTGTGAGGGAATTTGCAAAGAGATCGATGTCTCCTACGTTAAGATTGAAGAGGTGATTGGCGCAGGTGAGAACATAAGGCTGCCCAGGCACGTGGGAACGAAGTTGGGGTGGGCAGGCAGGAGGGTAGGACCACACCGAGGCGGGAGGAGAGCTGATGACCTCCATGTCCTTGTTTGAAGGTGAGTTTGGTGAGGTGTGCCGGGGCGGCTCAAGGCCCCGGGGAAGAAGGAGAGCTGTGTGGCCATCAAGACCCTGAAGGGCGGCTACACGGAGCGGCAGCGGCGGGAGTTCCTGAGCGAGGCCTCCATCATGGGCCAGTTTGAGCACCCCAATATCATCCGCCTGGAGGGCGTGGTCACCAACAGCATGCCCGTCATGATTCTCACGGAGTTCATGGAGAATGGTGCCCTGGACTCCTTCCTTCGGGGTGAGCGCCCACCCTGGCTTCCGCGGCCACCTGGAGCTCCCGCCTACACCCAGAGGGCAGACAGTGGGTCCCATGTCATCTCCTCCATCCTCCTCTTGGGCTAAGCCCTGCTCCTCTGCCTTTTTTTTATGTTTTATTTTTTAGGGACGGAGTCTCGCTCTGTTGCCCGGGGCTGGAGTGGTGCAATCTCACCTCATTGCCATCTCTGCCTCCAGGGTTCAAGCAATTCTCCTGCCTTAGTCTCCCAAGTAGCTGGTACTATAGGCACGCACCACCACGCCTGACTAATTGTTGTATTTTTAGTAGAGACAGGGTTTCACCATGTTGCCCAGGCTGGTTTTGAATTCCTAGGCTCAAGTGATCCACCCTCGTCATCCTGCCAAAGTGCTGGTATTACAGGCATGAGCCACCGCGTCCGGCCTAAGCATCTTTTTAAAAAAATCAAAACATTTTCCTATGTAACAAAATAACATTGCATTGAACAGAATTACAGTGATTCCCTAGCGTCACTGAATACCCAGTTGATTTTCACGTTTCTCTAGTTGTTCCAAAAATGTCCTTTACTGCTGCTTTATTCCAACCAGGATTCAGTTCAGGACCAGGCATTGTACCTGGTTATTATATATTTTATTTATTTATGTTAGAAACAGGGTCTCACCCAGTCGCCCGATTTGGAGTGTAGTGGTGCGAGCATAGCTCACTGCAGCCTCCAAACTCCTTGGCTCAGGTGATCCTCCTGCCTCAGCTTCCTGAGTAGCTGGAATTTCAGGTGCACACCACCACATCTGGCTTTTTTTTTTTTCTTTTTTGAGACAGAGTCTTGCTGTGTTGTCCAGGCTGGAGTGCAGTGGCGTGATCTCAGCTCACTACAACCTCTGATTCCCAGTTTCAAGCAAATCTCCCGCCTCTGTTGTCCAGGCTGGAGTGCAGTGGCGTGATCTCAGCTCACTACAACCTCTGATTCCCAGTTTCAAGCAAATCTCCCGCCTCAGCCTCCCGAGAAGCTGGGATTACAGGCACCCGTCATCATGCCGGGCTAACTTTTTTGTATTTGTACTTTTGTAGAGACAGGGTTTCACCATGTTGGCCAGGCTGGTCTTGAACTCCTGACGTCAGGTGATCCGCCTGCCTCGGCCTCTCAAAGTGCTGGGATTACAGGAGTGAGCCACCACACCGGCTAACACGTGGCTAATTTTTAAATTTTTTGTGGAGATGGGGTGTCCAGGCTGGTCTCAAACTCCTGGATTCGAGCAATCCTCCCTCCTTAACCTCCGAAAGTACTGGGATTACAGGCATGAGCCACCTCGACTTCTGGTTATTATATTTTCGAGCCTCTCTAAAGCCTGTGCAGTTCCTTATGATGACACTGACTCGCTGAGGGGTTGGGTCCCTTGTTCCCCCTGAATGTCTTGTTTTCTGGATTTATGAGATTCTTCTTGTAGGATCACAATGGCCAGGCTGGTTTCAAACTCTTGACCTCAAGTGATCTGCCTGCCTTGGCCTCCTAAAATGCTAGGGTTACAGGCATGAGCCACCACTCCCAGTCTGATGCGTTTTTTTTTTTTTTTTTGAGACAGAGTCTCACTCCGTCACCAGGCGCCAGGCTGGAGTGCAGTGGCGCGACCTCGGCTCACTGCAACCTCCGCCTCCCGGGTTCAAGCAGTTCTCCTGCCTCAGCCTCCCGAGTAGCTGGGACTACAGGCGCGCGCCACCACGCCCAGCTAATTTTTTGGTATTTTTAGTAGAGACGGGGTTTCACCATGTTGGCCAGGATGGTCTCGATCTCTTGACCTTGTGATCCACCTGCCTCGGCCTCCCAAAGTGCTGAGATTACAGGCATGAGCCACCGCGCCCGGCCACCTGATGTGTTTTTTTAAAATCACTTATTGGGTATAAATGTATGGGGTATGACCAGGCACAGTGCTGTAATCCCAGTACTTTGGGAGGCTGAGGTGGGCGGATCACCTGAGGTCAGGAGTTTGAGACCAACCTGGCCAACATGGCGAAACCCCATCTCTACTATAAATATAAAAACTAGGTGGGTGTGGTGGGGCGGGGCACCTGTAATCCCAGCTACTCAGGAGGCTGCAGCAGGAGAATCACTTTAACCCAGGAGGTGGAGGTTTGCACTGAGCCGAGATCTCACCACTGCACTCCACCCTGGGAGACAAAGCAAGACTCTCCCCACAAAAAAATGATGAGATATGAGTGCAATTTTGTTACATGCATAGATAGCACAGTGGTCGGGTCAGGGCTTTAGGGTAACCATCACCTGAAACTGTTTGGTATTTTGTTGAATCCGAAATTCAACGTTTGTCACTAGACTACACGGCGAGTGCTGTGTACCTCAGGCAGATCCCATCTGCAGTCACACACTGTCGGTCTGCCGCCGTGAGTGGTGCTGACACAGACCCTGGAGTTACATGGGGATAGCCCTGTGGACGCAGGAGTCTGTGTGGTCACGTTGGAGCCGCACAAAGGTCAGTTGCAGGATGAGGGGGAGAAGAAATGCCATTTGGGTAGATGAGAGAGAGCCCATCAGGAGAAGATAGGGATTGAAGGAGTGTGTTTGGGGCAGAGTAGAGACCCAGAGTGGGCAGGAACTCGGCATGTTTAAGAGACAGCATATTTTTTTTTCCTTTTTTTGTTTTTGAGATGGAGTCTCTGTTGCCCCAGATGGAGTGCAGTGGCGCGCTCTCAGCTCACTGCAAGCTCCACCTCCCAGGTTCATGATTCTCCTGCCTCAGCCTCCCGAGTAGCTGGGATTACAGGTGCCCACCACCATGCCAGGCTAATTTTTGTATTTTTAGTAGAGACAGGGTTTCACCATGTTGACCAGGCTGATCTCAAAACCCTGACCTCAAGTGATCCGCCCATCTTGGCCTCCCAAAGTGCTGGGATTAAAGGCGTGTGCCACCATGCCCAGCCAAAGAGACAGAAAGGGTCTTAAAGGTGCCCTAGTGTGGCCGGGCGCAGTGGCTCACGCCTGTAATCCCAGCACTTTGGGAGGCCAAGGTGGGCGGATCATGTTCAGGACCAGACTGGCCAACGTGGTGAAACCCCGTCTCTACTATAAAGTACAAAAATTAGCGGGCATGGTGGCTTATGCCTGTAATCCTAGCTACTTGGGAGGCTCAGGTAGGAGAATTGCTTGAACCGGGACCTGGGAGGCAAAGGTTGCAGTGAGCTGAGATCACGCCACTACACTCCAGCCTGGACTACATAGCGAGACCCCCATCTCAAAAAAAAAAAAAAAAAAAAAAGGGTGCCCTAGCTCACACCTGTAATCCCAGCACTTTGGGAGGCCGAGGCTGGCAGATTGCTTGAGGTCAGTTGTTCGAGATCAACCTGGGCAACGTGGTGAAACCCCGTCTCCACAAAAAATACAGAAATGAGCCAAGTGTGATGGTGCATGTCTGTAGTCCCAGCTACTCAGGAGGCTGAGGTGGGAGGATTGCTTAAACCTGGGAGATCCGGGCTTCAAGTGAGCCATCACGCACCACTGCACTCCAGCCTGGGTGACCCCATCTCTTAAAAGAGAGAGAAGGGGGCCGGGTGCAATGGCTTACGCTTGTAATTGCAGCACTTTGGGAGGCCAAGGTGGTGGATCACCCGAGGTCAGGAGTTCGAGACCAGCATGGCCAACATGGCGAAACCCTATCTCTATTAAAAATGCAAAATTAGGCCGGGCACGGTGGCTCACGCCTGTAATCCTAGCACTTTGGGAGGCTGAGGTGGGTGGATCACTTGAGGTCAGGAGTTCAAGACCAGCCTGGCCATCATGGTGAAACCCCATCTTTCAAGAAAAAAAAATGCAAAATTAGCTGGGCATGGTGGGACATGCCTCTAGTCCCAGCTACTTGGGAGGCTGAAGCAAGAGAATCGCTTGAACCTGGGAGGTGGAGGTTGCAGTGAGCCAAGATTGTGCCACTGCACTCCAGCCTGGACAACAAGAGCGAAACTCCATCTCAAAAAAAAAAAGAGACAGGAAGGCCAGCGCAGGTGAACCTGGTGAACAGAGGAGAGATGGTAGACCCTGCATTGGGTAATGTGATGGGAACCCACTGGAGAGCTCAGGCAGGAGAGTGGTTTAAGAGGATCCCGGCGGGGCACAGTGGCACACACCTGTATCCCAGCACTTTGTGAGGCTGAGGCAGGCGGATCACTTGAGCTCAGGATTTCGAGACAAGCCTGGCCAACATGGTAAAACCCCTGCTAAAAATACAAAAATTAGCCAGGCACAATGGTGCACACCTGTAATCCCAGCTACTCAGGAGACTAAGACAGGAGAATCACTTGAACCTGGGAGGCAGAGGTTGCAGTGAGCCAAGATCACTGCACTCCAGCCTGGGCAACAGAGTGAGACTTGTTTGAATAAAAAAAGCAAATCTCTTTGCTGGGTGCTGGGGAACAAGAGCAGGAGCTTGGAGAAGCCTGCAGCAGAAGCCTGTTGCCAGCATCTAGGTCGTGGGTTGAAGGGAAGGGTTTGGATTTGGGACATATCTCGAAAGCATCACCAGCAGAATTTGCTGAAGGAGGTCACAGGAGACTCAGGTCTGTACCCTGACTATCGGGCAAGTAGTGGTGTTGCCACAAACTGGGGGGGATTTCCGGGGCAGCTGCGGATCTGGGTGATGGACTCCAAACTCAGGTTTTGGACTGTCTGTCCCTGACTCTGCAGGACTGCAGACGGTCTCCCAAATCTTAGCTCAACGCAGAAGATGGGATTTGTTTACTGTCTGTCATTTGTTGGTTTCCCTGGTGACAGCAAACTCTTTAAAGGTCAAGGTTGGGCTTCAGACCTTGGTTTTTGCACTGATCATTGGTCATACTCCAGTTCCTCACTGGTCTCTTGCAAAATCACACACAGCTAATCCAAGAGGGCTGAACCATTTTGTGGTTGGATCAGCACCAATGCATCTCCACCTGTAGACAGACAGGTCGCTCAGGTAACTCATTCCTCTAATCCCAGCACCTTGGGAGGCCAAGTTGGGAAGATCACTTGAGGCCAGGAGTTCAAGACCAGCCTGAGAAACACAATGAGACCCCATCTGTACAAAAAAATTTTTTTTTGTTTTTTTCAGACAGAGTCTCGCTCTGTCACCCAGACTGGAGTGCAATGGTGCAGTCTCAGCTCATTGCAACTTCAGCCTCCCAGGTTCAAGCAATTCTCCTACCTGAGCCTCCCAAGTGGCTGGGATTATAGGCTCCTGCCACCATGCTGGGCTAATTTTTGTATTTTTAGTAGAGACAGGGTTTCTCCATGTTGGTCAGGCTGGTCTCGAACTCCTGACCTCATGATCTGCCCACCTCAACCTCCCAAAGTGCTGGAATTACAGGTGTGAGCCACCGTGCCCGGTCAAAATTTTTTTTAAGTAACCAGGTGCAGTGGTTTGCACCTGCACTCCCAGCTACTTAAAGAGACCAAGCAGAAAGATCGTTTGAGCCCAGGAGTTTAAGGCTGTAGTGAACTATGATCGTGCCGCTACATTTCAACCCAGAGGAAAGAAAGATACCCTGTGTCTAAAAAACTAAAAAACAGAAAAGCATTTGTTGAGTATTTCCTGGGTGTTAAGCGGTATACCAGGTTAAACAGAAGGAAAAGTTGAAATAGTTTTTCAAATGATAATCTAATTGGGAGAGATTGAATGCTTATCATTGAAACAGCAAGCACAGTAAGCAGTGTGTTATAATACTGTAGCAAGAGCTGAGAAAACTTGAAAAAGAGAAAGAAGGAGGGCTCACCTGGGAGAGTTGGGGGGGGCTTGCCCTGCAGGTGAGTTGTGAGGTGGGTCTGGAAGTGACAGACACAGTTCAGGAAGTGGACGGGAGGCTGAGTGCGGTGGCTCACACCTGTAATCCCAGCGCTTTCGGAGACTCAAGCGGAAGGATGGCTTCAGTCCAGGAGTTCAAGACCAGTCTGGGCATCATAGTGAGAACCTAGCTCTACTAAAAATTTAAAAATTAATCTGGGCTCAGTGGCTCACACCTGTAATCCCAGCACTTTGGGAGGCCAAGGTGGGTGGATCACCTGAGGTCAGGAGTTCGAGACCAGCCTGACCAACATGGAGAAACCCTGTCTCTACTAGAAATTAGCCAGTGTGGTGGCACATGCCTGTAATCCCAGCTACTCAGAAGGCTGAGGCAGGAGAATCGCTTGAACCTGGGTCAGAGGTTGAAGTGAGCTGAGGTAGTGCTATTGCACTCCAGCCTGGGCAACAAGAGCGAAACTCATCTCAAAAAAAAAAAAAAAAATTAGCCAGGTATAGTGGCATGTGCCTATTGTCCCAGCTACTCAGGAGGCTGAGGCAGGAGGATCACTTGAGCCCAGGAGGTTGAGGCTGCAGTGAGCTATGACGGCACCACTGCACTCCAGCCTGGGCTACAGAACAAGACCTTGTCTCTAAAAAAAAAAAGAAGTGGATGGGAGTGGGAACGGTGGGTGGGCTGTCCTCACCAAGCCCCCACTCCTGCTCTGCAGCTAAACGACGGACAGTTCACAGTCATCCAGCTTGTGGGCATGCTGCGGGGCATCGCCTCGGGCATGCGGTACCTTGCCGAGATGAGCTACGTGCACCGAGACCTGGCTGCCCGCAACATCCTAGTCAACAGCAACCTCGTCTGCAAAGTGTCTGACTTTGGCCTTTCCCGATTCCTGGAGGAGAACTCTTCTGATCCCACCTACACGAGCTCTCTGGTAACACTGGGGACTAGGGGTGTGAGCCTCTTAGGGCCAGGTAGGGAGGGCAGGTTGGAAAGGTGGGAGGCTGAGCGATGGCAGCCCTGCTCCAGGGAGAGGATACAGGAGCAGGCTGTGGGCGGGGGACGGTCAGCTCTGGAAAGCCGACTTCCGGGTGTCTAGGAAAATAACAGTTGGAGCTGAGGTGGGTGGATCACCTGAGGTCAGGAGTTTGAGACTAGCCTGACCAACATGGAGAAGCCCTGTCTCTACTAAAAATACAAAAAATTAGCTGGATATGGTGGCACATGCCTGTAATCCAGCTTTGGGGAGAGAGAGGGGCCGGGGGGCAAAAAAAAAAAAAAAAAAAAAAGGGGGGGGGGGGGGGAAAGGACCACCAGCTACTCAGGAGGCTGAGGCAGGAGATTCGCTTGAACTCAGGAGGTGGAGGTTTCAGTGAGCCAAGATCTCGCTACTGTACTCCAGCCTGGGTAAAAGAGTAAAACTCCAACTAAAAAAAAAAAAAAAAAACACAGTTGGAGAGTAGGAAGCTGGGGGCCTGAGCTGGGGGGAGAAAGCAGAGGTGTGTGGGAGGCTGGGGAGCCAATGTGCTGGGTCTGGTGAGTCCCTCAGTGAGTCCCCCGGCTCACCTTTCTCCTCCTCCTGCAGGGAGGAAAGATTCCCATCCGATGGACAGCCCCGGAAGCCATTGCCTTCCGGAAGTTCACTTCCGCCAGTGATGCCTGGAGTTACGGGATTGTGATGTGGGAGGTGATGTCATTTGGGGAGCGGCCGTACTGGGACATGAGCAATCAGGACGTGAGTGCCCCATGGTGGTACCAAGCTTTCCTGGAACGTTCTCTCACCTGGGATTTGGGGTGAAAGCTGGGTTCACACAGAGTCATCACTGCTGGGTCCTTGAGACCATGGCAATGACAAAAAGAAGAAGCAATCTTTGTATCAAAGAGCCTGGGGTACAGGGCCAGGCCCAGCGGCTCATGCCTGTAATCCCAGCACTTTGGGAGGCTGAGGAGGGGGGATCAGTTGAACTGAGGAGTTGAGACCAGCCTGGGCAACATGGCCAACTCCTACTATTCTACAAATAAATTTTAAAGAGTTGGATACAGCATATTTGGGTCGCAGAAGGGTGCAGAGATGGAGGGCAAGGTTGGAAGGTAACGTACCTGTATCACAGCCCAAGAGCTGCTGGGACCTCCAGCCACAGACAGCCTCAGCTCTGGCTAGTTGGACTCCTGGATCTGTGATTTTTTTGGGGGGGGGGGGGGCGCTGTGGCTCCTATCCTGCCATCTGCCAAGTCACCATTTCCTGGGCCTGTTAGTGTCTCTGCTCTCCCTGGACAGCCTCACCAGAGCTTCCTCCCCCTCTTCCAGGTGATCAATGCTATCGAACAGGACTACCGGCTGCCCCCGCCCCCAGACTGTCCCACCTCCCTCCACCAGCTCATGCTGGACTGTTGGCAGAAGATCGGAATGCCAGGCCCCGCTTCCCCAGGTGGTCAGTGCCCTGGACAAGATGATCCGGAACCCTGCCAGCCTCAAAATTGTGGCCCGGGGAGAATGGCGGGTGAGGATGGCAGGGAATGGGCCCTTCTTCCTGCTCTCTGCCCCCACTCCTCGCCCAGAAGGGTCCATCCCTTGGTGTTGGGTGGGAGGGTCTCTGTCAACCTCTCCAAGGGTGGGCTCCATCTCCTCACCCTGACCCGGGCCTAGTACTCAGCATTCCTCCCCATCCTTGCCCCCCCAGGGCCTCACACCCTCTCCTGGACCAGCGGCAGCCTCACTACTCAGCATTTGGTTCTGTGGGCGAGTGGCTTCGGGCCATCAAGATGGGAAGATACGAAGAAAGTTTCGCAGCCGCTGGCTTTGGCTCCTTCGAGCTGGTTAGCCAGATCTCTGCCGAGTAAGTGATAGCAGGAACTGGATCGGGGCAGGGAGAGCAGGGCAGCTGGTGTCAGGCCCACAGTGCAGGGGCTTTGCTTTGGGTGCCAGCGCTGTGTTATGGCACTGCGTTCATGCCATGTCTAGAAGGGCCCCAGAGTAGTAGTAACAGCCCCTGGAGCCGAGGACCCAACAGCTCTCTGGGGCCAGCCTGCGGGTCTCATCTCCTGCCATCACGGCCCTGGGCCATCGCGCTTCCGCCTCTGATTCCCCGTCTATCTGTACATCTATCTGCATTCCAGGCCCGGCTCTCACAGTAACAACGTGTCAACTCGGGTTCTCTTTTCCACCCATAAAAGGAGAAGATTGGGCTAGGTTTTGGAGCTCCTCTCCAGCTTTTATGTGAAATGGTTTTATGATTCCTCGCCTCCCAAAGGCAGCGTATCCCCCACTTGGCCTTTGTCTGTTACTCCCCCTTCCTGCTTTCCTGTTTCTCTCCCAAGGTCTCCTCTCCCCCCAGGCTGAATAACAGAAATAGAAGGACTAGAAGTCTAAGGACTAGGCACGGTGGCTCATGCCTGTAATCCCAGCACTTTGGGAGGCCAAACAGGCGGATCACTTGAGGTCAGGGATTCCAGACCATTATGGGCAGCTTGGTGAAACCTCATCTCTACTAAAAATACAAAAATTAGCTGAGTATGATAGCGCGTGCCTGTAATGCCAGCTACTCAGGAGGCTGAGGCAGGAGGATCGCTTGAACCTGGGAGGTGGAGGCTGCAGTGAGCTGAGATTGAGCCACTGCACTCCAGCCTGGATGACAGAGTGAAACTCCATCTCAAAAAAAAAAAAAAAAAAGAAATCTGAAGACCGGGCAGTGGCTCATGCCTGTAATCCCAGTACTTAGGGAGGCCAAGGTGGACCTGGCTTCCCTAGCTTAAGCCCGGGAGTTTGAGAGCAGCCTGAGCAACATAGCAAAACCTCATTTCTACCAAAAAAAAAAAAAAAAAATTAGCTGGGCATGTGTTGCGGCCTGTGGTCCCAGCTACTCGGGAAGCTAGAGCCAGAGGGTCCCTGGCCAGTCTGCCCTGCCACGTGGGGCCTGGGCACATCCCTCCCTAAGTCTTCCCAGCCTCTCTCTGACCCAGGGGGCCTCCTCCCTTTTTTCTCCCCATCTCAGCCTCCAGCCACAGCAATCTCCTCTTCCTCTCCACCCAGCTCTTCCTCTCCCAGTTTGGCTTTTTCTTTCCCACGTCTCCATTCCCCCTCTACGGCAATCTATGTGGTCTCTTCCCCCAATCTTATTTTTCGGGCTTTTTTCTTTCCTTCCTTCCCGGGTACCCAAGCCAAAGCCCCCACGTCTGGCCTCCAGCCTCACCCTTTATTGCGGCTGCGCAAAGGATGGCTGCCTGGCTCCTAAAACTGCCCGGCAATTATTGACTTCGGTTCTCACTCCCCTGCTGGCTTTTCTGATTGACTGGCAATCCTGAGGCTGGGACCCGCTCAGGAGCCAAGCCTGGAGAGCGGCCACGGGGGACCCCAGGGGCTCACCGAGCTCTCCTTTCCTTCCACAGGGACCTGCTCCGAATCGGAGTCACTCTGGCGGGCCACCAGAAGAAAATATTGGCCAGTGTCCAGCACATGAAGTCCCAGGCCAAGCCGGGAGCCCCGGGTGGGACAGGAGGACCAGCCCCGCAGTACTGACCTGCAGGAACTCCCCCACCCCAAGGACTCGGGCTCCCCATCTTTCTGGGGCAGAATGGGGACTCCTAGAGGCCCCCAGCCCTGCGCCCCGCTGGATTGCACTTTGAACCCGTGGGGTGGGGGAGTTGGCAGTTTGGAGAGACAGGAATTGGGGATTCTGCCATACAGGAGTGGAACATCACCCCTCATCCCCCTTGGGGAACTCCAGACCAAGGGTGAGGGCGCCTTTCCCTTGGGACCAGGTGGGACCAGAGGGAAAAGGAACACCCATCATCTCCCGGCCTCCCCTGGTGCCCCCCCCCCCTCACCTTGATGGGTGCGTTCCCGCAGACCAAAGAGAGCATGACTCCCTTGCCAGCTCCAGAGTAGGGGGCTGTCCCAGGGGCAAGAAGGGGGGTCAGGCCCCGGTGACAAAATCATTGGGGTTTGTAGTCCCAACTTGCTGCTGTCACCACCAAACACAATCATTTTTTCTCCCTTGTAAATGCCACCCCCCGCCCCAGCTGCTGCCTTCATATTGAAGGTTTTTTGAGTTTTGTTTTTGGTCTTAATTTTTCTCCCCCGCCCCTTTTTGTTTTCTCGTTTCGTTTTTCTACAGTCCTTGTCATAACCCTGTGTTGGAGGAAACCTGTTTCACTATCGCCTCCTTTGCCACATTGAAACAGGGACCCATCTTGTCTGTTTCCAAAAGAGTGCCTTGGTCATGCCACCTCCCCGGACCCCCCTGGGACCCCCAAGCTGTGTCCGTGAAGGGGTGTGGGCTGAGGTAGGGAAAGGGGTGGTAGGTGGTGGTGGAACCCAGAAACACGCTGGTGCTTGGAGGGGTTCTTAAATTATATTTAAAAAAATAACTTTTTGTATAAATAAAAGAAAATGGGACGAGTCCCAGCTCTGGGGGTGATGGGAGGTGATGGACTAGATTTCTAAGGAGAGTGGGGCTGGGTAGGGAGGGCTTTGTGGCTGGATGAGTGGGGTCAGAGGTCTGGAGGCTGCGGGACTATGGGGGGCTGGAGCTTGGTTCTCAGCTCCAGGGTGTGTTTGAAGTGGTGGGTGGGGGCCGAGGCAAGATGAGTCATTCGCAGCTGCTTGCACCGGCCCCAGCTGGCTCTGCCAAGAGCCTGGGGCACCTCCGGGGTGGGGCTGTCCCCTCCCTTCCCTGTCCTGGTTCCTCAGCCCTGGCTAGGGGCTCCTGCGGGAAGGAGGGGAGGCCTTGAGCCCACAGCCTGCCCTGCAGCCCCTGGAGAGGGAGGAGGCGGCAGGAGCTGGAGCAGGGGGTCTGGTTGGATGAAGGAGACAGATGGGAGCCAGATGTTGACAACTGGGGTAGATTTAGAGGCAATTTGGGGAGAGTGTCTGCATTGGCTGTGGGGGAAGAAGGGACCCCCCACGTGTGTACACAGGCGCGCGCACACACACACACACACACACACACGTGGCTGGGCCGAGGACAATTCTCCCATTCAAGATGCTGCCCAGGCAGGTTCTCCCAGCCTCTTGGGAAGGGGAGGGGGAACCTCGTGTTTTTCCCCAACTTCTTCCTAAACAGGAAGAGGAGGACGGGGTGAGTCCCCCCTCTAAAGACCCCGATTTATTTTCTTTTCTCGCCATTTTCTGTGTCCTCTCCTCTGGGGATCTTTCTGGCCTCCCCCGCCGAGACTTGCAGCGGCAGGTCTTGACAAGGATCAGGCTGGTTTAGCCTGGTCCATTTCTTTTTCTTTTTTTTAGACAGGGTCTCACTTTGTCTCTCAGGCTGGAATGACTTGAACTCCTGGGGCAAGGGATCCTCCCATCTCAGCCTCCAGAGGAGCTGGGAATCCTCCAGACGCATGCTACCATGCCGTTGATTTTTTATTTTTTGTAGAGACGGGGTCTCACAATGTTGCCCAGGCTGATCTCAAAATCCTGGTCTCAAGCGATCCTCCCTCTCAGCCTCCCAGGGCGCTGGGATTACAGGCCCAACCTGCCCTTTCCATTTCTGCACTTCAGTCGCCCCCTGTTGACATGTATGGGTCAGTGCTGGATTCCAAATCAGCTTGGACCCTTCCCGGCCCAAGGAGGCTTGTCCTCAATTTCCCACCTCTACAACCCTCTTCTGGAATTCCTTGGGCTCTTGAGTCCTCTGTCCCCTCTTCCCTTGGTGACACATCACTCATGTTTTGCACCCTCAAGGAGGTGTGGGAGGGACTTGGGGGTCCATCCAGAGGATGCTGCCCAGACCCACCCTCTTCCCCTGGGAACCAGACATCCGGGCTAGACAGGATGTCCCAGAGAGCTGATACCTGGAAGAAGAAAGCTTAAGGGGCATTGCAGAGGCACAGCAGAGAGGCCAAGAGCAAAGACCCAGTGCAGGGAGCTGAGGTCAGGGCGGGGGCTGCGGGAACCCGCTGAGATCCAGCAGCTCCCCAGTGTGAGTGCTCTCCCTGCTAAGGCAAGGGAGAACCTCGCTGGGCAGGACTCTCCCGTCTTGGGGCCCTTTCCTTACCCAGGCTGGGTCTTGCTTCCTTCTATGAAGGTGGGGCCCCAAGGGCTGGTCATCCCAGAGGATGAGCATAGAGTATAATACATTTCTAAGCCGGGCATGGTGGCTGACACCTGTAATCCCAGCACTTTGGGAGGCCAAGGCAGAGGGAATCACCTGGTTTGAGACCAGCCTGACCAACACGGTGAAACCCTGTCTCTACTAAAAATGCAAAGAAAAACAATTAACTGGGCATGGTGGCGCACACCTGAAATCCCAGCTACTCAGGAGGCTGAGGCAGGAGAATCACTTGAACCAAGGAGGCGGAGGTTGCAGTGAGCTGTGATCTCACCACTGCACTCCAGCCTGGGTGACAGAGCCAGACTCTTGTCTAAAAAAAAAAAAAAAAAAACCGTATTTCTAGAACTCAGAATCCTCCCTGGTTGGTTGGTTTGTTTCTTTAGAGACAGGGTCTCGTTCTCTTGCCCAGGCTGGAGTGCAGTGGTGCAATCATAGCTCACTGCAGCTTAGAACTCCTGGGCTCAAGCAACCCTCCTGAATGTTTTATATTTTTGTAGAGACAGAAGGGACTCGCTATGTTGCTCAAGCTGGTCTCCAGCTCCTGACCTCAAGCGATTCTCCCTCCTCAGCCTCCCAAAGCACTGGGATTACAGGCATAAGCCACCACACCCAGCCTATCCTCCCTGTTTCGACATCCCCAAACCCAAATCCCCTTTGGGGTCCTACATCCCGACCCTCCTCCAGTCCAATTGGCAGTCTTCCTTTCTTTCTTCTTCTTTTTTTTTAAACAGTCTTGCTCTGTCGCCCAGACTGGCTCACTGCAACCTCGGCCTCCTGGGTTCAAATGATCCCACCTCAGCCTCCTGAGTAGCTGGGACTACAGACACGCATCACCACGCCCAGCTAATTTTTGTATTTTTAGTAGAGATGGGTTTTCACCATGTTGGCCAGGCTGGTCTCGAACTCCACCTCAAATGATCTGCCTGCCTTGGCTTCCCAAAGTGCAGGGATTACAAGTGTGAACCACTGGGCCCCGCAAACCTTCCTTTCCTTCTTAGAGCCCAAGCCGGATGTCCCAGCCCTGTCTTCCAAGCAAGGACCTGCCTCATGGGAGGCAGGAACCCTGAGGGAGAGGGCGGGGACATTTGCACTTTGGCCTCAGGCTGGGGTGAGTGGGTCACTCCTACTAAGATAGAGGTAAGAATTCTTCAGCAACCCAGACCGCAGACACCCCGTCCCCCACCAGGCCCCCACATCCTCAGTTCCCATAGTAACCCCTATCTGCTTTTGGGAAATGGAAGAATGCTGACGGTGGGGGCCTCCCCAGAGGGTCGCAGGCTGATTTGCTTTTTTGGAAAAAGCTACATTTTTTTGTTACTGTTTGCTTTTGTTTTTGTTTCTTGAGACAGGGTCTCAGTCTGTCACCCAGGCTGGAGTGCAGTGGCACAATCTCAGCTGACTACAACCTCCGCCTCCCGGGTTCAAGTGATTCTCCTGCCTCAGCCTCCCAAGCAGCTGGGATTACAGGTCACCACCAAAACACCCGGCTAATTTTTGTATTTTTATACAGACGGGGTTTCACCATGTTGGTCAGGCTGGTCTCGAACTCCTGACCTCAAGTGATCTGCCCGACTCAGCCTCCCAAAGTGATAGGATTATAGGCGTGAGCCACTGCGCCCAGCCAAAGGGTGACATGCGCCTGTAGTCCTGGCTACTTGAGGGGCTGAGGCTTGAGGCCAGGAGTTTCAGCTGCTGTCTCAGCCTCCTGAGAACCTGGGAATCCTCCAAGCGCATACCACCATGTCCACTGATTTTTTTATTTTTTGTAGAGACGAGGGTCTCATAATGTTGCCCAGGCTGATCTCGAACTCCTGGCCTCAAGCAATCCTCCCACCTCAGCCTCCCAAGGCGCTGGGATTTCAGGCTTGAGCCACCGTGCCCAACCTGCTTTTTCATTCCTGCACCTCAGACGCCCCCTGTTGTCGTGTTTGGGTCAGTGCTGGACCCCAAATCACAGCTTGGGCCCTTCCCAGCCCAGGGGGTCATGTCCTCAATTTCCCACCTCTACGGCCCACTTCTGGAGTCCCTCGGGCTCTTGAGCTCTCTGTCCCCCTCTTCCCTTGGCGATACATCACCCATGTTTTGTACCACCGAGGAGGTGTGGGAGGGACTTGGGGGGGTGAGCTATGATTGCACCACTGCACTCCAGCCGGTAACAGAGGAAGCACCTGTCTCCAAAAAGGAAGGAAGGGAGGGAGGGAGGGGAGGGAGGAAGGGAAGGAAGAGGGAGAGAGGAAAGGAGGGAGGGAGGGGAAAGAGAGAAAGAGAAAGAAAAAGAAGAAAAGAAAGAAAAAGAGGGAGGGGAATGAGGGAAAAATAAAAGGAAAAGGAAAGTAGGAGGAAGGGAGGGAGGGAGGGGAAGGAGGGAGGAAGGCAGGAAGAGAGGGAAAAAGGAAGGAAGGAAGGGCCTCATCTGGCTGGGTGTGGTGGCTCTCATGTATATTCCCAGTGCTTTGGGAGGTGGACACAGGATGATCTCTTTGAGCCCAGGAGTTCAAGACCAGCCTGGGCAACATAGTGAGATCCCCTCTCTTCCAAAAAGATATGAAAATTAGCCAGGTGTAGTGGTGCATGCCTGTAGTCCCAGCTAGTCAGGAGGCTGAGGTGGGAGGATCACTGGAGCCCCGGGGTCAAGGCTGCCATGAGCTATGAGTATACCACTGCACTCTAGCCTGGGCAACAGAGCAAGACCCTGAAAAGAAGAAGGAAAGAAAAGAAAAGAGAGACAGACAGAAAGAAAGAAAGAGAAAGAAAGAAGAAAAAAGAAAGAGAAAAAAACTAAGGAAGGAAGGGAGGAAAGGAAAGGAAAGAAAGGAAGGAAGGAAGAAAGAAACAAAGGAAAGGAAAAGAAAAGAAAGAGAAAGCCATACACCCCAGCCTTAGCCTCTACTTGACATGCACAAGTTCTCAGAATCACCTTGGTGGAAAGCCAGAGGCCACGTTCTCGAAGAACTCTGATTCCTGGGGTGAAGTCTTATCCTAAATCAGAAGCCGAGGGTCTGGGGCTGCTTCCCACCCTCCATTCCTCTGCCTCCCTGCTCCTTCTTGTCTCCTCCAGTGATGTCAGCGGGACTGAATGGGCCGCCCCCATGTGGCTGTCTCTAAGGGACAACACCCTCACCTCAAACCTAGGCTCCTCTCCCCTTATTTTTGCACAAAACTCAGCCCTACCTAGGCCTCCACATGCCTTTCTCCCCCATCTTCCTCCCTCCAAGACCCAACCTCCTCCACCATGATCATGTAGACATTGACATCTCAAAAATAAATAATTCTGGGCTGGGCACGGTGCCTCATGCCTATAATCCCAGCACTTTGGGAGGCTGAGTCGGGCGGATTACTTGAGGTCAGGAGTTTGAGACCAGCTTGGCCAATGTGGCAAAACCCTTTCTCTACTAAAAATACAAAAATTAGCTGGGTGAGGCGGTACATACCTGTAATCCCATCTACTCGGGAGGCTGAGGCAGGAGAATCGCTTGAACCCAGGTGGCGGAGATTGCAGTAAGCAGAGATCACACCGCTGTATTCCAGCCTGGGTGGCAGAGCAAGACTCCGTCTCAACAAAAAACCAAAACAAAAATAAATAATTTTGGCCAGATACCGCGGCTCACGCCTGTAAACCCCAGCACTCTGGGAGGCCAAGGCAGGAGGATCGGTGGAAGCCAGGAGTTTGAGATCAGCCTGGGCACCATAGTGAGACCCCCCTCGTCTCTACAAAAACAAAAAAAAACAAAATTTAGCTCTCATGGTGATGTGTATCTGTAGTCCCAGCTACCCGGGAGGCTGAGGTGGGAGGTCCAGGAGGTTGAGCTGCAGTGACCTCTGATCACACCACTTCACTCCAGCCTGGGCAATAGAGCAAGACCCTGTCTCAAATAAACGAATACATACATTTATTTAATCTTCTTGTTTGAAGACAACTCAAAACTGAGCAATTTAAAAGACACAGTCCAGAGCAATATCTGAGGAGAAAGCAAGACAACCGTGTATGAGAGGAGAGGAGACTCCGGGCCCCGGCTGTCCGGGCTGTGCGGTCGGTCCTCACCTGTGTCCACCAGCCTGGCCAGTCCGTCTCCCTCCTGGCTCTGCGTTTTCTCTCTAGAAGGAGTGGGGAACAGACATGGTTCCTGAGTAGCCCTTTACGGGCACAGCCGCTCCCTCATTTGCACATCCTACCCACCCTTTCTCTCCTCTTCCCAGAACTCACCTCTTCCTCCTCGGTCTGTAAATGCACTCTCTGGTCACTGCTGGTACGACAACCACCACAGGCACCAGCAGTCCCAATAGGATGGCCACCAGGTTAGATGCTTCTGGGTGCAGGGAAGAGATGCAGGGATGTGAGACAGGAAGGGTGGGGACTGAGGGGCACTCCCTTTTGGACATCGCTTGCTACCCCAAGGGACCTCATCTCTCTAAATCGCTAGGTGTGTCCGCTCTCCCTCCAGGAGGCTCTCACCTCCAGGGACTCCAAGGCCTTAGCGCCACCCCCACCCCTTGCAATGTTTTCTGTTTCCCACAAGCCTTTTTAGACAGGGTCTGGCTCTGTTGCCCAGGCTGGAGTGCAGTGGCGCGATCATAACTCTCTGCAGCCTTGAACTCCTGGACTCAAGCGATCCTCCCGCCTCAGCCTCCCTTCCAGGTTGCTGGGACTGCAGGCGCATGCCATCACACCCAGTTAATTTTTGTGATTTTTTTGAGGGTGGGGAGATGGAGTCTCACTAGGTCACCTAGGCTGGAGTACAGTGGCACAATCTCAGCTCACTGCAATCTCCGCCTCTCAGGTTCAAGCGATTCTTCTGTCTCAGCCTCCAGAGTAGCTGGGATTACAGGTGTGCGCCACCACACCCAGCTAAATTTTGTATTTTTAGTAGAGACAGGGTTTCACCATATTGATCAGGCTGTTGAACTCCTGACCTCAGGTGATCCGCCCACCTCAGCTTCCCAGAGTGCTGAGATTACAGGCAGGAGCCATTGCGCCTGGCCAGGACTGGTTTTTTGAGGATGCTTGTCCTGCTAATTTCTAGGGATTATATTATAACATGATTCCTACTATAATAATATATGAACATTTATTAATATATAACATATATTAATGTGTTAATATGTTGTCCATTATATCTATGAATTGATATCATTTATAATATATATCTATAACATATATTATAATAGATATCATTCTATATGTGAATATAAAACACATAGAATCATTCTGTGGTGGCTGTCGGTCGGGCTGACAGGTTGACAGTCTGTGAGGGTACAGGGCGTTGGATGATGCCCTCACCTGGTTTTCTGGGAAGTGGCACATCTCGAGGCTCTGTACACAGGTCTCCTCCTAACCAGCTTCACATTTGCAGGTGAAGATGGCTCCCTGCTCCTGACACTGCCCGTCATTCTGACAGGGGTTCTGCAGACAGGGGCTTTCTGCAGGACAGAGAGCGTTGTGGGAGGGGCCCCTGAGAGGACACTCCCAGCTCAGGGGAGGCCTGACTGGGGGCTGGGGACGCCAGGGGGAGAAAGAGCAGCTGCCAGACACTGGCCAGGAGCCAGCCAGCCTGGCTCCTAACCCTGCCTCACTAGCCCTGGGTTTTGGGGAAACGTCTTTCCTTCAAAACTCATTCTTTCCTCCCTCCCTTCCTCTCCTCCCTCCCTCCCTCCTTCTCCCCTCCTCTCCCTCTCCCTTCCCCTCCCTTCCTTCCTTTCCTCTCCTCCCCTCCCCTCCTCCCTTCTCTCTCTCTCTCTTTTTTTTTTGAGAGGGAGTTTCACGCTTGTTGCCCAGGCTGGAGTGCAATGGCGGGATCTCAGCTCACCACAAACTCCACCTCCCAGGTTTAAACGATTCTCCTGTCTCTGCCTCCCAAGTAGCTGAGTAGCTGGGATCACAGGCATGCGCCACCATGCCCAGCTAATTTTGTATTTTTAGTAGAGACAGGGTTTCACCATGTTGGTCAGGCTGGTCTTGAACTCCTGACCTTGTGATCCACCTGCCTCGGCTTCCCAAAGTACTGGGATTACAGGCGTGAGCCACCTTGCCCGGCATCTTCTCCTTTTTTTTGAGACAGGATCTCACTCCGTCGCCAGGCTGGAGTGCAGTGGCACAATAATGCCTCACTGTAGCCTCAATCTCTTGGGCTCAAGTGATTTTCCCACCTCAGCCTCCCAAGTAGTTGAGACTACAGGTATGCACCATCACACCCAGCTTTTTTTCCTTTAATTTGTAGTAGAGACGATGTTTCCCTCTGTTGCCCAGGCTGATCTTGAACTCCTGAGCTCAAAGCCGTTCTCCCACCTCGCCTCCCAAAAGGATTACAGGCATGAGTCCCCTACACCCGGCAGGACAGGGCTGGACCTCACTGCACTCCATGTTTGTTACATATAAAATAGAGTGCTGTGCTAACCACCAGGACTGAAGTGAGGACTGAAGGAGGAAACAGGAAGGAAGGCTAGGAAAGGATCCAGCAGCTCGTGGATGCTCAGGAAACGGGAGATCTTTGTCCTTTGTCCCTCTCCACAAAGGCAGGGACAGACATCCTGCAATCAATGTGGAAGAGTCCCAAGGACGGGGAGGGGACGATCCTTGGTGCATGGACGCCCCAGGGCGTGGGGCTGCTTGGAAGCGAGCATGGGTGCAGGTTCACCTGGAAAGCAGCCTCGGCTGTGGTTCCCCCACAGTGCAGACCTCCCCCTCTCTGCAGCTGAAGGGTTCGCAAAGCAGGGATCCGCGAGCTGGCGCAGGTGCAGCGCTGAGAGCAGTCTTCAGTCACGAAGATGTCGCCCAGCTAGAAAGGGAAGGGCCAGGAGGAGACGCTCCAGTGCCATCCCTGGTCTGGCTCCCCTTGGCACCTCTGCTCCCCCGGCACCTCCCGCTGCCACCCAGACCTGGTAGTAGATGCCATTGCGGGTGCAGCCACAGTCAGCCAGCGGGAGGCTCTGGGTGCCGCTGTAGGCATAGCCTGGGATGCTGGCACAGCCTTCCACGCAGGGGCCCTCGCAGTCCTCAGGGTCCATCAGGTGGGCACAGGATGCTGGGCAGGGCGTCATACAGCTCTGATACATGGTACCTGCTGGGCACTCCATGGCTGGGGGGAGAGTCACAGTCAGAAGCTGGCTGGGGCTGGGCAGGCCAAACAGGGGCAAGGTCACCCAATAAAACTCAGAGATGCTTACAGCCAGGAAGCCAGAACACGTCACGGCTTCATCTAGGGTTTTTTCCTTTTTTTTTTTTTTGTTTAGAGATGGAGTCTCGCTCTGTTGCCCAGTGCAGTGGTGTGATCACAGCTCACTGCAGCCTCCAACTCCTGAGTTCCAGTGATCCTCCCACCTCAGCCTCCCCAGTGACGAGCTACAGGCATGCACCACACCCAGCTAATTTGTTTGAAATTTTTATAGAGATGGGGTCTCACTATGTTGCCCAGGCTGGTCTCAAACTCTTGGCTTCAATTGATGCTCCCGCCTCAGCCTCCCTAAGCAGCAGGACTACAGGTGTGAGCTACCACACCCAGCCTGTCTCGTCTTTTCTTCTTTCTTTTCTTCTCTTTTCTCTTTCTTTCTTTTTCTTTCCTTCTCTCTCTCTTTTAAAGGAGTCTCACTCTGTCACCCAGACTGGAGTGCAGTGGCGCAATCTCAGCTCACTGCAACCTCCGCCTCCCGGGTTCAAGCAATTCTCCTGCCTCAGTCCCTCGAGCAGCTGGGACTACAGGCATCTGCCACTACGTCCAGCTAATTTTTTGTATTTTTAGTAGGGAGTGGGTTTCACTATGTTGGCCAGGCTGGTCTCAAACTCTTGACCTCGTGGTTTGCCCACCTCAGCCTCCCTAAGTGCTGGGATTGCAGGTGTAAGCCACCGTGCCTGGCCTTTTTTTTCAGATAGGATGTTGCTGTGCTGCCCAGGAGTGCAGTGGTGCAGTCATGGCTCACTGCAGCCTCGAACTCCTGGGCTCAAGCCATCCTCCAGCCTCGGCCTCCCAAAGCACTGGGATTACAGGTGTGAGCCACCATGCCCACCCAGCCTATCCAGGGTCTTTTTGTCTGAAACATTAGAGCATTTGAAGGAACTGGCTGAGCAAGGTGGACCCTGGCAGGAAGGAGCGGGACGGGGGATGGGGTTGGGAGGCTCCCAGGTAGGGTCAGAGAAGGAGTCAGGTTGCAGGTTTTACTAACTTGGACATGGGACTAAGAAAGTTGAGGGAGGCTGGGACTAAGACAGCTGGAGATGAGGCAATGGTGGGGAAGAGAGTTCAGCAGAGGTGGACGGCAGAGGGGAGGGGGCAGTGCCTCACCGCAGAGGGTGTGGTCGCGCCAGCTGGCCAGGGCAGCGCCCGCCTCCTGGCAGAGGATGGCATACCCGCTGAGGACCTGACAACGCAGCTCCTCTTGCTCTCTGAGGTCCTGAGCAGAGCACAGATCCAGCATGCAGTACCTGGGGTGGAGAGGGGGACAGGAAGGACGCAGTCAGGTTTGGGGAGGCTAGGAGACCCACCCCTGCAAACGAGAGCCTGGAACCCCAAACAGAAAGACCTCAGTCGGTGTCCAGGGAGGGTCACAAGGAAACAAGGCCACAGGGAGAACGGAGGAGTAACCCAGACAGAGCTTCGGTCAGGAAGCTGGCAGGAGGCCCCAGGGAAAAGATCAGAGCAGGCACCTGGGCCATTCCCACAAGTCCTGGGCCCATGACTCACTCCTGGAAAGGCTCTGGGGCCACCGTCTGGTGACAGGCAGCAAAGGGGCCTTGGGGGTCCACCAGCACCCTACAGGCCTGGGTGCTGTTGCTCGCCAGCTGCTCCAGGCTACATTCAGACACATGGAGGCCCGGTTCCGCCCCCTCGTCCCTCCTCCTCCACTGGTACAGCCCTGCAGCAGAGACAGCCACGGGGTCAGGTGAGACCACAATGAAGGTGAAGTGAGGGAAGAAGAACCACTGATTAGCTGGGCGTGGTGGTGTCTGCCTGTAGTCCCAGCTACTTGGGAAGCTGAGGCAGCAGGATGACATTAGCCCAGGAGACAGAGGCTGCAGTGAGCCGAGATCGCGCCATTGCACTCTAGCTTGGGCAACAGAGGAAGACCTTGTCTCTAAAAAAGAAATAAGAACAACTGGGGCTCAAACCTGTAATCCCAGCACTTTGGGAGGCAGAAGCTGAGGTGGGTGGATCCCTTGAGGTCAGGAGTTCGAGACCAGTCTGACCAACATGATGAAACCCCATCTCTACTAAAAATATAAAAATTAGCCGGGCATGGTGGTGGGTGCCTGTCTTCCCAGATACTCAGGAGGCTGAGGCAGCAGAATCACTTGAAACTGGGAGGCAGAGGTTGCAGTGAGCTGGGATCACACCACTGCACTCCAGCCTCGGTGACAGAGCAAGACTCTGTCTCTAAAAAGATTTTTAGAAAAAGAAGAAGAACTGGGAAGGCAGGCTGAGGGGTAGCGTGGGGGCACAGACTGGGATTTCCACTGAGTAGGTGCCCCCACAGTCAGGTGAGAAGGAGTGACAGAATTGGGAGGATCCAGGTCTCTCTGCACCCTCTCCCTGGAATTTCGTCCTCTGCTGAGGACAGGAGGGCCAGCAGCCACTGGGCACAGAGTTGTTCATCTCCCCCAGCCTCATCCCTTCCAGGCCACGCACCTGGGGAATCGGAGGAGGGCATCCTCGGTCTTCACCTCCCAGCTGTTGCCGAAGGCATTGAGGTTCTGGGTCAGGGCACCACTGGGCAGCATCATCTCATTCTTGCTGTTCTCATCGTAGTTCCCACACAGGCCACGCACGAGCCCCCTGTAGATGCTGGGTAGGGAGATCACTGTGGGAGGAAGGGGGCCCCCAAAAGTGAGACTCCTCGCTTTTTTTTGAGACATAGTCTTGCCGTTGCCCAGGCTGGAGTACAGTGGCACAATCTTAGCTCACTGCAACCTCCACTTCCCAGATTCAAGTGATTCTCGTACCTCAGCCTCCGAGTAGCTGGGACTACAGGCACATGCCACCACGCCCGGCTAATTTTGTATTTTTAGTAGAGATGGTGTTTCACCCTGTTGGCCAGACTGGTCTAGAACTCCTGACCTGAAGTGATCCACCTACCCTGGGCTCCCAAAGTTCAGGGATTACAGGCATGAGCCACCAAGCCCAGCCCTCACTTTTTTTTTAATTAACTTTTTTTAAAAAGCAGGGTCTTGCTCTGTTGCCCAGGCTGGAGTACAGTGGCACAATCATGGCTCACTGCAGCCTCCAACTCCTGGGCTCAAGTAATCCTCTCTCCTTGGCCTCTCCAGTAGCTGGGACTACAGGTGTGCACCACCATACGCAGCTAATTTTTTTTTAAATTTTTTGTAGAGACGGGGTCTTGCTATGTTGCCAGGCTGGTCCCAATACCTGGCTCAAGCGATCCTCCTGTCCTCGGCCTCTCCAGTTCCAGAAGCTGGGATTACAGGCACACACCATCCCACCTGGCTCATTTTAAATTTTTTTTTTTTTTTTTTTTTTTGAGACAGAGTTGCTCTTGTTGCCAGGCTGGAGTGCAATGGTACGATCTCGGCTCACTGCAACCTCCACCTCCTGGGTCCAAGCTGATTCTCCTGCCTCAGTCTCCCAAGTAGCTAGGATTAGAGGCGCCTGCCACCACAGCCAGCTAATTTTTGTATTTTTAGTAGAGATGGGGTTTCACCATGTTGGCTAGGCTGGTCTCGAACTCCTGACCTTAGGTGATCTGCCCGCCTTGGCCTCCCAAAATGCTGGGATTGCAGGCATGAGCCATACACCTGGCCTTAAAAATTTTTTTTGTAGAGATGGGGGTCTCACTATGTTCCCCAGTCTGGTCTCGAGCTTCTGGCCTTAAGCGATCCTCGTGTCTCAGTTTCCCAGAGCGCTGGGATTACAGGCTGGTACCACAGCACCCAACCAAGGCTCTGCCCTCTGCTCTCCACCTGGCCTCACTCCACCTCCTCCTGGTCCTCCTCTGAAGCCAGGTGCCCCACATCCGGGCAGAGGTCCTCTCACCAGGATTTGCCTGTCTTAGACAGGATTTTCCCTACCCCTTCTCAGAAACGGCCCTCTGCTCTTCTTTTCCCTGTTTCCGCTACCTGCATTTTCCTTTCACCGAGCTGATGACCAGCTCAAAGTCGGTGACCAGGTAGAGCCGTTGGCCCCGCAGGGTGACACGCAGGTGCTCATCCGGCCTGTAGGGGACGGCCATCTTCTGGTTGTTGACCTAAAGAGGGAAGACAGGAGCCGCAGGGAGGGCTGAAAAATCTGCCTGACCTGGTACCTTTCCTGCCTGGGCTTTGCTTTTCCCAGGCATGTCCATACGTCTCTGTGAAGACAGGGGAATGAGATACCCAAGTGGGGGCTTTGCTATTCCACATGGCAGAAGCCTCTGTGAGGTCCGCCCCCTTCCCAGCCCAAGTCCTTCCTTGCAAAAAATTGGTGCAGTGAGGCTGGGCACAGTGGCTCATGCCTGTAATCCCAGCACTTTGGGAGGCCGAGATGAGCGGATCACTTGAGGTCAGGAGTTCGAGACCAGCCTGACCAACATGGGGGAAACCTGGTCTCTACTAAAAATACAAAAATTAACCAGGTGTGATGGCGCACGCCTGTAATCCCAGCTACGCGAGAGGCTGAGGCAGGAGAATCACTTGAATCTAGGAGGCGGAGGTTGCAGTGAGCTGAGATGGTGCCACTACACTCCAGCCTGGGTCACAGAGTAAGACTCTGTCTCAACAAACAAAACAAAACAAAAATAATCCACTGGTGTAGTGGATGCCATTGATTCTTCAGCCTGGGACTGACCTTCACACACATGCTCTGCCCTCCTCCACCTCCTCTCTTCCCCTTGTCTCCTGCCAGCCTCTACTGCCTGACCACACGCGGTGAGCTTGTTGTTGGATTTGTTTTTGGTTTTGAGACAGTTTCTCTCTGTCACCCAGGCTAAATTGCAGTGGCAAGATCTTGGCTCATTGCAGCCTCAAACTCCTGGGCTCAAGCAATCCTCCAGCCTCAGACTGTCCAATAGCTGGGACTACATGTGTGCGCCCCATACCCAGCTCATTTTAAATTTTTTGCAGAGATGTGGGATCTTGCCATGTTGCCCAGGCTGGTCTTGAACTTCTGGGCTCAAGTGATCCTCCTGTCTTAGCCTCCTGAGCAGCTGAGATTACAGGCTTGAAGCACTGCGTCCTGCTAACTCCCATGTTACAACCCGCCCACCCCTGCCACCAACGTCCCAGGGAACAGGGACCCCTGACTTCTCCTCCTCCAGGGGGCCTACCTGGTCCAGCTGCCTCCCCACACCCACCAGGCCCAGGCCCAGCACTTACCACAAGCTCCAGACCAGCTTGGAACTGCACTTTATAGCCATAGACGGTGGTAATCACCTCGTGCAAGAAGATGGAGCTCCCAGGTGGATACACCTTGTTGCGTCCCTCCACAAGCAGGGGCTCCACCCCATCAGGCAGCACGTCCACAGTCTTGATCAGGACGTAGGTCATGCGGCCCTGGAAGCGGTAGCTGAAGCCATCAAACGTGAGGTAACGGGGTCCCCATAGACTGAGCATTGTTCAAATTCTGCCAAGAAGTCAAACAGTGAGAAGGGGCTGGGATGGCTCAGGCCTGTAATCCCAGGACTTTGGGAGGCAGAAATGGGTGGATCACCTGAGGTCCGGAGTTCGAGAACAGCCTGGCCAACATGGAGAAATCTCATCTCTACTAAAAATATAAAACTAACCAGGTGCAATGGTGTGTGCCTGTAATTCCAGCTACTTGGGAGGCTGAGACAGGAGAATTGCTTGAACCCGGGAGGCGGAGGTTGTAGTGAGCGCCAAGATCACGCTACTGCCCTTCAGCCTGGGTGGCACAGTGAGGCTTCGTCTCAAAAAAAAAAAAACCAAAAAACAAAACAAAAGAGTGAGAAGGGACCCTGCCCAGGTGTAATGGTCCCCAGAGTCACTCCCCCACGGTGATGTCCCCTGTAGCCACCCTCTTAGGCTCCCTGGATCCTTTCTTTTCTCTTTTTTATTTATTTTTTCTTTTTTTGAGACAGGGTCTCCTCTGTCACCCCGACTGAAGTGAAAGTGGCACAATCATAGCTCACTGCAGCCTCAAACTCCTGAGCTCAGGCAATTCTCCTGCTTCAGTCTCCTGAGTAGCTGGGACTATAGGCACAAGCCACTGCACCTGGCTAATTTTTTAATATTTTAAAATTTTTTGTAGAGACAGGGTCTTTCTATGTTGGCCAGGCTGGTGTTGAACTCCTGCGCTGAGGTGACCCTTCCACCTCGGCCTCCCGAGTACTGGGATTACAGGCATGAACCACCATGCCCAGCCTCCCTGGATCCTTGATCTTCAAGCTTCTCCCTCTCCTGGCCTGATTAAAAACCTTAGCGAGGCCAGGCACAGTAGCTCACGCCTGTAATCCCAACACTTTGGGAGGCCGAGGCAGGAGGAACACTTGAGATGGGTTCAAGTCCATCCTGGGCAACATAGCAAGACCCCATCTCTACAAAAAAAATAGAAAAAGTGGCTGGGTGTGGTGGTGTATGCCCGCAGTTCCAGCTACTTGGGAGACTGAGATGTGAGGATCACTTGATTCCAGGCATTTGAGGTGACAGCGAGCTATATGGTTATGCCAGTGCATTCCAGCAGGGACAACAGAGCAAGACCCACCCACTCTCAAAAAACAAACAGGCAGCCAGGCACAGTGGCTCACGCCTGGAATCCCAGCACTTTGGGAGGTCGAGGCCGGCAGGGTCCCAGAGGGGATCAGGACCTGGCACATGGCCACAGAGTTGACAAGAGCCAGACTGGAGACCAGACCTCCTGATTCAGTCGCCCGCCCCAACCCCTGCCTGTGTGTGGGTTCAGGCTAAACCCCTTCCTGCCCTGCCTCTTCCCCCAGCTCAGCAGTCAAGAGATAGAGACCATCTTGGCCAACATGGTGAAACCCCGTGTCTACTAAAAATAAAAAAATTAGCTGGGCCTGGTGGTGAGTGCCTGTAATGCAGCTACTTGGGAGTCTGAGGCAGGAGAATTACTTGAACCAGAGGGTCGAAAGTTGCAGTGAGCCAAGATCGCGCCACTGCACTCCAGCCTGGCGACAGAGCGAGACTTAGCTCAAACAAAACAACAACCACACAAGCCAACAAAACCTTGGACAACCTCCTTGACCAGCCCCCTCTTTCTGCCCTACAGATGCAGGGTCCCATAGGGGATCAGGACCTAGCACATGGCCACAGAGTTGGCAAAAGCCAGATTGGAGACCAGACCTCCTGATTCGGTCGCCCGCCCCAACCCCTGCCTGTGCGCGGGTTCAGGCTAAGCCCCTTCCCCGCCCTGCCTCTCCCCCAGCTCTGCCCTGGCCCCAAGTGCTCCCCCTCTCCATCCACCCTGGTTCGCTCCCCTTACTGTCTGAGACACAGTTGCTGTTGCTGTTCTCGGAACTGAGCTGGCAGTGAGATCCAGAGGGGCATCGGAAGTCCCTGCACTGAATTGCTCCTCCTGTGCAAACACACTTTTCTGTGCAACCACTGGAGACCCAGCTCTTGTCCGGCTGTAGAAGTCATCAGAAGAGAAAGAGAGTAAGAAAGGGGCCAGGTGCGATGGCTCACGCCTGTAATCCCAGCACTTTGGGAAGCCAAGAGGGATGGATCACCTGAGGTCAGGAGTTCGAGACCAGCCTGGCCAACATGGTGAACGCTGTCTCTACTAAAAATACAAAAATTAGCTAGGCGCGGTGGCACATGCCTATAATCCCAGCTACTTGGGAGGCTGAGGCAGGAGCACTGCTTGAACCCAGGAGGTGGAGGTTGCAGTGAGCCAAGATCACGCCACTGCACTCCAGCCTGGGTGACAGAGTGAGACTCTGTCTCAAAAAAAAAAAAAAAAAAAAAAAAAAAAAAAAAAGAGAAAGTGAGGAGAGAAGGGCTGGTTCTCCTTCCTCTTACGCCAGCAGCCTAGTCCACCATCTGAATGGCTTAATTGATGCTGGCCAGAGGCAGCCACAGTGCCAACTGGACATCCAAAAGACACTGTGCGGGGCAAGTGTGGTGGCTCACACCTGTAATCCCAGCACTTTGGGAGGCCAAGTCGGGCAGATCACTTGAGGTTAGGAGTTCAAGACCAGCCTGGCCAACATGGTGAAACCCTGTCTCTACTAAAAATACAAAAATTAGCCAGGCTTGGGGGTGCTTGCCTGTAATCTCAGCTACACAGGAGACTGAGGCAGGAGAATCACTTGAACCTGGTAGGCAGAGGTTGCAGTGAGCAGAGATCATGCCACTGCACTCCAGCCTGGGTGACAGAGGGAGACTCCGTCTCAAAAAAACAAACAAATGATCAAAAAAAACCCCACTGTGCTTGGTGTCTTATATATGTTGTGAAAGAGACACTACAAACCCATTTTACAGATGAGGAAACTGAGATAACAGAGGTCATCTGACTCATCAGTGGCACCACAGGGATTCAGTCTTAGGTCAGCCTGAAATGAGGCCATGGTCTTTCCACTGTACCATGCCATGTGCTGCTCGTTTGGATTCCTCAGATCCACCCAAGCCATGCGCCATCAGCCCAGACCTGGCTAGAGATCAGTGCACCACCCACACCAGCCTTCACACCCCAAGGCCAGTTGTAAAGTCATGGGTGTCCCAGGCGGAGAGAGGAGGGGAAAGGAGAAAGCACCACCCTCCAGGTGCGTTGCCTCCGGTCCTCCCATTTCCCATCCCTACTCACAGGGATGGAGCCGCCATGGGTATCCTTGCAGCTGCACTGACTTCTGGGAACACACTTGTCCTCATTCAGCACATAGCCGGGCTGACAAATGCACCCCTCAGCACAGGCAGAGGGACTTTGGCGCCCTCACACCGGTCATCCAGGTCCCAGCAGGAAGGTGAGCAGGAGGGAAGGCAGTTGGTGTAGCTGCTGTAGGCAGGGCATTCCAGAGCTGTGGGTGAAGGAGACAGTCAGTGGAGAGGGTCAAGAGGGGGCCAGAGTGGCCAGGTGTGAGGGGGGGAACCCCGCAAGTGCCGGAGCAAGGGTCTGAAGCTTCAGTCTGTTCCCATACAAATACTGATTTAGAAAAGAATCAGAAATGTAGGCACATAGTTATTCCTTTATATAATCATATATAATCTTATAGTTACTCACTTATAATCATAAAAATATACACTCAATATAACCTTTAATTTTACTAATGATTATTGGGTTATGAAGCATGGAACTGAGGTGACATTGTGAACAAAGTGATCCTAAGGCAAGATGCTCTAAGCCCTCTGTCATGCCCACATAAGGGCTGCTGGAGGGTGCCTCGGCTGTGTGGCAGCGCCAGCGCTGGGAAAGCGCCCGCCGTTCAGCCAGCTAGGGAAGGAGATGTCCAAAATGACCGAGACATCTCCTTCCTGGGGAAGTTAGAAGAAAATTCCGCTTCTCCAAGCTCTTGTGGCAAGACCTGGCTGCTGTCAGGGAAGCCCGCAGACATCTGGGGGCTTAACTGTCTCTATATGATGCTGCACTTCAGTGGTCATGTTCCGTGTCTACTCTCACGGCCTGCATCTGTACGTGGCTTCTCTTTTCTTAAAAGATAAGAATTAGTAATAGTAACATAATCTTAGTGTCCTTGACATTTCTGACAAATATGCAAAGAGCGCTGACGCATTAGGTTTTCTCCTCGCCTCAGCTACTTGAAAGTATTGGGCCCCCTATCTTCAAGATATGTGATTTACCTGACCCTATCACTGACCACAATTACCTCACCCTACCTTCCCTGCCCACTGCTTTGTATTCAATAAAATTCAGAGTGTCCAGGCACTCGGTGCCACTGCAGGTCTCCACGCTTAGGTTGGCAGTGGACCCCTGAGCCCAAATTCTCTTTTCTCTATCTCTGTGTCTGTCTTTTATTTCTAGTTTCTTGTCTCTGCACCAACAGGGAGGGGCTCACAGAACCCTATAGGGCTGGACCCTATCGGCAGGGGCTATAGAAACGAGGCTATGGATGGATGACCAACAAGGCTTGGGGATATTTTTTTTTCTTTTGTTATTCATTCAGCAAACATTTACTGAGTATGGATTGTGGCCAGGCTTTGGGTAAAGAAAGGAACAAGAATGGCTCTCCCAAGTAAGCATGGGGGACAGAGGTCACACAGCAACTGCAGCATGACCTTGATGTGCATGATCAGTAGGTGGGTTCACAGGCAAGAGTATACAAGGTGTGATGGAGGCACAGAGCAGAGAGGTATTAATTCTGTTGGGGGAGTTAAAGAAAGGCCCTTAAGCAAAAGTAGTGTGAACAAATGGAAATGCATACCATGTTCATGGATAGGAAGGTTAAGCAACACAGTGATATTATTTCTCCCTTAGTGAATGTACACATTTAATGTGATCTCAATAAAATATACCAAAAGTATTTTTTTTGGTGGGGAGGATGGAGTCTCTCTCTGATGCCCAGGAGTGATCTTGGCTCACTGCAGCCGCCACCTCCCGGGTTCCAGTGATTCTCCTGCCTCAGCCTCCTAGGTAGCTGGGATTATAGGCACGCGCCACTATGCCTGGCTAATTTTTATATTTTTAGTAGCGACAGTATTTCACCATGTTGGCCAGGCCAGTCTCAAACTCCTGACCTCAGGGATCCTCCCACCTTGGCCTCCCAAAGTGCTAGCATTACAGGCATGAGCCACCGCACCCGGCCACAAAAGTATTTTATATGAATGTGTGCTTTTAATAGGACAAGATGATTTCAAAGTTGAGCTGAAGACATAAGCAAACTGAAAAAGCCAGGAAATCCCTTAAAAAAAAGAGCCATGAGTAGTGAATGTCCCTACCATAAGTCAACACTTATTTTATTTTATTTAGACAGAGTTTTTTCCTCTTGTTGCCCAGGCTGGAGTGCAATAGCACGATCTTAGCTCACTGCAACCTCCACCTCCTGGGTTCATGCGACTCTCCTGCCTCAGCCTCCTGAGTACCTGAGATTATAGGCACGCACCACCATGCCCAGATAATTTTTGTATTTTTAGTAGAGATGGGGTTTCACCATGTTGGCCAGGCTGGTCTTGAGCTCCTGACCTCAGGTGATCCGTCTGCCTCAGCATCCAAAAGTGCTGGGATTATAGGTGTGAGCCACTGTGCTGGGCCCAAAGCTCATTTTAACCTCTCAATGATTACGACTTTGTATTACTGCTACGTGCAGATACAGATGGACAGACAGAACAGAGGAGAAAGCTCAGATATGGGTCCCAAATATATACGGGAATTTAGTATATGATAAATTGTGGCATCTCAGTCCCTGGATAAGGACAGATTAGTCATTTAATAATGTTGGAATAGCTGGCTAGCCCTCTGGAGAAAAATAAAAACAAGGTTGATTCATACCTCATTTTACATACCAGGATAAATACTCATGCGTCAAAAACTTATACACCAAAAATAACCCACTTAAACATAAAAATATGAAACCATAAAAGTCCTAAAGCAGGCCAGACATGGTGGCTCATGCCTGTAACTCCAGCTCTTTGGGAGGCTGAGGAGGTCTGATCACTTGAGGCCAGGAGTTTGAGACCAGCCTGGCAAACATGAAAAAACCCCGTCTCTACTAAAAATGCAAAAAAATTAGCCAGGGGTGGTGGTGCATGCCTGTAATCCCAGCTACTCAGGAGGCTAAGGCAGGAGAATTGCTTGAACCCGGGAGGCAGAGGTTGCAGCAAGCTGAGATCGAGCCACTGGAGCCTGGGCCGCAGAGTGAGACTCTGTCTCAAACAAACAAACAAACAAAATTTCTAGAGCAAAGAATCAGCAAACCTTTTTTAGCTTCTGTGGGGCTAGCATTTATAGCTATTGCTCAAGATGGAGAAGACGCAGAACAAGATTAACATTTGACTCCATAAAATTTTTTTTTCTGCATGACAAAAAAAAGTCAAAAGATGACAACAAAAAGGACTGGAAAAATTTGTTTAACTCGGAGCACTAATAAAGGTCTATTTTCCATAATAGATAAAGGACTTTCAATAAATAGTTCAATAAAGACCAACGACTCAGTGGGAAAAATGGCAACCGGATATGAGCAGATAGTTTACAGAAGGGAAATTCAAAGCATTCCTAAGCACATGGAAAAATGTCCAACTTCATTCATAATAATAGCTCAAATTAAGACTCATTATTTTTCATGACTGGGCGAGGTGGCTCACACCTGTAATCCCAGCACTTTGGGAGGCTTGAGGCAGGTGGATCACCTGAGGTCAGGAGTTCAAGACCAGCCTAGCCAATATGGTAAAACCCTGTCTCTACTGAAAATACGAAAATTAGCCAGGCACATGCCTATAATCCCAGCTACTCGGGAGACTGAGGCAGGAGAACCACTGGAAGCTGGGAGGCAGAGGTTGCAGTGAGCTAAGATCATGCCGCTGCACTCCAGCCTGGACGACAGAGTAAGACTCCATCTCAAAAAAAAAAAAAAAAAAAAAAAAAAGACTTGTTTTTCACTTCTCAGATTGGCAAAACTCCAAAAGCACAAAGCATACAGCTTTCTTGTCTTTTGTTTTTTAATTTTTTTTTTGTAGAGATGCAGGAGTCTCACTATATTGCCCAGGTTGGTCTCAAACTCCTGGCCTCAAGCTTCTTGGCCTCCCAAAGTACTTGGATTATGGGGTGAGTCACTGCACCCAGCCAAGAATATAAATTTGAATGTTTGCATATGCATAAATAAATGGTCTTGGAGAAAAATACTGAGACGTGAAGCAGGCCCATGGGGTGAGGGTGGGGAGGGAGACCATACACTGATTATCTTTTTTTGTTTTTGGGGGGAGATTTTTTTTTTTTCTGAGATAGGGTCTCACTCTGTCACCCAGACTTGAGTGCAGTGGTGTAATCATGGTTCACTGAAGCCTCGACCTCCCGGGCTCAAGTGATCCTCCCACCTCAGCACCCCCGAGTAGCTGGGACCACAGGCATGAACCGCCATACTTGCCTAGTTTGGTAATTTTTTGTAGAGATGGGGTATCACTATGTTACCCAGGCTGGTCTCGAACTCCTAGGTTCAAGCAATCCACCCACCTACCTCAGCCTCCCAAATTGCTGAAATTACAGGCATGAGCCACTGCACCCGACCAACGGGGTGTTTTTTAATACTTTAAAAGTATTTAAAATTTTTTAATCCTTTATATGTTTTTGAATCCTGCAAATGTGTTACATATTTAAAAATATCTACAAAATTCCTGTTTTAAATTGTAAAAGGATCTGGAATTATATAGCACTGATAGTTGCACAACTTTATGAAGATACTAAAAGACACTTTATTCATTTATTTTTTGAGATGGAGTTTCACTCTTGTTGCCCAGGCTGGAGTGCAATGTTGTGATCTCAGCTCACTGCAACCTCCGCCTCCCAGGTTCAAGTGATTCTCCTGCCTCAGCCTCCCGAGTAGCTGGGATTACAGGCACCCTCCACCACTCCCAGCTAATTTTTTGTATTTTTAGTAGAGATGGGGTTTCACCACGTTGGCCAGGCTGGTCTGGAACTCCTGACCGCGTGATTCACCCACCTCGGCCTCCCAAAGTGCTGGGATTACAGGCATGAGCTACCGCACCCAGGTGAAAGACACTTTTTCAAAAGAGTGAATAGTATGCTATGGGAATAATCTCAATAATTTTTTTTTTTAAGTAAAATGCTACAGAAGTTTGCCCAGTTGTCTGCCAGAAGGAAAGAAGAAAGCTTTCTGGCCACCCTGGCCAACATGGTGAAACCCCATCTCCATAAAAAACACCAAAATTACCAGGGTGTGGTGGCCTATGCCTGTAGTTCTAGCTGCTTGGGAGGCTGAGGCATGAGAATCGCCTGAATCCAGGAGGCGGAGGTTGCAGTGCCGAGATCGCGCCACAGCACTCCAGCCTGGTGACAGCGGGAGATTCCGTTTCAAAAGCCAGGTGAGGTGGCTTATGCCTGTAGTCCCAGCACTCTGGAGGGCCAAGGCTCACTGCAACCTCTGCCTCCCAGGTTCAAGCCATTCTCGTGCCTCAGCCTCCCAAGTAGCCGGGACTACAGGCGTGGGCCACCACATCCGGTTATTTTGGTGTGTTTTTTTTTGTTTTTTTTTTTTTTAAGACAGAGTCTCGCTCTGTCGCCAGGCACCAGGCTGGAGTGCAGTGGCGGGATCTCGGCTCACTGCAACCTGCGCCTCCTGGGTTCAAGCAATTCTCCTGCCTCAGCCTCCCGAGTAGCTGGGACTACAGGTACGCGCCACCATGCCCAGCTAATTTTTGTATTTTAGTAGAGACAGGGTTTCACCATGTTGGCCAGGATGATCTTGATCTCCTGACCTTGTGATCCACCCACCTCGGCCTCCCAAAGTGCTGGGATTACAAGTATGAGCCACCACGTCTGGCAAAAAAATTTACATCAATCAATAAATAATTAATTAAAAAATAGTCCTCGTCAAAGAGTCAATGAGGGCTGAATTAGGAGGAAATGGGAAGGAGGGTGAGCGATTTCTCAGGAAAGCAGAGAGGGAAATGGGTTTGGGAGTGGTCTGGGGGTGACAGCGGGGCACACTCACGGCAGAAGCTGCTGTTTCTCCAGAGTGGGGGCTTGAGCCCCTGGCTTTGGCAGGCGGCCCCGAAGGCTTGCAGAGCGTCACAGAGGGCATGGTGGAGACCTCCTAACTCACAGAGGGTGTTCGTACAGCCCACCAGGAAGGGTGTGAGGTCTATGCGGGAGGCGCACTGCGCCCACGCGGGAGCCCGCAGCACTGCCTCACACTTTTCCCGAGCCCTGCGGAGGTGAGCTGCCCTGCAGTTTCCACTCGGGTTCTCCTGCTCTTCCACTGGGATCTGCTGCTCATCCACCAGGAGTTTCTGACAACTGGGAAGGAAAAGAAAAGAATCAGCCTAGGGACAGCTGTCCCCCTGCTACGACACGAATTTTTTTTTTTTTGAGAGGGAGTCTTGCTCTGTCGCCCAGGCTAACTGAAGTGCAATGGCGTGATCTCGGCTCACTGCAACCTCCACCTCCCCTCCCAGGTTCAAGCTATCCTGCCTCAGCCTTCTGAGTAGCTGGGACTACAGGTGCCCACCACCAAGCCAGGCTAATTTTTGTATTTTTAGTAGAGATGGGATTTCACCATGTTGGCCAGGCTGGTCTCAAACTCCTGACCTCAAGTGATCCACCTGCCTTGGCCTCCCAAAGTGCTGGGATTACAGGTGTGAGCCACGGTGCCTGGCCTGTTTTTAAACTTTTTAAGACAGTGTTGCTCTGTCACCCAGGCTGTGGTGCAGTGATGCAATCATAGCTCACTGCAGCCTTCAAATCTTGCACTCAAGCAGTCTTCCTGCCAAAGCCTCCTGAATAGCTGAGACTACAGGCATGTGCCACCTTGCCTGGTTAATTTTTGTTTTTAATTTTTTTTTTTTGTAGAGATGGGGGTCTTGCTATGTTGCCTAAGCTAGTCTTAAACTCCTGGCCTCAAGTGGTCCTCCAGTCTTGGCCTCCCAAAGTGCTGGAATTACAGGCATGAGCCACTGCTCCTGCTCCTCCTCCAAGGTTTCTAAGTAAGGAAAGGAAGACTTTCATATTTCTCTAACTGGGTTCTAGCAGCCTTGAGATGGATCAATTACACACGTCACCCCAAAATGTCCAGAAGCCATCACCCTCAAATCACACACACAAAGCAACATTCTGGCCTGTAATCCCAGCACTTTGGGAGGCTGAGGTGGATCATTTGAGCCCAGGAGTTTGAGACCAGCCTGGGCAAATGTGGAGAGACTCTGTCCCTGCAAAAAATTTAAAAATTGAAGAAGGCGGCCAGGCGTGGTGGCTTATACCTGTAATCCCAGCACTTTGGGAGGCCATTGTGGGTGGATCACTTGAGGTCAAGGAATTCGAGACCAGCCTGGCCAACATGGTGAAACCCCATCTCTACTAAAAATACAAAAAGTAGCCAGGCATGGTGGCTTGTGCCTGTAGTCCCAGCTACTCGGGAGGCTGAGACGGGGGAATCGCTTGAACCCAAGAGGCAGAGGTTGCAGTGAGCTGAGATCATGCCATTGCACTGTATGGGCGGCAGAGCAAGACTCCGTCTCAAAAAAAAAAAAAAAAAAAAAAAAAAAAAAATCGAAGAAGAAAAAATAAACATTCTGGTCTTCCTGCCCCAGGTGTACCCTACAGTCTAGCTCCCTTTGTCATGTTGCTATGAAAAGCTAGAGGGGTGGCTCACGCCTATAATCCCAGCACTTTGGGAGGCTGAGGCGGGCAGATCACTTGAGCTCAGGAGTTTGAGACCAGCCTGGCCAACATTGTGAAACCCCATCTCTACTATGAAATACAAAAATTAGCTGGGCATGGTGGCAGGCACCTATAATCCCAGCTACTCAGGAGGCTGAGGCAGGAGAATCGCTTGAACCCGGGAGGTGGAGGTTGCAGTGAGCCAAGTGAGGTAAGGTAAGGTAAAATGTAAGGTAAAAGGTAAGGTAAGGTAAGGTAAGGGGAAAAGCTAGAGGGTCTCAGGGGACCACTACCTTGGGTCAATGTCCTTATCTTTCCAACTGTTCACAAATTCGCTGTCACTCTGGGCTAGCTCGTCGCTGGGCATCATTAGTTCATCCTCTTCCTCATCGTTGAAGTTCCCACACACGCCACAGACCTGGGTGGGCAGAGTGGTTTTTCGGTGCTGGGGAAGCATGAAAGTTGTTTTTCTTTCTTTCTTTTTTGAGAGGGAGTTTTGCTCTTGTTGCCCAGGCTGGAGTGCAGTGGCACAATCTTGGCTCACTTCGACATCCACCTCCCTGGTTCAAGTGATTCTCCTGCCTCAGCCTCCCAAGTAGATGGGATTGCAGGTGCGCACCACCATGCCTGGCTAATTTTTTTTAATTATTATTTTTAGTAGAGATGGGGGTTTCACCATGTTGGCCAGGCTGGTCTCGAACTCCTGACCTCAGATGATCCACCTGCCTCAGCCTCCCAAAGTGCTGAGATTACAGGCGTGAGCCACCTCGCCCAGCTGAGGTGGTTTTTCCTGGGAACATCCTCATCCATCCTACACAGAAAGGCACACTCCTCTGCTGCCCTGCTCCATCCTGAGGAGTGGCCTCTTTGGGCAGGCAGGATGTGAACACTGCCTCCCACCCCTGCCACCCACCAGTCTTCCTGGTACTGCCTACCCTGTGAACAGAGCCAGATGTTTTCCTCACCTTTCCATAGTAGGTTGTGGGGATTTCAATCTCTAAGAGACGATTTCCATCAAACTTAACCTGCACGCCGATCTTGAAGTTAACAATAGTGTACATGCTGCTGGACTTGATGCTGACCCCGGGGATCTGGGAGATCGGGGGGAGGGTGACCTGTTTGCTGTTGATCTAAACAGAAGGGCAGTGACAGTGAGTAGGAGAAGGGACTGCAGTCCCCTCCCCCAGCACTCCCTCCCCAACCCCGGTCACCACACCCTACTCACCAGCACATGGTGGTCCTTCTGCAGGGTGACCTGGGCATCGTAGATGTCAATGTAGACCTCGTGAAGGTGGAAAGCCTCAGTCCCACCTTCCTCCTTCTCATGCTTTGCACTGATCTTGAAGAAGGGCAAGTCCATGGCGGGGTGGCACACTTTCACCAGGATGTGAGTGCAGGCGTCAGGGATAGAATGGTTACTGCCATCAAAGCTCACATAGTGGGACTCTCCTGGGAGCTGACACACTCCCATACCTGGGAGGACAGAGAGACAACAGGGCTATGGCCCTCCCTCTAGCAAGTACAGGGTCCCTGGGAAACCAGTCCTGGGTTCCCCTGCCTTCCAGAAAAGTGTCAAGACCCCAGGTCCGGCCATGCCCAGTGGCTCACACCTGTAATCCCAGCACTTTGGGACACCCAGGAGGACTGGTCTGAGACCAGCCTCATCGACATGGTGAAACCCCATCTCTACTTAAAAAATGCAGAAAAATTAGGGTGTGGTGAAGTGCACCTGTAATCCCAGCTACTTGGGAGGCTGAAGCAGGAGAATCACTTGAACCAGGGAGGTGGAGGTTGCAGTGGGCCGAGATTGTGCCGCTGCATCCAGCCTGAGCACCAGAGACTCTGTCTCAAAAAAAAAAAAAAAAGACCCTGGGGCCAGGGCTGGAAGGCATGAAGTTTATGGGTGGAGGGGAGCATGATTCTTTGGAGGAAGGATTATTATTTTTTTCTTTTTTGAGACACTGTCTCTCTCTGTCACCTGGGGTGGAATGCAGTGGCATGATAACAGCTCACTGCAGCCTCGAACTCCTGGGCTCAAGCGATCTTCCTACTTCAGCCTCCAGAATATCTGGGACTACAGGCATGAAGTACCCTATTCAACTAATTTTAAAACAACTTTTTTTTAAGAGACAGGTCTTCTTCTGTTACCCAGGCTGGAGTGCAGTGGCAAGATCATAGTGCACTGCAGACTCTAATTCCTGAGCTCAAGAGATCCTCCTACCTCAGCCTCCCAAGTAGCTAAGACTACAGGTGTGATATCTTTAATTTTTATTTTTAATTTTTTAGTTTTTATTTTTTGTAGAGATGGGGTCTTGCTATGTTGCCCAAGTTGGTCTTGAACTCTTGCCCTCAAGTGATCCCACCTCAGCTTCCCAAAGCACTGGGATTAAAGGCGTGAGCACCATGCCCAGCCTCCAGGGAAGGATGGATTTATTTATTTATTTAGAGATGGAGTTTTCTCTTGTCTCCCAGGCTGGAGTTCAATGGTGCAACCTCCACTCAATACAACCTCTGCCTCCTGGTTTCAAGGACTCTCCTGCCTCAACCTCTCGAGTAGGTGGGATTACAGGCACCCGCCACGGTGTTTGGCTAATTTTTGTATTTTTAGTAGAGATGGGGTTTAGCCATGTTGGCCATGTTGACTAGGCTGGTCTCAAACTCCCGGTCTCAATTGATCCACCTGGCTTGTCCTTCCAAAGTGCTGAGATTACAAGTGTGAGCCACCACATCCAGCCCCAGAAAGGATTTATAATACCCCATCTATGTTGGTGGCTGCTACAGGGGAACGTTGGGGTGAGTCCCGAGGCCCCCCTTCTCAGCAGTTGGAGGTCACCTTTCCCACCCGAAGCTCTTCATTACAGCAGAGTTACGAGCCAAAACCTGAATCCGAGTGCTACAGGCAGCAGGGAGTCTGCTGGGGAGTTGGGAGAGCTGGCCTCAGGGCTGTGGGGTCCCCCCCATCACCGTGGTCCTCTTACCCGAGGCCCGACAACGGAGCAGCCCATCCAGGGCCCAGCATATCTGGTTGGGTTTGCAGGTGCTTTGGAAGCAGGTGACGTTGTTGCGGATGGAGCAGGTGCAGAGCCTGGTGCAGGTGTTCTCTGTATACCAGCGCTCCCCCAACCTGTGGGCCACAGGCATTGGCAGAGCCAACAGAAACTTGGAATCGGGAGATGGGCTGATGCCCCGGTCAAAGCTGGCTGCAGCATCTGGCCTTCCTCCTCACCCGCAAGCATTGGCCAGCCCTGCCCCTCCCAGGTTCTGAGCCTTCCTCCTGCCTCTCCTGAGCTTGTCTTGACCCTAAACATGTGGACCTGGAAAAGGCAGGGCCCCTGCTAGCTGGCCTCTCACCGGGTGGTAGGAGCCCGCTGGGTCGGTGCAGCCACACTGGCCGAGAGGCACGCATGAGGTTCTGCTCAAGATGTAGCCTTTCTGACATTCCGCAGCCCTCAGCACAGGGCAGTGCTTTGGGGCAGTCCCTCGGGGAGTTTATGCTGCTGCAGGTGGCTGGGCAGGGGCTGGCACAGGGGCTGTAGCTGCTGCCAGGTGGGCATCTCATAGCTAAGGAAAATGAGAGCATTAGGAAGAGTTGGGGGGCATCTTCAGCTCCCAAACCTTAGGGCATCAAAAGCTCCTAGCAGTGGCCGGGCACGTGGCTCACGCCTGTAATCCCAGTACTTTGGGAGGTCGAGGCAGGCGGATCACCTGACGTCGGGAGTTTGAGACCAGGCTGGCCAATATGGTAAAAAACCATCTCTACTAAAAATATAAAAATTCGCTAGGTGTGGTGCGAATGCCTGTAGTCCCGGCTACTCAGGTGGCTGAGGCATGAGAATCGCTTGAACCTGGGAGGCAGAAATGACAATGAGGCGAGCAAGGTCAGACCACTCCACTCCAGCCTTGGTGACAGCGAGACTCTCAAAAACAAACAAACAAAAAACAGACATAAAATTTACCATTTTAACCATTTTTATTTATTCTTTTTTTTTTTTTTTTTTTTTAATTTTTTGAGATGGAGTCTCGAGCTTGTTGCCCAGGCTGGAGTGCAATGATGCGATCTTGGCTCACCGCAACCTCCCCCCTCCCGGGTTCGTGATTCTCCTGCCTCAGCCTCCTGAGTAGCTGGGACTACAGGCATGCACCGCCATGCCCGGTTAATTTTGTATTTTTTTTTTTTAGTAGAGATGGGGTTTCTCCATGTTGGTCAGGCTTGTTTTGAACTCTTGACCTTGGGTGATCTGCCCACCCTGACCTCCCAAAGTGCTAGGATTACAGGCGTGAGCCACTGCGCCTGGCCAAATTCCTTAATTTTTTTGTAGAGATGAGGATGTTGCTGTTGTTTCTCAGACTGGTCTTGAACTCCTTGACTCAAGTGATCCTCCTGCCTCAGCCTCTCAAATTTACCACAACTTCGAAGAAAAAAAAAGGAGTTCCTGGTTAAGAAAAGAAGGGAACAAGGCCAGCCCAGGTAAAAGCAGAAGGAGACATTAACCAAATAAAGGCAGAACTTTGGGGAAGGTGAGAACGCGATGGAGGGCCCTGGGAGATCCACAGAAGATGGAGCTGGGCTTGCAGAGAGGCTGGAATGGAGGATGGAGGAAGCAAAATGTGTCTACTGAGAGCCAGGCTGTGCAGAGAAGGGCAGAGGCACAGAATTTAGAGGAAGAAGCCGGGCGCAGTGGCTCACGCCTGTAATCCCAGCACCCTGGGAGGCCAAGGTGGTGGATCACGAGGTCAGGAGTTTGAGACCAGCCTGGCCAACATGGTGAAACCCTACGTCCCCTAAAAATACAACTAGCCAGGTGTGGTGGGGATGCCTGTAATCCCAGCTACTCGGGAGGCTGAGGTGGGAGAACTGCTTAAACACAGGAGGTGGAAGTTGCAGTGAGCGGCGATTACGCCACTGCACTCTAGCCTGGGCAACAGAGCGAGACTCCATCTCAAAAAGAAAAAGAATTTAGAGGAAGAAAGAGAGGGCAGGGCTCTGGAGGGTTCCTGCGGGCTGTGGGAATAGGTGGTCAGCTCACTCACGGCAGAAGGTTCTGTTCCGCCAGGCAGGGGCCTGGCCAGCCTGGGCACACAGGGACGCGTAGGCCTGCAGGGAGTGGCACAGGGCTGTGGTGTCTCCCTTGGTCCCACACTGGCCTTGCACGCAACTGGCGAAGATGGACTGAGGGGGACACCACCTGATGACACTGAGAGAAGGGTCCTGCAGGAAAAGAGAAGGCAGGTGAGCCAGCAGAGGGGCCAGGAAGGAGCAGGGCCATGTGGCTTCCCTGGGGCTGACTGGACATCCACTTCAATCGAAACCTGGATTTTCCTGCCAGGCACAGTGGCTCACACCTGTAATGCCAGCACTTTGGGAGGCCAAGGTGGGCAGATCACTTGAGGTCAGGAGGTCAAGACTCACCTGACCAACATATCAAAATCCAATCTCTACTAAAAATACAAAAATTAGGGGGGCATGGTGGCGTGCGCCTGTACTCCAGGCTACTCGGGAGGTTGAGGCAGGAGAAGTTCTTCAATCTGGGAGGCAAAGGTGGCAGTGAGCTGAGATTGCACCATTGCACTCCAGCCTAGGTAACAGAGCGAGACTCTGCCTCAAAACAAACAAAGAAACCCTAGATTTTCCAGCCTGGGCAACACAGTGAAACTCTGTCTCTATAAAAAATATGAAAATTAGTCAAGCATGGTGGCGCACACCTATAACCCCCTACTCGGGAGGCTGAGGCAGTAGAATGAGCTATGATTGTGCCACTGCACTCCAACCTAGGCGACAGAGTAAGACCCTGTCTCAATAAAAACAAAACAAACAAACAAAACCCAGATTTGTGTGGTGGCTCCGGCCTGTAACCTCGGCACTTTAGGAGGGCAAAGTGGGAGAATCACTTGAGCCCAGGAGTTCAAGACCAGCCGGGGCAGCATAGCACGTCCCCATCTGCACAAAATATTAAAAACTTAGTTCACTTCATGCACTTTGAAGAAAAAAAAATTAGGCCAGGCACAGTGGCTCACGTCTGTAATCCCAGCACTTTGGGAGGCCAAGGCAGGCAGATCATTTGAGGACACGCGTTCAAGAGTAGCCTGGCCAACATGGTGAAACCCTGTCTCTACTAAAAATACAAAAATTAGCTGCGTGTGGTGGCACAGGCCTGTAATCCCAGCTACTCGGGAACCTGAGGTGGGAGAATAGCTTGAACCCAAGAGGCAGAGGTTGCAGTGAGCCAAGATTGCGCCATTGCACTACAGCCTGGGTAACAGAGCTAGACTCTTGTCTCAAAAAAACAAAAACGAAAACATGCTGGGCATGGTGGTGCGTGCCTGTGTTCCCAGCTACTCCAAAGGCTGAGGCAGGAGGACTACTTGACCCAGGAGTTCAAGCCTGCAGTGAGCTCTGATCATACCATTGCATTCCAGCCTGGGCGACAGAGTGAGACCTTGTCTCTAAAAAACAAGAAAAAAGAAAAAACAGCCAGGTGTGGTGGCTCATCATGCCTGTCATCCCAACTACTTGGGAGGCTGAGGTGGGAGGATCCCTTGAGGTCCATAGTTCCAGACCAGCCTGGGCTACGTAGTGAGACTCCTCCATCTCTATTAAAACATTTAAAATACAAAAAAGAAAAGGCAGGGTGTGGTGACTCACACCTGTAATCCCAGCACTTTGGGAGGCCAAGGTGGAAGGTCACAAGGTCAGGAGTTCAAGACCAACCTGGCCAATATGCTGAAACCCCAACTACTAAAAATATAAAAATTAGCCGGGCATGGTGGCGCACACCTGTAGTCCCAGCTACTTAGGAGGCTGAGGCAGGAGAATGGCTTTAACCCGGGAGGCGGAGATTGCAGTAAGCCGAGATTGCGCCACTGCACTCCAGCCTAGGTGACAGAGCAAGACTCCATGTAAAAAAAAAAAAAAAAATCCCAGATTTATCTACTGCCTAAGACACAAAGACAGACCAGTCAGTCATAGGTTCCAAGAAGGTGACCGCTGGTTGGCCCTGTGTTCCCATTTGCCTTCCTCATGCCTTACCGTTTCTGGTCTTGTTTCTCCCTCCCTGACCAGACTCCCTCCCCGGCCTCCTGTCCTTCAGGGAGGAAAAAGGGCCAGCAGGGACATGTCTTACCCTGAGGGTTTATTAAGATCACACAATTCTTGCTCCAGGCGTCTGCCATGCTGTTCTCCTGGCAGCTAGAGGGCTTGCCACCCACAGGGAAGCAGCTGAATGAGGAGAGGATACAAACTGAGGGCTACAGGCTGGGCGCGGTGGCTCATGCTTGTAATGCCAGCACTTCAGGAGGCCAAGGCAGGAGAACTGCTTGAGACCAGGAGTTCAAGACCAGCCTGGGCAACATAGTGAGATCCCATCTCTACACAAATTTTTTTTTATTGTACTTTAAGTTCTGGGGTACATGTGCAGAACATGCAAGTTTGTTACATAGTTATACACGTGCCAAGGTGGTTGGCAGCGTCCATCACCCCATCATCTACATTAGGTATTTCTCCTAATGCTATCCTTACCCCAGTCCCCAACCCCTGATCCCATCTCTACACAAAATTTTTAAAAATTAGCCAAACTACAGCTTGGCATGGTGGCTCATGCCTGTAATCCCAGCACTTTGGGAGGCCAAGGTGGGTGAATCACGAGGTCACAAGTTCGAGACCAGCCTGACCAACATGGTGAAACCCCTGTCTCTACTAAAAATTCAAAAATTAGCTTGGCGTGGTGGCACATGCCTATCATTTCAGCTATTCAGGAGAATGAGGCAAGAGAATCGCTTGAACCCAGGAGAAGAGGTTGTGGTGAGCCAAGATCTCACCACTGCACTCCAGCCTGAGCAACAGAGCAAGACTCTGTCTCAAAGGAAAAAAAAATTAGCCAGGTGTGGTGGCATGTGCCTGTAGTCCCAGCTACTTGGGAGGCTGTGGTGGGAGGATGGCTTGAGCCCAGCAGTTGGGAGGCTCCAGTGAGCTATGACTGCACCACTGCCCTCTAGCCTGGGCGACAGAGCAAGACCCTGTCTCAAAGAAAAGACTGAGGGCCTGAGGAACTGTCTCCCAAACCAAAACAAAAGTGGACAGGGGCTGGGCACAGTTGCTCTCACCTGTAATCCCAGCATTTTGGGAGGCCAAGGCGGGCGGATCACCTGAGGTCAGGAGTTCGAGACCAGCCTGGCCAATACGGTGAGTCCGCATCTCTAGTAAAAATACAAAAACTAGCTGGGTGTGGTGGCGCGCGCCCGTAATCCCAGCTACTCAGGAGGCTGAGGCAGGAGAATCACTTGAATCTGGTCAGCTGAGATCACACCACTGCACTCCAACCTGGGTGACAGAGCAAGACTCTGCCTCAAACACAACAGAACAAAACAAAACAAAAAGGGGACAGGTACAGAAAGGGACGCAGGAGAAGAGGACAAAATGGTGCCCTCCAGTAGGAAGGCCAGGAGACACAGCAGGAAGGAAAAAGGCTAGACCTCAGGGTGGACTTCCCAAGTGGGTCCTCCAAAGGGATCACTAAACATGAGAGAAATCAGCAGGCGTGGGTGTGGGACGTCAGAACAACTGCTTACCAACTCATATCTCAGCAAGACTAAACGGGAGAGACTGGCCGGTTTCTGCCAGTAGGGAGGTACCGCACGGAGGGAGAGGGGACACACAGAGGACACTTCCAAGCTTCCCCCCCAAGGCCCTTCCCCAGGCCCAGCTCCTCCTGCCTGGCTCCCCCACCCCCAGCTCACCCAGGTTCAGAGGATTCGGGTAACTTCCAGGCCGCCCCCAGCTGCACGGAATCGCCAGCAAACTTCCTATCGGGGAGCAGGTTGTCATCCAAGCTGTTGCTGTTGTAGTTCCCTGGATGAGGGAATCATTAAGACAGGCAACAAGGGACCCTCCAGTGGGTCAGGCCCCAGGGCCACCATCCTCCTAACCAGAAGAGGCATCCTCACTCTTCACTCTACATAGCAAGGTCAACTCTTTCTATTTATTTATTTATTTTTGAGACAGAGTCTCACTCTCTCACCAAGGCTGGAGTGCAGTGATGTGGTCTTAGCTCACTGCAACTTCAGCCTCCTGGGTTCAAGCGATTCTCCTGTCTCAGCCTCCCAAGTAGCTGGGACTACAGGCGTGTGCCACCACACCTGGCTCATTTTTCTATTTTTGGTAAAGATGGGATATCACTATGTTGGCCAGGCTGGTCTCAAACTCCTGATCTCATGATCCACCCGCCTCAGCCTCCCAAAGTGCTGGGATTACAGGCCTGAGCCACTGTTCCTGGACTTTTTTCTTCTTCTTTTTTGAGATAGGAGTCTTGCTCTGTCACCCAGGCTGGAGTGCAGTGGCGCAATCTGAGCTCACTGCAACCCCTGTCTCCTGGGTTCAAACAATTCTCCTGTCTCAGCCTCCTGAGTAGCTGGGATTATAGGCATGTACCACCACACCTGGCTAAATTTTGTATTTTTAGTAGAGATGAAGTTTCACCATGTTGGCCAGGCTGGTCTCGAACTCCTGACCTCGGGTGAGCTACCCTCCTTGGGCTCTCAAACGACTGCATTTACAGGCTTGAGCCACCGCCCCCCACCCCTTTGTGTGTCTTCATCTCCATCTTCTCTTAACACCTACCTTCACGCCTAATGTCCTCAGTCAGTTAACAAGCACTTAGAAGGCCAGGCATGGTGGCTCATGCCTGTAATCCCAGCACTCTGGGAGGCTGAGGTGGGTGGATCACCTGAGGTTGGGAGTTCAAGACCAGCCTGACCAACATGAAGAAATCCCGTCTCTACTAAAAATACAAAAAATTAGCTGGGCATGGTGACATGCCTATAATCCCAGTTACTCGGGAGGCTGAGGCAGGAGAATCGCTTGAACCCAGGAGGCGGAGGTTGCAGTGAGCTGAGATCGTGCCATTGCACCCCAGCCTGGGCAACAAGAGCGAAACTCCGCCTCAAAAAAAAAAAAAAGAAAAAAAACAAGCATTTAGAACACCTCACAGAGATGTGGGGGGAACTGGGACCAGGTCATACTCCTACTCATTGTCCCAGGTTTCCCTGCAGGTGCCCAGGAAGCTCACCGCACAGCCCGCAGAGCTGGCCGCCATAGGAGGAGGGGACTGTCACTTCAACCAAGTGGCTCCCATCGTAGCGAACCTGGAGCCCAAAGTTCGTGTAGAGGAGAACAAAGGAGCTGCTGAGCCTTATGGTCACCTGGCCTCGTGCAGGCCACACAGGTAGGGCCACCTGATGGCCATTCAGCTGCAGAGGCAGGGAGGACGTAGAAAGGAGAGTCAAGAAGGAACTCGGGATAAAGACAAGGACAGGGGCTCACTCCTGCAATCCCAGCACTTTGAGAGGCCAAGGCGGGAGGATCGCTTGAGGCCAGGATTTCGAGATCAGCCTGGGCAACATGGAGAAACCCTGTCTCTACAAAAATTTTAAAAAATTAGCCGTGCATGGTGGTACATGTCTGTAGTTCCAGCTACTTGGGAGGCCGAGTCAGGAGGATCACTTGAGCCCAAGGGGTCAAGGCTGCAGTGAGCTGTGACTGCACCACTGTACTCCAGCCTGGGTGACAGAGCGAGACCCTGTCTCAAAATTTAAAAAAAAAAAAAAAAAAGGACGAGGGCAAACAACTGAGAGCAGGAGGGGCTGGTGCGGGTCAGTATTTCACACAGGGAGGAGGGGGTGCAAGGAAAAGGGTCTGGGTCAGCTGCAGGTGCCTCCCAGGTATTCCAAGGAGCCAGAGAGGTGGGCATGTGGGCAAGGAGGGGCCCAGGAGAGAAGCAGACAGGCTAGGTGTTCAGGGTCCAGGAGGCAGGAGGAAGACACATACCACAACCTTGCGGCCTCTGAGCAGTGAGATGCTGAGGTCAAACACCGTCACATGGACGGCTTTGACGTAGGAGACCTCCAAGTTCCCCCCGCGGTTCTCGTTGGTGGCGCTCACAACAAAATAGTTGTCTTGGGACCTGGACCAGCAAGGCCGGGTTAGGACATAGGTGCAGGTGCCCATGAAGTGGTGCAGGGCTCCGTCAAAGGTCAGGTAGTGGGGGGTCACCCGAGGCCATGCAGGTGGCGGCACCTTCGAGGAGAAGATGGAGTTCACAGTCTCACTGCTTCATGCCCTGGAAGCTCTGACTCAGAGCTGCCATCCTGGCGAGGCCACAGTGGCGTGGTCCCCCACGGCCCACCCACAGACGTGGTGTTTCCCTAGGAAGTGTGGTTGGCTTGGCTTGGAGGTGCCGAAGGAAGCACTGCCGTCCCCAACCTCACCCTCTGGGTCCTTGAAAATGCCGCCCACTCCCAGGCCCTGGTGGAGACTCAGCTGTCTCGGGAAACTGCTTTGGGCATGACCCATCACCTTGCCTGGGGTTGCCTGGGCAGCCCCCGGCTCACCTTCCACCCTGACGGCTCACCTTGGGCATGGCAGCCATAGACGCCATCCTGTTGGCCACAGAACTCCTGGGCCTTACACCTCCAGGGCTGACAGCGAATTCTGTTGTTGCTTTCACAGACGCACAGCTCTTTGCAGCCCGGCTTATACCACTGCTCCCCTGCCTGAGGTAAGACAGCAGGAAAGGAAGAGAAAGTGTTTTTTGTTTGTTTCTTTTTGAGACGGAGTCTTGCTCTGTCGACCAGACTGGAGTGCCGTGGCACAATCTTGGCTCACTGCAACCTCTGCCTCCCAGGTTCAAGCAATTCTCCTGCTTCAGCCTCCCAAGTAGCTGGGATTACAGGTACCCATCACCACGCCCGGCTAATTTTTGTGTTTTTAATAGAGATGGGGTTTCACCATGTTGGCCAGGCTGGTCTCGAGCTCCAGACCTCAGGTGATCCGCCCACCTCGGCCTCCCAAAGTGCTGGGATTACAAGTGTGAGCCACCATGCCCAACAAGGTTTTTTTTTTTCCCAGATCTGACACCAGAGCCCACCAGAGCTGTTCAGATCACTAGCAAATCACGGGGAGACATCCTCTCTTCCAGAAGCTCCGAGATTCGCTGCAAAAGCTCAGCATCCATTCACTGTTTCAGTCACTCCATCATTTCTGTGTCTGTTCATCGTTTCAGCCAAAACTGATCTATCTGAGGCCAGGTGTGGTGGCTTACGCCTGTAATCCCAGCACTTTGGGAGGCCAAGACAGGCAGATCATTTCAGGTCAGGAGTTTGAGACCAACCTGGCCAACATGGAGAAACCCCATCTGTACTAAAAATACAAAAATGAGCCTGGTACGGTGGTGCATGCCTGTAATCCCAGATATTCAGGGGCTGAGGTGGGAGAACCACTTGAACTTGGGAGGCAGAGGTTGCAGTGAGGCAGAGGTTGCGCCACCGCACTCCAGCCTGGGTGACAGTTGCACTCAAAAAAAAAAAAAAAAAAAAGAAAAGAAAAGAAAGAAAGAGGCTGGGTGCAGTAGCTTACGCCTGTAATCCCAGCACGTTAGGAGGCTGAGGTGGCTAGATCATGAGGTCAAGAGATCAAGACCATTCTGGCCAACATGGTGAAACCTCTCCTTCTCTACCAAAAACACAAAATTTAGCTAGGTGTGGTGGCGTGTGCCTGTAGTCCCAGCTACTCGGGAGACTGAGGCAGGAGAATCACTTGAACCCAGGAGGCGGAGGTTGCAGTGAGCCAAGACCATGCCACTGTGCTTTAGCCTGGCAACAGAGCAAGACTCCGTTTCAAACAAAAAAGAAAAAGAAAAGAAAAGATAGAGCCTGCAGGGGGTGTGACAGCAGGGAGCAGGCCCTTTCTGGCTGCAGGGCTGAGAGGTCCACGCAGCCACTCACCTTGAAGTAGCTGCCTGCGCGGTAGAGGCACCCACACTGGGAGCGAGGCACGCACTCGAGGCCGCTGAGGACGAAGCCCGGATTGCATTCACAGGCCTCCACACATCGGTCTGAGCAGAACATGCCAGAGAATCCTGAATGGCAGGTGTCAGGGCATGGCTTGGCACACAGGGAGTACCTGCTGTTGGGCGGGCAGGCCATTGCTGGTGGAGGGGAGAAGCTTGGGTGAGAAGGAGACCAACAAGCCACAGGGCTGGGTGGGAAACAGGAAGGACAGGCCCCAGCTCCAGGCTTCTGGCCAATCTCGAGAAGACAGAGTAACTGCGAAAAGCTTCCCCAAGGAGCCTGGCTGGCAGGAGCAGATGGACCCATCACTCACCACTGGCAGCGCTGCTGTGTAGACATGCCCCAGGTGAGCTGTTGGCCTGCAGGGAACTGGGGCCACCTGTGAGGTCTGATTCAGGGTATAGACCTGCCCTAAACAGCTTCCTCAAAGAGCTGGGCCACACCAGGAGCTGGGGAGGCAGCCTTGTCGCCTCCCCTGCCTTGGGACTGTACCATGTGCCCACATGTGATGACCTGGGCTACACAGAAACACTTAAAAAACAAAAAGAGTCTCACTCTGGCCCAGGCTAGAGTGTGGTGGCATGATCTCAGCTTACTGCGACCTCCACCTCCTGGGTTCAAGCGATTCTCCTGCCTCAGCCTCCTGAGTAGCTGGGATTACAGGCGCCAACCTCCACGCCCAGCTAATTTTTATATTTTTATTTATTTATTCTATTTATTTATTATTTGAGATGAAGTCTCACTCTGTCACCCAGGCTGGAGTGTAGTGGCGCGATCTCGGCTCACTGCAAGCTCCACCTCCTGGGTTCAAGTGATTCTCCTGCCTCAGCCTCCAGAGTAGCTGGGATTACAGGTATACGCACCAATGCCCAGCTAATTTTTGTATTTTTAGTAGAGACGGGGTTTCGCCATGTTGGCCAGGCTGGTCTCGAACGTCTGACCTCAAGTGATCCACCTTTCTCAGCCTCCCAAAGTGCTGGGATTTCAGGCCTGAGCCACCATGTCCGGCCTCTCCCCTGCTTTTGGCACAACTCACGGCAGAACTGGGGTTCCCTCCAGGGCTTCACGGCGTAGCCCGCATCCTGGCAGGCAGTGGTCATGGTAGACATGTGTGTGCACAGCAGCTGCTGCAGTCCCTGGAAGTTGCACATATCAAACACACAGCTGTCGAAGAAGGAGGTGGCCTTCATGTGCAGCAGGCACGTCCTGAGGGGAGAGACCAAGTCAGGGGGAATGGGGCGGGTGGGGACAGAGCCTTGGAGGACCCCAGGTGCCAAGCAGCACCCCCGTGCGACCCTGCCTGCCCTCCTTCATACTCAAACGGGCCACGGGTGTCAACCAGCCGTCCACAGAAACTTGGCCCCAACATGCTGCTCTGCAGGGATGAATCACAAGACGGGGGATTGACCACCTGGTTCTTCTGACACCTGCAAGAGACCCACCCCCCAAATGCCCTAAGGACAAAGGCTCGCTTCCAGCTCAGCCCTAACCCAGCAGGCAGCAAGGCTGGCAGGCCAGGAAACCCCTCCCAGAGGATGTTTGAACACTGATCCCTGGCCAGGCACTGTGGAAGGCTGACGCAGGGAGAATGGCTTGAGCTCAGGAGTCCCAGGCCAGCCTGGGTAACTCAGTGAGATCCTATTTCTACAAAAATAAATATGAAATTAGCTGGGTTTGGTGGTGTATGTCCATAGTCCCAGCTACTCAGGAGGCTGAGGTGGGAGGATCACTTGAGCCCAGGAGTTGGAGGCTGCTGTGAGTTGTGATTGCACCACTGCACTCCAACCTGGGCAACAGAGCAAGACCCTGTCTCTAAAAACAAATAAACAAAAAAAAGAATACTGAGCAACTGAAACAACCTGAAGTCTCCAGGAGAAAGGGGCAATACCAATCATTTTTTAAAGGGAGGGCCCAGGCTGGGTGTGGTGGCTCATGCCTGTAATCCTAGCACTTTGGGAGGCCAAGGCGGGCAGATCACCTGAGGTTAGGAGTTTAAGACCAGCCTGACCAACATGGAGAAACCCTGTCTCTACTAAAAATACAAAAGTTGCTGGGTGTAGTGGCGCATGCCTGTAATCCCAGCTAATTGGGAGACTGAGGCTGGAGAATCGCTTGAACTCGGGAGGCGGAGGTTGCAGTGAGCCGAGATCACGCCATTGCACTCCAGCCTGGGCAACAAGAGCAAAACTCCCTTTCAAAAAAAAAAAAAAGAGAGAGAGAGAGTACCAGGAAGGGGACGGGACCCTCCCAGGGCCCCGTGTGAGGGCTCCTTGCTCACCCCCTGGTCCTCGTCCTCGTCCGTCTCCCAGCTGTTCCCCAGCTCCTCCCTGTCTGCTGTTGGGCTGCCATCCGACTTCAGGTTGTCATTGTCACTGCTGCCATCATAGTTTCCACACAAACCACAGAGTTTACCAGAGTAGGTGCTGGGGGAATGGGAAAGAAGCTGGCATTAATGGAAAGAAGGAGCCTCGGTCCTTGAGGGGCAGTGGCAGAGAAGGCAAGGAGCTGGCGTCCCAAAGCAGAGGGCATGAGGAGGATGAAGAGGTGCGGAGCTGGACAAGAGGACCCCATGGCCTCCCCCGAGCCTCCTTCCCCTGTTCATTGTCCAGCCACAGCAAACCCCTTGCTGGCCCTAAAACACTCCTGCCTTATTTATTTATTTTTATTTTATTTTATTTTATTTTTTAATGGAGTCTCTGTTACCCAGGCTAGAGGGGCGGTGGCGCGATCTCGGCTCACTGCAACCTCCGCCTCCCAGGTTCTAGCGATTCTCCTGTCTCAGACTCCTGAGCAGCTGGGATTACAGGCACGAACCACCACGCCCAGATAATTTTTTGTATTTTTACTATAGACGGGGTTTCACCGTGTTTGCCAGGCTGGTCTCAAACTCCTGGCCTCAGATGGTCTGCCTGCCTCGGTCTCCCAAAGTGCTAGGATCGCAGGTGTCAGCCATCTTGCCTGGCCAAATTATTTATTTATTTATTTATTTATTTATTTATTTTAGAGATAGGGTCACCCTCTGTGGCTCAGGCTGAAGTGCAGTGATGTGATCAGCTCACTGCAGCCTCCAACTTCTGAGCTCAAATGATCCTCCCTTCAGCCTCCTGAGTAGCTGAGACTACAGGTGTGTACCACCATGACCAGCTAATTTTTTTTTAAGAGATAGGATCTCACTACATTGTCCAGGCAGGTCCAGAACTCCTGGGTTCAAGCGATCCTCTTGCCTCGGCCTTCCAACATACTGAGATTATAGATGCAGGCCACTATGCCTGGCTAATGGTTAAATTTTTTTGTAGAGATAGGGTCTCACTGTGTTGCCCAGGCTGGTGTGGAATGCCTGGCCCCAAGGGATTCTCCCACCTGGGCCTCCCAGAGTGTGGGGCTACAGGCAGGAACCCCTGCACCCACTCTCTATGAAGTATTTCTATAAAGTCTCTTTTACCAGGCGCAGTGGCTCATACCTGTAATCCCAAGACTTTGGGGAGACTGAAGCACGAGGATAACCTGAGGTCAGGAGTTCAAGATCACCCTGGACAACATGGCAAAACCCTGTCTCTACTAAAAATACAAAAATCAGCCAGGTGTGGTGGCATGCGCCTGTAATCCCAGGTACCCAGGAGGCTGAGGCAAGAGAATCAATAGAACCCAGGGGGCAGAGGCTGCAGTGAGCTGAGATGGTGCCACCACACTCCAGCCTGGGTGACAGAGCAAGACTCTATCTCAAAAAAATAAATAAATAAATAAAAATAAAAATACAAAATTTAGCTGGGTGTGGTGGTGCCTGCAATCCCACCTACTTGGGAGGCTGAGGCATGAGAATCACTTGAACCCGGGAGGTGGAGGTTGCAGTGAGCCGAGATCATACCATTGCACTCCAGCCTGGGCAGCAGAGCAAGACCCTGTCTCAAAAAAAAAAAAAAAAAAAAAAAAAAGTCTTTCCGTTGTTTTGTCCATCCGGGGGAGCCACTCTTCCTTCAAGAATGGGACCAAGTGACTGCCCTTTTGAAAGCCTCCAGAGCTCACTAGTGCCTCCTTCTAGCACGTTCCCAAAGCATGTACATCCATCCTACTACCTATCATCTGCCCCAAAACCATTTTCTCCTTCTCCTGGTCCAAAGGAAGCCCTGTCACTTAAGCAGGGTGCTTCCCACCCATCGGGAGATGCATCAGTGATCAAGTAGTGGTGCCAGGGATGGAAGGGGGAGTGGGCGGGGCAGAGAGCGGAAAGAAGAGGCAGCAGGAAGAAGTGGCAGCTGCCTGGCCGGGATACCGCCTCACCTGGACACAGTCACATACAGCTGCTGGTCACCATCCCATCTCACCCGCAAACCGAACTCCGTCTGCAGCTCCACAAATCGCCCACTTGCACTCAGGAAGACGCCTTTGGAGGGTATGGCTGGGAGGGTAACTCGCTGACCCCCAACCTGCAAGGCAGGGCAGAGGCAAGAGACAGAGAGACAGATCCGGGGGGTCAGGAGGACCCCAGTAGACTTCCATTTCCATGGCTGGAAGGCAGGCACCATCCCCAGCGGCCTAACAATCTCATCCACCAGGAGTGGACTGGAGCTTCCCCACCACCGTTTTGTTGTTTCTGTTTTTGTAAGAGACAGGGTCTTACTATGTTGCCCAGGCTGGAGTGCAATGGTGCAATCGTAGCTCACTGCATCCTCGGCCTCCCAGGCTCCAGCAATCCTCCCACCTCAGCCTCTGGAGTAGAGGGGACCACAGGCAAGTGCCACCACACCAGGCTAATTTTTTCTATTTGTTAAAAGACAGGGTCTTTCGATATTGCCCAGGCTGGCCTCAAACTCCCGGCCTCATGCAATCCTCCCACTTTAGCTTCCTGAAGAGCTGGGATTGCAGGCCACTGTCTTGCTCAATCCCATCCGTGGAAGGGTTCTGGGCCTGGAAGGCTGGCCAGGACACACAGTCAGACCCTGCAAGGGTGGTGGGGGTAGAATGGGGCTCACCAGAGTTCGTCTGCCCTTGAGCAGGGTGACGGTGGTCTCGGGCAGGGTCACGTAGACTTTACTCAGGCAGGACACGCCTTCCAGTCCCTGCTCCTTATTCTTGGCTGTCACCCTGAAGAATGGGTCTGGGTGGGGGAGAGGAATGAAGAGAGCCCAGTGGCTCATTTCTGAACATCCGCCATGAGCAGTTCCCTGAGCTCAGCGTCGCAGGAATAGATGGGGGCCACAGCCACACCAGCCCCAAAGTCCGGTAAGGGAGGCCAGACCCACATGGGAGCAGACCACGACTGCCTCTTCCAGAAGAGCCTGCGACTGCCGCATGTCCATCTCCGCTGAGTGGCTGAACATCTTCCAGGGCGTTTGTGCTCCCTAACCACTGCCTTCTTTTTTTAAACTTTATGTATGTATGTATGTATGTACATATATTTTTACACAGTGTCTCGCTTTGCTACCCGGTTGGAGTGCAATGGTGCGATCATAGCTCACTGCAGCCTCCAACTCTTGTGCTCAAGTGATCCTCCTGCCTCAGCCTCCCAAGTAGCTGGGACTATAGGTGTGTTCCACCACACCTGGCTGATTATTTATTTATTTATTGAGATGGAGTTTCGCTCTTGTTACCCAGCTGGAATGCAGTGACTCTATCTTGGCTCACTGCAACCTCCGCCTCCCGGGTTCAAGCAATTCTCCTGCCTCAGCCTCCTGAGTAGCTGGGATTACAGGCGCCCGTCACCATGGCCGGCTAATTTTTTATACTTTTAGTAGAGACAAGAGTTTGGCCATGTTGACCAAACTGGTCTTGAACTCCTTATCTCAGGTGATCCACCCACCTCAGCCTCCCAAAGTGCTGGGATTACAAGCTTGAGCCACTGTGCCCGGCCTGATTTTTAATTTTCTTTTTTTCATGGAGATGAGGTCTTGCTATGTTGCCCAGACTGGTCTCAAACTTCTGGGCTCAAGCAATCCTCCTGCCTCAGCCTCCCAAAGTATAGCAGTACCAGTGTGAGCCACTGTGCCTGGCCTTCAAACCTCACCTTACAGAAGAACTTGTTCCTATGTTGCCTCTTCCCCCATCTGCACCCTGCCCCTTCCTGCCACCCACCGTGCCCCCATGCCCAGCAGTGCTGCCCACAGACCCTTCCCCCAGGCTGTGGTGGCGTCTCCAGGGCCTACCTGTCGAGTTGCCACAGGGCTGGGCCAAGATGTAAGTGCACCTGCCCATGAAGCCAAAGTGCCTCCCGTCAAAGGTGACATAATGAGGGTCTCCGTACACCAAGCAGGTGGCAGTGCCTGCTGGGAGAGGAAAGGAGAACAGGCGAAGCTGCTTCTGCGGCCCCTCCAGGGACCCCGAGCGGTGGCCCACCCGCTGCCCAGTAGCAGGTCCCTATTCCTCTGCTCAAGCGAGAGACTGGGGTCCTGGCGTCACATCCACTCCGACAGGCTGGTAGGCAGGGACAGCATGGGGAGGGCTCTCACCGTAGGGGTGGCATCCGTACTGGCCATTTTTAAGCTGGCACACGGTGTGTGTTCCGCACTGAGAGATCTGGCACTCGACCTGACTGCCCGGCCAGCATCGGCAACGTTCTGTGCAGTTGGGGCTGAACCACTGTGCCCCAGGCTGGGAGAAAGGAATCTGAGGTCACATGATCACACAGCTCTTAGAGTCCTCCCTTTTCCCTTTTCATTCTTTTTTTCTTATATTTGAGATGGAGTCTCGCTCTGTCGCCCAGGCTGGAATGCAGTGGCACGATCTCGGCTCACTGCGACCTCCACCTCCCGGGCTCCAGTGAGCCTCCTGCCTCAGCCTCCCGAGAAGCTGGGACTACAGGTGTACGGTACCACATGGGGCTAATTTTTTGTATTTTTTGTAGAGATAGGGTTTCTCCATGTTGTCCGGGATGGTCTCAAACTCCTGACCTCAGGTGATCCGCCTGCCTCAGCTTCCCAAAGTGCTTGGATTACAGGCGTGAGCCACCATGCCTGGCCTTTTCTTTCTTTTCTTTTTTTTTTTTTTTTTTGAGATGGAGTCTCACTCTGTCACCCAGGCTGGAGGGCAATGGTGCGATCTCAGCTCACTACAATCTCTGCCTCTCAGATTCAAGTAATTCTCGTGCCTTAGCCTCCCAAGTAGCTGGGATTACAGGCACTCACCACCACGCCCAGCTAATTTTTGTACTTTTAGTGGAGACGCGGTTTCACCATGTTGGCCAGGCTGGTCTCGAACTCCTGACCTCAGGTGATCTACCCACCCTGGACTCCCAAAGTGCTGGGATTATAGGCGTGAGCCACTGCGCCTGGCTGTTCTCCCTTTCCCTCTGCCGTGCTCGGGAAAGAGGCTGCTTTCCCATGCAGACCTGACCTTCCTCATGTGATTCCTCTCCCCACCACCCTACCTGATATTCCTACCACCACAGCTCATTTGCAGGTGCTTTTCTCTCCCTCAAAATGCTCTTCTCTCCTCCCACTTTTTTTTTTTTTTTTTTTTGAGAGACAGGGTCTCACTTCGTTGCCCAGGCTGGAGTGCAGTGGCACAATCATGGCTCGCTGCAGCCTTGATCCCTGGGCTAAAACCATCCTCCCACCTCAACTCCCAAGTATCTGGGACTACGGGTGCACTCCACCATGGCTGACTTTTTTTTTAAATGTGTTTTAGAAATGGAGTCTTGCTATGTTGCCTAGGCTGTCGTTGAACTCCTGAGCTCAAGTGATCCTCCCACCTAGGCCTCCCAAAGTGCTGAGATTACAGGTGGGAGCCACTGCACACAGCCTTATATCTGTTTTTTTTTTTTTTTTTTTTTTGAGACGGAATCTCGATCTGTTGTCCAGGCTGGAGTGAACTGGTGCAATCTTGGCTCACTGCAACCTCCATCTCCCAGGTTCAAGTCATTCTCATGCCTCAGCCTGCCAAGCAGCTGGAGTTACAGGTGCCCACCACCATGCCTGACTAATTTTTGTATTTTTAGTAGAGATGGGGTTTTGCCATGTTGGCCAGGCTGGTCTCAAACTCCTGACCTCAGGTGATCTGCCCACCTCGGCCTCCCAAAGTACTGGGATTACAGCCATGAGCCACCTCGCCCAGCCAATGTCTGTCTTTACCCAACATCTTAGCCCTTCCATGAGCACTCTCATTCAATAAAACTTGCTGAATCAAGGAGTAAACCAAGACCCCATGTGTCTGTCTGAATCTGAGAGCAATATGAGGGCTAGGAGCATGACCTATTCATGGTGACCCCAATGCCAGGAGAGTAGAAGGTATGAAGTAGCCTGGGTGTGGCGGCTCACAGCTGTAATCCCGGCACTTTGGGAGGCCGAGGTGGGAGAACGGGTTGAGCCCAGGAGCTCAAGACCAGTCTACCAACATGGCAAAACCTCGTCTCCACAAAACAAAACAAAAATCTTTGTAAAAAGTACTAAATAAACATTTGTTGAATGCATAAATCAACCTATCAGAAGTGAATACATGCCTTTCAGAGCAGGGGGAAGAGATTCTTCGTGCCTTTGACAGATCTTTCTGCTCAGGGTGTGGCTGAAGCTAATCTCAGTAGCAACTCAGATAGACCCAGGAGACTGGTTAAAGGGGGCCGGGGAAGGAAATAATAGTCCCAAAAGAGACACACAGAGGCTCTGATGTCAGTGAGACGAACACCTGGAGCTAAGAGGCACTGGACATTAATGAATAGCTTCATGCATTTTTTTTTCTTTTTTTAGACAGTGTCTCACTACGCTGCCCAGGCTGGAGTACAGTGGTACAATCCTAGCTCACTGTAGCCTCAAACTCCTGGGCTCAAGCAATCCCTCCACTTCGGCCTCCTAAAGTGTTGGGATTACAGGTATGAGTCACCACGCCAGGCTTTTTAATGCACTTTTAATTAGTAGGTTACATGTATTTATCACAAGATGCTAATGATAATAATACTTATTAAGTAATTGCAAGAGTCAGGACCTAATTTCATCCTTAAAATAATCTGACATGAGGTAGAAAATCTTACTGTGTACACTTTATAAACATGGAAACAACATTTAAAGAGGCAAAGGAACGTGCCCAGCCAGGCACGGGATCTTACGCTTATAATCCCAGCACTTTGGGAGGCTGAGGCAGGAGGATTGTTTGAACTCCGGATTTTGAGACCAGCCCAGAAAACACGGTGAAACTCTGTCTCTACCACAAATACAAAAATTAGCTGGGCATGGTGGCAGTCACCTGTAGTCCCAGCTACTGGAGAGGCTGAAATAGGAGCATCACTGGAGTCCAGGAGGCGGAGGCTGCAGCGGGCCACTACTGCACCACTGTACTCCAGCCTGAGTGACCGAGTGAGACCCTGCCTCAAACAAAAGCAGCGTGGCTGGGCACGGTGGCTCACACCTCTAATCCCAGCACTTTGGGAAGCCAAGACGGATGGATCACCAGGTCAGGAGATTGAGACCATCCTGGCTAACACGGTGAAACCCCGCCTCTACTAAAAATACAAAAAATTAGCCGGGCGTGGTGGTGGGCACCTGTAATTCCAGCTACTCGGGAGGCTGAGGCAGGAGAATCACTTGAACCCGGGAGGCAGAGGTTGCAGTGAGCTGAGATCACACCACTGCACTCCAGCCTGGGCGACAGAGCGAGACTCCATCTCAAAAACAAAACAAACAAAAGACTGAATGAGTAACTTCGCCATTGTGTAACCACTGCGTCTCAGCTGACCCACTGGGACTCTCCGGTGATCCCAGTTCGCTTCACCTGGGGGAGCAGATGGAGCTGGGACCCAGGTGTCATTACCGATCCCCTGACGGGACCCGGCATCCCAGGGGGCTTACCTCATAGTAGTTGTTGTTGTAGGAGCAATTGCAGGAAGAGGCCTGGATGCAGTGGCCGTCACTAAACAGAAAGCCTGGGTCGCAGACACAGCCCCCCCTGACACAGGGGCCCGCAGCTCCGCCTCGGGCTCTCACACGAAGCGGGACAAGCACAGGGTTCGTAGTGAGCATCTGGGGGGCAGCGCTCTAAGGGAAAACAGCCTTTGTCACACTTTCACTCTGTGGCTTTCTCGGGGAGCCTCCCTGTCTTTCCTCTACCCCCAAACTCAAGTTCTTCTCTAGGAAACAGGACAATATTATTCAGCCACAAAATGGCCTGAATTAGCTTAAATGTGGCTAGGGGAAAAAAATAACGGCCTGAAGGGTGGGCACGGTGGCTCACACCTGTAATCCCAGCATTTTGGGAGGTTGAGGCGGGAGGATCCTTTGAGGCCAGGAGTTTGAGACTGACCTGGGCAAGACAGTGAGATCCCATCACTACAAAACAAATTTGAAAATAAAAAAATGTTAAGCCAGGTGCGGTAGCTCATGCCTGTAATCCCAGCACTTTGGGAAGCCAAGGCGGGTGGATCACTTGAGGCCAGGAGTTCGAGAGCAGCCTAGCCAACAGGGCAGAACCCCATGTCTACTAAAAATACAAAAATTAGCTGGGTGTGGTGGCTCAGGCCTGTAGCCGCAGCTACTCAGGAGGCTGAGGGAGGAGAGTCGCTTGAGCCTGGGAGGCAGAGGTTGCAGTGAGCCGAGATTGCACCATTGCACTCCAGCGTGGGCGACAGAGCAACACCCTGTCTCAAAAATATAAAAAATAAAAAATAATTTTTTTAAAGGAATGACGTCCTGAGGCATGCTACAGTATGAAGGCCTGGAAAACATTACACTCTGTGAAAGAAGCCAGACACAGAGGCCCACATATTGTGTGATTCCATTTGTATGAACTCTCCAGAAATGGCAAATCCGTGGATATAGGAAAGAAATTTGTGGTTGCCAGGGGCTGGGGGAAGGCAGAGGGGGGAGTGGCTGCTAATAGGTACAGGGTTTCTTTTTGGAGTGATGAAAATGTCTGGATTGGAACGTGATGTTGGTTGTACAACCTTGGAAGTATACTAAAAACCACAGAATTGCTTTTGATTTTTTTTTTTGAGACAGGGTCTCACTCTGTCGCCCAGGCTGAAGTACAGCAATGCAATCATGGCTCACTACAGCCTCAATCTCCCAGGCTCAAGTGATCCTCCCACCTCAGCCCTCCGAGTAGCTGAGACTACAGGCGTGCACCACCACACCCACAGCTAATTTTTTTTTTTTTGTACTTTAAAATAGAGATGGGGTCTTGCTATGTTGCCCAGGCTGGTCTCAAACTCCTGAGCTCAAGCAACCCTCCTGCCTTGGCCTCCCAAAGTGCTGGGATTCCAGGCATGAGCCACTGTGCCCGGCCTAGAATTGTATACACTTTAAAAGCACGAATTTTATGAAATATGGATTATATCTCAATAACAAACAAGGAGAAGAAAGCCTCATAGTTGGGTCCCAACACCCCACCCACTCCAATCCTGCCATCCCTCTCACTCTGGGCAGTCCTCCCCATTTCCTCCGAAGTCACCATGGACTGCTTCAGCTCTCTCCTGGGATAACTAGAAGCATCTAGCTTTCTACCAGAGGCATCCCTTTCCCTCTATCTCCTAATCACTGTCTCTATCAGCCTTGGCCCATGCTCCGTCCACCTCATACCTGGAGTGGGTCTGGGGGTTGTGGTAGTGCCCAGGATCAAACTGGCCACAGGGGCACTTGGAGCATGTGGAGACATCAATGAGGTTGCTGGTCCAATGGCTGTGGGACTGGGACTGTGTGGCACCAGGGCTGTGAGCTTTTCTGTGGGGGATGGTGGGCTTTTCAGTGGGGACAGTGGTCTCTTCAGCGGGGGATGGTGGTCTCTTCAGTGGGGATGGTGGGTTTTTCAGCGGGGACAGTGGTCTCTTCAGTGGGGGATGGTGGGTTTTCCAGTGGGGGATGGTAGTCTCTTCAGTCGGGATGGTGGACTTTTCTGTGGAGGTGGTGGTCTCTTCAGTGGGAGTGGTGGGCTCTACAGTGGGAACAGTCAGATTTCTCTGCGGGGGACAGTGGTTGTTTCAGTGGGAATGGTAGGTATTTCACTGGGGACAGTCGGATTTCAGTGGGGACAGTGGTCTCTTCAGTGGGGGATGGTGGTTTCTTCAGTGGGGGATGATGGGTTTTTCTGCGGGAGATGGTGGGTTTTTCCGTGGGGGATGGTGGGTTTCCGTGGGGGATGGTGGGCTCTTCTGCAGAGATGGTAGTCTCTTCAATGGAGGTGGTGGCTTCTTCAGTGAGGATGATGGGTTTTTCTGTGGGAACACTGGGTTTCTCTGTGGGGGATGGCAGGCTCTTCTGTGGAGATGGTAGTCTCTTCAATGGAGGTGGTGGCTTCGTCAGTGGGGATGATGGGTTTTTCTGTGGGAACACTGGGTTTCTCTGTGGAGATGGTGGTCTCCTAAGTGGGGGTGCTCGGCTCTTCTGTGGGGACAGTGGGCTTTTCTGTGGAAATGGTGGGTTTTTCAGTGGGGGATAGAGGGCTCTTTAGTAGGGATGCTGGGTTTTTCCATGGGAATGGTGGGGTTTTCTTTGGGGGACTGTGGGCTTTTCTGTGGAAACTGTAGGTTTTTGTGTGGAGATTGTAGGGTTTTGTGTGAGGCCAGTGGTTTCAGAAGGGACAGTGGAAGAAGCTGGAGATGTAGGAGGAAGCACTGGTAGCACTTTTACTGCAAAGAAAAGAGATCCCCGAGAGTTAGCCAAAACCGTCCCACCATCCGCTTCACTGCCATCTAATTGGAGTGGGTAGGCTCCAAGGGGCGACTTATTCACACCTCTCTTCTACTCCCAACTCCCAACCTTTATTCATTCAACAAACACTAATATATGTCAGATATTGTACCAGGTAAGAGAAATCCAGAAATGAACAGGATATGGGTCCTGCCTTCGAGATTGCAGGGAAAGGGGTTCTGGATGAGCCCCCAAAATCCATGGTATCCAAGCCACATTCACCCAGGCAAACATCCCAAAGTACAGAGAAGGGGAGACATAGCTAGAAGATGGAAACAGGCTGGATGCGGTGCTCACTCCTGTCATCCGGGCACCTTGGGAGGCCGAGGAGGGAGGACCACTTGAGGTCAGGAGTTTAAGACCATCCTGGCCAACATGGTGAAATCCCCTCTCTACTAAAAATATAAAAATTAGCTGGGCATGGTGGCGCATGTCTGTAGTCCCAGCTACTCGGGAAGCTGAGGCAGGAGAAATCGCTTGAACCCAGGAGGCAGAGGTTGCAGTCAGCTGAGATTCAGCCACTGTACACTCTAGCCTGGCGACAGAGTGAGACTCCATCTCAAAATAAAAATAATTAAAAAAAAAGAAGATGGAAAACAAGGCCAGCTGGATGAGAATTCAGGCTTTCAGGCTCCAGGGAGGACTTGCATTTTAAGCAGTTCATAGAGAGAACCCCGGGGAATGGTGATCTCAGGGCACGGCCTCCTTCCTGGAGCCTCGGCTTTGGGCTTACCTGGACAAGTCCCAGGATTGATCAAGATGAAACCCAGAGCAACCACAAAGGCTGTGTTGCTGCCCCGGATGGCCTTAAAAATCAGCTGAAGGCGACAAGGGAGAGAGACGGAGAGAGAAACAAAAATGAATCTCCAGCAACTTTGTGACTGTGCTGGGCATAGAGTCTGTCCTCTGCCCAAATGTCACCTTGTTCCAGCCTCAACAGTCCAGCTCCGCTCCAACCCCTTTTCTTGTTTTCCATAACATGAGGTTGCTCTTTTCTTGGCTCTCTTTCCAGCTTTCTACCTCTTCAGCCCTGGTGGTCCCCCTAGATCCCAGGCGTTACCCCTTACCCCACACAGTCAGGGCCCCCATCTCCGTCTCTCACCTGCATGGGCTGTTGATGTCCTGAAGGGATGGTGACAGAGGTGTTCTGCCAATAAGGGCTCTGGGACCCCACGCATTTCCAGAGAGGAACTGGGGGGGCTCCCCGCAGGACTTCCCAGGAGGAGCTTGAGCGTAGTACCCTCCCCAAGGCCATACATGTGGTATGCGAACTCCACGCAGATGTCACCCCGGGGCGCAGAAGGGCCGGCTCACCAGTCTGACTGACTGCCCTGCCCGGGAGAATCTGTCAGTCTCGAGGTAGATATAGTGACCACCTAGGCAAAGGAAGCGAATGGGCAAGATGAGAAGCCTGCACAAGACACACTAGCTGCTGCTTTAGCAACGCTTTGCTTTCCAAGCGGGGATCTGAGCAAACACTCAAATTCTCCAGGTCGTAGCATTATTTCTTCTGCTCATTCTAGACATCTAGCTAAAGAAGGTGAGGTTAGAAAGAAAGGGAAATGCAAACTAGCAACCTAGACTCCATTGCTAACTGTGTTTGTTAATGTTGTGTGTGTGTGTGTGCACGCGTGCGTGTGCGCGTGTGTGTTTGAGATGGAGTCTTGCTCTGTTGCCCAGGCTGGAGTGCAGTGGTGTGATCTCAGCTCACTGCAACCTCTGCCTCTCAGGTTCAAGCAATTCTCCTGCCTCAGCCTCCCAAGTAGCTGGGATTACAGGTGTGTGCTACCACACCCAGCTAATTTTTGTGTTTTTAGTAGAGACGGGGTTCCACCATGTTAGCCAGGCTAGTCTCAAACTCCTTGCCTCAAGTGATCCACCCACCTCCGCCTCCCAAAGCACTGAGCTTACAAGCCTGAGCCACTTCACCCCGCCCTCATTATTGTCTTAAAAAAATTATTTAGCTTTATTTTATGTATTTTTAAGACAGAATTTCATTCTGTTGCCCAGGCTAGAGTACAGTGGTGCGATCTGAGCTCACTGCAGTCTCTGCCTCTGAGGTTCAAGAGATTCTCCTGCCTCAGCCTCCCAAGTAGCTGAGACTACAGGCGCATACCACCACTGCCAGCTAATTTGTGTATTTTTTTTTAGTTGAGTCAAGGTTTCACCATGTTGGCCAGGGTAGTCACAAACTCCTGACCTCAAGTGATCCACCTGCCTTGGCCTCCCAAAATGCTAAGATTAAAGGCGTGAGCCACAATGTCTGGTCTATTTTTTTTTTAAGAGACAATGTCTTACTCTGTTGCCCAGGCTGGAGTGTACTGGTTCAATCACAGCTCACTGCAGCCTCCATGTCCTGAACTCAAGCAATCCTCCCACATCAGCCTCACAAGTAGCTGGGACCACAAGCACATGCCACCAATGTCTGGTTAATTTTTTTTTTTTTTTTTTTTTTGAGACGGAGTTTTGCTCTGTTGCCAGGCTGGAGTGCAGCAGCATGATCTCGGCTCACTGCAACCTCCACCTCCCAGGGTTCAAGTGATTCTCCTGCCTCAGCCTCCTGACTAGCTGGGACTACAAGCACATGCCACCACGCCCAGTTAATTTTTGTTATTTTTTTTCTTTTTTTTTTTTTGAGACAGAGTCTCGCACTCTTGCCTGGGCTGGAGTGCAATGGCAAGATCTCAGCTCACTGCATCCTCTGCCTCCTGGGTTCACGTGATTCTCCTGCCTCAGCCTCCCAAGTAGCTGGGATTACATGAGCACACCACCATGCCCGGCTAATTTTTTCTATTTTTAGTAGAGATGGGATTTCACTATGTTGGCCAGACGGGTCTGGAACTCCTGACTGCATGATCTGCCTGCCTCGGCCTCCCAAAGTGCTAGGATTACAGGCGTGAGCCACTGCACCTGCCAACTTGTTTATTTTTTAGTAGAGATGGGGTTTCACCATGTTAGCCAGAATGGTCCCAATCTCTTGACTTCGTGATCTGCCCGCCCGGGACTTCTGAAGTGCTGGGATTATAGGCGTGAGCCACTGTGCCCGGCCACATCTGGCTAATTTTTTTTAAACTTTTTTTTAAAAAAATTAGCTGGGCATGGTGGCCCGTGCCTGTAGTCCCAGCTACTTGGGAGGCTGAGGCAAGAGAATTGCTTGAACCCAGGAGGCAGAGGTTGCAATGAACCGAGATCACGCCACTGCACTCCAGCCTGGCGCCTGGCGACGGAGCGAGACTCTGTCTCAAAAAGAAAGAAAGAAATAAAAATTTAAGAAAATTAAAAAATATTTTTTTTTTTTTTGTAGAGATGGGGTTCTCACTATATTGCCCAGGCTGAGCTCAAACTCCTGGGCTCAAGCAACCCTCCTGCCTCAGCCTCCCAAAGTGCTGGAATTGCAGGCATAAGCCCCTCAGAAATGTCTAGACTGAAAATGAGGTGGTGGGTTTGAAACCTGGGGCTCCATGAAGTGAGATGCCTGGGTTTTCTCAAGAATTTAGTGACCCCACGGCCTTGAGAATCCATCCCCCACTCAAAGCAGTTTCCGAATAAACACCTGTGGACTAATCGTCCCACCACCTGAAACAACTCCCATCAATCACAGCAGCCAGCCCCCTACCTGGGAGCAGATTCAATGAAGTCCTTGGCGTGAGTGCTCCTCAATCTCCTTACCTGCACTAGGGAAATCTCCCGAGGGGCCCATGCCGTGGATCGATATGTTTTTATGTCCGAGGACCCAATGTCCACCATCCCTGGAAGTCTGGTACCCAGTCACAGAAGGGATGGGCGCTATCTCTCAAAGTCACACTAGGAAAGCCCTCTGGGGGATCAAAATAGGAGACTTGAGCAAGTTGAGTGACGCTCTCCAGCCCTCCCCCAACCCACCCCAGATTCTGAGAGATCCAGGCCTCCCAGGGCCCACTCTCACCCCCACAAGGAGCGATGTTGATTGCATCGACTGCCACAGCTGGCTCTGGGGTCTTCCAAAAATGCCCACCACCATGAACTGGAGAGGAACGGAGAGTGGGCCAGGAGTGAACATACACCCCACAGCCCCAAGCCCCTGATGTGACTCGACTCCATTCCAGGTCCCAGAACCCCTACTCCCTGTGGCCCCCTCAATTCATTTCTTTCTTTCTTCGAGACAGGGTCTTGCTCTGTTGCCCAGGCTGGAGTGCAGTGGTACGATCATAGCTCACTGTACCCTTGACCTCCAGATCTCAAGTGATCCTCCCACCTCAGCCTCCTGAGTAGCTGGGACTACAGGTGCACATCATTATGCCTGCCCAATTTTCGTATTTTTTTTTTTTTTAGAGATGGGGTCTTGCTATGTTGCCCAGGCTGATCTTGAACTCCTGCCCTGAAGCAATCCTCCTCCTCAGCCTCCCAAAGTATTGGGAGTACAGGCATGAGCCACAGCGCTGGACCCCTCAATTTATTTCAACAGTGGGGTGCCTACCATGTGCAAGGACCCGACCCCTTGCTTCTCCGTACCTGTATCCGTCCCATGGTTGTGTAACTGACAGAAACAGCGTGCCAGTTGGGGTCCAGGATGGCCTGAGAAGAGAGTGTGTTTCGGATGCTCCCTGCAGGGAAGGAATTGGAGAGAGTGAGCTTAAGAGGACTGGGAAATGACTTCGAACTACACCCAGGAGGACGAGGATGAGAAGCAGAAGGTATAGTTGGGGGAGTATTAAAACCAAATGAAAGCACAACCTTCCTTTTTATTTTATTTATTTATTTGTTTCAGATGGAGTCTTGCTTTGTTGCCCAGGCTGGAGTGCAGTGGTGCAATCTCGGCTCACTGCAACTTCCGCCTCCCAGGTTCAAGTGATTCTCCTGCCTCAGCCTCCTGAGTAGTTGAAATTACAGGCATGTGCCACCATGCCCGGCTAATTTTTGTATGTTTAGCAGAGACAGGGTTTTGCCATGTTGGCCGGGCTGGTCTCGAACTCCTGACCTCAGATGATCCACCCACCTCGACCTCCTGACGTACTGGGATTACAGGTGTGAGCCACTGTGCCGGGCCAGCACAACCTACTTATCTATTTTTCCAGAATTCAGTGCCCTCCCAGTCATGATTTCCACTTCATGGAATAAATCATGGAATAATCTCGCACATATTCCAGACCTCCCTAGACCCTGAGGGATGCCCCAAGTTTTCCCATTAAGCCAACCCTGGGAGATGTGCGCAGCTCAGTGTAAATCCCACAAATTATCCACTCTAACCCAAGACTGAAGCGTAAACGTGGAGTGCTGCGCCAGGAGACTGGCCCCGGAGGATGTAGTGGAAGGAAAGGCTCAGACAGCCAGAGGACGGGCTCACGGGGCTCAGGAGGATGGCTTTCTGCCCAGGTCTTGCATTCCTTGGGTCCAGGAGCATATAGTAGCCACCTGTGAAGGAGAAGGCCGGAGAACTGGAGTGGAGGGAACTGAGGGAAGATGGCAGCAGAGATGGGGCCCTGAGGAGGCTGGGGACCTGTCTCTGGGGAGCCCAAATAGCAGCCTACAATCAGGGCAGCGCCGAGATGGTCCTGTCCCAAAAGACTGAGGGCTTCAACTTTCCCAGAAATGCCTGGGCTGGGTAAGGACTCGGCGCTGCCATGGAAAACACCGGACACCCTCTCCAAAGCAGCAACTAGAACTTCGTCCTTTGGGTGCTAACTCGTTGTTTTGTTTTTGGGAGCGTCACTCTGTCGCCCTGGCTGGAGTGCAGTGGTGCAATCATGGCTCACTGCAGCCTCAACCTCCCCAGGTTCAAGTTGATCCTCCCGCCTCAGCCTACTTGAGTAGCTGGGACTACAGGTGTGCGCCACCACGCCAGGCTAATTTTGTAATTTTTGTAGAGACGAGAGCTCACTATATGTCCCAGGCTGGTCTTGAATTCCTGGCCTCAAGTGATCTGCCCTCCTCGGCCTGCCAAAGTGCTGGGATTACCGGCATGAACCACCGCACCTGGCCTAGTTTTTTAAAACATTTTTTTAATTCGAAAATAAGAAGTATAGACTCGGAAAGGAAATTAGGGAGCAGGACCCTCTATGCTTGACCTCCAATGCTCGGCTCAGTGAGGGCTGGAGATGTGGGGTGTGTGGGAGAACATGGAGAGAGAAAGTGAATGCTGTGTGAGAGAGAAAAGGAAGAAGTCAACAGTAGAAAGAGAAAGAGAAGCTCAGCTGAGAGCACAGGGAGGTGGCGGAAAGAAGCTAAGAGACAGATTTGAGTGCACAGAAAGAAAGAGTATCAGCCGGGCGGGGTGGCTCATGCCTGTAATCCCAGCACTTTCGGAGGCTGAGGAAGGTGGATCACTTGAGGTCAGGAGTTGGAGACCAGCCTGGCCAACATGATGAAACCCAGTCTCTACCAAAACTACACAGATTAGCCAGGTGTGGTGGTATACACCTGCAGTCCCAGCTACTCAGGAGGCTGAGGCAGTAGGAGTGCTTAAACCGCGGAGGCAGAGGTTGCAGTGAGCCAAGATCGTGCCACTCCACTCCAGCTTGAATGACAGAGTAAGACTGCCTCAGAAAAAAGAGGATGAGTTGAAGGAGGAGGAGGAGGAGGAGGATGAGGAGGAGGAGGAGGACGAGGAGTTGGAGGATGAGGAGGAGGAGAAGGAGGACGAGGAGGAGGAGGAGAAAAGGAGGAGGAGGAAAGGTACCAGGGAAAGGAGATGAGCAACTGGCTGTGTTGGGTCTGCTAGGTAGGGCTTGCAGGATGGTGATCGGGGAGGCTGGCTAGGTGCTGGGAATCGGCTTCCTGAGTGAAACTTGAGCCGATAAGAGGCTTGAAGCTGTAGGGTTTCATGCCAGACTGTCTCAGGGCAATTATGGTAGGGTATGTGGCACTCCGAAAGTCAAGGGACAGAAGCATGGCTGCTACTCACTGCCAGGGCTAGAGAAGTCACCATCAGGCCCCACTCCTGGCTTTCCTGACGGCCCCTTCTTCTGAGTCCCACTTGGCCCCGGAGGCAGTTGGGATCCAGGTCCAGTCACAGAGGTCATTTGGAATGTCAAAGCTGCATGTTTGCATCATACAGACTGAGAGGAAAGAAAGAAGGGAAGATATATATATTTTTTTCTTTTTTAGAGACAGGGTCTCTGTCACCCAGGCTAGAGTGCAGTAGCGTGATCATAGCTCACTGCAGCTCGAATTCCTGGGCTCAAGCAATCCCCCCCACCTCAGCCTCCCAAGTAGCTGGGACTACAGGTGTGCACCACCATGCCCAGCTAATTTTAAAATTTTTTGGCCAGGCACAGTGACTCATGCCTATAATCTCAGCACTTTGGGAGGCTGAGGTGGGTGGATCACGTGAAGTCAGGAGTTCTAGACCAGGCTTGCCAACACAGAGACCGCATCTCTACTAAATACACAAAAATTAGCTGGGCGTGGTTGCACGCGCCTGTAATCCCAGCTACTTGGGAGGCTGAGGCAAGAGAATCACTTGAACCCGAGAAGCGAAGGTTGCAGTGAGCCGAGATCGCACCACTGCGCTCCAGACTGGCTGACAAGAGCGAAACTCCGTCTCAAAAAAAAAAAAAAAATATATATATATATATATATATTTTTTTTTTTGTAGAGTCGAGGGTCTCACTATGTTGCCTAGACTGATCTCAAACTCCTGGCCTCAAGCCATCCTCCCACCTTGGCCCCCTAAGGTCCTGGGATTACAGGCCTGAGCCACTGTGCTGGGCTGAGAGCTCTTTCTCTTCAGGCGTGGCTGCTTCCAGAGTCAAAGTTGTGGAGGGCAGAGGCAGAGGAAGCAACCAGAATCCAGGCCCATGAGCCATTCCTGCCACTCTGGGTTGTACAAGGGTGGAGAGAAAAGGGTCCGAGGGCAGGTGGGAGGAGGAGGGACAGGGACTCACCGCGGTTGCAGGAGCCCCGGTGGATAGAGAGGGTGTCCAGGGCGATGTCCAGGTAGGCAGTGCTACCCCGTGTGCCTTCAAACATCAGCTGCAAGAGGAGGGTAAGGGGACCCTGGCCCCTAGTTTCCTTCCTGAATTCAGATGGCCTAGCCCCCACAATCCCCTTCTGCCACATCCCCAGCCCCAGACTCCCCAACACCCAGATTCTCCCCGAGGTCCCATGATTTGCCCCGGCCTTACCCGGGTGGGCAGGGTGAACCCTGCAGGCACAGTGACACTAGTGGGCATCCAGGAGGGTCTCTGGGTGTTCCTGTGTTTCCAGAGCACGTGGGGGCGGTGTCCCTGTTCACCCAAGAGCTGCAGCAGCCTGAGCTGGGCACCCCAAGACAGCCCGAACATGCGGTAGGCGAAGCGCATGCAGAGGGGTCCTTGCTCCCACAGGTCAGGGCTGCGCAGGCGGGCCACTCCGCCCCGGTGAAATTTGTTCGATTCCATATGCAGATAGCTGCCCTCTGCGGGAGACAGAGCCCATGACCCTAAGGCCCAGCCACTCCCCGAGGGCTGCCCCCACCTATCCACTTCTCTTGCCACCCCTACCTCCCAGCCACCTCCCTGCTCACTGATCCGAGCACCTCACCTCCATTGGGGTACCCCCCCCGGGGGGCCCAGTGGTGCCGGCAGAAGAAGGCCCGCTGGCTCGAACCCAGTCTCCATCATCTGCAGACACTTGGGACCAGTCACAGAGGGGTTTGGTGTCATCTTCAAAATCACACTGCGTAAGGACGTCTAGGAAGAATGGGTCGCTGAGGTTTCAGAGAGGGCAGGGGCAGGGCCCAGAGTCACATGGGGAGATGGAGAGCAGCAAGATTGCTAAGCCTAAGCTTAGCAAAGCTACCACAAAATTAGCCAGGCGTGGTGGCGCACACCTGTAGTCTCAGCTACTCGGGGAGGCTGAGGCAGGAGAATTGCTTGAACCTGGGAGGCAGAGGTTGCAGTGAGCCAAGATCGAGCCACTGACCTCCAACCTGGACAAAAGATTGAGACTCCATCTCAAAAAAAAAAAAAAGAGAGAGAGAGAGAGAGAAAGGCCGGGTGCAGTGGCTCACACCTGTAATCCCAGAACTTTGGGAGGCCGAGGCAGGTGGATCACAAGGTCAGGAGTTTGAGATCAGCCTGACCAACACGGTGAAATGCCATCTCTACTAAAAATACAAAAATTAGTGCTCGCTTCGGCAGCACATATACTAAAATTGGAACGATACAGAGAAGATTAGCACAGCCCCTGCGCAAGGATGACACGCAAATTCGTGAAGCGTTCCATGTTTTTTTTTTTAATATATAAAAAATAAAAAAATAAAATTAGCCCAGTGTGGTGTTGCACACCCATAATCCCAGCTACTCGGGAGGCTGAGGCAACAGAATTGCTTGAACTCAGGAGGCAGAGATTGCAGTGAGCTAAGATCATGCCACTGCACTTCAGCCTGGGCAAAGAGAGAGACTCCGTCTCAAAAAAAAAGAAAAGAAAAGAAAAAGCTGTCTTCGGACTTGGAGTCCAGAACAGAGACTGTTCGTTTTTGTAGAGACGAGGTCTCACTATGTTGCCCAGGCTGCTCTCAAACTCCTGGCCTCAAGCCATCCTCCCACCTTGGCCTCCCTAAGTGTTGGGATTACAGGTATGAGCCACAGCACCTGGCCCAGGCAGAGATCTGAAAGAATCTTTCAGGAGAAATCTGGGGCTGGGAGAATGGATGAAATGACAAGGTCAGGGGTCATGAACTGAGGTTGGAGGATTGGACTTGGCCTGGCAGGACCCATTTTGTAGTTCTGGCTGATGCCCGGAGAGGACTGGAAATGGCCGCTCCTGGGCTAGGAACTCAGGGACTGGCGTTCTGGTGGCAGAACGTGGGTTCTGAGGAGGGAGGAGAAATCTTAGCACTCCTGGTTTCCAACTCACCATTGTCCCGAGAGCTGTGAATGACCAGTTTCTGGTCCGGAGGCTTCTCTCTCCTTGGGGGTGGTTGGGAGAAAGCAAAAATGCAACCTTTGTCATTATCAAGAATTATAAGACTCAATGATTTTAAGTTTTCTGAGTGGTCACATAAGGATGACCAGTGTTTATGCAATGAATGTATGTAACTTGACTTTTTTCTTTTTTTTTTTTCTTCCTGGCACCCAGACTGGAGTGCAGTAGTGCAATCACAGCTCACTGCAGCCTCAAACCTCTGAGCTCCAACAATCCTCCCACCTCCCCAAGTAGCTGGGACTACAGGAGCATGCCACCACACCCAGCTAATTTATTTTGAGTTTTTGTAGAGATGGGGTCTTTCTACGTTGTGCAGGATAATCTTGAATGCCTGGCCTCATGCGATCCTCCCACCTTGGCCTCCCCAGACGGCTGGGATTACAGGTGAGAGCCACTGCACACGGTCATCCTATTTTTGTTGTTGAAGTTCTGCTTGTTGAAATCCTCCCAAACACAGTGCAGCACATCAAGGCAGCCATCATTTTTTTCTTTTGAGATGGAGTTTTGCTGTGGTTGAACAGGCTGGAGTGCAATGATGTGGTCTCGGCTCACAGCAACCTCCGCCTCCCAGGTTCAAGTGATTCTCCTGCCTCAGCCTCCCAAGTAGCTGCGATTACAGGCATAAGCTACCATGCCCAGCTAATTTTGTATTTTTAGTAGAGACGGGGTTTCACCACGTTGGTCAGGCTGGTCTTGAACTTCTGACCTCGGGTGATCTGCCTGCCTAGGCCTCCCAAAGTGCTGGGATTACTGGCATGAGCCACTGTGCCTGGCCTGACATCCATTACTTCTTTGCTGCCTTGTACTTGAAGTCTCTCTCATCAGCCGGGTCTACCCTGGGTCTTGTCCCTTTCCTGGGGGCCTGACCCCCTCCTATTCTTCTCTCCTAGCCTTAGATCTGTCTTCCAGCTCTGCACCTCCTTTGTCCCTCCTTACATTGTAGCCCTGTTCTGCTCCCAGAACCCATTCCTTAATTCCAGGTTCTGGGGCTGTGCAGCTCTCCCCGTTCCTGTTCATCAGTCAAGATCAACCTCTTTCCATCCCACTGGGCTCCCTCCTTCCTCTCAAGAACCTGTAGCTGGGACTACAGGTGCGCACCACCACACCCAGCTAATTTTTGTTTTGTTTTGTTTTGTTTTTGAGTCAGAGTGTCGCTCTGTCACCCAGGCTAGAGTGCCATGGCATGATCTTGGCTCACTGCAACCTCTGACTCCTGGGTTCAAGCGATTCTCCTGCCTCAGCCTCCCGAGTAGCTGGGATTACAGGTGTGCACCACCACGCCCAGCTAATTTTTGTATTTTTAGTAGAGGCAGGCTTTCACCATATTGGCCAGGCTAGTCTCAAACTCCTGAGCTTGTGGCTGGTCTCAAACTCCTGACCTCATGATCTGCTTGCCTTGGCCTCCCAAAGTGCTGGGATTACAAGTGTGAGCCACCGCGCCTGGCTAATTTTTGTATTTTTCATAGAGACGGGTTTTCACCATGTTGGCCAGGATGGTCTCAATCTCTTGACCTGATGATCCGCCTGCCTCGGCCTACCAAGGTGCTGGGATTGCAGGCATGAGCCACCGTGCCCAGCCACTCTCCAGGTCTTTTGTAGTTAGTCTGCTCGCCCCCTCCAGTTCTGCCCTTCCATATTCTTTAGAGCTACTCTCAACTTATCCAGGTTTATCATTACCCCCTGGGCCCAGCTTACCTGAGAGGGGCAGGCATGTGGCCCTGGCCCCAGGCAGCTCCCACCAGCAGTACCAGAGTCCAGACTGGAGGAGCCATGAGGAACCTCAGCGGTAGCTCTCAGGGAAGAGGGGAAGGGCACGATCAGGAACCCAGACCACTTTTATATGCCCCTGACCTCCCTAGCTTGGCATCCTTCCAAGGATGCCATGAAAATGAACAATCAGAGAAACACAGGAAGCTCTGGGAAATTAAAACTGTAACAGCTGAAATTTACCTTCCAGTAGAACCGTCTCAGATTGAAATCAAGGGAAATAAACTAGAGCAAAGGAAAGAAAAGAGAGAAAGAAAGAAAAAGGAACAGGTTTGGAGGATCAATCTGGGGAGTCTAACCTCAAACAAAAGTTCAAAAAAGAGAACAAAGGAGAAGAAATTATTATTTTAAAAAGAAAAACACACAAAAAGATGTCCAGAACTGGAGGTGGCGGGGTAAAAAAATACAAAAAAAAAAAAAAAATGTCCAGAACTGAAATATACAAGTCTCTAGATTAAAAAGGTATCTAGGATGGTAAATGCACAGAGACCCATGGAACCACTGGATTTCAGAATATCAGGGGGTGAAGAGAAGATGTGAAACACTTTCAGAAAGAAAATAACAGGTCATATGCCAAGGATCAGAAATCAACATGGCACCCGGCTTTTCACCAGCAACCGTGGAGCCCCGGAGGCAGCGGAACACTGTCTGCAGATTCCAACAGAAAACCATTTCAAACCTAAAATTCTATAACTGGCAACAATGGCAACTGGAGAGTTAGGTGAAGAAAGGACTGCAAATGGCCAGACATGGTGGCTCACACCTGTAATCCCAGGAGCACGAATCACTTGAGGTCAGGAGTTTGAGACCAGCCTGGCTAACATGGTGAAACCCCATCTCTACTAAAAATACAAAAAATTAGCCAGGCGTGGTGGCACATACTCGTAATCCCAGCTACTCAGGAGGCTGAGGTACGAGAATCACTTGAACCTGGTAGGCGGAGGCTGCAGTGAACCGAGATCGTGCCTCTGCACAGCAGTCTGGGTGACAAAGACTCCATGAAAAAAAAAAAAAAAAAAGGAAAGGGAAACGGAAAGGGAAGGAAAGGAGAAAGGAAAGAAAAGAAAGAAAAAAGGAAGAAAGAAGGAAAGAAAGAACGAAAGAACGAGCTGCAAATGCCTATTGGCAAATCACTGAGAAAGGTCACAGAGGAAGAGACACAAACAGCCAGCAAACGTTTCAAAACATGTTCTGCTTCACTAGTAATAAAGGAAATGCTGACCAAAACTATGACTCGCATATTGACCAAAAAAAAAAAAAATGGTTTTGAGACAGGGTCTCATTCTGTCACCCAGGCTGGAGCGCAGCAGCACAATCTTGGCTCACTGCAACCTCAACCTCCCGGCTCAGGTGATCTTCCCACCTTTGCCTCTGGAGTAGCTGGGACTACTGGCACATGCCACCAAGCCCAGATAATTTATGTATAGTGTTTGTATAATGTTTGCCCAGGCTGGTCTCAAACCCCTGGGCTCAAGTGATCTGCCTGCCTTGGCCTTCCAATGTGCTGGAATTATAGGCGTGAGCCACTGTGCCCAGCCAAGAAAAATTTGAAAGATTGGTGGTACGGAGTATTGGACAGGATGCAGGTAGACACAAACTCAGTGATGATAAGACTGCAGGTTGGTGGCCAGGTGCAGTGGCTGGTAATCCCAAGTGCTTTTTGGAGGCCAACATGGTAGGACTGCTTGAGACCAGAGACCAGCCTGGGCAAAACAGTGAGACCCTGTCTCTACAAAAAAATTAAAAAATTAACCAAGCATGGCAGTATGCGCCTGTAGGTCCCAGCTAGTTGGGAGGTTGAGGCGGGAGGACCCAGGCGTTTGAGGCTGCAGTGAGATATGATCAAGCCACTGCACTCCGGCCTGAGCAACAGAGAGAGACCCTGTCTCAAAACAAAACAAAACAAGAATGTTGGTGAAAACCGTTTTTTTGTTTTTTTTTTTTTTAAGACAGTCTCACTCTGCTGTACAGGCTGGAGTGCAGTGGCACCATCACAGCTTTCTGCAGTCTCAACCTCCCAGGCTCAAGTAGTCCTCCCACCTCAGCCTCCTGGGGCAGCTAGGATTAAAAGCATAAGCCACCAGGGCTAGCTAATTTTTGTATTTTTTTTTTAGAGACAGGGTCTCACTATGTTGCCCAGGCTGGTCTCAAACTCATGTGCTACAGTGATTCGCTTGCCTCAGCCTCCCAAAGTGCTGCTGAGATTACAAACATGAGCCACTGTGCCCTGCCGGTGAAAACTTCTTAGAAGGCATTTGTTTTCTGTTTGTTGTTGTTGTTAAGACGGGGGTTTCACCATGTTGGTCAGGCTGGTCTTAAACTCCCGACCTCAGATGATCTGCCCGCCTTGGCCTCCAAAGTGCTTGGATTACAGGCATGAGCCACCATGCCCGGCCTGTTTTCTGTTTTTTTGTTTTGTTTGTTTGTTTGAGGAGGACTCTTGCTCTGTCACCCAGACTGGAGAGCAATGGCACAATCTGGGCTCACTGCAATCTCTGCCTCCCGGGTTCAAGTGATTCTCTTGCCTCAGCTTCCCGAGTAGCTGGGATTACAGGCATGTGCCACCACACCCGGCTAATTTGGTATTTTTAGCAGAGACAGGGTTTCATCATGTTGGTCAGGCTGTTCTCAAACTTCTGATGTCAGGTGATCCACCTGCCTTGGCCTCCCAAAGTGTTGGGATTGCAGGCATGAGCCACCGTGCCTGGCCAGAAAACCTCTTTTTTTGTTGTTGAGGTGGAGTTTTGCTCTCGTTGCCCAGGCTGGAGTGCAATGGCACGATCTCAGCTCACTGCAACCTCTGCCTCCTGGGTTCAAGCAATTCTCCTGCCTCAGACTCCTGAGTAGCTGAGATTACAGGCATGTGCCACCACACCCAGCTAATTTTTGTATTTTTAGTAGAGACAGGGTTTCTCCATGTTGGTCAGGCTGGTCTCAAACTCCTGACTTCAGGTGATCTGCCTGCCCTGGCCTCCCAAAGTACTGGGATTACAAGTGTGAGCCACTGCGCCCGTCCCCAGAAAACTTCTTAGAAGGCATTTGACAATGACCATTGAACTGTCAAATGTGTCTATCTCTGACCTACCATTTCCTTTCTAGGAATCTTGCTACAGAAATACATGCACTTTGCACAAATTTGTGCCTACCTAAAGATGTTAATTGCAACATTGTTTACAATAGGAAAAGTTATCATGATAAATATTTATCAGTAGGCATGTGATTGGATCATATTAAGAAATATTCTGGTTGGGCACGGTGGCTCACAGCTGTAATCTCAGCACTTTGGAAGCCCAAGGCAGGAGGCTTGCTTGAACCCAGGAGTTCGAGACCAGCTTGGGCAACATAGCGAAACCCCCACTCTCTACCAAAAATACAAAAATTCTCTAAGCATGGTGGTGTGCACCTGTAGTTCCAGCTACTCAGGAGGCTGAGGTGGGAGGGTCGCCTGAGCCCAGGAGTTCAAGGCTGCAGTGAGCTATGATTGCACCACTGCACTCCAGCTCGTGCAACACAAGGAGATCCTGTTTCTAAAAACAAATAAATAAAAGAGTGCAGTGACTCATACCTGTAATCCCAGCACTTTGGGAGGCCGAGGCAGGTGGATCACAAGGTCAGGAGTTCGAGACCAGTCTGGCCAACATAGTGAAACCCTATCTCTATTAAAAATACAAAAAAAATTAGCCAGGTGCAGTGGTGAGCACCTGTAATCCCAGCTACTTGGGAGGCCTAGGCAGGAGAATCGAATGAACTGGGGGAGGCAGAGGTTGCAGTGAGCCAAGATCGTGCCATTACACTCCAGCCTGGGCAACAGTGTAAGACTGTCTCAAAAAAAAAAAAAGAAAAGGGGCCGGGCATGGTGGCTCACGCTTGTAATCCCAGCACTTTGGGAGGCTGAGGTGGGTGGATTACCTGAGGTCAGCAGTTCAAGACCAACCTGGCCAACATAGTGAAACCTCGTCTCTATTTAAAAAGAAAAGAAAAGAAAAAAGAAAGCCCTTTGCAGTCCCCGGGACACCTTCTGCTCAAATGAGGCTGAAGGGCCTCACCATGGAATGCCAACAGAGCCCAGGCGGGGGTCAGTTCTGAGGACACAGAGCCCCTCTGCCTGTTTACCTCAGAGCCGGGGGTATCAAGGGTTTCCATCCAAGGCCCTTGTCCACCCCTCCTCCATACCAGGTTAGCAGAGGAATCAACAGAGGGGCCAGGGCCAGGAAATGGTTGACCCAGGGAAGAGCAGCAGAAGACACTAATCACAGCCCCTCCCTGTTGGACAATAAATCCCCTGACGGCTGCTTTTGCTGACCTCCCTTCGGGACCACAGAGCTGGGGTCACAGCTCCCAATCTGTCTGGAGGTAGGGGTGGGGGAGCTCAAGGCAGGACAGGAAGGTGGGACAGGACCATTGGGGCCTGTATTTTAGGGAGCCAGGAATCAGCAAGATCCCAGAGACTGGCAACCTTGACAAGACTGGCAGTTCCAGGAACAGGTGTGAGAGACCTTGAGATGTGAAAACCCCTGGAGAGAACTGGAGCCCAGTCCTAAATTTGCTGTGTGTCTTTGGGCACTTTTCTCACCCTCTCTGTGTCTTGGTTCCTTCCTCTGTAAGACTGGGGGAGGAGGCTCGATCAGTACAGCCAGGGTTTTTTTAAAGCCAGAAATCTATGTTGTTGGCCAGCTGCCGTGGCTCATGCCTGTAATCCCAACAATTTGGGAGGCCAAGGTGGTTGCATCACGTGAGGTCAGGAGTTTGAGATCAGCCTGGCCAACATGGTGAAACCCCATCTGTACTAAAAATACAAAAATTAGCTGGGCATTTTGGGACTTGAATAGCTGGGAGTCCCAGCTATTCAGGAGGCTGAGGCAGAAGAATTGCTTGAATCCCGGAGGTAGAGGTTGCAGTGAGCTGAGATCGCACCACTGCCTTCCAGCCTGGGCAACAGAGTGAGGCTCTGTCTCAAAATATAATAATAATAGAAGAAAGAAATAGAAATCTATGTGTGGCGGTCACTTTTTTTTTTTTTTTTTTGAGACAGTGTCTGGCTCTATTACCCAGGTTGGAGTGCAGTGGTGCGATAATAGATCACTACAGCCTCAGCCTCCCAAGTAGCTGGAACTACAGCCTACTTTTTAGCAGCTCAGCTAATTTTTAAAAACATTTTTATAGAGACGGGGTCTCGCTATGTTGACTAGGCTGGTCTCGAACTCCCAGCCTCAAGTGATCCTCCCACCTTGGCTTCCCACAGTGCTGGGATTACAGGTGTACACCACCGTGCCTGGTCACGTAATTTTTATTGTTGTCCTTGTTTTGCCCTTGTTGCCCAGGCTGGAGTGCAATGGCGTGATCTTGGCTCACTGCAACATCCGCCTCCCGGGTTCAAGCGATTCTCCTGCCTCAGTCTCCCGACTAGCTGAGATTACAGGCGCCTACCACCACGCCCAGCTAGTTTTTGTATTTTTAGTAGAGACCGGATTTCCCCATGTTGGTCAGCCTGATTTCTGCAAGGCTCTATTATCGGTTCTAATCCTAGAACGCGCCAAGAACAACACGCCGTTTTAATGAGCGCGTGGGTACAGACGGGCTGAGGCCCAAAATGGCGTCAGCCCCAAGTGAGGACGGGGCAGGGGTTTTATAGCAAAAAACTATAAAATCAGCTGGTGGTGCGCACCTGCAGTCCCAGCGATTCAGGAGGCTGAGGCGTGTTTGCACTCCTGTAAACAGGAAGAGTCCCAGTCTGATGTAACCGCCAGGTCGATCTTCACGGGGTACGTGTCTTCCAGACTCTGCATCTTCAGGGATTACATGTCTTCCGGCCTCTCTCTCGATCTTCAGTGGGTACGTGTCTTCCCACCTCTCTCTAGATCTTCAGGGGGTATGTGTCTTCCGGCCTCTCTCTCCATCTTCGCGGGGTACGTGTCTTCCGGCCAGCTCCCCCTCCGGTTTCTGCTATGTTGATGACGCACGCTGTTCGCGGAAGGGAGGAGTTATTCATCCCCCGCAAGCTTCCAGGCCGCAGGGAGAATCTTTCAGTCTCGAACTCCTGACCGCCCACATGGGCCTCCGCCCGCCTTCGCCTCCCAAAGAGCTGGGATAACAGGCGTGAGCCATCGCGCCCAGCTCTGCCATTTTTAATAATATTTTTTAATAAAGAAGGGAGTTTAGGCCGGGCGGGGTGGCTCACGTCTGTAATCCCAGCACTTTGGGAGGCCGAGGCGGGCAGATCACGAGGTCAGAAGTTCGAGATTAGCCGGACCAACATGGTGAAACCCCATCTCTGCTGAAGATACAAAAACTACTCGGGCATAGAGGTGTGTGCCTGTAATCCCTGCTACTCAGGAGGCTGAGGCAAGACAATCGCTTGAACCTGAAAAGTGGAGATTGCAGTGAGCTGAGATTGAGCCATTGCACTCCAGCCTGGGCAACAGAACCAGACTGTGTCTCAAAAAAAAAAAGAGAGAGAGAGACATTTGGGCATGACTCCCATAAGTTGGGAAACTATAGTATTGTCTACCTTTTTTTGTTGCCAACAATCGTTCACAATGCCACAGTTTTATGATGGAATTTTAGTAGAATTAGCTTTGATCAGCTTGAAATAAGATAATTAGCATCCAGCTTAGATTCCAGTGTCTGTAAGACCCTATTTAGCTGATGCACCTCCAGCAACAAGCCCTGCTGTGGTGAGACCACCAGACTCGGTAGTTCCAGTAGAATCCTAGATGACCTGTGAGGTGGGGGACAGGTCTTTGTTCAGCCTGATGCTGCAGGGGACTGAATGGGAAGAAGTGACTAGCAGAAGATGGACAGGTCTTGCTGACCACAGCTGTTCCGTCCAGTCCATCTCTTCTCTTTCCTCTCCCTGGTGATCCTGTGTCAGAGAGAAAGGGACTCTGTTTTGTTTTGTTTTGTTTTTTTTTGGACATGCTGTCTCACTCTTGTTGCCCAGGACGGAGTGCAGTGACTCCAACTCGGCTCACTGCAACCTCTGCCTCCGCCTCCTGAGTAGCTGGGATTACAGGTGTGCACCACCACCAACTCAGCTAATTTTTAGTGTAGATGAGGTTTCACCAGTTGACTAGGCTGGTCTCACACTCTTGACCTCAAGTGATCCACCCACCTCAGCCTCCCAAAGTGCTGGGATGACAGCCCTGAGCCACTACACCTAGACTTTTTTTTTTCTTTTGAGACAGGGTCTTGCTCTGTCACCCAGGCTGGAGTACAGTGCTACAGTCATAGCTCACTGGAGTCTCAAATCCCTGTGTTCAAGTGATCCCTCCACTTCTGCCTCTACAGCGGCTGGGACTACAGGTGCACACCATCACGCCCCTACTTTAAAAATTATTTTAGAGATGGTCTCCCTATGTTTCTGGAGCCAGTCTGGAACTCTTGTGCTCAAGCTATCCTCCTGCCTCAGCCTCCCAAAGTGCTGGGATTACCGGTATGAGCCACTTTGTCCAGCCCCGTCCCTGTGTTTTATGACCTGGGCAAGGCCCATAATCTCTCTGGGCCTCAGTTTCCTCCTCTGCAAAATGGGGGCCCTCTACCATCCGTGCCTTCCTCTTGGGGTTAGGAGAGCAAATGAAAAGCATGCCCAGGAAATCACATGCTTTTCATGTAAATAGCCAAGCTCTCCACAAACAGAAGGCATCATCTTTAAACAATTATGTAACCCCTTGACTCAGAATTGGGCTTTGCTGGTTTCTGTCACCCCCCAGAAAGTCAAAAGAGTTGGCTCTGGCCTGGTGCAATGGCTCACGCCTGTCATCCCAGCACTTTGGGAGGCCGAGAAGGGTGGATCACAAGGTCAGGAGATCGAGACCATTCTGGCTAACATGGTGAAACCCCATCTCTACTAAAAATACAAAAAATTAGCAGGACGTGGTACTGGGCGCCTGCAGTCCGAGCTAGTCGGGAAGCTTAAGCCGGAGAATCGCTTGAACCCAGGAGGCAGAGGTTTCAGTGAGCTGAGATCGCGCACTGCTACACTCCAGCCTGGGTGACAGAGCAAAACTCCAACTCAAAAAAAAAAAAAAAAAAGAGTTGGCTCTGTCACTTCCCAGCAGAACTTAGTTCCCCGTCTGACAAATGGGGGATGTTACTCATTGTACTCCTGCTTCGTGGAGTTTGGGTGAGAATCGCAGATGTCAGAGATTGAATGTGTTGTTAATTATAACCCTAATCATAGCTCAGAGGAAAGTTTCCCCTTCCTGGACTGCACTCAAGAACCTCCAAAATCTGGCAACACCCTCCTTGGGAATCTGCTTCTCAGCACAGACTCTGGGCCTCGCTTAGTTCTTCTAACTGCTGCGGTTCTTCCCTTCCCCACCCCTCTTGGCATTGCACAGCTTAACACTCCGTCCCATGCCAAAATGACTGTGTCTGAATTAATATGTATCAAGGCCAGGTGCAGTCACTCATGCCTGTAATCCCAGCACTTTGGGAGGCCAAGGCAGGCGGATGACCTGAGGTCAGGAGTTCGAGACCAGCCTGGCCAACATGGCAAAACCCCATCTCTACAGAAAAAAAAACACACAAAAACGTTAGCCTGGTGTGATGGCATGTGCCTGTAATCTAACTACTCGGGAGGCTGAGGCACAAGAATTGTTTGAATCCAGGAGGTGGAGGTTGCAGTGAGCTAAGATTGTGCCACTGCCCTCCAGCCTGGGTGGCAGAGCAAGACCCTGTCTCAAAAAATAAATAGTCCCTCTACCCAGGACACTGGTTCTCCCACACCTGAGACTGACGTTGCCAGGACTGCGAGGTCGAGGGGACTCGGCTGTTCCCATCTTTCAAATAAAGCTGTTTGTCTAAAAAATATAAATAAATAAATAAATAAAACAAAATAAAATGAATTAATGTGTGTCTATCTTTTTGCCCCCAGGGGGCTGCCCACTGGACACTGGGCCATGAGTGTCACTTCATTTCTCCTAGCACTGAATGCAAAGGCTTGGTACACAGTAGCCATCCGATAAACTTGGAATCAATCATGTTTTAAATATTCCTAAGATACTCACCTCTCACATCTGTCTCAGGAGTGGTCAGACAGTTCAGTTTGATAACTACGCTTTTTGTGGGGGTGGGGATGGGATCCTGCTCTGTGTCCCAGGCTGAAGTGCAGTGGTGTGATCACAGCTCACTGCAGCCTCAACCTCCCAGGCTCAAGTGATTCTCCCACCTCAGCCTCCTGAGTAGCTGGGACTACAGGTGCATGCCACCACATCCAGCTAATTCTTTTAAATTTTTTGTAGAGACGGGGGTCTCACAATGTTGCCCAGGGTGGTCTCAAACTCCTGAGCTCAAGGGATCCTCCCACCTTGCTTTCCCAAAGTGCTGGGATTACAGGCATGAGCCACCATACGTGGCTGATTACTACTTTTTTCTTTTTCTTTTTTAGAAACTGAAAGCAGTAAGAAGTCTGAAGAGAGGTGAGGAATAAGATGAGTGGCCCCGACTCCTGCAGAGGGGCAGGAGGGAGGAAAAATCGAATTACTCATTGATGAGCTGTCTGAGCCTTAGGCTACAAACCAGGCTAAGAGGTGGACAGGCTTTGGGGTTACCAGTCCTAAATCCTGTGCTCAGGTCCTAGCTCAGTCTCTTATTAGCCAGATTCCTTAGGCTTAAGAACAAGCCTCTTAGCTCCAATGTCAGCAGCCTAAGAGGGATATTTCTCCTTTACTGACTCACAGCACTTGCGGTGCAAGAATCCAATGCCATCTGTGGAAACCACAATACAAATGCATATTGAAATGTACAAGGTCACGGCCGAGCGCAGAGGCTCACACCTGTAAACCCAGCACTTTGGGAGGCCAGATCATCTGAGCTCAGGAGTTCGAGACCAGGCTGGCCAACATGGTGAAACTCCCATCTCTACCAAAAATACAAAAACGTAGTCAGGTGTGGTGGCAGGCACGTGTAGTCCCAGCTACTCGGGAAACTGAGGCAGGAAAATTGCCTGAACCCAGGAGGCAGAGGCTGCAGTGAGCCGAGATCGCACCACTGCACTCCAGCCTAGGTGACAGAGTGGGACTCCATCGCCAAAAAAAAAAAAAAAGGAAAGAAAGAGGAAGGAAGGAAGGAATGGAGGGAGGTAGGGAAAGAAAGGAAAAGTAGAAAAGTCAAGTCCAGAGGAAGGAAGGAAGGGAGGGAGGGAGGGAGGGAGGGAGGGAGGGAAAGAAAGGAAAAGAAAATAAAAGTCAAGTCAAGGTCAAAGCCCTAAGGGATCTATCATTTGTAGGTTTCTCTAGCAGTTCCTAATAGGACCTGAAGAGGGCACTGTAGCCCAGGAGCCGGTTAGAACAGAGGGAAAATTCTCTTGGGACCTCCCCTTTGGAGACGCCTTGCATCGCAGCTCCTCCCCTACCTCCCGGCTCCCCACACACCTGTCAAGTACCCTCCAACCTCCAAAATCTGTGCCGTAATTTTTCCTGCTGCAGATTGCAAAACATTCCCGTTTGCATATGTGCAGGGGAACACAGGCTGACTTCTCTACATTTGATGATACAAGCACAAAGACTGGCCCCCACATATGGGATAACAACCAGGATCGAGGTCCCACACAGTTGGGGGTGTGTGTGTGTGTGTGTGTGTGTGACGGAGTTTTGCTCTTGTTGCCCAGGCTGGAGTGCACTGGCACGACCTCGGCTCACTGCAACCTCTGTCTTCCGGTTCAGCGATTCTCCTGCCTCAGCCTCCAGAACAGCTGGGATTACAGGCGCCCACCACCACACCAGGCTAATTTTTTGTATTTTTAGTAGATGTGGGGCTTCACCATGTTGGCCAGGCTGGTCTCGAACTCCTGACCTCAGGTGATCCACCCACCTCGGCCTCCCAAAGTGCTGGGATTACAGGTGTGAGCCACCATGCCTGGCCTCCCATACAGTTTTATGACAGCTTTTGCTGTCCCTCCTGGGTGGTGCTTTCCAACTGAAGCATTATTTCTGAGAAGGAATCTGAAGTTGTGGTCAGAGTAAAGGGGAAAATGAGGAGAAATCAAGAGTGGAAGTAGAGTTCATTTGTTCCATGTCCCCCACCCCAGGGAAGCATGGGAGCAGGTAGGGATTAGGTAGAAGGAATAAACCAAGTGCAATGGCCCACACCTGTAATCCCAGCTCTTTGGGAGGCTGAGGAGGATCACTTGAGCCCAGGAGTTTGAGATAAACCTGGGCAACATAGCAAAACCCCATCTCTAAAAAAACAAAATAACTAGGTCGGGCATGGTGGCTCACGCCTGTAATCCCAGCACTTTGGGAGGCCGAGGCGGGCGGATCACGAGGTCAAGAGATCAAGACCATCCTGGCCAACACGGTGAAACCCCGTCTCTACTAAAAAAACAAAACAAAACAACAAACTAAAAAATTAGCAGGGCATGGCGATGTGTGCCTATAATCACATCTACTCAGGAGGCTGGGACGGGAGGATCACTTGAGCCCAGGAGTTTGAGGCTGCACTGAGCCATGACTGCACCACTGCACTCCAGTCTGGGCAACAGAGCAAGACACCGTCTCTAAAAACAAAACAAAACAAATCCGGCCAGGCGTGGTGACTGACACCTGTAATTCCAGCACTTTGGGAGGCCAAGGCTGGCAGGTTGCCTGAGCTCAGGAGTCTTGACCAGCCCGAAACCCTGTCTCTACTAAAATACAAAAAATTATCCAGGCATGGCGGCATGTGCCTGTAGTCCCAGCTACTTGGGAGGCTGAGGCAGAAGAATTGCTTGAACCTGGGAGGCGGAGGTTGCAGTGAGCTGAGATTGTGACACTGCGCTGCAGCCTGGGCGACAGAGTAAGACTCTGTCTCAAAAAAAAAAAAAAAAACCCACAAATATATAGGTGGACGACAAAGAGTGGCATTTGTCCCTGAGCAGATGCTGCCTATTAGCTGGCTCCAACTTCACCTGTGTCTACTGCCCCTTTTGTGAATTTCAGAGGAGAACATTCTTGGTGACAGTACCCAGGTGTAAAGGAGGCAGCTGGACTTAGGGGCAATGTGTATTGAGGCGGGAGGCTGATGCTGGGAGTGTGGCATCAGCCGAAGGGACCAAAGAAGAGGCAGAAATTAACAGGGACCCAGTCACCAGGGTTGGCAGCTGCTACCAGCTCCCAAAGCCCCTGGTGGGGCCCATCCTCTGGGCTTGCTCTCCTTGATGACAATCTCAGCATACTGCAGGCTTGCCCTGGGCAGGGTTGGCAGCTGCCGTACTGCGGTGAGGCCTTGAATGGAGCCACCTTATTGACCAGTGTGGGCAGAGCTTGTGGCCTCAGGCCCGGTAGGGTCAAGAGGTCAGACAGGCTGTGTGAGGCAGCACGTAGGGCCCAACCCCCTCCACCCCTCGTTTCCCGGACCTGCTGCACTGCTGCCAAGAAGGGGACAGAGCCAGGGGATTTGGAGGGTCCCAGGAACACAGAAAAGCCAAGAGACATATCGGTGGTTTCAGTTCTTGCTAATGAGATTGAAGAATACACAAAACTTGGACCCCATGAGAGCCAGAGCCCAGCGCCCATCCCATCTTCACGGTTCCCACCACCCCAGTGTCCAGGGGGCTCTTGTCACCAAGGGAGTGCCCGTGAGACCTGGGAAAGTCACAGCTTGCCACCTAAATTCTCCAGGTCCTCCCATCAATGATGGTAGGTGCAAAAACCGGTAAATTGCCTCCAAAGCATGTCCTGACATCAAATTTTGCAGGGCACCCAGTGAGCACAGGCATCTCCCCCAGCATGGCTCTGTCCCTGAGTTTAAAGTTGCTCTCTAAATGCTTCCTGCTCTGGGCCCTCAAGCTGGCCGTGTGACATCCTTAGATCTCAGAGTTGTGCTCTGGACAGTTCCTCTGGCCTCTAAGGTGTCATCACTGGCACTGGAGTGTCCGTGGGACAGGCTGGCGCTGAGCTGAGAGCCCCCTGATGGGGGTCGGGAGTAGTGGGGGAGGGTGTGGCACAGGCGATGTTGGTGAGGGAGGTGGTGGATGTGCCTAGCTGGATGCACCTGGTCACCTGTCCCCTGTTCTGCAGGCCTCTCCTGCGTACAGTTTCAGCTTTCCCCGGATAAAATTGGAGTAGACTTGGAAGAGTTTGCTGAAAGTGTCAGCAGTGATTGTTTGGAGTGGAACAGCCGAGGGGGCTGCATCTGGAGAGGAGGTGGCTTCCTTCTGCCAAGGAGAAAACAGGGGGTCACTGCAGTGGCACAGAACGGGAAGGGACGGGGCAGTTCCTGTGCTCTTTAGCAAGACCCTTTTCCCCTTCTTACAGAAAGAGCAAGCGGAAGTGTCCACTCCTACTCACCTGGGCTCCCAGCGCCCGAAGCAGAGTGGTGAGGCTGCGAAGGCCACTGACGGCTCTGTCTATGTGCAGCTGCAGGGGCTCCCTTGGCTGGGAGGAGTTTGCCAACAGGGCCTGGCCCCGAAGGACAGCTTCCGAGAGCAGGGTCAGACCCTGCCAGACGTCTATAGCCTGCTGCTCGAACTAGAGGGAAGGGACTCTGGGGGTCAGTGGCCCATGCCACCCTCTCCCTCCTGCCCCTCAGCAGCCCCAAGCACCAAGCTGAGCAAACAGCAGATATGCAATGTTTGTTGAATGAATGAATGAGTGAATGAATAAATGTATTCCATACATCCCTCATTGCTTTTGTTTTTTCCGAGACAGGGTCTCACTCTGTCACTGAGGCTGGAGTGCAGTGGTGCAATCACAGTTCACTGCAACCTCGAATTCCTAGGTTCAAGCGATCCTCTTGCCTCAGCTTCCCGAGTATCTGGGACTACTGCCATGCACCACCTCACCTGACTCATTTTTTAAAATGTCTGTAGAGATGGGGGATCTCACTACGCTGCCCGGGCTGATCTGGAACTCCATGGCTTAAGCAATCCTCCTGTCTTGGCCTCCCAAAGTCCTGGGATTAGAGTCGTAGCCTCCGCACCCAGGCAGCCTCATCTCTGCTGCTCCATTTACCCCTCCCTGGATCATTGTTGCTTCCATCCTATCAGGCTCCCAAAATGAGATTCCCCCAAAAGAAAGGAAAAATAAGAAAGGAAATCACCTCCATCTTCTTCCAGGCATAGAAGTTAACTTTGGTGTCTGGGACGGTGATATTCTCATTCAAGCTGCAGCTTTCGGCACAGCCCATCTGAAATGCACGCAACCAGGGGGAGTCAAGGGTCCCCGAGGGCTTTGGACCCTGGCCCACAGGAGGTAGGACCCCCTGGCTTTGCTCCTTGCCCAGTTTCCAGGTACGGTTTGGGGGCCACCAGCCTTATTTTTATGTAGGGGTGCAGTGTCTAGCTTCCCACCTCTACCCGAAACCAAGTGCCAGGTTCCTGGATCTGAGAGGAGCCCCCTTCGCCTTGAGCGTGAGTTCTGTGGTGTGTGCTGGGGAAGGGGTCTCACCGTGACATTCTCGGCCTCCTTGCCCTCCAAGACGTACCGCTCCAGGACTCCGCCGTCACAGATGAGGTGTAGCGGGGGAGCCCAGGACTGGGAGGCCCAGAGCGAGCCACAGCAGGGACAGGAGAAGCCACAGCCAGGCAGGACATTCTAGAAGAGAGTCAGGCTGAGAGTCAGGTGGGGGACAGAGGAGAAGGGTGGCGGTGGGAGCACAGCTTCCTTCATCCCCGCCACCTCTGCCCTAGCTCATCTTTCCTGTCCCCAACCGTGCAAGCACTCAGGTGCTGCCTGCCTGGCCTCCAGTCAATCCCGCTGCCGTGCGCACACCCCACCCCCAGCTACCAGCATCCACTTCTCCGGCCAAACTTCAATCCTGGTGTGACAGAGGCTTCCCCCTCTGGCAGATCCGTGGTGGCTCCAGAGCCCAGGTTATCAGCTTGTCAGCTTCCTCCCCACCGACCAGCACAGCAGAACCCCCAAACTTTCTTCCCCCTCAACCCCCAACTTTGTCCCCGTCACAGGTCAGGTTTTTGCCATCCCCAGAGACTCCCCCACGTCCTCGCTGGCACGTGGAGGCTGTCCCACCCCCCTTCCCCCCTCCCGGGATCCTTGACAAGTCGCTGGTCCTTGAACCCGGCTACCTCCCGGCCAATAGCCCGGGCGCTAAATCTCCGCTCAAACGGGGGACCGGGAGGGCGGGAGCGCCCAGTCCGAGAGTACTCACCGCGCACCCCCATCTCTGCGCCTGGCCAGGGTCCCTCAGCAACCTGAGGTGCGCCCGAAGACCACACCGGGAGCCCTCATCCCGGGAAGCTCGGCGGGGCAGAGCCAGCCCTACGGGGCTGGAGAAGAAGGCGGCTGTCCAGTGGGCGCGGGGTTGGAGCAGAGCTGGAGCGGTGGCCCCGGTCCGGCTCCGGGAGGACGGCTCAGTGCGGCGCAGCGCTGGGAGCTGCCGGGGTGGCCCAGGGACTCTGCGGCTCCGGCCGGGGGTCGGGGCTGTTATCTGCATGTGTGCGTGCGCGGGTGGGGGTGGGGGAGAAGCTGTGTGCGTGAGGGGTCGCCAGGGTAGGGGCCACCCGGGGTCAGAGCAGGGGGCAGGACGCCTGGGTCGAGGCTCGCCGGGGCGGGAGCGGGACTGCTGCAGGCGCGCGTGCGGGTCATGGGGGCTGCCCCGGGGCCTAAGAGGGGAGTGGAGGTGGGTGCGCACCCGAGGGATGGGCGGAGTGTGCTATCTGGGCAAGACTGGGCTCCAGGACACTTCTCCTGGCGGGCATCCGGTCTTGGGCGGAGACTCAGAGATACCTGGGTTGCTGGATTCCCACAAAGTAGCTGGGTCTGGAAGCCCAGAAGCTTCAGGGAGGGACAAATGGGTGGCCCTCCCTTCCCACAATCCCAGGACAGGTTTTAGAAACAACGTTGACCATACTGAGGAATTAGATGGGGGCAAATAGGGCAAGAAATTTAGAGTTCTTCCTCCCCCACTCCACTCCTCACTGTCTTGGACTCTGCAAACCCAAACACTTAACTTTTTTTTTTTTTTTTTTGGAGACATAGCCTCGCTCTGTCACCCAGGCTGAATTACAATGGTGGAATGTCAGCTCACTACAACCTCCGCCTCCTGGGTTCAAGCAATTCTCCTGCCTCAGCCTCCCAAGTAGCTGGGACTACACACGCACCTTTACACCCGGCTATTTTTTGTATGTTTAGTAGAGATAGGGTTTTGCCATGTTGGCCAGACTGGTCTCGAACTCTTGACTTCAGGTGATCCTCCTCCTCAGCCTCCCAAAGTGCTGGGATTACAGGCGTGAGCCACTGCGCCCAGCCCCCACCCCAGACACTTACATTTTAGTGCACAGAGCACACAGTCCATTGTGCAGGACACACATGCACCTTGACATCTGTTTATTTGACCTGTGGTGTAGGTTAGCCAGGCCGCATGGCCGAGTTCTTAAGAACGCTGAAATACAGCTAACACCAAGAGCGATGGGGGCTGGGATTTACAGCTAAGGTTTTATGGCTTCCGGAAGCCTGCAGCAGATGGGTGAGATTCCCAGAGCAGGAGATCAAGGCTGGCTGTCCTCTTGCACCTTAGAAAGTGACCTTGTCCTTGAACCCTCAATGTCCTCATCTGTCAAATGGGTGTGATGAAACTACCAGCCTACCTCACTAAGGTTTCATAAAACAGGAAAGGGCCAGGCATGGCAGCTTACACCTATAATCCCAGCACTTTGGGAGGCCAAGGCAGGAGGATCCTTTGAGCCTAGGAATTCAAGATCAGCCTGGACAACATGGCAAGACCTCATCTCTACAAAAAAACCAAAACAAAACAAAAACCCAAAAAACAAAAATTAGCCAGTTGTAGTGGCTCACACCTGTAGTCCAAAATATGCAGGAGGCTAAGGCAGGAGGATAACCTGAACCCAGGAGGTCGAGGCTGCAGTGAGTCATGATCACCCCACTGCACTGCAGCCTGGGCAACAGAGTGAGACTCTGTCTCAAAAATAAAAAAGAGGCCTGGCGCAGTGCCTCAAGCTTGTAATCCCAGCACTTTGGGAGGTCAAGGCAGGTGGATCATGAGGTCAGGAATTTGAGACCAGCCTGCCAAGATGGTGAAACCCGATCTCTACTAAAAATGCAAAAATTAGTTGGGTGTGGTGGCAGGCGCCTGTAATCCCAGCTACTTGGGAGGCTGAGGCAGGAGAATCACTTGAACCCAAGAGGCAGAGATTGCAGTGACACAAGATTGTGCCATTGCACTCCAGCTTGGGCAACAAGAGTGAAACTCTGTCTCAAAAAATAAAAATAAAAAAAGACTGGAATGTGCAGATCTGAGCTGTAAGAGTTTGGAAAAGGGAGAGCTCACCACTAGCTGGGAGAAATCAAGAAGGATCTGATGGAGGAGACAACAATGACCTCAGCCCTGAATGGGGGTAGGTCGTCAATGTGAAGAGGTGTGAGTTGGGTGGGGATTGTCGATTTGGCAAAGCAAATGGAGAGCCAGGTGTGCAGAAGGGAGAGCGGAGAAGAGAGAGGTGGACAACGAGGCCAGGGTGCTGGTTACGGAGGAGTCAGGATGTCTAGGGCCTGGAATGCCACTCTAAAGAATTTGGGTTTTGTTTAGAAAGAATGGGAAACATTCACTCATTCATTCAAAAGATATTTGTGAACTTCCTATCTGCCCTTGACCAAGGACTTGGGGATAGAGCATTGAATGACTCAGCCAGGGATGCCTGTCCTGGTGGAGCTGATATTCTAGTGGGGTTGCTGATGATGAACACAAAAATAAGTACAAGACAGAGGATTTCGGCTGGGTGAGGTGGCTCATGCCTGTAATCCCAGCACTTTGGGAGGCTGAGGCAGGAGGATCACTTGAGCCCAGGAGTTGGCTAACCAGCGTGGGCAACATAGTGAAACCCCATCTCTACAAAAAAAAAAAAAAAAAAAAATACAAAAATTAGCTGGGCTTGAGAGTGTGTACCTGTAGTCCCAGTTACTTGGGAGGCTGAGGTGGGAGGATCACTTGAGCCCAGGAAGTTGAGGCTACAGTGAGCTGGGGTTGCGCCACTGCACTCCAGTCTGGGCAACAAGAGTGAGACCCTGTCTCAAAAAAAAAAAAAAAAAAAAAGAGGATTTCAAACAGCCAGAAGAACTAAGGAGAAAAGGCAGAGGCAAGAGTAGCTAAAATAAGGTAGTGAGAGACACCAGGCTGAGAAGGTGACTTGAATATAGACCTGTCAGGGGTGAGGGACCATGAGGGTGTGGTGGGACGAAGAGCATGATGGGAGAGGGGTTTGGGCCGGGTGTGGTGGCTCACACCTGTAATCCCAACATTTTGGGAGGTTGAAGCAAGAGGATTGCTTGAGGCCAGGAGTCTGGGCAACATAGGGAGATCCCATGTCTATAACTTTTTTTTAACTAGCTGGGTATGGTGGTGCACCCCTGTAGTCCTAGCTACTCAGGAGGCTGAGGTAGGAGGATCTCTTGAGCCCAGGAGGTCCAGGCTGCAGTGAGCTATGATCATGTCACTGTATTCAGACTGGACAACAGAGGGAGACCCTGTCTCAATAAATAAATAAATAAGAGTGGTTTGGCAAGATGGATGGGTGGGGGTCAGGAGACAGAGGCTGGTATGCTTCTGGCTGGCCCGATTCCCTCAGACTCTGCTCCCCCTGTATCCGCAGCTCACCTTGAGCCTTCCCAGACCTGCTGTCCAGGCTCCCACGGTCCCACTCGGCTCCTGGTTCTGCTCCTTTCCAGAGTCCTGGGACGTGCATATACACACTCACATCCTTACACAGCCACACGTGCATTCTGTCTTGGCTGGCCCCCTTCCCCCAGCCTCTGCTCTCCCAGGCCCCTGACTCCTGCGTCAATGCCCTGACCTAACCATGGAGAGGGGGCCGGGGACAGACGAGGGGGTGGGATGAACACAGCTGGAGAAGGAGGAGCCTTTGGGCCGAGGGACCTGCCCCCTCCTCTCATACAGCTTCTCGGGGGTCCCTGCATCCTTGTCTGCAGTAGCGGAGGAGAGGGAGATGTCCAGGGGCACCAACCTCTAAATGCTGGAACTTGCTGGATAGGAGTGGTGACTGCCTTGTGCCCTGCGGCTTTTGGAGAAAGAGTTGTCATTGCAGCTTGGGAGGGAGGAGAGAGTCTTGGTCCCCCTCGTACCCAATCTGAAGCCACAGTAATTCTCTTTTTGAAATGGAGTCTTACTCTATTGCCCAGGCTGGAGTGCAGTGGCGCTGCGATCTCAGCTCACTGCAACCCCCATCTCCCTGGTTCAAGTGATTCCGCTGCCTCAGCCTCCCGAGTAGCTGGGACTACAGGCGCCTGTCAACACGCCCGGGTAATTTTTGTATTTTTAGTAGAGACAGGGTTTCACCACGTTGGCCAGGCTGGTCTCGAACTCCCAATCTCAAGTGATCTGCTCACCTCGGCCTCCCATAGTGCTGGGATTACAGGCATGAGCCACTGCACCCAGCCTGAAGTCATAGTAATTTTGCTAAGAGGGAAGAGGCTGGTTTGGAGCCCAGAGCCTCTTGGATACTGCCCACAGCAGGGTCCATTCATCTGTCCTTGAGGAACAGGAAGAAAACAAGAAGCTCTTTGGGGCTCCCCATCCAATGCCCACCATCCCCCTGCCCAGTGCCCTCCACCCCTACCATCTGCCTGCTTTTCATCTTCTAGCGTGATGCTGACCTCCAGGCCCAGGACCGATGCAGAGAGTCTCCTCACTGACACCTCCAGTTAATCCCTAACCCTGCTGCTCAATTAACTTTCCCATTGAACAGCCTCATTTATGCCCATTCTCTGAGCAGGAACCCACCATGGCTCCCTATTGTCTCAGAACTGAGACCCTCTAAGGTCCACCATCCACCTCACATTCCAGCCTGTTCTCCCACTTTTCTCACTCCCCACTCCCTCCACCACAGGAGATGGTTTGTGCCTTCCTGCCCTTGGCTCGTCCTGGATTACCCTCCCCACACCATATCCCCCTTTTCTTCAAAGCCCAAATCTGTGCATCACCTCCTCCATGAAGCCTTTCCTGCTCTCCCAGCAGGAAATCATCTCCTTCCCCAGCACTGCCATCATTTATGTACATGTCTTAGGCATCTCACTGGCAGGGGTACCATGGACAGCTGTCAAAGTTGAATACTGCACAACTCCCAGAGGCGTCCGCAGAGACTCTGATGGGAATGGGGCCATCTGGAGTCATGCGGTGCAGGTGCCCTGGTCATCAAAGACAGTGAAGAGCTGCATATGGAAGGTCTCATGCACTTTCGTGTCTACCAAGCACCCAGCATATCACTTTTCTGTGGTCACCACCCATGTGTGGATTGCATTAGGTGGTCTCTCCACTACATGCTTGGAGAAGGGCCAGCCTAGAGGGGCCACTAAGCCATCCCTGGTCAATCCAGCTCCCTGGGATCCTGGGGCGTTCGAAGCTTCCATGCATTCCCGAGCAGGCAGCCATTGAGGCAGGGTTTGAAAAGGTTCATTTGTGACAGGAGGATGGCGGGGGTGGAGGCAGGCTCTGCTCCACAGATTCCTCCTGGCAGCTGATTCAGATTGGAAATCCAAGGAGAAGGCAAATTTACAGCCCCCCTGAGCTTTACCAGACCCCCGGCAGCACGAAGCCCCAGCTGCCTGGAGTCAGACTTGGGGAGGGGGGGACCTCCCCCCCCTCTCTTTTGCTCCTCATTTCCAAGCAGTGGCTTCTCAGCTCAGCTTGAGTTCAGCCAGAGGCCTAGAAGACCTTCTGTGCTGGCTGTGGACCTTGCTGGGTGGCCTCTGGGGAACTGGGAAGGAAGCAAGAATGCTAGAAGACTGTATGAGATGGCTCATGCCTAAATCCCAGCACTTTGGGAGGCTGAGGAGGGAGGATCCCTTGAGCCCAGGAGTTTGAGACCAACCCGGGCAACATAGTGAGACCCTGTCTCTACAAAAAATTTGTCAGGCGTGCTGGTACATGCCTGAAGTCTCAGCTACTTGGGAGGCTGAGGCGGGAGGATTGCTTGAGCCCAGGATTTAGAGGCTGCAATGAGCTATGATCATGCCAATGCACTCCAGTCAGGACAACAGAACACTCTTTCTTAAAAAAAAAAAAAAAAATGCTGAAGAAGAGATTCCTGCTGGAGAACCAAAGCACAATCCTTTGCCAAAGTCAGTTTGGAGACCTTGAGGCAAGGGCCACTTGCTTGTCCAGAGAATCATCAATAGAACCAGACAGCCAGGTTTCAGTTCCAGCAAACAGATCTGTGGCCTGGTGGCTTCAAGGAGTTGCTTGTCTAGGAACCAGGAGTGCTCAGATTGGTGGCTTGAATTTTTTTTTTTTTTTTTTGAGACGGAGTCTTGCTCTGTTGCCCAAGCTGGAGTGCAGTGGCATTATCTCGGTTCACTGCAACCTCTGCCTCCCAGATTCAAGTGATTCTCCTGCCTCAGCCTCCTGAATAGCTGGGATTACAGGCACGCGTCACCACACCCGGCTAATTTTTGTATTTTTAGTAGAGACGGGGTTTCACCATCTTGATTAGGCTGGTCTTGAACTCCTGACCTCGTGATCCACTCACCTCAGCCTCCCAAAGTGCTGGGATTCCAGTCATGAACCACCGCTCCTGACCTAGTGGCCTGAATTCTGCCACTGATTTGCCAGGCACCTAACTTGAGCAGGTGACTTTATCTCTGAGCCTTCTTTGCAGAGTAGGGGAGGTGGAAATGATCGTGGTGGCCTCCCACAGCGGTGGTGGGATTATGTAACTCCTGGCACATGGTAATCGATAAACACTAGCTGTTTTTGCCCTACTCCCCACTTTTTTATTTCTCCTATTGGCGTTTCTTGGGAGGCCTGAAGACTAAATGTCCAGTGTATTCCTTAGCCTTCCTCCAGCATCATCTCCTGTTTCTCTAGGGAGCCAGGGACAGATCCTGTCACTTTACCTTGGCTATTGTATTATAGCTGCCCCTACCATGCAACTCACTGAAAAAGAGTTGTCAGAATAGTGGGGCAGAGAGAGGTGTCCCTGGGTGTCTATATATTTTTAAAATTTAATTTAATTTAATTCTTTTTTTCTTTTTTGACATGGAGTTTCACTCTGTCACCCAGGCTGGATTGCAATGGCGAGATCTTGGCTCACTGCAACCTCCACCTCCCAAGTTCAAGCGATTCTCCTGCCTCAGCCTGCCAAGTAGCTGGGATTACAGGCGTATGCCACCACATCTGGCTAATTTTGTATTTTTTTAGTAGAGATGGGGTTTCACCATATTGGTAAGGCTGGTCTCAAACTCCTAACCTCAGTTGATTCCCTGCCTTGGCCTCCCAAACTGCTTGGATTACAGGTATGAGCCACCCTGCCCGGCTTAAGTGAGCTCTTCTGCTCATGTCTTAGTTCATCAACCAGCTAATAATTTTTCCCTTTTCAGGGAGTATATTTGCCTTATAGCAAACAAGACTAATAGATAGAGTTGGAAGGAATGTAGCAGGTCCTGTGAAGGTGAAAGTCCACCCTCTGTTTGCATACTTCCAGTGACAAGACGTTTGCTGTTTCTTAAGGGAGCAGAGGCTTGTTATAGAGGAGACAGCAAGCCGTTCTCCTCTGCACCATTCATGTATGCATTGACCCATTTATTCATCAGATATTTATTAGTTACTGGATTGAGCGATAAAATCACTTCTTGAGGTATCTTATCAGTTTTACTTTTATTTATTTAGAGATGAGGTCTTGCTCCATTGCCCAGGCTTGAGTGCAGTGGCATGATCACAGCTCACTGCAACCTCGACCTCCTGGGTTCAAATGATCATCCTGCCTCCGCCTCCCAAGTAGCTGTGACTACAAGCATACACCACTATGCCTGATTAACTTCTTTATTTTTTATACAGACAGGGTTCACTGTGTTGCCCAGGCTGGTCTTGAACTCCTGGCCTCAAATGATCCTCCCACCTCAGCTTTCCGAAGTGCTGGTATTATACGTATGAGCCACTTCGGCTGGCCCCGTATCAGGTTGATAACTAACCCTGATCACCTTACCTAGAGAACAAAGGATTGGTCAAGAATAGGCTTTATAAAACTTTTGTAATTAACTTTTTAGAAAACAGTGCTAAAATCAAACACATAAACTCAAAAACGCCCATAATGTCATTAGGAAGATGAGACCTTAACTGGCCATTTTCACAGACTTCTTTCTGGTAGGATGACCTTTGCCTCATCCCAAATCTCTGTGCAGTAGGACATCTGTTTCCTACGGGACTGCAATTGACATGTTCTTGTCCAACCTCTCTAGTGGTTTGAGGGTTTGTGAAACACCATTCTTCCCCCAACTCCTGATCAAGTACCAGAAACTCACCTGGGACAAAGTGCTGGGCCTCTCCAGCAGGATCATCAGCCCAACCAAACCACTTAACATGTCCAAGGCTGTCCTCTTCCCTGCTATGCAAACCTCAACTGAAAGTCTGGAGGAACTAATAACTCAGACTTGTGAATTAAACACACACAAAATTGCCTTCCTTCACATCTCCTCATTCCTGTTAAGAGCCTAAAACCATTTCTTAGCAAAATGGCTTCATACTAAATAATAGTAGCTCTAGGCTGGGTGTGGTGGCTCATGCTTGTAATCCCAAAACTTTGGGAGGCTGAGGCGGGAGGATCACCTGAGGTCAGGAGTTCAAGACTAGCCTGGCCAACATGGTGAAGCCCCGTCTCTACTAAAAATACAAAAATTAGCTGGGTGTGGTGGCAGGCACCTGTAGTCCCAGCTACTCTGGAGGCTAAGGCAGGAGACTCGCTTGAACCCAGGAGGTGGAGGTTGCAGTGAGCTGAGATCGCACCATTGCACTCCAGCCTGGGCAACAACAGAAAAACTTTGTCTCAAAACAAACAGACAAACAAAGAAAACAGTGGCTCTTTTTTTTTTTTTTTTTTTTGAGCAGGTAGTCCTAACTACTTGGGAGGCTGAGGCAGGAGGATTACTTGAGCCCAGAAGTTTGAGGTTGCAGTGAGCTGTGATTGCACCATTGCACTCCAGCCTAGGCTACAGAGCAAGACCCTGTCTCTAAAATAAGTAAGTAAATGCAGTAAAATGTAAGAAGGAGGGTGGGGCACCGCATTTGCACGTACCTTCTGCCCCCATCTCCTCACCCCCTCTCCCCTGTTTTCCCAGGCTTTTTTCTGTTCTTTTCTTTCTTTTTCTTTTTTGAGACGGGGTTTCACCATGTTGGCCATGCTGTTTTCGAACTCCTGAACTCAAGTGACTCACCCGCCTCGCCTCCCAAAGTGCTGGGATTAGAGGTGTGAGCCACCACACCTAGCCGGTCTTTTTTTTTTTTTTTTTTGAGACACAGTTTCACTCCATTGCCCAGGCTGAGTGAGTGCAGTGGTGCAATCTTGGCTCACTGCAATCTCTGCCTCTCAGGTTCAAGCGATTCTCCTGCCTCAGCCTCCTGAGTAGCTGGAACTACAGGTGCGTGCCACCATGGCTGGCTAATTTTTGTATTTTTAGTAGAGATGGGTTTCACCATGTTGGCCAGACTGGTGGTCTTGAACTCTTAACCTCAGGTGATCCACCTGCCTCGACCTCCCAAAATGCTGGGATTACAAGCGTGAGCCACTGTTCCTGGCCTCCCAAACTTTGATGGAAGTCACTTTGGAAAGCCAGTAGAGGGAGAAGAAGAGGCTGGAGCCAGCCTCCCTACGGAGGGGCCTGCAGGCAGGGTTCCCTGCCCTACCTACGGTGCATGGACTCTAGTAGATACAGAAGCCTGGCTCAGGCCCCCTGCACACAAAAGGGTGAGCCCCGGGCCCCGCTCTTGCTTCGGTGGCAACATCTAGGTCTGTTTCTGCAGAACTACCACTGAGGGAAGCCTCATTGGCAAGCAGTGAGAAAACATGGAGTAGAAACAACAAACAAATAGGCTGCGGGAGGGAACTGCCAAAACAAACCACATGGGACAGGCTGCCTGCCACCACCTCTGCTGGGCTCAGGCCCGGAGCACATACGTGCAGGGAGACACAGCTCCATCCAGCTTCCTGCCGGCTCCCGCTCAGCTACTGGGGGGCTCCCGGACAAGGGAGGCTTGCAGTCAGGCTGATGGAAGGGATGTGGCCCGAGAGAAACGTCTGCAGCCACTGGGCATAGTGACTCACGCCTGCAATCCCAGCACTTGGTGAGGCCGAGGCAGGCAGATCATTTGAGAACAGGAGTTCGAAACCAACGTGGCCAACATGGTGAAACCTTGTCTCTACTGAAAATACAAAAATTAGCTGGGCATGGTGGCAGATGCCTGTAATCCCAGTTACTTAGGAGGCTGAGGCAGGAGAATGGCTTGAACCTGGGGGGTGGAGGTTGCAGTGAATCAAGATTGCACCACTGTGCTCCAGCCTGGGCAACAGAGTGAGTCTCTCTCTCTCTCTCTCTCACACACAACACACACACACACACACACACAGAGAGAGAGAGAGAGAAGAGAGAAGTGTCCACAGCCTTATCTCCCAGTGCCTCCTGCTTTCTAGCCACCTCAAGTCCCTCCAGTCCCAGAACATAACTGCCTATTCATTAATCCCCCTCTTGTCCCATTATTTTTTGAGACAGGGTCTTGCTGTGTCGCAAGCCCTCAGTCATGGCTCACTGTAGCCTCAGCCTCCTGGGCTCGAGCAATCCTCCCACCTTAGCCTCCTGAGTAGCAGGATCCTAGGCACATGCCACCATGCTGTTAGAAACAAATGTTCAGTGCTACAAAGAAAAATCAGCACTGAGACAAACAATTTCTCAGCAAAGCAATTTTGACTTCCTGCCAGAAGGGTACCCTCAATAGCCATTTTGCCACGAGAGTGCAATGAACAAAGGAAAAGCAGACATATTTATCTCTTGTGCACTTGGGGTCGTCCTTAGTGCTGTGTCTGATCTCTGTTGGCTGTAGCCAGACCTCACAATCTAAACTAACACTCAATTGGCTAACAACTGAAAACTTTTCTAATCAGGTAAAAGTAATGGAGAAGTTTAAATAAGGAAGGGGCATAGGCTGTAAGCGGGAACATGCCTGTGAGCACGTCCAGCACAGATATTTTGGTTAAAGTACAAGGACATAGAATGTACTACATGCCTGTGAACATGTCTAATAGCTACATAGGATAGGGCTTAACAAACAGTTATTACCACACTTATGATTTATTCTTTAAGAAGAAAGGAAACTTTAAAAAAGGAACTTTTACTTCCCACAATGCCCAGCTCATTTTTAAATTTTTTATAGAGACAAAGTCTCACTCTATTGCTCAGGCTGGTCTCGAACTCCTGAGCTCAAGCAATTTTTCTCTCTCGGCCTTCCAAAGTGCTGGGATTATAGGCATTAGCCACCATTCCCAGCCAAATCCACCCACCTCCCCCACCCTGCTGTGATCTCTCTGCCAAATATGCTGTCTTTCCTCTTTTCTGCCTAGCAAACTCCTATTCATCCTTCAACACCCAGATCCAAGATGAGTGAAACCATTTTGGCTCCCACCAGGAATTTACTAGCCCTTTCCATCTCCCACATTTCCTTATCATTGCTACTCTTATGTCTTACACATCTTACTCATTCACAAAGAATGATGTGTCCACCTTCCCAATTAGATGGCAATCTCCTTAAAAGTAGGGACCATTTCATACATGGATGCCAGAGAAACGGATTTTGGTGAATTAGAAGCCTGATCTTCAGACCTCCAAACCAAACCATCTTCACTTGAATTAGAGTGAAATTTTGTTCCTAACCCATAAATCAGAGGCTCTTAACCGAGAAATCAAAGGAACTGCCAAAACAAACCACATGGGACAGACCTCAAACAGTAAAAAACACAGCTTACATCCTATTATAGTACACATATGTACATACACATATCTAACTGAAAAATTTGCTGGCCAGGCCTGGTGGCTCGCGCTTGTAATCCCAGCATTTTGGGAGTCTGAGGCGTGCTCATCACCTGAGGTCAAGAGTTTGAGACCAGCCTGGACAACATGGCGAAACCCGTCTCTACTAAAATATAAAAATTAGCTGGGCATTGTGGCACACACCTGTAATACCAGCTACTCAGGAGGCAGAGGCAGAATTGCTTGAACCTGGGAGACAGAGGTTGCATTGAGCCAAGATTCCACTACTGAACTCTAGCCTAGGCGACAGAGAGACTCCACCTCAAAAAACAAACAAAAAAATCTGCAATAAAGCACCACCATTTAAGTGGCACTTTTTTTTTTAACTTTCGTTTTTTTTTTTTTTTCTTTTCTTTTCTGACAGGGTCTTGCTCTGTCGTCCAGGTTGGAATGCAGTGGTGTGATCTCAGTTTACTGCAACCTCTGCCTCCTGGGTTCAGGTGATCTTCCCATCTCAGCCTCCCAAGTAGCTGGGACTACAGGATTGTGCCACCATGCCCAGATAATTCTTTATATTTTTTGTAGAGATGGGGTTTCACCATGTTGCCTAGGCTGGTCTCAAACTCCTGGGCTCAAGAGATTGACCTGCCTCAGCCTTCCAAACCGCTGGGATTATAGGCGTGAGCCACCACACACAGCCTTTTTTTTTTTTTAAAGAAGCTGTGATCCAGTACATTGATCTAAAGGCCCACAAATGGGTCACGACCGGCTTTGATAAACATTGCTTTAGTTGACTCTAGTTTGATAAATATGAAAAATCAGGTCACCCCACAAATACCCAGAAAGTATTATTACCTGTGTGCCCAGTAATTATCTGGGGAGTCCCTTTGCCACTGGAGCAGCCCAGTCAGAAGGGTCTGAAGGCCAGGCACGGCGGCTCATACCTATAATCCCAGCACTGTGGGCGGCCGAGGAGGGCAGAATGCTTGGGGTGAGAACTTTGAGACCAGGCCGGGCGCAGTGGCACACGTCTGTAATCCCAGCATTTTGGGAGGCTGAGGCAGGCGGATCATGAGGTCAAGAGATCGAGACCATCCTGGCCAACATGATGAAACCCCGTCTCAATTAAAAAAAAAAAAAAAAAAAAGAAGGAGTTTGAGACCAGCCTGGCTGACATAGTGAAACCCCTTCTCTACTAAAAATACAAAAAATAGGCCGGATGTGGTGGCTCACACTTGTTATCCCAGCACTTTGGGAAGCCTAGGCAGGCGAATCACGAGGTTAGGAGTTTGAGACCAGCCTGGCCAACACAGTAAAACCCCATCTCTACTAAAAATACAAAAAATCATCCGGGTGTGGTGGCAGGCACCTGTAATTCCTGCTACTTGAGAGGCTGAGGCAGGAGAATCTCTTGAACCTGGGAGGCGGAGGTCACAGTGAGCTGAGATTACACCATTACACTCCAGCCTGGACAACAGTGTGAGACTCAGTCCCAGCTACTCGGGAAGCTGAGGCAGAAGAACCCCTTGACCCGGGTGGCAGAGGTTGTAGGGAGCTGAGATCGCACCACTCCCCTCCAGCCTGGATGAAGACGACTAAGTGAAACTCTCAAAAAAAAAGGGTCTGAAGAGCCCTGTACGAAAGCTGGGGTATCATTAGGCAGGCCCTGCAGATCCAGGAATTAAATGAAGCCACTTGTCAGTCTACCACAGAGCCTGACACTAAGAAGCTCCTGAACTCTTAGTCTGATTCCTTTTTTTTTTTTTTTTTTTTTTTGAGATATGATCTTGCTCTGTCACCCAGGTTGGAGTGCATTGCAGTGATCAGAGCTCACTGTAGCCTGGAACTCCGCGGCTCAAGCGATCCTCCTGCCTCAGCCAACGAGGTAGCTGGGATTATAGGTGCAAGCAACTACATCCATCTAATTTTCAAAATCTTTTTGCACTTAGGAGGCTGAGGGCAGATCACTTGAGGTCAGGAGTTCGAGAACAGCCTGGCCAGCATGGTGAAACCTGGTCTCTACTAAAAATACAAAAATAATGAGCATGTGTGGCACTCGCCTGTAATCCCAGCTACTGGGGAGGATGAGGCAGGAGAATCGCTTGAACCCAGGAGGCAGACGTTGCAGTGAGCCAAGACTGCACCACTGCACTCCAGCCTGGGTGACAGAGCGAGACTCCATCAGAAAAAAAAAATGTTTTGCACAGACAGGGTCTCAGTATGTCACTTAGACTGGAGTGCACCTTCAAACTCTCAGGCTCAAGCGATCTTTCCACCTCAGCCTCCGCCAGTAGCTGGGACTACAGCCTGGAGCCACGGCACCCAACTAGAAAATGAAAATCTTTAAAGCGAACATTGGGATGACTGGGCTTCTGCACTGTAGTAACAGTTTGTTTTATTACAGTGTTCATAGGATAATCTAAGCTCTCTGCAGAGGCAAGAAACACTAGGGTTCCCCCTTCACCTAGATACTTGTAGCGTTTCCTACCATCCTTATTCAGGCACATACAGAATTTACACAGGGAAGTCAGTGGCAGCGAGGTGGCAGAACACCAGTACAACAATATTTTTTATTTACATGACAATAGTTACCCCCCCACATACACACTCAGGAAGACCCACTAACTGGGCCCACTGAGACAATTATCCCCACCCTCCATACAGAGTCCTTTGGGTTTCGAGGGAACAGGCCTCTTCTTCCATGGCTCTGGTTCGAGGTCCAGCACCGGGCATGAGAAGAGCCACACCATGGAGGGGATAAGTGGGGGAGTGTCGTTTCAATTACTTGGGTGTGACCCTGAAGACTCGGATGTGGATGGCTGAGTTGTTGCGGATCCGAGTCAGCGGCTCCCGTGTATCCGTCTCTGACTCCAGCTCATCAACAAGCTCCACAGTGGAGGTATTGGCAGCCACCTGCAAGGACCCGAAGCTGCCGGCCTGCAGCTGCAGCGCGATATTGATGGCTCGGTTGATGGCCAAGCCCAAGCCGTGAATGTAGATCTCAGAGCACGCGTTCTGACCCCGGGCCCCTCCGTCCAGCAGCTTCTGGCAGCGGGCCAGTTGCGCCTTAAAGTCAGTCTTCATGTTGACATAAATGTCATTGGGCCTCCGGGGCAGGCGGTTGGGAAGCCTTTTCCTAAGGGTGTACTCCACCGGATCCAGTTCAGCCTCCACGGCACCGCGGAGCTCTCGGTTTTCTGCCATGCTGTATGTGCCCTGGCGTGGGAAAGGGACGCGATCAGAGGGATCACAGTGACCTCGAAGCCTTTCCTACCCCTTTTCCTGTACAAAGGGTACACCCGGCCGGGGAGTGGCTCAAGCCTGTAACCTCAGCACTTTGGGAGGCCGAGGCGGGAGGATCGCTGGAGCCCGGGTGTTTGAGACCAGCCTGGGCAACCTAGCAAGCCCCTGTCTTAATTTTTAAAAACTAGCCAGGCCTGGTGGTGCCCGCCTGTAATCCCAGCTAGTTGGGAGGCTGAGGCGGGAGGATCGCTTGAGCCCGGGAGTTCCAGGCTGCAGTGAGCCGTGATCGCGCCACTGCACTCTATCTAGCCTGGGAGACAGAGCAAGACGCTGTTTCAAAAACAAAAACAAAAAACAAAAAGCCCAAAGAGTGTACCGGAGAGAGGACGTACATGTTTCCTTCCGGCCCCTCGTCCCCTCCCACTCACCTCCAGCTCCCGCGTCTCCCAGCCCCGCGTTCCGATTCATTCATCGGGTCGCCCCCAACCTCGCGCCCCTCCGCCGCCCCTCCCGTGCCTACTCTCCGCTCCACAGGGCTTTCCAGGTGCGCCAGGCCCGCTCCCCCGCCAGGTCACTCAAGGGTTCGCCGGCCAGCCCAAGTAACCGCGACCCCAGGTCCCGGGAAGGGAAGAGAAGGAAAGAGGACGCGACCCGCTCGCTGGCTCGTGGGCGCCCTGCGGCGCCGGGGTCCTGAACGGGCTGTGGAGGGCGCACGCGCGCCCGTACCCCGCGATCCACGAATCGCCCCCGCTTTCCTGAGCGCAAGTGCGACTGCGCGAGGCGTTTGAGTAACGCGAGACTTCCGGGCGTGACGGTATCCACCACGTGTACGCCTCGGGGACTGGCGGGCGGCCTAGGGCGGGGACCAGTTCCGAGCAGGGGGAGGAGCTAGAACGGGTAGGGTCGGCCTCCCTAGGCCTGGCGGAGTCCCCCGGCCCGCGGAGGGGTCCCGAAGGGGAGACACTTGGAGGGGAGACTGTTCTAGGGGCGAGGGTCTTCCCATGGGCGCAGGGAGGGGGTCGAGCTCAGGAGACCGCAGTCGCCAAGGGGCGTGGACGCAAGCCTGGACTCCGCGTCCGTCGCAGCTATTATGGTCAGAAGAGGCCTGGGCAAGGCTGGCAGAGCTAACCCCCCAGTCTAAGGTCCCCGTGGCCCGAGGACCGAAGGGGGAACTGAGGGACATGGCCGGTCTCCACCTCGCTGGAGGACAGCCTCCCAGGACTCCCCTGCAGTTCACGGGAAGCTGTTCGCCTTCTCTGTCTCTGCTGGGGACCCACGCTGTGAGCTCTAAGCCCAGGCTTCACGGGTCCCCAAAGAACGCTGACCCACCCACGCCCCTCAACCACCTCCCACCAGCTCTGCGGCCCACGACCGGGGAGCAGGGGCTTGCCGCCCTCTGGCGGGCAAGGTGGGGAGGACGGGCGCCGGATTCGTGGCTCTCCAGACCAGTGGAGAGGGGTCTCTGCCCAGACTGGCACAGTTTCGGCAGTTCCTTTCTGAAATGAGTAGGACCTGCTGCACTGGGGACCTTGGACTACCCTGTTTGTTTCCCCAGCATTCAAATGGGGATGGTCACAACAGCTCCTCCACCATATTGCACGTGCATTTTATTGAATGGCTAGTTGTATAGCCTCTGACTATAAACTTAGAATTTATTTATTTATTTTTGAGACAGGGTCTCACTCGATCGCCCAGGCTGGACTGCAGTGGCGTGATCTCAGCTCACTGCAACCTCTGCCTACTAGGTTCAAGCGATTCTTGTGCCTCAGCCTCCTGAGTAGCTGGGATTACAGGCGCAAGCCACTGCACCAGGCCAATTTATTTAATTTTTTTGAGACAGGGTCTTCCTCTGTTGCCAGCCTGGAGTGCAGTGGCGTGAATGCGGCTCACTGCAGCCCTGAACTGGGGTCAAGCGGTCATCCTGTGGCAGCTTCCTGTGTAGCTGCGACCACAGGTGTGCGCCACAATGCACGGCTGATGTTTAAAAATGTTTTTTTGTAGAGGAAGAGCCTCACTTTGTTGCTCAGTCTGGTTTAGAACTCCTGCGTTCCAGTGATCCTCCCACCTTAGCCTCCCAAAATGCTGAGATTACAGGTGTAAGCCACTGTGCTGAGCCTAAACTTGTTCTTTTTTTTTTTTTTTTTTAAAGACAGGGTCTCAGTCTGTTGCCCAGGCTGCACTGCAGTGGTATGATCACATCTCACTGCAACCTCTGCCTACCAGGTTCAAGCGATTCTTGTGCCTCAGCCTCCTGAGTAGCTGGGATTACAGGCACTCACCACCGCGCCTGGCCAGTTTATTTCATTTTTTTGAGACAGGGTCTTCCTCTGTTACCCAGGCTGGAGTGCAGTGGCATGAACACGGCTCACTGCAGCCCTGAACTCCTGGGCTCAAACCATCATCCTGTGTCAGCTTCCTGTGTAGTTGAGACCACAGGTGTGTGCTGTAATGCACCGCTAATTTTTATTTATTTATTTATTTGGTAGAGATGGAGTCTCACTTTGTGGCCCAGGCTGGTTACAAACTCCTGGGCTCAAGCAGTCCTCCCACCTTGGCCTCCCAAAGTGCTGGGATTACAGGTGCAAGCCACTGTGCTCAGCCTAAACTTCTTTTTTTTTTTTTTTTTGAGACAGGGTCTCAGTCTGTTGCCCAGTCTGGAGTGCAGTGGTGTGATCACAGCTCACTGCAGCCTCAACCTTCTGGGCTCAAGTGATCCTCCCACCCCAGCCTCCTGAATAGCTAGGACTACAGGCATGCACGAGCATGTAATAAGTTGTGTTTTAGAAGTTAATCCTTGGTATTGAAATTTTCAAAATGTTCACATAATTGTTGGGACTGATTCATTCCTCTACACATGGTGTGCCTCCTTTCTCCCATACCCTGTTAATGATAGCAGTTGTGGGCATTTGCGATGATAGGATGTATAGATGGCTCCACACTTGACCTTGGGTGCTGGAATGCTCTCAAGTCAAGCATATGGCCCAGGGCTTGAGACTGGGGGCATCATCTGTAGTGTCCTTTCCCCTGATTCTTGTCTCCTTGATCCTGGGGAGGTCTGGCTCTAATTGCTAGTTTCCAGAGATTCATTCTTATCTTTTTTTTTTTTTTTTTTTTTTGCGACAGAGTCTCACTCCGTCACCCGGGCTGGAGTGCAGACGCGAGATCTCAGCTCACTGCAACCTCCGCCTCTCAGGTTTAAGCGATTCTCCTGCCTCAGCCTCCCAAGTAGCTGGGACTGCAGGTATGTACCCACCACACCTGGCTAATTTTTATATTTTTAGTAGAGACGGGGTATCACCATGTTGGCCAGGCTGGTCTCAAACTCCTGATCTCAAGTGATCTGCCTGCCTTGGCCTCCCAAAGTGCTGGGATGACAGGCATGAGCCATCGTGCCCAGCCTCATTTTTAAGCCTTGGATCACAGGAAGAAGCAACAAGAAACTCTACCCAACTCAAAACTTTTTAGGAGAATCATAAAATTGGTCCATTTGGAGGGTAGAGTTGGGTTCATCAAGTTACTGTTGCAAGAGGTGGCATATTCAATGATCAGTTATATAAAGCAATGTGTTCTTGTTGTAAGTATACTTTTCATAATCTGTTTTATCATATACGTAACATTCAAACTGACAAATACAGCTTTGTGCAGAGGCAGTATCGTAGCCAATGAGGTTTATCTGAGGCGCGATTATTGCTAATTGAAAACTTTTCCCGATACCCTGCCGTGACAACTTGCGATATAGTCAGCATTGGCAACTTTTGACAGTCTCCAGGGAGACTGAAAAAAAAACTGACAAATATACTAACTTGTGAATAAAGGATATCAAAACACTGGTTAAAAAAAAATGGGGACGCTGGCTGGGCATGGTGGTGCATGCCTGTAATCCCAGCACTTTGGGAGGCTGAGGTGGGTGGATCACCTGAGGTCAGGAGTTTCAGACCGGTCTGACCAACATGGTGAAACCCCATCTCTACTAAATACAAAAAATTACCTGGACATGGTGACACATGCCTGTAATCTCAACTACTTAGGAAGCTGAGGCAGGAGAATTGCTTGAACCCAGGAGGCAGAGGTTGCAATGAGCTGAGATAGCACCATTGCGCTCCAGCCTGGGCAACAAGAGTAAAACTACATCTCAAAAAAAAAAAAAAAAAAAAGGCGGCTGGGCTCGGTGGTTCACACCTGTAATCCCAGCACTCTGGGAGGCTCAGGTGGAAGAGGCGGATCACTTGAGGTCAGGAGTTCGAGACCAGCCTCACCATCGTGGAGAAACCCCGTCTCTACTAATACAAAAATTAGCCGGGCACAGTGGTACATGCCTGTAACTGGGGAGGCTGAGGCACGAGAATCACTTGAACCTGGGAGGCAGAGATTGCAGTGAGTAGAGATCGAGCCATTGCACTCCAGCCTGGTCAACAAGAGGGAAACTCCATCTCAAAAAAAAAAAAAAGGGCAGGGGGGCAGGGGATGCTAATTCCTGTCTTGTAGTTGAGTTGTGAAACCCAAGGCAATCTTGGAAACTGTAAACCTACACCGATGAGCTGGCATATTTATGTCTCCTAGATGCTTCTCAGTTGCCTAGGATGGAGTCTGACCCCATGTGATCAAAGGTTGAAGAGAGTTCAGATTCCAGAGAAATTTGCTCCCAGCACCATTTCAATCCTGTAGTTCTTTCCTCTCCTTCAGATTATTTCATTAACCACAAGATTGGGGTTGAATTGGAAGGTCCAACATATTATAGTAAAGATACCAATTCTCTTCAAATTAATCTATAGAGCCAGGTGAGGTGGCTCACACCTTTAATCCCAGCACTTTGGAAGGCCAAAGTGGGTGGATCACTTGAGGTCAGGAGTTCAAGATCAGCTTGGCCAACATGGTAAAACCTCGTCTCTGCTAAAAATACAGAATTAGCCAGCTGTGGTGGCAGGGGCCTGGTAGTAATCCCAGCTACTGAGGAGGCTGAGGCAGGAGAGTAGCTGGAACTCAGGAGGCGGAGGTTGCAGTGAGCTGAGATCATGCCACTCTACTCCAGCCTGGGCAACAGAGAGAACTCCAGCTCACACAACAAAAAAAACCCAAACTGATCTACAGGCGTAATGCAATTCCTACAAAAATCCCAGCAATAATTTTTTGTATTAAATATAGATGTTTACTCTGAAATATGTACGGAAAGGCAAAAGAAGTAGAATAGTTAAAACCACTTTGAAAAAGGTGTTGGAATCACACTACCTAATTTTAAGACTTACTATAGGCCGGGCGCGGTGGCTCACGCCTGTAATCCCAGCACTTTGGGAGGCCAAGGCGGGTGGATCACAAGGTCAAGAGATCGAGACCATCCTGGCCAACATGGTGAAACTCTGTCTCTACTAAAAATACAAAAAATAGCCAGGCATGGTGGCACGTGCCTGTGGTCCCAGCTACTTGGGAGGCTGAGGCGGAAGAACTGCTTGAACTCAGGAGGCGGAGGTAGCAGTGAGCCAAGATTGCGCCACTGCACTCCAGCCTGGCGATAGAGCAAGACTCCGTCTCAAAAAAAAAAAAAAAAAAGACTTACTATATAAAGACGGTTATCAAGAAAGCATGGTCTCCCCAGTGGGATAGACACAAAAGTCAATAGAATGGAATTGAGAGCTCAGAAATAGAATCGTGTACACAGTACGGCCAATTCTCTCTCTTTAAAAAAAAAAAAACTCTTGTTGTTTATAAGACAGAGTCTCACTCTGTCACCCAGGCTGGAGTGTAGTGGCACAATCTTGGCTCACTGCAGCCTCAATCTCCCTGGCTCAAGTCATCCTCCCACCTCAGCCTCCCAAGTCGCTGGGACTGTCAGCACATGCCAGATGCCCAGGTAATTTTGTTTATTTATTTATTTATTGAGAGACAGAGTCTGGCTCTGTCTCCAGGCGCCAGGCTGGGGTGCAGTGGCATGATCTCGGCTCACTGGAACCTCCGCCTCCCGGGTTCAAGCAATTGTAGTCCCTGCCTCAGCCTCCTGAGTAGCTGGGACTACAGGTGTGTGCCACCATGCCCAGCTAATTTTTATATTTTTTAGTAGAGACAGGGTTTCACCATGTTGGCCAGGATGATCTTGATCTCTTGACCTCGTGATCCACCCACCTCAGCCTCCCAAAGTGCTGGGATTACAGGCGTGAGCCACCGCGCTGGGCCTTGTTTATTTTTTGTAGAGACGAGGTCTCGCTATGTTGACCGGGCGGTCTTGAACTCCTGGACTCAAGCAATCCTCCTGCCTCAGCCCCCTCAAAGTGCTGAGATTACAGGCGTGAGCCACTGCCATCCAACTCACTTTTGACAAAAGTACAAAAGCAGTTCACTGGGGAAAGGACGATCTTTTCAAGTGGTGCTGAAACAATTGGACAAACACACAAATGAGCCTCAGCCCTATGCAAAAAGTTAATACAAAATGGTCAGGCGAAGAGTTCTTAGACGTGACTTCAAAAGCACAATCCATAAAAGAAAAACAATTGATAAACTGGACTTCATCACAATTTTAAACATTTGCTGTGTGAAAGGCCACATTAATAAGATGAAAAGAGAGGCCACAGACTGAGAGAAAATATTTGCAAATCATATATTCAACAAAGGACTTGTATCCAGCATATATAAAGCAGTCTCTAAGCTCAAGAGGTAGAAACCAAACAACCCCATTAGAAAATGAGCAAATCTAGCCTGGGCAGTATAGTGAGATCCTGTCTCTATGAAAAATTTTAAAATTAGCCAGGCATGGTGGTGTGTGCCTATAGTCCCAGCTACTCAGGAGGCTGGGCAGGAGGATTGCTTGAGCCCAGGAGGATGACTCTGCAGTGAGCTGTGATCATACCACTGCACTCCAGCCTGAGTGACAAAGTAAGACAGAAAGGAAGGAAAAGAAGAGAGGAAAGGAAAGAAGGAAGGAAGGAAGGAGGGGAAGGAAGGAAAGAGGGAGGGAGGGAAAAGAAAGAGAGTGAAAGAAAATAAAGGGAGAGAGAGGAAGAAAGGAAAGGAAAGAATGAGGGAAGGAAGGAAAGGGAGGGAAAGAAAGAGGGTGAGAGAAAGAAAAGAAAGAAAGGGAGAGAGAGAAAGAGAGGAAGGAAAGGAAAAAAAGGAAAAGAAAGACACGGTGGTTCTTACCTGTGATCCCAGCACTTTGGGAGGCAGAGGTGGGCAGATCACTTGAGGCTAGGAATTTGAAACCAGCCTGGCCAACATGGTGATACCCCATCTCGACTAAAACTACAAAAATTAGCTGGGTGTGGTGGTGGGCGCCTGTAATCCCAGCTCCTTGGGAAGCTGAGACATGAAAATCGCTTGAACTCAGAAGGCAGAGGTTGCAGTGAGCTGAGATCACACCATTATACTCCAGCCTAGGCAACAGAGCAAAAGTGTCTCAAAAAAAATAACAAAAAGAAAAAGAAAGAAAGAAAAAGAAAATGGGCAAATCTTGAATGGACATTTCAGTGAGAGTGTAAGAATGGTAAATAAGTACAGCATAAGATGTTCAATGTCACTGGCCATTAAGGAAATACACAGGAAAACCATGAGGAGCTACCAATAACACGTATTGAAATGGCTGAAATACAGAATGCTGACAATACCAAGTGTGGATGAGAATACAGGGAAACTGGATCTCATACGCTGCTTCTGGAAGTATCAAATCATACAGCCATCCTAGAAAACAGTTTGGCAGTTCCTTCTAAAATTAAATGTACACTTACCACATGACCCAGCAAGAATATTTCCTGGCATTTAAAAACCTGTACATAAACGTCCATAGCATGTATTTTTTTTTAGATAGAGTCTTGCTCTGTTCCCCAGGCTGGAGTGCAGTGGTGCGATCTTGGCTCACTGCAACCTCCATCTCCCGGGCTCAAGTGATTCTCCCGCCTCAGCCTCCTGAGCAGCTGGGACTACAGGTACGCGCCACCATGCCTGGCTAACTTTTTGTATTTTTAGTAGAGATGGGGTTTCACCATGTTAGCCAGGATGGTCTCAATCTCCTGACCTCATGATCCACCCGCCTTGGCCTCCCAAAGTTCTGGGATTACAGGTGTGAGCCACCTTGCCCAGCAGCATTTTTATTTGTAATAGCTCAAACTAGAAGCAACTCAGATGGCTTTCTTTTCATATTAATTTATTATGTAGAGATAGGGGTCTCCCTATGTTGCCCAGGCTGGTCTCAAACTCCTGTACTTAATCCTCCCGCCTCAGCCTCCCAAAATGCTGGTATTGCAGGCCTGAGCCACTGGCCTCCATATAACTTTCAATCAGTGCATGGTAAACAATCCAGGGCACATCCATCCCATGGAATATTACACAGCTATAAGGGACGGATCAAGGTGACATGTTAGGCTGCTAGCATACCAGTTATATTACATAATACTGTGCTGAACCGCTCATATGGTAGTGTGCAAGCCAAGATGAGCATGACTGCGTGAGCTGTGCCAAGGGGGGGGGGGGACATGAATAGGACTGGATGGATCCCCAAGAAAAGACAGCCAATATCATCTTGAAGGATCCGTTTTCCCAGAGGAAGTAATGGTTGGACAGAGACAGGAATGTTTAGCAGTGGGTCTCATATCCCGTTTCCTTTTTTTGAGACGGAGTCTCACTCTGTCACCCAGGCTGGAGTGCAGTGGTGCGATCTCGGCTCACTGAAACCTCCAACTCCCGGGTTCAGGACTCAGTCTCCTCAATAGCTGAGATTACAGGTGCCCATCACCACACCCGGCTAATTTTTGTATTTTAGTAGAGATGAGGTTTCACCCTGTTGGTAAGGCTGGTCTTGAACTCCTGACCTTGTGATCCACCTGCCTCGGACTCCCAAAGTGCTGGGATTACAGGTGTGAGCCACTGCACCCAGGCTGTTCCCTTTTTTTTTTGAGACAGGGTCTGGCTCTGCCACCCAGGCTGGAGTGCAGTGGCTTGATCTCCACTTACTGCAACCTCTGCCTCCCTGGCTTAAGCAATCCTCCCACCTCAGCCTCCTGAGTAGCTGGGACTACATGCACACACCACCATGCCTGGCTCATTTTTGCATTTTTTGTAGAGATGGGGTTTCACCATGTTGTGCAGGCTGCTCTTGAACTCCTGGACTCAAGCAATGCTCCCGCCTCGGCCTCCCAAAGTGCTGGGTTTACAGATGTGAGCCACTGTGCCTAACCCATATCCTGTTCCAATGGGGAGGTGTTGAAGGACTGAGCTCTGGGAGGATGGGGGAGAAGAGGAGGAATCAGTTAACAGTCTAGAAATAGCAGCTAGTGAGGTGGGGAAGAAAACCAACACAGTATAGTGTCCTGAGAGCCAGGTGAAGACAGCATTTCTGGAGGGAACGACCGTCTGTGTCACCGGCTGGTGACAGGTCATATAAGAGAACGGACCAGTGGATTTCACAACGTGGAGGTCATTGGTGACTTAGAATGCAGTTATCTTTGGTTGAGCAAAGAACTTAGCTCAGCGCCGAAAGTAATTCTGAATGCAATAAATTCATTTTAAGGCCCGTTATGTCTGATAATTAGCAGTAAGCACGGTTTAGGAGCTATCACTTCATTCTCAGGTCGTGTGTCTTTTTGTGGTACCTAAAATATGTTTTGCAAACTCTGATATCCAGATAAATATTAAGACTCGCAATTTAGGTGGGTGAAGACAAGCTCCATAATAAACCAATTTGACAACAAGACAGTCCTTATCTCCTTGCATTTCTTTCTTTCTTTTTGACAAGAAGTTTCACTGTCACCTAGGCTGGAGTGCAGTGGCACGATCTTGGCTCTTTGCAACCTCTGCCTCCCAAGTTGAAGCAATTTTCTGCCTCAGCCTCCCGAGTAGCTGGAATTACAGGCGCCCTCCACCACTCCCGGCTAATTTTTTGTATTTTTAGTAGAGACGGGGTTTCACCATGTTGGCCAGAGTGGTCTCCAACTCCTGACCTCAGGTGATCCATCCTCTTGGCCTCCCAAAGTGCTGGGATTACAGGTGTGAGCCACCACACCTAGCCCCTCTCCTTGCATTTCATCGAAGTAAAACACTGGAGAGGAATCTGCCATTAAGAAAAAGGGGGGGGGCCGGGTGTGGTTTGGGAGGCTGACACAGGAGGATCCTTTGAGTTCAGGAGTTCAAGACCAGCCTAGGCAACATGGGGGAAACCCTGTCTCTATAAAAAAATTACAAAAATTACCTGGGTGTGGTGGTGTGCCCCAATAGTCCTAGCTATTCAGGGCGCTTGAGGCAGGAGGATTGCTTGAGCCCAGGAGATGGAGGATGCAGTGAACTGTGTTTGCACCACTGCACTCCAGCCTGGGTGACTAAGACTTTATCTTGGAAAACAAACAAAAAATACAGTAAATTTTAAAAATTAGGGTGTGCTGGTGCACAGTTGTAGTCCCAGCTACTCAGGAGGCTGTGGCAGGAGGATCGCTTCAGGCCAGGAGTTCAAAACCAGCCTGGGCGATGTCATGAGACACCCGCCCCTCCCCCAACATCTTTATGGAGAATAAAAAAGTTATCTGGGCATGGTGGTGAACACCTATAGTTCCATCATTTCAGGAGGCTAGGATGGGAGAATCGCTTGAGACACTGGAGTTGGAGGCTGCTGTGGGCTGAGATGGGGCTAGTGCACTGCAGCTGGGCAACACAGTGAGACCCTGCTTCAAAAAAGTAAATAAATAGGGGCTGGGCGTGCTGGCTCACTCCTATAATCCCAGCACTTTGGGAGGGGGGAGGCAGGCGGTTCACTTGAGGTCAAGAGTCTCTAGACCAGTCTGGCCAATATGGCAAGCCCCGTCTCCACTAAAAATACAATTAGCCGAACGTAGTGGTGTGCGCCTGTAACCCAGCTACTCAAGAGAATCACTTGAAAGAGAATCACTTGAACCCGGGGAGGCAGAGATGGCAGTGAGCCGAGATCTCACCACTGCACTCCAGCCTGGGCGACAGAGCGAGACTCTGTCTCAATAATTAAATAAATAATAAAACTAAAGAGGCTCGTGAGAGGCAACTCATCCGCCTGAACCACTTATTTCACACATCCCAGGACGCCTGATGAAGAGTGCTGGATTTTATTGTCTCCTGCCATCCGGGGGGGGCTTCCTGGAGGAAGCAACCACCAGGGAGGCCTCGGCCTCCATCCCGAGGGTCGCGCATCGCGGGGCCGGTGGAGGTGGGGGAGAGGGGGCCGACCGGGCCGACTCCGCCCGCATCTGGGGGCCCCCCGTCACGTGACCGGCCGCGCGCCCGGGTCACGTGCCGGGGCGGCAAGAGGGGGTGCTGTCGTGGGCGACGGGCGTCCCGGCCGCGGCGAGCGGGGTACGCGAGGAGCGCACGAGGCGAGACGGAGCGGGCCGGAGCGGCGGAGGGAGGCGGAGGCGGCGGCGGCGGCGGCGGCGGTGGTGGAGGGGGCGGCCCCGCGTCCGCATCACGTGGTGCGAGGCGGGCAGCCATCTTGCTACAACACAAACACAGAGGAGCGGCCGCCGCGGGAGCGCCAGCGCCCCCTCCCCGCCGCCGCCGCCGCCGCCGCCGCCGCCGCTGCCCCCCGGCCCCCGCCCGCCGCGCGCCGCCCACGCCCCGGGACCTGACCCTCGCGCCGCCCGCGGTAAGCGCCCGGCGGCCCCGGCCCGCAGCTGGCCCCGGGGCAGGCCCGCCCCCGACGCCGCGGCGGCTGCGCCGAGCCCGCGAGCGAGCGAAGCGCCGGAGCCAGCGCGCGGGCCGCTGGCGAGGACCCTCCCCCGTCTCCTCCCCGAGGCCGCCCGCCGCCGCCGCCTGGTGCGTCCGCCCGCCCTCCCGCCCGCTCCGGCCCCTCCCCCGCCTCCGGACCCTCCCTTAGAGCCGGCTAGCCTCGGGGAGGCCCCGGGAGGCCGGCGCCCGGCTTGGGGGCGACCGCCGGCCCCCCGCGCACCTGGCGCCCCTTCCTGAAGGGCACGCCGTCCTCCGGGGCCGGCCCGCCGCCTTCCACCCCCGCGCTCCTAACGGTCGCCCCCGGCCCCTGCCAAGCTCTGCCCGTGGCCGCTCCCGCCCGCCTGGGGGCCCCAGACCCCAGCGCCCCGGGGTGGCTGGGCCCGGCGTTCGCTGGCGGTCTCCCCAGCGCGTCTCTGGGTTCCCCTCGGAACGTGCTGGGCCTTGCGGGTCCCCAAGTCCAAGCGTTCCACGACTTTGGCCAACATGGAAGCCTTTCCCCTCCACCCAGGCACCTCGTCTGGGTCCTCCTCACCTCTGTTTCCTTTCCCCTCCGGCGACTTTAGTGCCGGGTCATTGGGGTCTCCCTCTTCGCAGTTGCCCGGCCGTGGAAATCACCTTCCTTAACAGGGGCTGCTTGCTCTCCCCGTCCCCAGGCCAGGCCCTTTCCAGCTCATGCCCCTCCGTGCAGCAGCTCCTTGGCCACAGCGCTCACACTTTGCCTTTAAAAGAAAAAACAATTTCCAAGTAACTTTTTAAAGCCCCTCGGCTCTCTCCTCGTTGGGCTGTCATTACTCACGTTCCCAGTCAGCCTCCAGTTCTATTGCATCCTAGGGCCAGACACTGGGAGATGATGCTACATAAAGACTTGTTGGCCGGATTGGATTTTTTTTTCCAGCCACCCAGTCTTACTTCCCTCCTGCCTCTCAAAGTGTCGTTCTGGAAGATCGTCAGCTTTCTCATCCTCTGTGCACTGCCCTCCGAGTCCACATAGCAGTTTCAACTTAGGAGTTGACCCCCGCCAACTCCTGGCCTTTGGCATGGAAACGCCATCGGTGGTACCAGTAAAGGTCTCTGTTTTGCTGCCGACATGGGGGGAATTGGGGTCTGTCTCCTTCCCATCTCTCCTGTGCCCTTTGCAGACCCAGGCTAGCCGCCCTCCACCAGGCTAGCCAGCTCCAATCTGATTTTCTTAGATTGTAGGTCTTGGTCCCCTGGCAGTCCGTCATGCCATTGGGAAGGATTTGGGAGTAGACCTGGACTTTGTGTCCCTGCCATTGCCTGGTGACTAGAGGCCCTAAGGGTCCCACGTGGTGGTTAGTCAAGTGGACCGTCTGCTTAAACTTCTTGGACTGAGTTTTTCAGCTGTTGGACCCATTGGTCTTGTGTGTGGTCTGATGGGTTAGCCCTAACTTTTATATCTGCGGTTGGAGTTTGGGGCTCAGAACTCAAGGAAGAAGGAATTAAAAAAAAAAAAAGCCCCACTTTAGAGGAGAGAAGGTGAGAAGAGGAGGCTAGATGAAGGATGTTGAAAGTCTAACAAATGTAAAATGGCTTCAGACTTAGAAAATAATGCTTTGGGAGTTTGGGATGATTGCTGCTACCGTCTATACCTTCTCCAGACTTGGATAGAGTGTCGGGGAAGTCGCGGCACACTGTCGGAGCAGCTTCCCTTCCTTGTTTTCCCTGGCTAGAGCCCAAGGCTGGGCAGGTGGGCAAAGGGAATCACAGGACGTAAAGAGTGAAAAATGCTTTGAAAACTGTTAACTTTTAGACAATTGCCAGGTAGTGGTGTGATTTGCTGGGATGGCTCAGAGAGGAGAGCTGGGATAACTGACCAACCTCGAGGAAGGCGGGCTTGCATCTGTTTTTTAAGCCTCAGCGTCCTCACCCTACCACGCTTGGAGACTCTCCATCCTGAGAAAGGGCCAAGTCCCCTCCAGCAGGCCTGGGGCTGGGCGGTCACTCCAGTGTTGAGAAACTGGGGACTCTGCTTCTGTGAATAAGTGGCGCTGTTCTGTGCCAAGGCACAGTGCCCCGTGTTGGAGCTAATTTTAGGGGTGATGGAGTGAGGAGATACTGTTCTTAGCTGAATGTGCACTGGGACCGCCTGTTTTCCGTCTTTTCCTCTCGCTTGAGTTCTGAGCCGGAGAAGCAGGCGCTCTCCCGCTCCCTGGCGCTTGTTGGAGCACTGTGGCCCAGCGTGTCCTTGCCCCTTGTCTCCGGCAGGGGGCAGTCTTTCAAAAGCTTTGATTCAGATGCTTGGAGAGTGAGGGTAGACAGGCCCGAGAAAGAGAAGGGGTGGGGAGGGGACGGGGGAGCCAAGGTAGGCCGAGACTCAGGGCAGGGCCAGGGCAGGAGAGAGGCTGGAAGGGGCCTGTGAGGAGGAGACCCGGAGCGGGGGAAAGCCCAGTGGAGAAGCTGAGGCGGGTGGGTGGCAGTACCCCAGCCCCCACCACCTTCCGCTCTTGCCTGCCTTGGACAGGGATCAGATGCCTGGCTCTTAGAGTTTATGATAGACAAACTTTGGCAGGTTTTCTTGAAAACAAAGAAATCTATTATTTTCTCAAAGATTTACTCTTAGCAGGATTTCAGATTTCCCTTGTGGGACAGTGTAATTAGGGAATGGTGTCCCTGCCGTTCAGAGAGGAGAATGACCCAGCACACACACACGTGGCTTCCCTTGCCTTCCCCTTGGCCCAATAGACCCCAGTGGGCTCTGCCCCTGCTTGTGGCGCAGAGGCGGGCACCTCAGCACTGGCGCGCTTGGTATCTGGAGTCACATAGCTCTTGGCTGTGGGGGCTGCCCTGTGTACCCCGGCTAGTCGTGACAGCCCAGGAAGTCTCCAGACTTGGCCAGAAGCCCCCTGAGGAGCAGAGGGGCCCCGAGTCCAGAACCTTTTGGAGGGTGGGAGCCCCATGGTGGCCTGCATCTGCGTCCCTGGTTCCTTTAGTCCAAGGAAGGGCCCGGGCACCACCAGCTTCTGGCATCAGACCCTGCTGTGGGGGGCCCAGAAACTGACCTTCACCCTCCTGCTTTCTTCCCGAGAAGGCAGGCGGCGTGGGCTTCCTCCTGCCCTCGGCCTGCTCCCTCCCTGCCTGCCTCTCCCTTGTCCTGGTGTTGCCATACTCAGGCTGCATGATCCACTCCCCCTTTGTGTGCCCCTTGCAGCCAAGACACAGCCGGGATGGGTGACTCAAGAAGCCCAGGGCACCCAGGAGAGCTGCCGTTGCTGCGCCTGGTGGTGGGTGGGGGGGGTGAGGCCATCACTTGAATAAATTTTTTTTTTTTGAGACAGAGTCTCGCTCTGTCGCCCAGGCTGGAGTGCTGGGGGTGCAGTCTCGGCTCGCTGCAACCTCCGCCTCCCAGGTCAGAGCAATTCTGCCTCAGCTTCCTGAGTAGCTGGGATTACAGGTACCCGCTACCGTGCCCGGCTAGTTTTTGTATTTTAGCAAAATTTTGTTTTGCCATGTTGGCCAGGCTGGTCTCGAATGCCTGACCTCAGGTGATCGCCCGCCTCGGTCTCCCAAAGTGCTGGGATTACAAGCCTGAGCTACCTCGCCCAGCCACTTTTTCTCTTAAAGAAATGTTTAGAATTGTTTCTGTAGAGTGATGGTCTTGCTCTGTTACTCAGGCTGCTCTCGAACTCCTCTCTTCAAGCCTCCCACAGTGCTGGGATTATAGGCATAAGCCGTTGTGCTGGCCAGGCGGTCCCTTTTCTGTTCTGCCCTCTCCCACCTTCATGACTCCGGGACAGGCTTCTGGCCTTCTAGAAGGAATGAACTGGAGGAGGCTCAAAATGGCCTCTCCTGAGGCTGGTTTAAAGGAATGTGGGGGTGTTTTTCTTGGAGTGGGGAAAACTTAAGTATGCACTGGCTATCTCCAGATACCTTTTGTTCCTTAAAGCTTTTATAAAAGTGATTATTGTGGTAAAATGCACAACAAAGTTTGGAGACTTTATCTCTGACTGTGCTGTTCCGTGGCACTGAGCACACAGCCAGGACCCCCAGTGGCCTCCGGTTCCCCTCCTCAGTTGAAGCTCTGGACCCTTCAGCAGCAGCTCCCTGTCCTCTCAGCCCCTGACAGCCACCCTTCTACCTTCCACCCACAATGGGTGTGACTGCTCTAGAGACCTCACGAAAAAGAAGTAAGGGGTAGCTTCTCCTTCTGTGGCTGGCCTGTTTCACTTAGCATCACGTCCTCAAGGCTCTTCCAGTCCCCAGGTTGCTCAAGGAGGCCACCTGCAGTCAGTGTCAGGCTGGTGGCTTTGCATGGCGTGGAGCACACCTCCACCACGGCACCCCGGCTGAGGTTGAGGAGGGCGCGGTCCCGGGGTAGGCCAGCCTGGCCCAGGGTGCCTCTGAGCGCCGTGATTCCCCCGGGGGTACTGGGACTCCGAGCAGGCCTCAGCCTGTCGTGGGCTTCGGCTTCAGCTGAGGTGACAGCCTTTTCCTCTAGTGGAACCCCCTTCCTCTTCTTTCCCAGACTGCGGTGTCCTGGAGTTGATGGGGAGCTGCAGCACCGTGCCAGGCCAGCCTCCCTCCCAGCCAGTGACTACACCTCTACAGCACCTGGACCCAGCCCACCCGCCCGTGTGCTCTGCCCTGGGCCCCAGGGATGCGCCTCGTCCTGAGAGTCCCCTCCTTCGTCCCTTAGAGGAACAGGCTGCCACCGAGCTCCACCAGCCTCTGTGACCCTGACCTTATTTCCACCTGATGGTGCCAGAGGCTGCTTCCCAGCCGGTATCCTAAGATCCTTGTTCCCTTGGTGGCTTGGTTGTTTGAGCCTCCATTCTGGATTGGGGGCGGTGGTCTGGGTGTGATTCCTATGGGGGAAACCAGCCTGAGGTGCCCTGGCCCAGGCTCGCCTGCCTGGAGTCCTTGGTGTTTACCCGTCTGTGGCCCTGGAGTCACCTCCTGCTCCTTTACACTGGGTTTCCCCAGACCAAGCCCCTAGATTTGAGCCTCTGAGCAGCCAACTGTGATTTTTTTATGAGAAAGAATTTTGCTCCCTGATTGATTTCTAATCCTTCTCTCCGTAACTGGCCTTTCTCTGTAAGCTGTTTGTAGCTCCAGTGGTTTTCGCTTGCTTGCTTGTTTTTGTTTTATCTTTGCCCTGAATGTCCATCCTGGCCTTGGCCACCTCCCTCCCCAAGTTCTGTGCTGCGCCTCCTGTCTCAGCCTCCCAGAGAGGGTGGAGAGGGTGATGCCGGGGAGACCACCCGTGGCGGATGGACCTCCGTGTCACGCAGGGCAGGGCAGGGCTGCTGGCAGAGCCATGACCCCGAACCCCGCCTCCTCCCCCTGCTCTCCTTAAGGGTCTTTCTCAGATGTGAAGGTCCCTCCCGGGCTCTACGGAGGCCAGACCAATTCCCAGTGGCTTGGGAACCCTCGTTTACTCCAGCACCAGTGCCTGCCCTCCTGCTTCCCGGGCCAGGCTGCCAGGTGAGCCCCGGGCCGAGGGGAGGTTACCCCGTGGAGGCTGGAAGGACTCGAGCTTCCCGTCTCCTCGCCTCCCCCAGGTCTTTCCTCGTCTGGACTCATCTCTGGGTAACTCATGGTGTGAGTGGCCGCGTGGCTGGCTCAGGTGAGTCCTTTTAGACCCCAGGTAACTCACTGGCCTGTGCGGGGCCCATTGTCATGCCCACCAGGATGTCCCCCAGGGTGTCGCCACTGCGCTATAGAGGTCTCCTGAGTGTGTTATTCTTCCTGGGCCCTGTTTCCCAACAGGTGTTTGGAGAGTGAACGCCAGGCCCCTCCTGCCCACCCTCGGCCTCAGAAACACGCCCAGCCCCACGATGGCAGCAGAGACGCTCAACTTTGGGCCTGAGTGGTGAGTCACGTGTGCCTCGGCTGCCGTGGAGACTCAGGGAAGCACGGTCAGGCTGCCCTGACCTCTGTCCTTTTCCCTCTGTGGCGTGTCCAGGCTCAGGGCCCTGTCTGGGGGCGGCAGCGTGGCCTCCCCTCCCCCATCCCTGCCATGCCCAAATACAAGTTGGCTGATTACCGCTACGGGCGAGAGGAGATGCTGGCCCTCTATGTCAAGGAGAACAAGGTGGGTGCACAGGTCAGGGGGATTGGCTGTGATGGCTGTGGCTCATGGAGGGGACCCAGCAGCATGTGGTTTCTTGGCCATCCCACCTCACTGCCAGGTCCCTGAAGAGCTGCAGGACAAGGAGTTTGCTGCGGTGCTGCAGGATGAGCCGCTGCAGCCCCTGGCCCTGGAGCCGCTGACTGAGGAGGAGCAGGTGGGGCCGGGCCAGGAGCTGAGGCCATGAGGGCCAGGAGGGGGAGGTCATGGGTGGGGCTGGGAGAGGGGCCAGCACTGGGGAGACAGGCCGGGAGGGTGCTGTGGGGTGGGAGAGGGGGTGGTGGGGTGTCTGGGTCCTCACTCCCACCCCGGCTCCCTCCTCAGAGAAACTTCTCCCTGTCAGTGAACAGCGTGGCTGTGCTGAGGCTGATGGGGGAAAGGGGCTGGGCCCCCCCCTGGCTGGCACCTCCCGAGGCAGGGGCAGTACTCGGAGCCGAGGTAAAGGGGTGATGGCGTGTCCTGGGGGCAGGGAGATCCGGGCCCCCAGCTTCAAGGGTGTGCAGCAGGTTTCAATGTGCATCTCACCCCTTCTCTAGGCCGTGGCCGCGGTGACAGCTGCTTTTACCAAAGAAGCATCGAAGAAGGCGACGGGGCCTTTGGACGAAGCCCCCGGGAGATCCAGCGCAGCCAGAGCTGGGATGACAGGTGGGGCCAGGAGGGGGTGCGGCGCAGAGCAGGGCAGGCCATGGAGGGGGGCCTGGCTCCTATCGCTGGAGGGTAACAGAGGCCCACCAGATAAGCCCTGTCAGAGATCCCTCTGCTCCTGAGGACCCCTGATTTCCTGTGTTCCCCCCCTCCCTCCCTCTGTTGCCTCAGGGCACAATGGACAAGGCACACAGTGGTTGTGCAGGGTTGGGGGGAGGCTGTACTGTTTCTGACCCACACCTTTCCCTGCTGCAGAGGCGACAGGCGGTTTGAGAAGTCAGCAAGGAGGGATGGAGGTATGAGGCTGCTGAGGGCAGCAGCCAGGGCAGCAGGGAGGACCAAGATGGGTGGCCCAGTCGGGAGGTGTTTATTTCGGGAGGTGCTGGGGCAGGAGGGCCTGGAGCTGGCCCCCCATGTTTCCTAAGGGTCTTCCAGGTGCTGCGCTGTCTTTCTGATAACTGCTTCTCTCTCCCCGTTCCCCAGCACGATGTGGGTTTGAGGAGGGAGGGTCTGGCCCAAGGAAGGAGCACGCCCGCTCAGACAGCGAGACTGGCGCTCCCTACGAGAGGAGCAGGAGGAGGAGGAGGAGGGCAGCTGGAGGCTCGGGGCAGGGCCCCGGCGGAGATGGCGACCGCTGGCGCTCCGCCAGCCCTGGTAAGCTTGGGGTCTGGTGACTTTGGTGGGGGCAGTGGGGCCAGGAACTGTCATGAGAGGGTGGGCTCCTGTGGGGGAGGGAGATAGGGAGCAGAGGCTGCCTGGTGTGGAGTGGCCTAGAGAGCAGTCCTGGAGGTGTGGGTAGTTCCTGGGGCACCTGGTGAGCTGCAGGAGAGGGGCCGCTGGCTTCACTTGGGTACCCAATCTCCTCTCCAACTTTTCCTGCGCAGATGGTGGTCCCCGCTCTGCTGGCTGGCGGGAACATGGGGAACGGAGGCGCAAGTTTGAATTTGATTTACGAGGGGATCGAGGAGGGTGTGGTGAAGAGGAGGGGCGGGGAGGGGGAGGCAGCTCTCACCTGCGGCGGTGCCGAGCGACCGACGGCTTTGAGGAGGACAAGGATGGGCTCCCGGAGTGGTGCCTGGACGATGAGGATGAAGAAATGGGCACCTTTGATGCCTCTGGGGCCTTCTTGTCTCTCAAGGTATCTGTGAACAGGCGAGGGTGGGAACCGGTCCTTCGGGGTCCTCTTCCTCCCTGCCCACCCAGCTGTTGTCTGACCCCCTCCCTGCCCCATGCAGAAAGGCCCCAAGGAGCCCATTCCTGAGGAGCAGGAGCTGGACTTCCAGGGGCTGGAGGAGGCGGAGGAGGAGCCTTCCGAAGGGCTGGAGGAGGAAGGGTCTGAGGCGGGTGAGCCTTCAGGGCGGCCATCGGGCCTGGGGTGGGCTGGGCTGGGTGGGCACCTGGGTTCTTTGCTAGGTTGGGCGCTGGCTGTCCACCTACCTTACCTGTAGGACCAGGCTGCTTCGAATCGGAAGAGTGCTTAGAGGTGGAGAGGAAGCAGGGGACAGCAGAGCTGTGTCTTCAAGGCAGTGTGCCAGATAAAAATTAGGCATAATCAAAATGACCTTTGAACGTCCCTTGAAGGCCAGTCACAGTGGCTCACGCCTGTAATCCCAGCACTTTGGGAGGCCAAGGCGGGCGGATCACCTGAGGTCAGGAGTTCGAGACCAGCCTGACCAACATGGTGAAACCCCGACTCTTAAAAAAAAAAAAAGAAAAAGAAAAAGCTGTAGAACTTAGGGTGAAGTCTGCAGTGCTGTATGGTGGTGTGCAGCGTTGGCAGCGTGCAGGCGAGGGTCAGGGCACCGCATTCCTGCTCCGCTACTAGTTGACTCCAGTGAAGTGGTGGACTCAGCCCAGGAGTCAGCCACTGTGGCAGGCCCAGCCCTTGTTTCTGAATTCTTGTCATCTCCTCTTCTAGGTGGGAAGGAGCTGACCTCACTGCCTCCTCAGGAGGAGAAGCCCAGTCCCCCGTCCCCCACTGCCCACCTTGGGCCCACTCTGGGGGACAAACGGGGGATGGGGACGAAGCTGTGGAGAAAGACCCCACAGTGGCCGATGGTAGGAAGGGAGGGTGGCCTACTTCCTGGGAATCCTGGGGGCTGCACGAGAAGGCGCTCCCCCTCCCATGGGGGTGGGCACACAGGGCATTTACGTTGAGGAGCCATGGCAAGAGCATGGTGTTCTGGAGTAAGGGTGGGGCGGGGGCTGTCTTGTCTCCTCCTTGCCTTCCCTTCCACCTCCTGTTTTCACGCCTTCCAGATGATATTCGGGGGAATCCAGCTGAGTCCCGGGGTGAGCTCCCCCAGTGGCCCACCTGGAGATCTGGAGGATGATGAAGGCTTGAAGCACCTGCAGCAGGTGTGAGGCTGAGAAAGCTGGAGGGACCCTTCCCACTGCTCCTGACCTTCCAAACTGCCTGGCTCTAGCTCCTTCTCATCCCCCGTCCCCATCCTGATCTTGCTGAGATTGGCAGCTGAACCTTGCTTCTCTTCGTGGGCTTCCAGGAGGCGGAGAAGCTGGTGGCCTCCCTGCAGGACAGCTCCTTGGAGGAGGAGCAGTTCACGGCTGCCATGCAGACCCAGGGCCTGCGCCACTCCGCAGCCGCCACTGCCCTCCCGCTCAGCCACGGAGCTGCCCGGAAGTGGTTCTACAAGGACCCGCAGGGCGAGATCCAAGGTACCTGTGTGGGGCAGGAGGACTGCTCAGGGCCGTTCTGGTTCAGAGTGTCTCTGGCGTACCCCGTGACCCAGTGGTTCTCCCGCTCCCTCGCTCTCTGTCCAGGCCCCTTCACAACACAGGAGATGGCAGAGTGGTTCCAGGCCGGCTACTTTTCCATGTCGCTGCTGGTGAAGCGGGGCTGTGATGAGGGCTTCCAGCCGCTAGGCGAGGTGATCAAGATGTGGGGCCGCGTGCCCTTTGCCCCAGGGCCCTCGCCACCCCCACTGCTGGTGAGCCGTTTCTCCGCTGCATGAAGGGATGGGGTGCGGTGCGGGGGGCGGACAGGAGCCCAGCGGAGCCCCCTGCTCCGTGCCTCAGGCACTGGCTGAGCTGTCTCCTGAGCAGGGCAACATGGACCAGGAGCGGCTGAAGAAGCAGCAGCAGGAGCTGGCTGCAGCGGCCTTGTACCAGCAGCTGCAACACCAGCAGTTTCTCCAGCTGGTCAGCAGGTATGGGGGTCCGGGGTGGGCTGGGGGAGGGCCAGGCACTGGCTCTGCGGCCCATCAGCCCCGCTGTCCCGTTGGCAGCCGCCAGCTCCCGCAGTGCACGCTCCGGGAAAGGCAGCTCTGGGGGACCTGACGCCGCCGCAGCAGCAGCAGCAGCTCACGGCGTTCCTGCAGCAGGCGCTCAAACCCCCCCAGGTGCGTGGCCGTGCCAACTCTCAGGGTACAGGGCGGGAGGACGGGGGCGGACCAGAGATAGATGTGGGGTCCTAAGCATCCACGATTTGCCCCTCAGAGGCGGGGACCAGAACCTGCTCCCGACGATTAGCCGGTCCTTGTCGGTGCCGGATTCGGGGCCGCCTCTGGGACATACATACCTCAGCCTCATCACAGTCAGGTGTGTGGCCTGCCTGGCCCCCAACCCCCAGGCAGTCTCTGGGTGAACTGGGGCCCAGAGTCTGCTCCCCACCCTCACACGTGGCCCTAGCTGCCATTCTGGCTGGGGAGGCCACTGCTGTGGCTGGATAAGACCAGTGGGCCTGAGCGTCCACCTGCAGCTGCCTCTGCCCCCTGCCCCCTGCAGGTGGTGAGGCCAGTCTTTGGGACATACCAATTAACTCTTCGACTCAGGGTCCAATTCTAGAACAACTCCAGCTGCAACATAAAGTGAGTAGGTGTCTTGGGGCTGAGGCCCTGGGAGTGAAGGGCGGACCAAGGAGGGCCCCAGGCTGTCCCCACAGTTCTGCCCTCTGATGAGCCACTGGTCTCAGTTCCAGGAGCGCAGAGAAGTGGAGCTCAGGGCGAAGCGGGAGGAGGAGGAGCGGGAGCGCCGGGAGGAGAAGCGCCGCCAGCAGCAGGAGGAGCAGAAGCGGCGGCAGGAGGAGGAAGAGCTGTTTCGGCGCAAGCAGGTGGGTGCTGCCCAGCCTCGGCTGGTCAGGGCGAGAGCCCTTGCCAGGTCTCCTCACCGTGTACCCTCACCATGTTCCCCTCTAAGGTGCGGCAGCAGGAGCTGCTGCTGAAGTTGCTACAGCAGCAGCAGTCAGTCCCCGTGCCCCCTGCGCCCAGCTCCCCCGCCCCCGCTCTGGGCTGGCCTGGCCAAGCAGGGGCTGTCCATGAAGACGCTGCTGGAGCTGCAGCTGGAGGGCGAGCGGCAGCTGCACAAGCAGCCCCCGCCTCGGGAGCCAGCTCGGGCCCAGGCCCCCAACCACCGAGTGGTGAGCAGGCCAGGAACCTCCTGGGCACCCCCATGCGGTTTCCAGCGTGGCACAGGGGAGGGGGATTGCTGAGCCCAGACTTGTGCAGCCCCAGCCCCAGCCCCTCCTGTGATGGCAACGGCTCATGTGGCCCCTTCCTCGCCCCTCTTCCTTTGCCATCTAAACAAGCCGCCTCATCTGCTTTTCTGGGGTGCCTTTGTTTGAACTACTCTGACCTTCTGCCATCTGTAGCAGCTTGGGGGCCTGGGCACTGTCCCCCTGAACCAGTGGGTGTCTGAGGCTGGGCCGCTGTGGGGTGGACCAGACAAGAGTGGGGGCAGCAGCAGCAGCCTGGGGCTCTGGGAGGACACCCCCAAGAGTGGCGGGAGCCTGGTCCGCGGCCTCGGCCTGAAGAACAGCCGGAGCAGCCCATCTCTCAGGTGGGCATGGCACCTGGAGGCTCCACAGCGGGCCTGGGGCAGAAGGTGGCAGATCCCCGCCGTCCCTTCCCCCCCAGCTGATTTCCAACCCTAATTCAACCCACCCCCTTCAGCGACTCGTACAGTCACCTGTCGGGTCGGCCTGTTCGCAAAAGACAGAGGAAGAAGAGAAGCTGCTGAAGCTGCTGCAGGGCATCCCCAGGCCCCAGGACGGCTTCACCCAGTGGTGCGAGCAGATGCTGCACACGCTGAGCGCCACAGGCAGCCTGGACGGTGCGAGCCAGGCTCCCAGGAGTTGGGCGGGGCCTGGGGCTTCTGACACGGCCAGGGAGCCCTGACAGCCTTCACCCATCCCACAGTGCCCATGGCTGTAGCGATCCTCAAGGAGGTGGAATCCCCTATGATGTCCACGACTATATCCGTTCCTGCCTGGGGGACACGCTGGAAGCCAAAGAATTTGCCAAACAATTCCTGGAGCGGAGGGCCAAGCAGAAAGCCAGCCAGCAGCGGCAGCAGCAGCAGGTGAGGCCCTGGTGCTGGCTGCTGGGGTGGGCTTGCCTGGCGCCTCCTGACCTTCACCCTCCTCTCCACTGCCTTAGGAGGCGTGGCTGAGCAGCGCCTCCCTGCAGACGGCCTTCCAGGCCAACCACAGCACCAAACTCGGCCCTGGGGAGGGCAGCAAGGCCAAGAGGCGGGCGCTGATGCTGCACTCAGACCCCAGCATCCTGGGTGAGCTGGGCTGGGGCAGGAGCGGGACTTCCTTGGTACAGGGCAGGAGGAGCCCAGGAGAGAGCTCAGACCCAGCTTCTCCCCCGGCTTCAGGGTACTCCCTGCACGGATCTTCTGGTGAGATCGAGAGCGTGGATGACTACTGACCAGCCCGGACCCCCAGCCCCTGGGCTGTAGGCCGGGGCGGCAGCGGAGGCGTGGACCTGAGGGTCTCAGCCTGCAGGCTTCCTGCAGGGGAGCAGAGGAGGCGGCAAGGGGCGGGGTCCCCAGCACTTGTTACAAACACACGATGCACCTTAACTCACCCACCACGAGGCACTTTACAGACTGCGGGAGGGGGGTTTCTTTTTATTTCTTTTTTTATTTTAAACAACTTTGAAGAAAATGTAGGAGAAGCAAAAGTATTGTTAACTAGACTCTAAACACCCCTCCCCGCTGTGGGGATAGTGGGTGTGACAATGGAAGGTCCACAGAGGTTTTTTTTTTTTTTTTTTTTTTTAAGAAAAAAGATGAAAAATGAAAAAAAAAATGATTAGGAGGCTGAAAGAAAAAACACACTGTTATTTTGGGGCAGTTGGGGATACAGGCCCTGTGGACCTGTCCTGCCTGGCCCCCAAGGCCACACTTCCCCCCCGCAACCAGAAGGCGGGCCAGGGGGGTAACTGGAAGCTCGGGGCCAGCAGTTTGCACAGGAGGCCTGTTTGAGCTCTGTCTGCCAGACCCGCTGTGAGCAGCTTCCGTAGCTGGGGCTGGCTGAGGTGTCCGGGGTGGGGCCAAAGTAGCCCCTTGGCTTTGCTGCTTTGGGGGGGACAGTTGCACAAATTGGAAGAACAGCCCCAGCTCTCCAGGATACCATCCTGTGCTGGCTGAGGGATAGGAGGGGACGGGCCGTGCCAGCCTCTGGCGGGCAGGGTGGGGCTGCAGGATTCTTGACTGTGGCCCTGGTGAGGGGTGTCCCCCACCGCTGCCATTTTGGGGGATGCCCTATGTTTGAACCTGAAAGCCCCAGCTCTCTGCCTTGCCACGTGAATGTATTCTTTGGGCCACAAGCCCCCGCCTCACCCCTGCCTGGCTCCTGCCTCACCCCTGCGAGTGGCGGGGGTGGATGATCGCTCCGGAGGCTGCAGAGAGAAGGCTGAGCTGTTCCTCCAGTGAAGGGGGCAGGGGGAGGGGCCTTGAAGGCAAGGAGTGGGTGGCTTTGGGCTTAGGGTTGCAGTGGAGGGGCTGCCCCCCGGGGCCCCAACCTGCAGCCAGCTCGTGGGGTGTGGACCACCCAGTTCTGCACCTGATCCCTCTACTGACCAAATGGGAGAGGAGCAGGCGGCCTCCCCTGGTCTGATGCGATGCGCTTTTTACCGTTGGGTAAGGTTGGGGTGAAGAGAAGCGTGCGGCTCCTGGGTCAGGGGGAGGCTGCCCCTTCTGTTGCTCACCGACTTATTTCCGGTCCCCTAGTTGGGTTCGTGTCCACCCGTTTTGGGTTTTGTAAGTTTTGTCTTTTGGGTTTCTCATCCAGCTCCTCCCATTGACCTCATTGCTCAGAGTGCAGTATTAGGGCAAGGTTCCGCCACTGCCTCCCTCCATGAATGTATTTCTCCCTCCTGCCCTGGGAACATGGGGAGTGGCCCATTTCTTTCCCCATTTAGCCCCAGAAAGATGACGGTGTTTGGTTTTTGTTGCTTTTTTTTTTTTTTTGCACCAAAGTGGCAACTGGGTCAGTGTTGGGGGATCAAGCTGGCCTCGGGGTGGGGAGCCCCCACCTGCCTCTCCCCTGGTTCCCACAGTGTTAGCGTCCCTGAAAAGACAATATTCTCTAAAGCAATAAGGGGTGACGGGCCGGGGGGAGTGTCTGCTGCTGGCCCCCAGCTCCCCTTCCCCTCTTGCCAGGTGTGGGGGAGACTCCTGTTGTGACTGAATGTAAGCCCCCCGCCCCTGCCACAGCCAATGCAGGGGGAAGCGGGGGCACTCTTCCTGTCTCTTCCTGCCCCTTCTCCCCAGCTAAAGAGACTTTGGACTTAGGGGGCCCATGAGCCTGGAGAGGCCTTAACCCTGTGAGGAAGAATAGGGGGGAGCCCTCTCCCACCCCCATCCCCTTCTGAGAGTGGTCAATGTTTACAAGCCCCTGAGCCCCCCTGCCCAGGGACTCAGATTCTGTTGCTGTCCTTCCCAGCCCTGGTCTTCCTGGGGCCCTCGCTGCTCCCCTGCCCTTCCTGGGGTTGGGGTGGGTGCAGGGGTCACTGTGTTCCCTGTCTGCCTTGTACCCACGATCTCCCCACCCCCCTCTCCACCCCGTGTGACTTCCCTGTCTTTTACCTGCTCCTGTAAATATTCCCCTTCTCCCAATAAAACTTGGTGTGTGTTCTCCCGTTCTGCCTCCACTGCTCCTTATATGGGGGAGGGGAATGGGGAGATTAGAAGCTCCAAGCAGGGCCCGCTCTGGTCAGCACCCTGGCTGCTTATCTGAGAATCTCTGGAAGGCTCTGGCCTGGGGGGCTTTAGCTTTTTGCTGTGAGAGAGATTGAGACCCCCCCCCCTCCCCCACCACCCACACCCCTGGCAGCCCTCAAGCAGCAAAGACCAGAAACAAGGAGGACACAGCAAGGGCAGAGACCAGGTACAGAGTTGGAATTGGCTCCTTTATGGAAAAACTGAAAATATAATAAAAATTAAAATAAAACCAGTTTTAAAAAAGCCAGTCCCTGGGGTTTTCACCTCCTGCCTCTGGCCCTCCAGAGGGGTGAGGCCCCAACCGCAGGGCAGCAGAAGAATGAGGGCCTCCTGCCCCTCCTCTTCCCCATTCCATCCCCTTATCTCCACAGTGGGGGCCCCCGGGAGGAACCAAACCTGGGTGGGAGGGCAGGGACCCATGGCCCAGGGAAGGGGGCTGGGGAGTGCACCCAGCCCCACAGCCCCGGAGTGTAGTGTGGGCGTGGGCAGGGTCCCTCCCGGCCTGGGCCCAGCAGGGGTGGGGCCGCTAGTTCCAGATCTTGAGGAAGGAGTCCCAGGAGCCCGTGGCCACAGCCATGCCATCATCAGTGACCCCAAGGCAGCTCACACGGTTGTCGTGGCCAGCGAGGACCCCTGTGAGGGAGGAGGGAGACGTCAGAACCAATTTGGCACAGGCTCCAGGTCCCTGCCTATCGGTCTGGGACCCCAGCTCTCACCTGCACGGTCGCCCTTCATGGCATCCCAGATGTTGCAGTTGAAGTCATCGTAGCCAGCGAGCAGCAGCCGGCCGCTGCGAGAGAAGGCAACAGAGGTGATGCCACAGATGATGTTGTCGTGGGAGTACATGAGGAGCTCCTGATCGGCCCGCAGGTCGAAGAGGCGGCACGTGGCGTCGTCAGAGCCAGTGGTAAAGGCGTAGCCGTTGGGGAAGAACTGCAGAACACAGGACCAGGGTGGGGTGAGGGCAAGGGGCAGGACTGGGGACCTGCTGGGGAAGGCCTGGCCCAGCTGGCCCCAGAACTCACAGCCACCGCGTTGATGTCGGATTCGTGGCCGATGAAGGTCTGTCGGCACATGGAATCCCGAACGTCCCACAGCTTGATAGAGGCATCACAGGCGCCTGACACAAACGTGCGCCCGTCAGGGGCCAGGGACAGGGACATCACATCCCCCACTGTGTCCAGCAAAACCCACTGTCTGCTGGCCTGTCTCAATGTCCCACAGGGCACTGGAGAGGTGACAGGAAGAAGGAAAAGATAAGAGACAGAGCAAAGGACAGAGTCCCTGCTCTCCCCCGCCCCACCATGTGATCCCAGCCCTGTGGAAGGATCCCAAGGAGGCTCTTGTCAGAGCCTTAGGTGGGGGGTACACACCCCTCCCTGACCCCCTATCGCCCACCAGGAGAGGGAGGCTATGGTGCAAGCTGTGTGCTGAGCACTGGGACAGTGGCCCCCGAGGCAGGAAGTGTGGGTCCCCCAGACTGCCCAGCCCTGGCAGAGCCTCACCAGGTGGTATCCCCAGAGCTGGTGATGATTTGGTTGTCATCCAGGAAGCGGCAGCACGACAGGTACCCTAGGGAAGGAGCTGGTCAGCCAGGTCTCCACACGGAGGGCAGCGTACCCCCCACCCCAAAAAGGGCCCGAGCCAGGTCAGGCCCCTCACCAGTGTGGCCAGGCAGCTCCCGGCTGACCCTGACGTTGCCCTCGCGGGTCTTGAGGCTGTAGATGGAGCAGATGTTGTCCAAACCCCCACAGGCCACAAAGTTCCCTGAGGGCGCATAGGCACAGGTCATGACCCAGGAGGAGCGTAGCGGGATGGCGTGGACCTGCGGAGCAGGGGCAGCACCCGGGTCAGAGCCAGCCAGGGCCCTGTGCCCCACCCCGCCCCGCAGCCCGTGCCACCCTACTTTGTTGGTGGTGTAGCTGTCCCAGATGATGAGCTTCCCATCCTGGGAGGCGCTGACCAGCAGCCTGGTGGGGGAACAGTTCGGGGGAGAGCAGAGGGTTGTGGCTTGAAGCAAGACACACCCCCCCTCCCATTGGGTGGGGAGGAGGTAGGATCTTTCTCTGTTGCCCAGGCTGGAGTACGGTGGTGCCATCACAGCTCACTGCAGCCTGGAACTCCTAAGCTCAAACAATCCTCCCACCTCAGCCTCCCCAACATAGCTGGGACTACAAGGCTGATCTCAAACTCCTGGGTTCAAGCAATCCTGCCCTGGCCTTCCAAAGTGCTGGGGTTACAGGCGTGAGCCACCTGAGAGACACTCTCTGGCTGCACCCTACAAGTTCTGAAATGATCCTGCCTATCCAAGTCTGGTGGGCATGTCTGCGAGTCACCATCTTTCCAGACACATTCTGGCTATTCTGGCAGCCTGCTTACCCCACCAGATCTGAGGCTGCCCCCCACAGCCTGCTACAAAGCCAGCTCACATCGCCCGCCCATGTCTACACACACACACACCTTGAGTCGGTCCCCCAGTGCATGGCATAGATCTTTGCCAGATGCCCACGGAGAGTCCTCCGGGTCCTCATCTGGATTCTCCCCCACTGGGTCCAGCCCAGCTGTGATCTGGAGGTGGAGACAAAATGGGCTCAGGGAGGCCCAGGCAGCAGGACTGCAGAGAGCAGCGCCCTCCAGTCCTCACCCCTCCAACCCCCAGTCACCCCCGGCCACTGAGTGCCCTCACCTGGGTCAGTGTTGAGTCCCCCACATGCTTTTCGGGCATCCTGTAGAGGATAGCAGAGCCAGAGAGACGCGAGAGAAGGCAGGTTGGAAAGGGAAGGAGGGAAGAGAACAGAAGACAGGAGTGGACAGGGTCAGATTCTGAGCCATTAAAGCCTCCCTCCCCCTGCCCCCACCAACCCCCCAGAAAAACCCAAACCCAGCCCAGTCCAGGGCACCCGGCGGGGTACACACGAACCGCCCACCCCGCGCCAGGCCCTCACCCGGATCTGGTTCCGGAGCTGCTCGGCCTCCTGTCTCAATTGCTCCAGCTCACTCATGGCGCCGGGCCCGTGGGGGCGGGGTTGGGGGCGGCTGGGGGCCGCGGGATGGGGGCTGGGGGGAGGCAGCTCCTGGCCGCTGGCCCGAGGCCTGGGGGATGCAGGGCTGACGTCAGGCCCGAGGCCGCCGGGGGAAGTGGGGGGGGAAAGGCGGGGTTGCAGCGCGGCCCGGAAGGGGTAAGCACGAGGAGGGGGGAAGGGGCGGCGCGGCCGCCGTCCCCGGGCACAAGCAGGGTCTCCGGCACCAGAGACGTCGCCGAGTAAGAGCCGACTTCCCCAATCTTCTTCCCGCCCCCCCGGAAACAGAGCGGGAAGTGCAAGAGGAAGCGCAGGGGAAACCCCTCCCTCGGACACAGCCCGGGCGGGACACCCGCGGCAGGAACTGGGGGGGGGGGGGGTGTCCCTTCGAAAACAGACCTGGCGTCTGCCCCAGCCCGCACAGGCACCGCCCTCCAAGTACCTAATTTTAAAAGGGGCGGTGCCTCTTGAAATTCACCCCCCACACGCCGCACACCCTCCACACACACCCCCAGCTTCGACAGTGGCGGGTGGGGGGGGGGGGGAAGACCAGAGAGGAAAGCTGGGCTGTTCGTGGGGTTGCCTAGGCAACCGTCACCCGGACCGAGAGCACCTCATTGGTGAAATGCCCCCACCCTAGCCCCGTTACCAAGGCAACCGCATCCACGGCAGAGACCTGTAGGGTGGGTGACCCCACCCCCGGCCCCATCGCCCCCGCCCGACCCAGCCTCCTGCCCCTCCCCCAGAACCGGCCCGGGTGGCTGTTTACAGGATTTGGGAAAAGCCGATTGGGCGCTAATAGGTTCTGGACGGCTCACCCCGGATAATCCCCGGTCCGGCTGCGCCCCATTAGCCGTCCGCCGCGGGTGGGGGGCGACAGCGGCGGGGGAAGGCAGCCCGGAGCGGCTGCTCCCTCCAGCGCAGAGGCCGCCCGCCCCGCCGCGCCCACAGAAAGCCCGTGGGGGGGCCGCTCTCGAGTAATTACGGCTCCGCAGCGAGGTCCCCGGCCCCGAGGCGCGGAGCTGCTCTCTCCCAGGCGCGGGCAGGCGGCCCCAGGCGGCTGGGCCCCAGCGCCCTGGACACCCGAAGGGCCCATCCCGTGGGCTCGGCGCCGGGGGCCCCAGGGGCCTGGCTGGCTCCGCTCCAGGCGCCAGAGCCCTGTCTCCCCCACCCTCGGGACACCTGTGTGATCCGGCCACGCACAATGCACTAGGTCGGCCCAGGCGTCCCCCCACCGAGCTCCCACTTCCCCCCAGGTTCCTCTTTCCCACTGACATTTCCCCCTCCTTGTAAGTTCAGCTTTCTACGCCAGTGCCAGGGGGTGCTCCTCAAAATCCGGGGAGTGGGGGGGCGCGGGCAGAACTCCTTACTCCACCCAACCCCCAGGTCCGCACAAAGCCTGGTCCAGCTACCAGCAGCCCAGGCCTGGCGGCACCGCCGGAGGCCCGGGACAGAAGGAAGCAGGGCAGGAGGAGGAAGCCACTGGGGGGCGGGGGCGACGCTCTCAGCCCTCGGTACCCATCACCCCCCCGTGCCCTCAGCAGCCCACAGATTCTGGGGATATAGCAGCTGGGGCTCCATAGAGAAATAGGGGTGCCACCGCCTCCGCAGGTATGGCAGGGCACAGAAGAGGTGACGGGAGGGTCCCCGGATCTGGCAGCTGGTGCGGCGCAGGCTGGAGCGGCGCTGCGAAGCGCAATGGGCCTGGCCCTCCAGCCCCCCACCGACCTCCATTTTGCCCAAAAGAAAGCTGGGCGGGGGCGGGCGCCTGGGAGCTGGGCTTGGGGTGAGGATCTGTAAAGGGAATAGGGCACCGAGGGCTCCGGTTTCGGGGAGTGGGGCCAGAAACCACGGGCAGAACCCAAATGAGGGGTAGGGTGGAGACGAAGGGAAGAGTGGCCTCGCGGCCTTGCCTGCTTCTCCCTGATTTTGGAGTTTTGCAAGGCGAGGGCCGGCAGGGGTGCGACAGCGGAGGACACGAGGGGTGCTCCCAGGGGGCAGGCGGGAGGGTGGCGGTGGGGAAAGGGGGCGGGGCGGGGCCTAGAGGAAGCCCTGAATTTAGACCCCCAACTTCCATGGGAGCAAGAGGCAGGCGGGGCTGGGCTGGGGTCTGGGATCGGGGATCGGGCAAAAACTTCGCTGATGGTGCGGGGATCCGCACGCACGGTGGGGGGCGAGGGTCCCCCCCAGTTCCCTTCCCGGGTTTGGGAGCGACGGGGCCAGAGAGGAAGGGAGGGAAGGTCTGGGGGAGTTACGTCCGCTCCCAGGAGGCCAGCCTGGGGGAGACAGAAGGAAGAGAGGTTCCCCCGGGGGAAATTGGGGCTGGGGGACGCGAGGACTCCTTTTGCCAGCGGAGGTACCTGTGGCGGTGGGACTCTGTGGCGGGGGTTGGTCGCTGGCGGCGCGCGGTCGCTGGCGGCGCGCGGGCGGCGCTGTCTTCCTCCGCGGCGGAGGCGGCGGCGGCGGCGCGGATGGATTTCCTCAGTGGCCCCAGCCCCGCCGCCAGCGCTGCCTCCCGAGAGCGGAGGGATCCCGCCCGCCAGTGACGCGGCTGCCGCCGCCGCGCCCAGGACCCAGCTGGGCGAGACCAACTGCCTCAGGCGGGGGGGGAAGCCAGGGGACAAAACTCCACCGAGGGGGCAAAGACGGGCCCAGTAGTCCCCCAGGATCTCATCCCACGGCATGCGGATGCAAACAGGACTCAAATAAAGGTTTGCCTCCTGGAAAGGAGTAATACATTCCCCTTCTGGGACTGGAGGAGATGGTACTGGCATATTAGGAGGCCGAGGCCGCTCGCTGGTCACGTGATCGGCCTCCCGCCACGCCCGGATTGGGTGGCTCCAGAGAAGGAGAGTTCGACGGCCCAGTTCCCGGTTGGGCCACGCCCCGGCCCTGGTGAGGCCACGCCCCCCTCAGGGGGCGGAGCTAAAGTGACCTGGACGGGGCCCGCCTCGAGGCGTCTGGAAGAGGGGCGCGATTCCAAGAAAGTCCTCGAGCGGGAGTGGGTAGGGTCTGATGCGGGCGCCCTTGGCAATGCCATGAGAAGGCTCATGCCCAGGCAGTTCCTCAGCCTCGCCCACTGGGCTTCCGTTGACCCCTTTTCAGGGCTTGCCACCGTAACAACAACTCATATTTATTGAGTTCCACACTTATTTTTAAATTCGAGTACAGGGATATGATCGTAAGTCATTGCCACCTCAACCTCCTGGGCTCAAGCAATCTTTCTACCTCAGGCTCCCTAGTAGCTGGGACCACAGGCGTGCTACAGCCACCATGCCCAGCTAAGTTTCAAATTTTTGGTAGAGATGGGGTCTTGCTATGCTGCCCAAACTGACATATGTTAAGTACTGGGAAGTTAAGTGCTAACATTCTCTCCATTTTCTTTCTTTTTTTTTTGAGACAGGGTCTTGCTCTGTTGCCCAGGCTGGAGTGCAGTGGCGCAATCTCGGGTCACTGTAACCTCCACCTCCCGGGTTCTCGCCATTCTCCTGCCTCAGCCTCCCGAGTAGCTGGGATTACAGGCGCCCACCACCACACCCAGCTAACTTTTGTATTTTTCGTAGAGACAGGGTTTCACTGTGTTGGACAAACTGGTCTCAAACTCCTGACCTCGTGGTCCACCCGCACTGGCCTCCCAAAGTGCTGGAATTATAAACATGAGCCACCGCGCTTGGCCATTCTCCCCATTTTCTTTCTTTTTTTGGTGGTGGGAAGAGACAGGGTCTCACTCTGTCGCCCAGGCTGGAGTGCAGTGCCACGATCTCGGCTCACTGCAACCTCCACCTCCTGGGTTCAAGCGATTCTCTTGCCTCAGACTCCAGAGTAGCTGGGATTACAGGCGCCTGCCACCATGCCTGGCTTTTTTTTTTTTTTTTTTTTTTTGTATTTTTAGTAAAGATGGGGTTTTGCCATGTCAGCCAGGCTGGTCTCGAACTCCTGACCTCAGGTGATCCGTCCGCCTCAGCTTCCCAAAGTGCTAGGATTACAGGTGTGAGCCACCTCGCCCAGCCTTCTCCCCCATTTTCTAGTAGTGGAAAGAGACCTGAGAGACTGCAGAGTTTAGATATGAACCCAGGCAGCCAAAACTTTACTGTGCATTCCAGTATATCTGTAGGAGCCTCTAGATGAACCCCCCCTCCTCCAGGGACCTTGCCTGTAAAGGGAAAAGGGACAAGAATGTAGGTATAGGCCTCAGTTTCCACATCTGTTAAATGGGGTGTTGACAGCCATCTGCCCTGCAATTTCAGATTCTTGGCTTTTTTTGTTTGGTTTTTGCGTTTTTGGTGTTTTTGTTTTTGGTTTTTGGTTTTGTTTTGTTTTGTTTTGTTTTTTGAGACAGAGTGTTGTCTCTGTCACCAGGCTGGAGTGCAGTGGCACGATCTCGGCTCACTGCAACCTCCGCCTGCCGGACTCAAGCGATTCCCCTGCCTCAGCCTCCAGAACAGCCGAGACTACGGGCCTGCGCCACCACACCCAGCTAACTTTCTGTATTTTGGTAGAGACCAGGTTTCACCATGTTGGTCACGATGGTCTCGATCTCCTGATGTGTGATCCGCCCGCCTTGGCCTCCCAAAGTGCTGGGGTTACAGGCGTGAGCCACGGTGCCCAGCCAAGTCTCGGATTCTTACTGAGAACCCCATCGATTGTGGAAATGCGTTGGAAAGTTCAAGGCAACGAATAGCCTTCACTGAGTCGTTGTAAGTTAAAAGTATCAAAACACGCAGCCATAAGAAAGAACGAAACAGGGCTCATGCCTGTAATCCCAGCACTGTGGGAGGCTGGGGCAGGTGGATCACTTGTGGTCAGGAGTTTGAGACCAGCCTGGCTGACATGGTGAAATCCTGTCTCTACTAAAAGTATAAACATTAGCTGGGTGTGGTGGTGCATGCAGGCTGAGGCAGGAGAATCATTTGAATCAGGAGACAGAGGTTGCAGTGAGCCGAGATCGCACCAGTCACTGCACTCCACCCTGGGCAACAGAGCAAGACTCCGATTCACATTAAAAAGACAGAGAGAGAAATAGAGAAGAAAGAAAGAGAAAAAGGAAAGAAAGAAGAAAGAGAGAAGGAAGGGAAGGGGGAGGGGAGGGAGAAAGAGAGAAAAAGGAAAGAAGAGAGAGAAGGAAGGAGAAAGAGAAAAAGGAAAGAGAAGGAAGAAAGAAAGAAGAGGGAGGGAGGGAGGGAGGGAAGAAAAGAAGAGAAGAAAGAGAAATCATGTCCTTTGCAGCAACATGGAAGCATCTAGAGGCTTTTATCCTAAGTGGATTAATGCGGGAACAGAAAACCAAATGCTGCATGTTCTAATTTATAAGTAGGTGCTAAACATTGGGTACTCATGAACAAAAAGATAGGAACAATAGACACGGGGGAATACTAGAGGGGGGAAGGTGGGGGAAAGGGTTGAAAAACTACCTGTGAAGTACTGTACTCACTATCTGGGTGATGGGATCAATTGTATCCCAAACTTCAGCACCACGAGATACCCATGTAACATGGGTATATTCATGTGAACGTGAATCTGAATCTAAAAAGATGAAAATTTTTTTAAAGTATGGAAACAGACTCTTCATTTAGTCTCTGTGAAAGGCATTACAAATCGTTTTTCAAAGGCAGTTTTTTTTCAAATTGAATATGTTATTAACATCGTAGTTGTCTTTGTAATGTGAACACACATTCAGAATGAGCTGCCTGGTGGGGGAGGGGAAGTACTAAACACACCAAAAGGAAAATGAAAAAGGAATCCTGTAGGTTTTCATTATTGTAGGCAATTATGTCCACATCACTTACAAAGCTATTGCCAAATCTGTCCAAGGAAGCAGAGTTTGAAGGTGGGCAGGGGGGAAAATCTTGGGAAAAATTCAACAGTGGCATGACAGAGCTCTCAATATGAGAAACAAAAGCACAGTTTTTTTAAAGAAAATATAAACAATCACATTTGTAGTTAGGCACAAATTCTATTTATGCGTACCTACCAATTCAGTGACGTATAAGCAATAGATAATAGATGTCAACTAGACATTAGAGTTTGGGAGGGACCTCAGCGATAATTGTGTCAATTTCCTCAATCTGTAGATGGCCGCAGTGACTTCCCTAAAATCACTTAGACCACCAGCAGCCTAGGGCTACAGCCCAATTTTGTCAGTCTCGAAAGGGCATCTGTGCTGCTTCCTCTGCTTTGGTTTCTGTGCTAATAAGCTTTCCCATTTTAACTCATTGACATTTACTGAGCCCAATGATGGCACTGCCCTAGGCAATGAGGATGTAACCATGAATGACAGGTGCACCTTCTCCTGGAGCTTGCAATCTACAGAGGAAGCAGATGGGCATTGAAATAAGGATTAGGGCCAGGCGTGGTGGCTCACACCTGTAATCCCAGCATTTTGGGAGGCTGAGGTGGGTGGATCACTTGAGTCCAGGAGTTCGAGACCAGCCTGGGCAACATAGCAAGACCTTGTCAAACCTACCAAAAAAAAACATGGTGTGCGCCTGTAGTCCCAGGTACTCGGGAGGCTAAGGTGGGAAGATCACTTGAACTCCGGAGGCGGAGATTACAGTGAGTCTGTGCCGCTGCACTCCAGCCTGGATAATGGAGCCAGACCCTGACTCAAAAACAAAAAGCAGGCCGGGTGAGGCGCGGTGGCTCACGCCTGTAATCCCAGCACTTTGGGAGGCCATGGCGGGTGGATCACGAGATCAAGAGATTCAGACCATCCTGGCCAAAATGGTGAAACCCCGTCTCTACTGAAGATAGAAAAATTAGCTGGGCATGGTGGTGTGCGCCTGTAATCCCAGCTACTCGGGAGGCTGAGGCAGGAGAATCACTTGAACCCAGGAGGCAGAGGCTGAAGTGAGCTGAGATAGTGCCACTGCACTCCAGCCTGGCAACAGAGCGAGTTTCCATCTCAAAAAATAATAATAATAAATTAAATAGGCCAGGTGCAGTGGCTCACGCCTGTAATCCCAGCACTTTGGAAGGCCGAGGCGGGCGGATCACGAGGTCAGGAGTTAAGATCAGACTGGCCAACAAGTTGAAACCCCGTCTCTGCTAAAATATACAAAAATTAGCTGGGCATGGTGGCTCGTGCCTGTAATCCCAGCTACTTGGAAGGCTGAGAGGGGGGAATTGCTTGAAGCGGACCCGGAGGTTGCCGTGTGCCGAGATCTTGCCACTGCACTCCAGCCTGGGCTACAGAGCGAGACTCCATCTAAAAAAAAATAATAATAATAATAAAATAAATAAATAAGAAACAAGAAATAACAATTAGTGTTGATGGCTTGGAGGTGCCATTTACTTTAAGCAGAACATTTGACATGGGACGCATTTTGGGAGGAAGATCAAGAATTTAAGATTGGGAAGTTTTAGATTTGAAGTGCCTATGGAGAACATTTTTTGGTGTTTTTGTTTTTGTTTTTTTTGAGACAGGGTCTCACTCTGTCACTGAGGCTGGAGTGCAGTGGTGCAATCACAGCTCACTGCAGCCTCGACCTCCTGGGCTCAGATGATCCTCCCACCTCAGCCTCCCCGAGTAGCTGGGACTACTGGTGCACACCACCTGCCTGGCTAATGTTTTGTATTTTTTTGTAGAGACGGTGTTTTGCCATGTTGCCCAAGCTGGTCTCAAACTCCTGGCCTCAAGTGATCCTCCAGTCTCAGCCTCCCAAAGTGCTGGAATTATGGGTGTAAGCCACCACATTGGTCCCTTTTTTTTTCCAACTTTGATTTTAGATTCACAGGGTACATGTGCAGGTTTATTACATGGGTAAATTGTGTGACACTGAGGTTTGAATACAATTAATCCCATCACTCATGTAGTGAGCATGGTACCCAATAGGTAGCTGTTCTTTTTCTTTTTTTTTTTCTTTGAGCCAGGGTCTCACTCTGTCCCCAGGCTAGAGTGCAGTCAAACGATCTCAGCTCGCTACAACCTCTGCCTCCTGGGTTCAAGCAATTCTTCTGCCTCAGCCTCCCAGGTAGCTGGGATTACAGGCGTGTGCCACTCCCTACCACGTGAGTTCAAGTGATTCTCCAGCCTCAGCCTCCTGAGTACCTAGGATTACAGGTGCACACCACCGTGCCTGGCTAATTTTTGTATTTTTAGGAGAGACAGGGTTTTGCCATGTTAGCCAGGCTGGTCTTGAACTCTTGGCCTCAAATAATCTGCCTGCCTCAGCCTCTGAAAGTGCTGGGATTATAGGCGTGAGCCACCGTGCCTGGCCCGATAGGTATTAATAGTTTTCAACCTTTTCAACCCTCTTCTTTCCTCTTCCCCCCCCAGTACTCCCCAGTGTCTATTACTGCCATCTTTATGTCCATGAGTACCTAATGTTTAGCTCCCATTTACAAGTGAGAACTTGTGGTATTTGGTTTTCTGTTTCTGCTCTGATTCACTTAAGGTAATGGACTCCAGCTGCATCCGGGTTGCTGCAAATAACATGATTTTGTCTCTTTTCATGGCTGCATAGTATTCCATGACATATATGTACCGCATTTTCTTTACCCAGTTCACCGTTGATGGGCGCCTAAGTTGATTCCATGTCTTTGCTATTGCAAATAGTGCTGTAAGGAATATACGAGCGTATGTTTCCTTTTGGTAGGACGATTTTTTTTCTTTGAGGTAAATACCCAATAATGGGATTGCTGGGTCAAATGATAGTTCTATTTTTAGTTCTTTGAGAAATCCAGGAGAAATGTTTAATAGGCAGCTGCAGACCTAGTTCTGCAGTTCAGCAGAGAAACCCAGGTTGGAATAGAGCCCCAAGAGTGAGTGGCACATTCTAGCCAATGACGTCATAAAGAGGTGTGGGGGAAAGACAAGATGGCTTAAGACCAAGCTCTGAGGAACCTGACATTTAGAGGTCAGGTGGAGAACAAGTTGCCAAAGAAGCCAGAGAACTGAGAAGAAAATGAGGAGGGTGTGGATTTCTGGAACCCAGAAGGAAAGAGTGTTCCAAAAAAGGAATGGGAAACAGTGCTGAATGCTGCAGAGAAATGAAGCAAGGCTACTGAGAAGTGTGCGGAGGACTGGGAAGAAGCCACTGCTAGCTTTGCCTCGGGCATTTGCAATGGGTGAACGAGAATGAGGCAGTGGAGAAAAACAACATGGACCAGACTTTGGGTATCTCGCCTTGGCGGGGGGCCATGTAGAAAGCTGGCACAGCAATGAGAAGAGGAAGTGGTGTCAAGATAGTTGGGGTTTTTTAGGCTGGGTGTGGCGGCTCATGCCTGTCATCCCAGCATTTTTGGGAGGCTGAGGCAGGAGGATCGCTTGAACTCACGTGGCAGGAGCCGAGATCGCGCCATTGCACTCCAGACTGTGTGACAGAGTGGAACTCCATCTCAAAAAAAAAAAGACGGAGTCTTGCTTTCACCATGTTAGCCAAGATGGTCTTGATCTCCTCACCTCATGATCTGCCTTCCTCGGCCTCCCAAAGTGCCGGCCTAAAATATTATTAATAAACAAAGAAGGCAAGATTTTTTTTTTTTCTTAGGCTGGGTGTGTTGGCTCATCCCTGTCATCCCAGTACTACTTCGGGAGGCTGAGGCAGGAGGATCACTTGAGGCCAGGAGTTTGAGGCCAGCTTGGGAAACATAGCAAGATCCCATCTCTACAAAAAAAAATTGTAGAGGCCCTGTCTCTACAGAAAAATTTTTTTAAAATTGTTTTTTTTTTCTTTTGAAACAAGAGTCTCACTCTGTCACCCAGGCAGGAGGAGTTCGAGACCAACCTGGGCAACACAGTGAGACCTTGTCTCTATAAAAAACAAAAAATAATAAAATAGGCTGGGGATGGTGACTCACACCTGTAATCTCAGCACTTTGGGAGGCCGAGGGAGAAAGATTGCTTGAGCTCAGGAATTTGAAACCAGCCTGAGCAACATAGTAAGACTTCGTCTTTACTAAAAATAAAAGTGAATAAATAATTAGCCATATGCGGTGGCTTGTGACTGTAGTCCCAGCAACTCAGGAGGCTGAGGTGGGATGATTCTCTGAGCCCAGGGAACCGAAGCTGCAGTGAGCTATGATTGCACCACTACACTCCAGCCTGGGTGACAGTGAGACCCTGTCTCAAAAAAATAAAAAATAATTGATGGTAATAATAATAATAAAGCAGGGCAGAGAAGTGGTACGAGAGTAGCAATCTATGCCTGGTGTATCCGTCGTGTCAATATCTCTGTTTTTTTTTTTTATTTTCTTGACAGCCTCAACCTCCTGGGCTCAAGTGATCCTCCTGCCTCAGCCTCCTGAGAAGCTGGAACTACAGGCATGCACCACCACGACTGGCTAATTAAAAATATATATATATACATTTTTAGATATGGGGTCTCGACACGTTGCCTAGAGTGGTCTCCAGCACTGGCCTCAAGTGATCCTCCTGCCTCAGCCTCCCAAAGTGCTGGGATTACAGGCATGAGCCACCATGTCCAGCCCAATGCTTTCTGTTGAATACTGCTTAAATCCAGCCTTTCTATGGTGTGCCAATTACCATTACCTTGATTCCTGCTCATTTCCTGGCCTCCAGCTTAGTTCCTTTTTAATCAGTCTACTAAATGGCTACCAGAGACATCTTTCTAAAACGCCAATTGGATCAATAACCCTCCTGTTCAAAATCTTGCAGTAGCTCCCAGTGGACTCCAGGAGAAGAGCCAACTTCTTTGCATGACGAAAAGGCCAGGTCTTGTCCCCTCAACTCAGAATGCCTTTCACCCCTCCTCCAGCTCTACTTCCTTGTCTGTCAGAAAAATCCAGGCCATTTCCCGGGGCTTAGTTTAAATATTGCTTCCCTGACCACAGTGTTGTTTGTGCCCCACTGCAATGCTGGCTCCATTCCTGTTGAAGCCTTAACTGGACTGTGTATTTCTGGCGCTTGCCATCCACCCTGGGCCCGGGGCTCCCTGTGAAGCCAAGGCACTTGGTTTATCTGGCAAAAGACTGGGTGAAGGCTAGGTACAGTGGCTTAGGCCTGTGATCCCAGCACCTTTCGAGGCTGAGGCAGGAGGATTGCTTGAGGCCAGGAGTTCGAGACTAGCCTGGGCAACATGGCAAAGCCTCATGTCTGCAAAGAATACAAAAAAAAAGTCCGGACGTGGCAGCTCACTTTGGGAGGCCAAGGCGGGTGGATCACCTGAGGTCAGGAGCTGGAGACCAGGCTGGCCAACATGGCAAAACCCCGTCTCTACTAAAAATATAAAAAATTAGCTGGGCGTGGTGGTGCCTGCCTGTAGTCCCAACTATTCAGGAGGCTGAGACAGGCGAATCGCTTGAACCTGGAAGGCAGTGGCTGCAGTGAGCCAAGATCATGCCACCTCATTCCAGCCTGGGCAACAGAGCAAGACTATATCTCAAGAAAAAAATAAACAAATCAGTTGAGTGTAGTGACATGTGCCTGTGGTACCAGCAGATGGAGAGACTGAGGCAAAAGGATTGCTTGACTTCAGTAGGTTGAGGCTGCAGTGAGCTGTGATTGAGCCACTGCATTCCAGCCAGCATGACAGAGGTCCTGTCTCAAAAAAAACGAAAGAAAAGAAAACAATTAAAAGAAGGCTGAGGCCAGGTAAGGTGGCTCATGCCTGTAATCGCAGCACTTTGGGAAGCCGAGGCGGGTAAATCACTTGAGGTCAGGAGTTCAAGACCAGCATGGCCAACATGGTGAAACCCTGTCTCTACTAAAAATACAAAAAATTAGCTGGGCACGGTGGTGCATGCCTGTAATCCCTGCTACTCAGGAGACTGAGACAGGAGAATCACTTGAACCCAGGAGGCAGAGGCTGCAGTGAGCCAAGATTGCACCACTATCCTACAGCCTGGGAGACAAAGCAAGACTCCGTCTCAAAAAAATAGACAGCCTGGGCAACAGCAAGACCCTGTTTCTACCAAAAAAAAAGAAAAGAAAAGAAAAGAAATTAGCCAGGTGGCGCTTGCCTGTGGTCCCAGCTACTCAGGAAGCCAAAGTGGGAGGGTCATCTGAGCCTAGGAGTTTGAGGTTGCAGTGGTGTGTCACTGCACTGCAGCCTGGGTGACAAAGTGAGACTCTCTCTCTAAAAAGAAAAAGAAAAACAAAAACAGTTATAGGCATGAACCCATTGGTCTTGTTTTATTTTATTTTAAGAGACAGTGTCTGTCTCCCAGGCTGCAGTGGTGTGATCATAGCTCACTGCAGCCTCAGCCTCCTCCAGTTGGTCATTAATTACTTCCAGTCTCATCTCCTGCTGACACTGACCCCTGTCAGCAGCTCATGTCCAACCCTCCTTCTAAACTGAACTCCTGTTTTTACATATTCCAGTTTTTGTGTCCCTAGACCTCTGTCCATGCTGTTCTCTTTGTGGACTATCTTTCCCCCTTCTTCACCTATAAGCTCTTTTTCCGCCTTCACAGTTTTTGTTCGTTTGTTTGTTTTTGAGACAGAGTTCCACTCATGTTGCCCAGGCTGGAGTGCAGTGGTGTGATCTCAGCTCACTGCAACCTCTGCCTCCCGGATTGAAGTGATTCACCTGCCTCAGCCTCCCAAGTAGCTGGGACTACAGGCGCCCACCGTTACGCCCAGCTAACTTTTTGTATTTTTAGTAGAGATAGGGTTTCGCCATGTGGGCCAGGCTGGTCTTGAACTCTGACGTCAGATGATCCACCTGCCTTGGCCTCCCAAAGTGCTGCGATTACAGGTGTGAGCCACAGTGCCTGGCCTCATTCTTCACAATTTAGCTCCAACTTCACTTCTAGAAGCCTTCCTGGATTCTCTGAGACGGGTAGGCCCTCCCTCCTCCAGGCCTTTTTTTTTTTTTTTTTTTTTTTTGAGGCAGAATCTCACTCTGTCACCCAGGCAGGAGTGCAGTGGTGTGATCTCGGCTCACCGCCTCCTGGGTTCAAGCAATTCTCGTGCCTTAGCCTCCAGAGTAGCTGGGATTACAGGTGCATGCCGCCACACCCAGCTAATTTTTTGTATTTTTAGTAGAGATGGGGTTTCACCATATTGGTCAGGCTGGTCTTGAACTCCTGACGCGATGTAGCAAGACCCAATCCTCTTCCTTCTTCTTCTTCTTCGTCTTCTTCCTTCCTTCTCCTTCTTCTTCTTCTGAGAGATGGGGTCTCTGTGTTGCCCAGGCTGGTCTCAAACTCCTGGCCTCAAGCGATCCTCCCACCTTGGCCTCCCAAAGTGCTGCAATTATAGGCATGGGCCACTGCATGCCCTGCCTGGGCATGGATGGTTGGGGTGGTGAGGAGGAAAGAAGGGGTAGTAGGAATTGGCAAGGTGAACTTCAGAGTGAGGCAACATTATTAAATGTCAACAAAAGGAGAGGGATAACATGAATAGACTCACTTTCCGCCCCAGCAGTCTTTTCATCCTCACCTCAGCATTTTAAACAATAAGAAATGCAAGCACTTGGCTGGGCATGGTGGCTCATGCCTGTAATCCCAACATTTTGGGAGGCTGAGGTGGGCAGATCACCTGAGGTCAGAAGTTCTAGACCAGCCTAGCCAACATGGTGAAATCCCGTCTCTACTAAAAATAATACAAGGCCAGGTATGGTGGCTCATGTCTGTAATCTCAGCACTTTGGGAGGCCAAGGCAGGCAGATCACAAGGGCAGGAGATCAAGGCCATCTTGGCTAACACAATGAAACCCTGTCTCCACTAAAAATACAAAACATTCGCCAGCGTGGTGGCAGGTGCCTGTAATCCCAGCTACTCAGGAGGCAGAGGCAGGTGAATTGCTCAAACCTGGGAGGCGGAGGTTGCAGTGAGCCGAGATCACGCCACTACACTCCAGCCTGAGCGACAGAGTGAGATTCCGTCTCAAAATAATAATAATAATAAAATAATAATACAAAAAACATTAGCCGGGAGTGGTGGCATGTGCCTGTAACCCCAGCTACTCAGGAGGCTGAGGCAGAAGAATTGCTTGAACCTGGAGGCGGATGTTGCAGTGAATCAAGATTGTGCCATTGTACTCCAGCCTGGGCAACAGAGTAAAATTCTAGCTCAAAAAGAAAAAAAAAGAACAGAAAATCAAACACCGAATGTTCTCACTCATAGGCAGGTGCTGAACAATGAGAACACATGGACACAGGGAGGGGGAGTATCACACACTGGGGTCTGTAGGGGGGGAAATAGGGGAGGGACAGTGGGGGGCGGGGAGTAGGGGAGGGACAGTGGGGGGCGGGGGAGTTGGGGGAGGGATAACATGGGGGAGAAATGCCAGATATAGGTGATGGGGAGGAAGGCAGCAAACCACACTGCCATGTGTGTACCTATGCAACAATCTTACGTGTTCTTCACATGTACCCCAAAACCTAAAATGCAATTTAAAAAATATATAGTAAATAAAAAGAAGAAAAAATAAAAAGAAATGTAAGCACTTTAAGAGATCCACTCAATTCCTCCAGCCTCGAATGGACTGACCTAGGGTCACTCTGGAAAATCTCACTCTCCCACCTACTGAGTCAGCCCTCTCCCCTACAGCTCACCCCTCCTGCTGAAACCTGGACGCTTTCAGTCTTAGAAGCCAAGTCTGAACTCAGAACCAACCCTAGGCATTGAAATGTCATGGTCATCAGTAGGTGACCCATGAGCCAGCTCAAGCCATCTGTCCTTTGGCCGGGGAGAGGTGGAGTCTCTTCTGGGGTGGGCATGTGGTGAGCAGAGAACCTTCAGGGACATGTTGACCTCACAAAGTACCCTCTTCCTGTGCCATCTCTGGTCTCAAAGCTCCCTCACCCCCAACAATTAGACAGGCACATACTCAACACACACAAGCATTCAGATGTGCATATGTACACACATGCATAAACACGCCAACACACATAGACACATACGTACAGACACACACACCCTCACAGAAAGGTCCCTCAGCTACCCCAAGGTGTCAGAGCTGCTTCTTCGTCTTTGCTACCAAAACTGTGGTGCCAGGAGCCCAGAAGAACCTGGGATCCAAGCAGTAGAAAATCTTGTTAGTCCGGCACTGTTGCTGACACCTGTAATCCCAATGACTCAGGAAGCCAAGGAGGGCGGATCGCTTGAGGCCAGGAGTTCGAGACCAAATTGGGCAACATATGAGGGCTCGTGTCTCAAAAAAAAAAAAATGGCTGGGCGTGGTGGCTCATGCCTGTAATCCCAGCACTTTGGGAGGCCAAGGCAGGCGGATCATGAAGTCAGGAATTCAAGACCAGCCTGGCCAATATGGTGAAACACCATTTCTACTAAAAATACAAATATATATTAGCCAGGTATGGTGCCGCATGTCTGCAGTCCCAGCTACTCGGGAGGAGAATTGCTTGAACCTGGACCCAGCAGGTGAAGGTTGCAGTGAGCTGAGATCATATCACTGCACTCCAGCCTGGGTGACAGAGTGAGACTCTGGCTCAAAAAAAAACAAAAAACAAAAAATCCAGGTGTGGTGGTGTGCACCTGTAAGTCCCAGCTACTCAGGAGGCTGAGGCAAGAGGATCACTTGAACCCAGAATGTTGCAGGTTACAGGAGTTCGAGGTTACAGTGAGCTATGGTCATGCCACTGCACAATCATAGAAGACCCCAACTCAAAAAGATAAGAAACAAAACCCTCTTGTTGATAAATGCCTCCTCAGGAGAACAGGGGCTGAAGAGAGAGAGCGATGGAGAAAGGAAGCTAAAGCAAGGTGAGCTGAATGCTGCTGTGTGAATGTGTGTACACGTGTGTAAGCATGAGTACACATGTATAAGGCCCAGGTACTGCGGTGGGGGGTGTGGAGCGATAGGGACCAACAGAAAGACAAAGGAGGGCAATTGGGCATGGTGGCTCATGCTTTTAATCCCAGCACTTTGAGACGTTGAGACCAGGAGTTCAAGACCAGCCTGAGTGATGTAGCAAGACCCAATCTCTTAAAAAAAAAAAAAAAAAAAGAAAGAAAAGAAAGAAAGAAAGAAAAGAAAAAGTAGGGGCAGGGCTCGGTGGCTCACGCCTGTAATCCCAGCACTTTGGGAGGCCGAGGTGGGCAAATCACGAGGTCAGGAGATCAAGACCATCCTGGCTAACATAGTGAAACCCCGTGTCTACTAAAAATACAAAAAATTAGCCCAGCGTGGTGGCACGCGCCTGTAGTCCCAGCTACTCAGGAGGCTGAGACAGGAGAATCACGTGAACACCCAGGAGGCGGAAGTTGCAGTGAGCCGAGATCACTCCACTGCACTCCAGCCTGGGCGACACTGCAAGAGTCCGTCTCAAAAAAAAAAAAGGAGGAAAAAAACAGGGAGACATGGAGACACACCCCCTCTGGTGTCCCGGTCTCAATCTTCCCTTCCCTCCCTCTCTCAGTGATTCCATTTAGGCCTGGGTATGGCGGAACCAGACTCAGAGCAGCCTGAAGATAGATGACCCTTCTGGGTACTGGAGCTCTCTCCCCAACCCTGCTTTAAAAGGTAAGGGGATAGAGGCGGGGCGAGGTGGCTCATGCCTGTAATTCCAGCACTTTCGGAAGCTTAGGCAGGAGGATCGCTTGAGGCCAGGAGTTAGAGATCAACCTGGGCAACAGAACAAGACCCCATCTCTACAAAAAAAAATTTTTTTTTTTAATTAGCAAGGCGTGCTGGCACCTGCCTGTAATCGCAGCTACTTGGGAGGCTGAGGAAGATCGCTTGAGCTCAGGAGATCGAGACCAGCCTGGGCAAAATAACAAGACCTCCATCTCTACCAAAAAAATTAAAATAATAAAACTAAAAAGCAAGGGGGTAAAGACCTCATCAGTCGTCCTACAGAGTCCTGGTCTCCTCCTCTTTCCGGCTCTCCTCTCTGCCACGCGTTCCTTAGGGACGGTTAAGTCCCTGCTGTATGCCCCCTGCCCCATCTCCTCCTGGCCGCCTAACGGGGGGCGTCTTTCCCTTTAAAGCAGCGGCTCCTGTCCGGGTCATTGTCTCGCCTGGCAGCCAATCGGCGACGCAGTTGGGGGCGGGGGATCCGGCCTCCCGATTGGCCGCCTCGAGCCCCGCCCCGCCCGGGATCCCGGGAGCTGTCCGGCCGCCTCGGTGCTGATCCCGCAGCCGCCCACGGGCCGCGAGCCGCGCAGAGGGCACTATGAGCGGGGGCGTCTATGGCGGAGGTGAGCGAGCCTTGGGCCCGGGCTCTCGCAGCCCTGCGTTCCGAACCCGCGCCATCGATCCGAGCTCTGGGCACCCCGGGGCCTGTCACCTCTGTGCACGAATGGGTCCGGTCCCAGGCTTGGGTTCTCCCGCCACTCCTGCGCTCGGTCCTCCCTGGACGCCTCGCGCGCACCAAGCCCAACCTCTCTACCTGGCAACCCACCTCCACCTGGTCCCCGGCCCCTTCCTTTCCCTTCGGGAGGGCGGCCTGAGCAAGGCCACTGGGCAAGAAGGGACCCTGGCGGTGTGATGCCCCTGCACCCAGTCCCTGGACCTCGGACTCCAATCCCACCAGCCCCAGACTGGTGATGAAAGTAGTGAGAGTGTGGCTGTGCCCTGACTTCCTCTCGGAGCTACCTAGCGGAAGAGAGTTGGGGGAAGTCTCCTTACAGGCCTGTCTCCCCGCGCAGATGAGGTGGGGGCGCTGGTCTTTGACATTGGCTCCTTCTCAGTCCGAGCTGGGTACGCTGGGGAGGACTGCCCCAAGGTGAGCCTTTCAGTCTCCTCCCCAAATCCTAGGGGCTCTGAACCCTTCTTCAGGCTTTCCAGTGACCCAGGGCTCTCCCAGATCGCCCAGAAGCTCTGCTGAGCGGGAACGTGGGAATAAACCCAGGGGCGGGCTAAGGACCCCGCTGTGGGGCTGGACAGGGGCAAGAAGGTGACCCCTTTTCCTGCCGATCCTCCCCCAACCCTTCCCCACCAGGCTGACTTCCCCACCACGGTGGGGCTGCTGGCCGCGGAGGAGGGGGCGGGCTGGAGCTGGAGGGGGACAAAGAGAAGAAAGGGAAGATCTTTCACATCGACACCAATGCCCTGCACGTGCCTCGCGGATGGAGCGGAGGTCATGTCGCCCCTGAAGAATGGCATGAGTAAGGGGCCCTTACCCATCACCTCCTGACACAGACAGGGAGCTCACTCTCCACGATCTGGGACATAGCAGCCCAAACTCCCCCACGGATTCTTCCGTGCAGTCCCAGGGTTCTTCTCACTGCCTCCCCAAGCTGCCTAGTTCCCATCCCAGGGGCCCATAAGGTTTCTGGGAAGGAGGGTGTTCCCCTGGAGCTGTACTCACTGAACCTCCTTTGGGCTTGGCCTTCCTCCCTCCTTTTCCTCCTGTCCCTGACCCCTGCCTGCCCTCTTGCGTCTCCCTGCTGCTCTTCTGGCCCCAGTCGAGGACTGGGAGTGCTTCCGAGCCATCCTGGATCACACCTACAGCAAACACGTCAAGTCTGAGCCAAACCTGCACCCAGTGCTCATGTCCGAGGCTCCGGTAAGTGCCTACTCCATACCTCCACGTCCAGTCCTGATCTCCACCAAACCTCCTTCCCACCATCCACCTCTCCTCCTCTCCCCTCAAGCCACCACTCTCAGCCACTTGACCTCCCTTTTCAGACTCACCTCATCCATCTTAACCACTTTCTTTCCTTCGTGGCTAAGTCTCCAGCCCTCCTGCTCTCTTCCTGCTCTATCTACTCTGCTGCCCTTCTCTGTCTCCAAGTCCTGTTAAAATTTTTAATCTTTTGAGACAGAGTCTCGCTCTGTTGCCCAGGCTGGAGTGCAATCGCGAGATCTCAGCCTCTGTCTCCTGACTTCAAGGAATTCTCTTGCCTCAGCCTGCCAAGTGGCTGGGATTACCGGCACCCGCCACCATGCCTAATTTTTTGTATTTTTACAAAAAATTCGCCAGGCGTAACGGTGAGTGCCGGTAGAGACGATGCTTCATCACGTTGGCCAGGCTGGTCTGGAACTCCTGACCTCAGGTGATCCACCTGCCTTGGCCTTCCAAAGTGCTGGGATTACAAGCGTGAGCCACTGCACCCAGACTCCAAGTCCTTTTCTGATCTTTTAACTTATTATTTGGGTCAACATTGGTGAGCTAGGGATGTGGGCTCACACCTGTAATCCCAGCACTTTGGGAGGCCAAGATGGGATGATCACTTGAACCCAGGAGTTTGAGACCACCCTAGGCAATATGGCAAGACCCCGTCTCTTTTATTAAAACAATAAAAATTTTAAAAACTGCAGTTTAGGCCGGGCACAGTGGCTCACGCCTGTAGTCCCAGCACTTTGGGAGGCCAAGGCGGACGGGATCACGAGGTCAGGAGTTCTAGACCAGCCTGACCAACCTGGTGAAACCCCATCCCTACTAAAAATACAAAATTAGCTGGGCATAGTGGTGCATGCCTGTAATTCCAGCTACTCAGGAGGCTGAGGCAGGAGAATCACTTGAACCCAGGAGGCAGAGGTTATCATGAGCTGAGATCGTGCCACTGCACTCCAGCCTGGGCGACAGAGCAAGACTCCATCTCAAAACAACAACAAAAACAACTGCATTTTTAAAAATGTTCTTACCTGCCTCTTTATATTTCCCCTCTACAAAAGCAACTGATTTTCTCCCTTTTCAGCTAATTTTTGGGGTATTTTCTTCCATATCTCTAATATCACACTTAAATTGCAGCCTGTGGAGTTTTTTGTTTTAGGTATTATCTGTGAATTTTCCACTTTAGAAAATGATCACTTAGCTCTCTTTTCCTCCCCAGCCTATATATACCACACATATTTCTCATCTCCCACCTTTAAGTACAGTGGGTTCTGTTGTGGTTGTTTGGGGTTTTGTTGTTTGTTTTTGAGACAGGCTCTCACTTTGTCACCCAGGCTGGAGCGCAGCAGCACGATTCTGCAGCCTTGACCTCCTGGGCTCAAGTGACCCTCTCATTTCAGCCTCCGGAGCAGCTGGAACTACAGGCATGAGCCACCACGCCCAGCTGATTTTTAAGTTTTTTGTAGAGGCAGGGTTTCGCCATGTCGTCCAGGCTGGTCTTGAATTCCTGGGTCTTGAATTCAAGCAACCTGCCTGCCTCAGGCTCCCAAATTGCTGAGATTACAGGTGAGATCCAGTGCATGCAGACCAGTTGTAGTTTAGACTTTAAAAGAAATCAGTATTCAGTATTTAGACTCTTTTTCAATTAGAAATAATTTTAAGAGAATAGTTTGTAAAGATAGGATCTCATTATATTGCCCAGGCTGGCTTCAAACTCCTGCGCTTAAGCGATCCTTCTACCTCAATTTACAAAGTGCTGGAATGAGAAGCATGAGTCACTGTGCCCAGCCCAATATTTACACTGTTATTACTAGTATACTAATCAGGCCTGATACAGGAAATGCACTATTATTACTGTCCTTTCTTGTACAACTTTTCATTTTCCTAGAACTGAAAAAAACAAAAACAAAAACAAAAAAAACCTGTGTTCACATTTTTTTTCCTTTGAGACAGAGTCTCGCACTTGGAAATATCATTTCCAAGATATTCCCTCCACTTTATGTTCCAATCCTTCTACTGAGTTTTTCATTTCTGTTCATGTAGTTTTAATTCCCACAAGCTCTTTACTTAAAAAAAAAAATTTTTTTTTTTTTTAATGAGACAGCATCTCACTATGTTGTCCAGGCTAGTTCCAAACTCCTAGGCTCAAACAATCCTCCCACTTCAGCCTCCCAATGTGCTGGGATTACAGGCATGAGCAATGGTGCCCGGCCTGTGCAAGTGTTTTGAATGCGTGTGTGTGTGATTATGAATGTGAATATATGTGTATGTGCAAGTGTCAGTTTGTGTGTATGTGAGTGTGTATTTGTGTCAAAGTGTGTTTGAATGCATGTGTGTGACTGTGAATATATGTACAGTGTGAATGTATGAGTGTGTGTTTATGTGTGTATCTGTGAGTATGAGCGTATGTGTGTGTTTGAGCATGTTTGTGTGTGCGTGCAAGTGTTTGAATGCATGTGTGTGACCATGAGTGTATGTGTGAGTGTTTAGGTTGCATGTGTCTGTGCAAGTGTTTGAATGCATGTGTGTGCAACCGTGAGTGTGTGCGTGTTTGCGTTGCATGTGTGTGGGTCTGTGCCTCTCCCTTCCTGAATCCTCCCCTCCTGCACTTTCTCCACAGTGGAACACACGGGCCAAGCGGGAGAAGCTGACAGAGCTGATGTTCGAGCAGTACAACATTCCTGCTTTCTTCTTATGCAAGACGGCCGTGCTCACCGCGTATCCTCTGGGCTGAGCTGCTCTGACTGGGTGGAGGGACCCGGGTGGGGCCTATGCTGAGCTCAGCTGAGCTCAGCTGGGGGGCCCAGGCCTGGTTCTCTGAAGATCAGTATCCGAATGGGCAGACGCCTCCCTCCTCCCCCACTAGTGCAGACGGCCCAGTGGGCTGAGCACCTCCGAACCTGGGGTGGCCAGATCAGCGACCCGTTTCCATTCCCTGGATCAGGCTGAGTAGACAGTGAGCTGGGCCAGGGGCTGGAGCTGGACAGAGGAGGGAGATATGTAGAATGCTGCGGCAGTCCCTTCCCAAGAACCCCTTTAAACGCTGACTTTTTAAAGGATCTGCCTTACATTGAGCCCTGTGCTACGCACTGGAGTGATATCGACCCCTAATTTCAGGGAGTCTGTAAGACACAACCAAAAATAAAGGGGCTGGGCGCTGTGGCTGGCCAATCGCAGTGGCTCATGCCTGTAATCCCAACACTTTGGGAGGTTGAGGTGGGCAGATCACTTGAAGTCAGGAGTTGCGAGACCAATCCGGCCAACATGGCAAAACCCCGTCTCTACTAAAAATACAAAAATTAGCCGGGCATGGTGGTGCGTGCTTGTAGTCCCAAGTACTTGGGAGGCTGAGGCAGGAGAATCCCTTGAACCCAGGAGGTGGAGGTTGCGGTGAGCTGAGATCACGTGATTGCACTTCAGCCTGGGCAACGGGCGCGAGACTCCGTTTCAAAACATGTATATTAGTAAAGAGGTAACTGGGGTCTCAGAGCCTTTCTTCAGGACATGGGTCCTCACCAGGAGGAGAGATTTGCAGACTAGAGATGGCAGAGCAGAGAGTGGCCAGAGCAGAGGGAGTCCCACCCCCTCACTCGCCACTGCTGTCTCTTTGACTTACCCATCCGATGTAGCTTTGCAAACGGACGCTCCACGGGCCTCGTGCTGGACAGCGGGGGCCACCCACACCACGGCCATTCCAGTACATGATGGCTATGTCCTGCAGCAAGGTGGGGCCTCAGAAGGGGGCGGGGGCACTCCAAGAGGACCAGGTCCTGACAGTGCCTCCCTTTCCAGGCATCGTCAAGTCCCCCTCTGGCAGGGGACTTCATCTCCATGCAGTGCCGGGAGCTGTTCCAGGAGATGGCCATCGACATCATCCCACCTTACATGATCGCAGCCAAGGTAGGGTCTCTGGGGATATGGAGCTGCCGCTAGAGTCCTGGCCACTCGCCCCATGGCCTTCAACCCACTGACACATGAGATATCAGAGCAGAGAGCAGCAGGCTCCCCCAGTGGATCCTGGCTTCAGTTCCTCCTCTTTTTTTTTTTGAGACAGAGTCTCACTCTGTCACCCAAGCTGGAGTGCAGTGGTGTGATCTTGGCTCACTGCAACCTCCACCTCCCAGGTTCAAGTGATTCTTCTGCCTCAGCCTCCTGAGTAGCTGTGATTACAGGTGCACACCACCAGGTGCCTGGCTAATTTTTGTATTTTTAGTAGGGACGGGGTTTCACCATATTGTCCAGGCTGGTCTCGAATTCCTGACCTCGTGATCTGCCCACCTTGGCCTCCCAAAGTCCTGGGATTACAGGCATGAGCCACCGTGCCCAGCCCCAGTTTCTCCTTTTATAATCGAGGCATCCAAAATCCAGACAGGCTGAGGGACACACTGAGGTCATGGAACCAGTTGGCAGACAGTGGGATGTGTAAGGGCCAGTGTGGTGGGTTCTGAGGTCCAATATAGACCCAGGTTCAAGTTCTGCCTCTGCCATCCAAGAGCTGTGGGACCGACCAGTAGTAGGCAGGTGGCTCATGCCTGTAATCCCAGCACTTTAGGAGGCTGAAGCAGGCAGATCACTTTGAGCACACTTCGAGATCAGCCCGGGCAACATGGTGAAATCATGTCTCTACTAAAAATACAAAAACCAGCTGAGCGTGGTGGTGCATGCCTGTAGTCCCAGCTACTTGGGAGGCTGAGACTGGAGAATCACCTGAATCCGGGAGGCAGAGGTTGCAGTGAGCTGAGATTGCGCCACTGCACTCCAGCCTGAGCGACAGAGTGAGACTACGTCTGAAAAAAAAGAGCTGTGTGAGCAACAGCATGATATCAAAGCTCCCAGGGCCTCGGCTTCCTCTTCTGTAAAGTGGAACGGAGCGTAGCACCCTGGGAGGCCATTCCCTTGAGGTTCTGTCTCTACTGTATTCCCCCGTGGTCTTCAGATCAGCCGCACCCACCATGTGAAGGGCACACAGGGAGACAGGCATGCCCCATTCTCTCTCTTTCCATCAGGGAAGGGTGAGAAACCCCTCCTGCAGGCAGCACAGCACAGCCTCCAGTGCCAGTTAGCTACAGAGCCGGGAACAGTACCAGGAAGGTGGGGGGGGGTGGCCAGGGTGGGTTGGGAAAGGGTGTTCCTATGCCGTGCCCCCACAGGAGCCTGTCCGGGAGGGGCGCCCCCCCCAAACTGGAAGAAGAAGGAGAAGCTACCCCAGGTTTCCAAGTCCTGGCATAACTACATGTGTAACGTGAGCCTCTAAGAGGGCCCCCCTGAAACGACTCTCCCCTGCCATGAATTGGGGGCGGGCAGAGGCCCTGTCTGTGAGGAGCAGTGGGTGGGGGAGGTGTTGCTCAGGAGGAAGCCAGGCCCTCACCACCCCCGCTGGAATTTTAGGAGGTGATCCAGGACTTCCAGGCCTCCGTGCTCCAGGTCTCAGACTCCCCCTACGATGAACAGTGAGTGTGATTCGGGGCTGGAGGGTGGAGAGAGGGCAGAACCAGGACTCTGGGGGGTGGGCTGGGGGGGCTCTGGTGCTGGCCACCCACTGATCCTTCTTGAGCACCCCAAGCAGAGCCCTGCTCCCTTCTGGGGCAGGGTGGCTGCGCAAATGCCCACAGTGCACTACGAGATGCCCAACGGCTACAACACAGACTACGGCGCTGAGCGACTCCGCATCCCGGAGGGCCTGTTTGATCCCTCAAACGTCAAGGTTTGGCCAGGTGGCAAGGACTGGGGTGGGTGCTGACTGGAGTCCCTGGATCCTGGGGCATGGGGTAGGCTGGGAAGGATTGCAAGGGTCTAGGGGAAGGGGCAGAGATCCCACAGCCTAGTCACCTCTCTCTGCAGGGCCTGTCGGGAAACACCATGTTGGGCGTGGGCCACGTGGTGACCACCAGTATCGGCATGTGTGACATTGACATTCGCCCGGTGAGGCCAGGCCAGGGCTGAGGCTAGGCAAAGGGGCCCAGGAAAAGTGGGGGAGGTGGGGTGAGGGGGCTGTCCCCACCGGCTCACTCCTTCTCCCTGCTCTCAGGGCCTGTACGGGAGTGTCATTGTCACCGGCGGGAGACACACTGTTGCAGGGCTTCACTGACAGGCTCAATCGAGAGCTTTCCCAGAAGACCCCACCGGTAGGAGACCACCCCTGACCCAGGGCTCTGGGCGCCCATCCTGGCTCAGCTGTCCAGGACTGAGTCCCTTCATCCTTCCCACATCCTTCCTTCTGTTCTGGCCACCAGAGCAGCACCCCTGCCCCTGTGGCTTCCCAAGTCTTCCCCCTGCCCCCCCCCCCCAAGCCCTGTCCCTTCCCAGAACCTAGGTGTCTGCTTCCCCCAGCCCCTTTACCCCCAGAGCATGCGACTGAAACTCATCGCCAGCAACAGCACCATGGAGCGCAAGTTCAGCCCCTGGATCGGGGGTTCCATCCTCGCCTCACTGGTGAGAGGAAGGGGACCTGGCCTAGCACTGACTGTGGGGGGAGAGGGGGAGACCCAGGCAGCGCCCACCACTTTGCCTGCTTCATTCATTCATTCATTCACTCACTTATTCATTCATTCAACATTTATTTTTGAGAAAGGTCAATAAGTGTTCCCAGAAGGATGAACAGGACACAAATCGGGGAGCAGGGGCCTAGTACGGTGGCCCATACCTGTCATCCCACCACTTTGGGAAACTAAAGTAGGAGGATAACTTGAGGCCAGGAGTTCGAGACTCAGCAGGGAAACATAGCAAGTCCCATCTCTACTTTTACAAATTGGAGAGAAGAGGCTGGGCATGGTGGCTCACACCTGTAATCCCTGCACTTTGGGAGGCCTAGGTAGGTGGATCACTTGAGGTCAGGAGTTCGAGACCCGCCTGGCCAACATGGTAAAACGCTGTCTCTACTAAAAATACAAAAATTAGCCAGGCATGGTGGCACATGCCTGTAATCCCAGCTACTCACGAGGCTGAGGCATGAGAATCTCTTGAACCCAGGAGACAGAGATTGCAGTGAGCCAAGATCACACCACTGCACTCCAGCCTGGGTGATAGAGCGAGAATCTCTCTCTCAAAAACAAATTGGGAGTAGAGGGACAGGTAGCTGGAGACATGAGGTCAGGGTGAGATTTTGGCAAGACATCTACTGTGCTTAGTCATCAGAGGAGAGAACCTGATGGTTTGGGGCAAGGGAGTCATGTGGCAATGCAGGCATTGGGAACACCGCCAGGCATGAGCCTTTGGGATCAGGGTGTGAGCTGGGGTCAAGGGGACCTTGCAAGGAGGCTGTTTCGATTGTCCTGGAGTCATAGCATGGATAGCAGTGGGGATTGGGTGGACAGCAAGGGGTAACTAGCAAAAGAGGCAGGCAGATCGGCTCTGGGGAAGGAGGCGGTGAGTTCAGTCTGGATCTGTTGCTGGGGTCAGAGGAAGGTACTGAGCAGGGAGCTGGAGTTGCAAACTGCATCTGGAGGTTATCAGCCACACAGAGGGGACAGTGGGGCCATGACAGACAAGGAGGACATTCACGAGAAGGGAAGTCCCCGGGGGGAGACAGAAACCAGGGTCAGAAAGACAGAGGCTGACAGTTGGAACTTAGCTCAGGGCTGGAGCATGTCAGCCACACAGTTCTTTTTTTTTTTTTTTTTTTTTTTTTGAGAGAGAGTCTCACTCTGTTGCCCAGGCTAGAGTGCAGTGCAGCAATCTTGGCTCCACCTCCTGGGTTTAAGTGATTCTTCTGCATCAGCTTCCCGACTAGCTGGGATTACATACGTGCACCACCATGCCTGGCTAATTTTTGGATTTTTAGTAGAGATGGAGTTTCGCCATGTTGGCCAGGTTTGTCTCAAACTCCTGATCTCAAGTGACCCGTCCATCTTGGCCTCCCAAAGTGCTGGGATGACAGGCGTGAGCCACCGCACCCAACTCACAAATTAAGTATTAATAATATATCCTGGCCAGGTGGGGTGGCTCACGCCTGTGATCCCAGCACTCTGGGAGGCCAAAGTGGGAGGATCACTTGAGCCCAAAATTTCTAGACCAGCCTGGGCAACAAAGCGAGACCTTGTCTCTACAAAGAATTTAAAGAGCAGCTGGCAATGTGGTGCATGCATGTAGTTCCACCTACCCAGGAGGCCAAGGTTGGAGAATCACTTGAGCCTGGAAAGTTGAGGCTACAGTGAGCTGTGCCACTGCACTCCAACCGGGGTGACAGAGCAAGATCCTGTCTCAAAAAAAAAAAAAAAAAAAAAATTGCAGTGTCTATTTTCCACTTAGAGCACATCTCAATTTGGACCAGGGCTGGTGAGCCGCAGGAGGCCAGTGGCCACTACATTGGACAGCACATGTGTACAGGGTGAGAAAGATCAAAGAAGCCCAGGAGTGGTGGCTCACGCCTGTAATCCCAACATTGTGGGAGGCCAAGGTGGAATGATCACTTGAGCCCAGGAGTTTGATACTAGCCTGGGCAACATAGTGAGACCCCATCTCTACAAAAAATAAAAATTAAAAAAATAGAGAGGGCTGGGAGCGGCAGCTCACGCCTGTAATCCCAGCACTTTGGGAGGCTGAGACAGGTGGATCATGAGGTCAAGAATTCAAAACCAGCCTGGCCAACACAGTGAAACCCTGTCTCTACTAAAAATAAAAAATAAAAATTAGCCAGGCGTGGTTACAGGCACCTGTAGTCCCAGCTACTTGGGAGGCTGAGGCAGGAGAATTGCTTGAACCTGGGAAGTGGAGGTTGCAGTGAGCTAAAATCACAGCACTGCACTCCAGCCCTCCAGTCTGGGTGACAGAGTGAGACTCCATTTCAAAAAAAAAAAAAAAGAGAGAGAGAGAGAGAAGGGACGTTGACATGCTCATTGCAGGAATACTCACAGGCGAGTTGTCATGGTGAAGGCTGCAGACGGGGTGCCACAGTGTTGGAATGGTGAGATGGAGGGAACATCCTCCTTCGAAAGAAGGGAGACTTGCAGTGTTTGGTAGCCCTGATGGAGTGGGGGAGAGGACACCTGGGGGAGAGGACTGTGTGTGCATAGTGGGTGTTGGGTGCTGGGTGCAGTTTGGCTGGCCTGGGGCTGTATGTGCCACCCCCCCAGCTCAGGAACAAGGCTTAGCTCAAGGCAGAGACTGCTGTTCAATAAATACTTGTTGAATGAATGAATGATTGATTGAATGGTATGAAGAGGATACTCTCCCTCTGAATAGGAAAGGGGACAGAAGATGAGGGGGAGGATGAGGTGGGGGAGGAGTTTCAGAGGGATGTGGATCCGAGGGGCCGTTGGGGCCTGTTGGAGGGTTCCCAGGGGCTGCACCTGCCCGTCCACACCTCCCTCCAAGGTCACCCTGATCCTCGTGTTGCCTCCTCCACCCAGGGCACTTTCCAGCAGATGTGGATCTCCAAGCAGGAATATGAGGAGGGCGGGAAGCAATGCGTGGAGCGAAAGTGCCCCTGATGGCAACCTCCCCACACACCTGCTCCCAAGCTCAGTCCCTTAACCCCCACCGCCACATCACTCCCCTCCCCCTTCCCTCTTGTCCTCGTAAATGGTGATGTTTCTGGGTTGAAAGAAGTAAAAACGTTTTAAGAAAAAAAGAGTTTGGCCTCCGTGGGGTGGGGAGTGGGCGCAGGGTCTGGAGGGAGGTGAGGGGAGGGAGGGTCACTTCTACGCTTACGCCGATCCCACAATGGGCGCCGGGACACAGCCCCAGGGGCCATCGATTCCTCAGGTTTCCGAGGGGTTGTGATCCAGGGAGGACCACGCGACGAAGACCAGGGGCGATGGGGAGTTGCTAGGGGGAAACAGAGTTGTGGTGGGAGTCTGGAGGAGCTGCAGGGTGCACCGGAGGGGCGGGGCATGGGGTGAGTGGGGCAGAAGGTGGGCGGAGCAGGGGGTGGAGCCTGGGTGAGCGGGGCAGGAGGTGGGGCTTGGTGGGCGGGGCCTCAGCGTGGGCCTCAGGTCTCAGGGGAGCAGCGCGCCTGAGCACCCCAGGACCTGCGCTCAGGTGAGCTGCGCTATGCCTTCCTTCCTGGGGCTCTTGGCGGTGACAGGCATGGGGCAGGGACTAGGACACTGGTGCATCCCAGCAGCTCAGCACTTCTCTGGACCTGAGTAGGAGCTGAGGTTTCCCAGGGGGAGACCCCCAAAGGGGAACTTGGTGGGACTCTGAACCCTCCTTTTCAGAGCTACTTGTCCTGGGGCCCTCGGAAGGGCTTGGGAAACTGCGCCCCCTGCTGTTCAGCAGTTTATGCCTGTGATGTGTTTCTGGGGTGAGGCTAACTGGCTTTTCACCAGACTCTCAGAGGGCCTCAGACCCCAAAGAAGTAGAAACACATAATCCAAGTCGTTTGGTGACCAGACAGGTGCCGGTGCCCAGGGAGGACCATGACTTTGTCAAAGGTCGTCTAGCTCTGCCCACACCTTGGCAGGGACTCTGATCACTCCTCCCCACCGACCCATAGATTCCTGACCCACACAGATCCCTGATCCCAGGACCCCTATCAGGGAGCACTCGCTGGCCTCATCTGTACATGCGCTTCCACCTGTGCCCCTACCTCTCCAGCAGCCAGCGGCAGTCTGAGAACCACCTTTCGAAAGAGACACACATGCACACCGCCAGACCAAACCCCCACGTCACACCACTGTGGCACCTCCAGCCTAGACACTTGCTGGGGCAAGTGTCAGGGCAGGGAGGAAAGCTGATATGTCATAGGACCTGGGCACTTGGGGGACTCTGAAAGCCAGATGAGGAGGGGTGAAAGCCAGATGTCTTAGGGTGTGGGGGGGCTTAGGAAGGGGTCCCCAGGATGCAGGGAGGGGTAGAAGCAGGAGAGGGGAGGGGGCACCCGTGTCTCTGCCCTCCCCCACTATCGGTCCCCTTCCCCCACTCCTGATGGGACTAGGAGGCCAAAGTCCGCCCCAAGGTCAAAAAACTGATTGTTTTGCAGGGAGGAGGCAGGTGTGGGGCTTCGGAGGGACTGGTAGGGGAGAGCACCTCCTTGTGCTCTGGCCTGGGCTGGGGGGGGGCCACGTCTGGAAGGCTGGACTGAGGCCAGGACTGTGCCCCGACCCTTGGGGGTGGTGAGGACCAGCCTGGGCTCAGGCTGCCTGTCTGGGATGATAAGGGGCCCTCCTGGGGCTCCCACAAACGGTTTATCACTGGGGGACAGCCTGCAGGCTTCAGGAGGGGGCGCGAGCATGGAGCGGCTTAGGGGTCTACTCCAGAGAGCGGTAAGACCAGTGGGACTGGGAGGACCCCTTAGGCCTTCTCTCTAAGGCCCTCAGCCCCCTCCCAAGCCCCTGAGGCTGGCCCCTCCTGGCCCATGTCCTGACCTCACCTCTTCCCACCCCTGCTTCTCCCCCTCCAACCCCGCCCCCCAAGTCCCTCCCCTACATCCCCACCCCCATGCTCACTTGACACCCCCAAGTCACTGACCTCATTATTGCCAGATGCCTCCCCCACCCCCCCAGGCCTCTTGCCCTAATCTCATGCCCACCCCGCCTGCACAGCAACAACTGTCCCCAAGATCCTCTCAGACCGTCTACCAGCGTGTGGAAGGCCCCCGGAAGGGGCGGCTGGAGGAGGAAGAGGAAGACAGGGAGGAGGGGGCGGAGACACTGGCCCACTTCTGCCCCATGGAGTTGAAGGGCCCTGAGTCCCTGGGCTCTAGACCCGGGCAGCCAAACCTCATTCCGTGGGCGGCAGCAGGACGGAGGGCTGCCCCCTATCTGGTCCTGACGGCCCTACTGATCTTCACTGGGGGTGAGAGTCATTCCCCTCCCTCAAAGTGAAGGGTCTGGGCTGGGGGAGATTTCTGGGTCCGGAGGTGGGCACAAAGAGAATCCCCATCTTGCCACCCACCAGCCTTCCTTCTGGGCTATGTCGCCTTCCGAGGGTCCTGCCAGGCGTGCGGGGACTCTGTGTTGGTGGTCAGTGAGGATGTCAACTATGAGACCGGCCTGGATTCCCATGGGGGCACACTGTACTGGAACGACCTCCAGGCCATGTTCCTGCGGTTCCTGGGGGAGGGGCGCCTGGAAGACACCATCAGGTAGGGATGGCCCTGCCCCCATCCTGGCCTCAAGTGTCCCTCCCCTCATCTGCTCAGACTGGGCGTCCCCTGCCTCCTCTCCCAGGCTGCTGGTGTTCGGGTCCCCCCTCCTAAGTCCTCCCATCTGCCTTCCTGGCCCCCATGTTCAGCGGTCCTGGGAAGGGTGGCAAGCATTCGGAGCTGAGGTTCCAGGAGCCTGAGGCTCTGAGTGTGGCATATATGGGAGGTGAGGGGAACTGACTGAGATTAGAGGGGTCCAGCATCCAACAGTAGACCCAGAAAAGCCTTGAATACCGCACCCAGGCGCCTAGATTTGGACCTGGGGCAGCAGCAGGGAGTGTGCTGAGGGGTTCCAGAAGGCACATTCTAGGGAATCAGAAAAATAAGCAAGCAAGCCTGGGCAACACAGCAAAACCCTGTCTCTACTAAAGAAGATACAAGGCCAGGTGCGGTGGCTCACACCTGTAATCCCAGCACTTTGGGAGGCTGAGGCGGGCGGATCATGAGGTCAAGAAATCGAGACCATCCTGGCCAACATGGTGAAACCCCGTCTCTACTAAAAACTATAAAAATTAGCTGGGCGTGGTGGCGCACGCCTGTAGTCCCAGCTACTCGGGAGGCTGAGGCAGGAGAATTGCTTGAACCCGGAAGGTGGAGGTTGCAGTGAGCCGAGATCGCACCACTGCACTCCAGCCTGGTGACAGCGAGACTCCGTCTCAAAAAAAAAAAAAAAAAAAAAAATTAGCTGGGCATGATGGCGAGCACCTGTAGTCCCAGCTACTTGGGAAATTCACAGGGCAGGATCACCCAGTTACTTTGGGAGGCAGAGGTTTCTGTGAGCCGAGATCGCCCCACTGCACTCCAGCCTGGGAGACAGAGCGAGACCCTGTCTCAAAAACAAAAGAAAAAGAAAAACAAGCAAGCAAATGCTTTATGGGTGCAGAACCTCCCCCCACCCCACACACACATCTGTGTCATGAGGATGCCAACTAGACACACACAGGCTTGTATCTGTCATCCTGCTGAAGTCACCTTCTACTGGGGGAGAAGCTGCTCAGACCGGTGCAGAAGCTAGGTCCACCCATAGCCCTCTTTGGGACAGGAGTAGTTTTTCAGTGGATTCACCTGGGTTTTCTAAGTAGGTAATCAGCTAAGCTACAGGTAGTAGGAGATGGAGAGTCTCTTTTCCAATGCTTATACCTTCTAAGTTTTTTTTTTTTTTCATTTCTTATTGCATCTGAGAGTGCATGAACTTAAGGTAACAGTAGCAGTAGGTATCCTTGCCTATGTCCTGACTTAAATAGCAATTCTTTTATAATACTTTGCGATTAAGAATGAACTTTGCTATTCTCCAAACAGCTTTTTCAAATTGAATCAAGGAAATTTCCTTCTATTCCTAGCTTACTGAGACTTTTTAAATTTTATTTATTTATTTATTTTTTGAGATAGAGTCTTGCTCTCGTCGCCCAGGCTGGAGTGCAGTGGTGCAATCTTGACTCACTACAGCCTCCTCCTCCCGGGTTCAAGCAATTCTCATGCCTCAGCCACCCCAGTAGCTGGGATTTCAGGCGTATGCCGTCACGCTTGGCTAATTTTTGTATTTTTAGTAGAGACAAGGTTTCATCATGTTGCCCAGGCTGGTCTCCAACTCATGAGCTCAAGCGATCTGCCCACTTCTGCTTCCCAAAGTGCTGGGATTACAGGCATGAGCCGCTGCGCCCGGCCTCCTCTTTAGTGTCTATATAGCAATTTGTGTTAATAGATTTCCTTATCTTCGTGAGCTCAATGCTAACCTTGATCAGGGTGTATGATTACTCTTTTGATACGTTGCTGGTTCACCTGCTGAAAGACCTTAAATCCGTGGAATCAACAAGGTTCAGTGCTTTATTATTATTATTATTTTTTTTAGATGAAGTCTCGCTCTGTCACCCAGGCTGGAGTGCAGTGGCACAATCTCGGCTCACTGCAACCTCCACCTCCTGGGTTCAAGCGATTCTTCTGCCTCAGCGTCCCAAGAAGCTGAGATTACAGGCGTGTGCCACCATGCCCAGCTAATTTTTGTATTTTTAGTAGAGACAGGGTTTCACTATTTTGGCCAGGCTAGTCTTAAACTCCTGACCTCGTGATCCACCCGCCTCAGCCTCCCAAACTGCTGGGATCACAGATGTGAGCCACCTCTCCCGGCTAGCACTTTATTTTTTTTTGAGATAGGGCTTCACTCTGTCACCCAGACAGTGGCGAGATGATACCTCACTGCAGCCTCCAACTCCTGGACTCAAGTGATCCTCCCGCCTTAGCCTTTTAAGTAGCTGGGACTACTGATGTGCGCCACTGTGCCCAACTAATTATTATTATTATTTTTTGAGACGGAGTATCGCTCTTGTTGCCAGGCTGGAGTGCAGTGCACGATCTCAGCTCACCAAGGCCTCCACCTCCCAGGTTCAAGCGATTCTCCTGCCTCAGCCTCACAAGTAGCTGGGATTACAGTCACCCGCCATCACGCCCAGCTAGTTTTCTATTTTTAGTAGAGACAGGGTTTCTCCATGTTGGTCAGGCTGGTCTCAAACTCCTGACCTCAGGTGATCCACCCACTTTGGCCTCCCAAAGTGCAGGGGTTACAGTGTGAGCCACCAAGTTCAGCCTAATTTTTTACGTTTTAGTAGAAATGAGGTCTCCCTATGTTGTCCAGGATGGTCTCAAACTCCTGGCCTCAAACAATCCTCCCACCTCAGCCTCCCAAAATGCTGGCATTACAGGCATAAGGCACCACACCCAGCCTGTTCAGGGCTTTTAAATTCAATTACATTAATATTTTTTGAGATGGGGACTTGCTCTGTCACTCAGGCTAGAATGCAGTAATGCAATCTGGGCTCACTGCAGACTCGATTTCCCAGCCTCAGGTGATTCTCCCATCTCAGCCTCCCAAGTAGCTGGGACTACAGGCAGGTGCCACCACGCCCAGCTAATTTTTCAGTTTTCTTTTTTCAAAATTATTAGTTTTTTTAGAGACAGGATTTTTTATTTATTATTATTATTATTATTTTTTTTTGCAACCGATTCTCACTCTGTTGCCAGGCTGGAGTACACTGGTATGATCTTAGCTCACTGCGACCTCTGCCTCCCAGGTTCAAGTGATTCTCATGCCTCAGCCTCCTGAGTAGCTGGGATTACAGGCACCTGCCACCACACCCAGCTAATTTTTTTGTATTTTTAGTAGAGATGGGGATTTCCCTATGTTGGTCAGGCTGGTCTTGAACTCCTGACCTCGTGATCCACTCACCCCAGCCTCCCAAAGAGTTGGAATTACAGGCGTGAGCCACCATGTCCGGCCTGTTCAGGGCTTTTGTAATTTTTTTTGAGCAGTACTTGGTCGTCTGGGTACAGGTAGTTTGACAGGTCTTAGAAGCCAGGTGTGGCACTGAGGCAAGACAGGTAGCAGTTTTGGGGCGAGAGCAAGGGATGAATACATGGCTCTAGGTGGGATGGAGAGGGAAGAGAAAGCGGGGGAGAGATGATAGACATGGAGTTATAGGACATTTGTCATGTTCAATGGGGTTGAAGAGCAAGTACAGCAAGGGTAACTGGGGGAGCTGCAACCTGACAAGGTCTTCTCAGAGACTGGGATTCTGGAATCTCAAAAACTTCCTGATACGTATGTCTTATCTATCTCAGAGTCTCCAGCACCTACGACAGTGCCTGGCACTTACTAGATGTTCAGTAGATCCTCAGTGGATAAGTATTCCAGAGATGGAGTGCGGGTAATTATAGCATGCAGGATGTGGGCCGGGCACGCTTTGGGAGCTAGTAATCCCAGAGCTTTGGGAGGCCGAGGCGGGTGGATCACCTGAGGTCAAAAGTTCGAGACCGACCTGGCCAACATGGTGAAACCCAGCTCTACTAAAAATACAAAAATTAACTGGGCGTGGTGGTGAGCACCTGTAATCCCAGCTACTCGGGAGGCTGAGGCAGGAGAATTGTTTGAACCTGGGAGACAGAGGTTGCAGTGAGCTGAGATTGTGCCAATGTACTCCAGCCTGGGCAACAGAGACTCCGTCTCAAAAAAAAAAAAAATACAGGGTGTGACCAGGGAAGTGGAGTGGCTGGACTGGAAGTGACAATGATGAGGTAATTAATTCATTAATCCAACAAATGTTTTGGGACACCTACTATGTGGCAGGTACCAAGCTAAGCAGGTGGTGGCGAGACAGCCGAGACTAACACATTAACTTTGTTCTCATGGTGCTTACAGTCCACTGGAGAAAGCGGATACTAAACTGGCAATCATCCATGACTACGTAATTACGACTGAAATCATTGCTTTGAAAGAAAAGCAAAGGATGTAAGGCTCAGTGTGGTGGCTCACACCTGTAAGCCCAGCACGTTGGGAGGCAGAGGCAGGAGGATTGCTTGAGCCAAGTTCGAGACCAGCCTGGGCAACGTAGAGAAATCCTGTCTTTTTAAATAATAATAATAATTTGGCTGGGCACAGTGGCTCATGCCTGTAATCCCAGCACTTTGGGAAGCCAAGGTGCATGGATCACCTGCAGACAGGAGTTTGAGACCAGCCTGGTCAACATGATGAAACCCTGTCTCTACTAAAAATACAAAAAAAATTAGCTGGGCGTGGTGGCAGGTGCCTATAATCCCAGCTACTCAGGAGGCTGAGGCAGGAGAATCGCTTGAACCTGGGAGGCAGAGGTTGCAGTGGGATGTGATTGCACCATTATACTCCAGCTTGGGCAACAAGATCGAAACTCCACGTCAAAAATAATAATAATAATAATAATAATAAAAATAAAAAATTAGCCCAGTGTGGTGGTCCGTTGCCTAGAGTCCTGGCTATTCAGGAGGCTGAGGCAGGAGGATGACTTGAGCTCAGGAGTTGAAGGTTGCAGTGAGCTATGGTCATGCCACTGCACTGTAGACTGGGTGACAGAGCAAGTCCCTATCTCCAAAAAAAGAAAAGAAAAGGGTCCAGGCACCGTGGCTCACACCTGTAATCCCAGGATTTTGGGAGGCTGAGGTGGGCAGATCGCCTGAGGCCCAGAGTTGCAGACCAGCCTGGCCAACATAGTGAAACCCTGTCTCTACTAAAAGAAAAAGAAAAACTAGCTGAGGATGGTGGTGGGCACCTATGTCCCAGCTACTTGGGAGGCTGAGGCAGGAGAATCACTTGAACCCGGGACGCAGAGGTTGCAGTGAGCCGAGATAGCACCCCTTCATTCCAGCCTAGGTGACAGAGGAAGACTGTGTCAAAAAAAAAAGAGAGAGAGAAAGAAAAGAAAGAAAGAAAGAGGAAGGAAGGAAGGGAGTGAGAGAGAGAGGGGGAGGGGAGGGGGAGGGAAAGAAAAGAAAAAAAGGGTGCAAGGAAAGACTATAACCAGAGGGCCTGATTTAGACTGCAGATCAGGGAAGGCTTCCCTGAGGAACTGACAAGTCGAGACTGACAGGATGAGTAGTTTGCCAGGCAAAGAGACTGAGGAAAAGCACTCGGGCCAGGAGTCACCACTTGTGAAGGGTCTGAAATGTGAAGATGGTAGCCTCTCGGAGGAAGGGAAAGATGGTCCACGTGACCTGTGAGGTGGATGTAGCTCAGGCCCCAAAGGGCCTTACTGGCTACTTTAACTATTTTGAATTTCATTCTCTTTTTTTTTTTTTTTTTTTTTTTGAGACGGACTCTCGCTCTGTCGCCAGGCTGCAGTACAGTGGCGCGATCTCGGCTCACTGCAACCTCCGCCTCCCAGGTTCAAGCGATTCTCCTGCCTCAGCCTCTCGAGTAGCTAGGATTACAGGCGTGTGCCACCACACTTTGCTAATTTTTGTATTTTTAGTAGAGACGGGGTTTCATCATGTTGGCCAGGATGGTCTCGATCTCTTGACCTCATGATCTGCAGCCTCAGCCTCCCAAAGTGCTGGGATTACAGGCATGAGCCACCCACCATGCCTGGCCACTTGAATTTCATTCTAAGAGGAAAAAGAGAGGCCTGGAGTGTTTTGAACAATAGAGTATCATGATTAGATTGGGGGGGATTTTTTTTAAGGTTGGGTGTAAAGAATGGAGTTGGTCATAGTCCTGAGACCATAGTACAGTGTGCTCATTGGTCAGTGAAAGTACCTTCCTTTCCCATTTAATTTTCCTGTGTCATCTCTGAGTGATCCTCCCCACTCCCCCTCCCTATAAGCACCTCATCTCACGCTTTTGATGTGTGCCTTTAAATACACATATGGGGCAGGTCGCTGTGGTTCATGCCTGTAGTCCCAGCACTTTGAGAGGCCAAGGCAGAAGAATCGCTTCAGGCCAGGAGTTCAAGACCTGCTTGGGCAAGATATGGAGACTTCCTCTCTACAAAAAACATTTTAGAACATCCCTAGTTGGTGGCATACACCTATAGCCCCAGCTGCTCAGGAGGCTGAGGTGGGAGGACGGCTTGAGCCCAGGAACCAATGATTCCCCCTGGGTACCTTGGTGTAAAGTGTCTCCAGGAGGCCCACGTGGAGGATGGGGGAGATGAGGAGGGTCTGCTGCCTGCCCAGCTAGCTCTTTGGAAGAAAAGTGTTTGGGTGCCTGATGTGTGTGTGTGTGTGTGTTGATGTTGGGGGAATGGGGCTAGGGGGAGAGAGTTTGGTTTGAGCCAGGAAGAACCTACAGGATGATGGGCAGGACCCCCAGCAATGGGAACTCAGGTTTTAAGCAAAGGGAGGTGCTGAGACCCTCAGGCGCAGCCCTGGTGGTGATGGGAGAAATGAGTCCACGGAGGGCAGGGCACCGTGGCTCACGCCTGTAATCCCAGCACTTTGGGAGGCCGAAACGGGCGGATCACCTGAGGTCGGGAGTTTGAGACCAACCTGGTCAACATGGTGAAACCCTGTCTCTACTAAAAATACAAAAATTAGCCGGGTGTGGTGGCACGTGCCTGTAATCCCAGCTACACGGAAGGCGGAGGCAGGAGAATCGCTTGAACCCGGGAGGCAGAGGTTGCAGTGAGCTGAGATCGAGCCACTGCACTCCAGCCTGGGCGACAAAGCGAGACTCTGTCTCAAAAAAAAAAAAGTCCGCGGGGGAGCAAGCTGCCCCTGCCACGGGCAACCCCAGGTGTTTGGTATCCTTTTTTGGGAGGAGCACCCAGAAAAATCACTTCTCCCGCTCAGGCAAACCAGCCTTCGGGAACGGGTGGCAGGCTCGGCCGGGATGGCCGCTCTGACTCAGGACATCCGCGTGGCGTTTCCCGCCAGAAGCTGGACCACGTGTGGACCGACACGCACTACGTGGGGCTGCAGTTCCCGGACCCGTGAGTGCGCGCGCGGGCGGGGAGCGCGGGGGCCTCGCGGGGCGGGGGGCGCGGCTTGGGGTGCTCACCAGCCCCCGCTCCCCAGTGCTCACCCCAACACCCTGCACTGGGTCGATGAGGCCGGGAAGGTCGGAGAGCAGCTGCCGCTGGAGGACCCCGACGTCTACTGCCCCTACAGCGCCATTGGCAACGTCACGGTGAGCGCCCCCGGCCCGCTCCTAGGATCAGGCGAGGCACAAGCCCTTTCCTGGGTCTCGGAGGACAGACGAGGGGGAGTGCGCCTCACCGTCCTCGTGTCCCCAGGGAGAGCTGGTGTACGCCCACTACGGGCGACCTGAAGACCTGCAGGAGCTGCGGGCCAGGGGCGTGGACCCGGCGGGCCGCCTGCTGCTGGTGCGTGTGGGGGTGATCAGCTTTGCCCAGAAGGTAAGTGCCCTGGATAGAAGGAGGGCGTGGGCTGGGGAACCGGAGGGTCGAACTGCCAGTGGGAATCGTCCAGGGGGCTGTGAGAGGAAGACAGGAAAGAACCCTGTGGATGGTAAGAAAATATAAGCTGGGCACAATGGCTCTCACCTGCAATCCCACCACTTGGAGGCCAAGACGGGAGGATCGCTTGAGGCCAGGAGTTAAAGGGTAACATAGTGAGATCACCTCTCTACTAAAAAAAAAAAAATATATATATATATATATATATATATATATATTTAAGTTAGTTGGGCTGATGGCATGCACCTGTGGTCCCAGCTACTCCAGAGGCTCAGGTGGGAGGATCGCTTGAGCCCAGGAGTTCCAGGCTACAGTGAGCTATGATCACACCACTGCACTCCAGCCTGGGCAACAGAGGGAGATCTGTCTCAAAAAGAAAAAAAAAAAAGAAGGAGAGAAAGAGAGAAGGGAGACAAGTAGGGAGGAAGGGAAGGAGGGAAGGAGGAAGGGAGGGAGAGAAAAGGAAGGAAGGAAGATAGGAAGATGTTGGCCGGGAACAAATTGGGAGCTGGGGGAAATTAGATGGGGAAGGGAAGAGAAACATGGGGTACCATGGGGCCTGGTGGGGTTTGAGGGCTGCCCAGGAGCTGCTGAGGTTGGGGAAGAAACAGGCCAGGTGGTGCCCCCACACCCTCTCCGTGGGATGCACAGTTGCAAGCAAAGAACTTGCTATTTCACTTTTTCTGGTTTCTCCTGCCCTTATGAATCAGTTTTTTTTCTGGGAGGAGTCCCCTAGTCACTTTCCTCCCCAGGTGACCAATGCTCAGGACTTCGGGGCTCAAGGAGTGCTCATATACCCAGAGCCAGCGGATTTCTCCCAGGACCCACACAAGCCGAGCCTGTCCAGCCAGCAGGCTGTGTATGGACACGTGAGTCTGGGGAGGCTGGCCATGCCATTCCCAGGTCCCGGGGCCACACGTTCTTTCTCAGTTGGGGCTGGCACATTTTTCCTGGAAGCCCAGCTCGCAGCTTCATGTGGGCACCACTTTCCCCAAAGGTGCACCTGGGAACCGGAGACCCCTACACACCTGGCTTCCCTTCCTTCAATCAAACCCAGTTCCCTCCAGTGGCTTCGTCGGGCCTTCCTAGCATCCCAGCCCAGCCCATCAGTGCAGACATTGCCTCCCGCCTGCTGAGGTGAGGGAAGTGTTGGGGGACCAGGAGAGGAGGAGGCAGAGAGAGGGAGGCTGCAGCCAGGCCACCGGGTGCCTGTGGGTGAACTAGAAAAAGGTGACTTGTTTAAGGCTGCAGTGAGCCATGATCACACCACTGCACTCCAGTCTGGGAGACAGAGAGACCCTGACTCATTTTTTCGTTTTGTTTTTCCTTAAGACAGAGTCTCGCTCTCTCACCCAGGCTGGAGTGCAGCGGTTCCATCTCGGCCTACTGCAGCCTCCGTCCTCCCAGGTTCAAGTGATTCTCCTGCCTCAGCCTCCCAAATAGCTAGGACCACAGGTGCCCACCACCACGCCCAGCTAATTTTTGTTTTCTTTGTTTTCTTTTGTTTTGAGATGGAGTCTTGCTCTGTCACCAGGATGGAGTGCAGTGGTGCAATCTCGGCTCACTGCAACCTCCACCTCCCAGCTGAAGCAATTCCCCTGCCTCAGCCTCCTGAGTAGCTGGGACTACAGGCACAAGACACCACACCCGGCTAATTTTTTTCTATTTTAGTAGAGACAGGGTTTCACCATGTTGGCCAGGATGGTCTCAATCTCCTGACTTCGTGATCTGCCCGCCTCGACCTTCCAAAGTGCTGGGATTACAGGGGTGAGTCACTTTGCCCAGCCTAATTTTTGTATTTTTAGTAGAGACGGGATTTCACCATGTTGGTCAGACTGGTCTTGAATTTCTGACCTCATGATCCACCTACCTCAGCCTCCCAGAGTGCTGGGATTACAGGCGGAAGCCACCTGCCTGGCCGAGACCCTGACTCTTAAAAAAAAAAGGGGGGGGCCGGGCGCCATGGCTCACACCTGTAATCCTGTCACTTTGGGAGGCTGAGGTGGGCGGATCTCGAGGTCAAGAGATCAAGACCATCCTGGCCAACATGGTGAAACCCTGTGTCTACTAAAAAATACAAAAATTAGCTGGGTGTGGTGGCACGCTCCTGTAGTCCCAGCTACTGGGGAGGCTGAGGCAGGAGAATTGCTTGAACCTGGGAAGAGGAGGTTGCAGTGAGCCAAGATTGCACCACTGCACTCCAGCCTGGCACCTGGCAACAGAGCAAGACTCTGCATCAAAAAAAAAAAAAAAAAAAAAAAAAAAAGGCCAGCACAGTGGCTCACGCCTGTAATTCCAGCACTTTGGGAGGCCGAGGTGGGCGGATCACAAGTTCAGGCGATCAATACCTTCTTGGCTAACACGGTGAAACCCTGTCTCTACTAAAAATACAAAAATTAGCTGGGCATGATGTGGGTGCTTGTAGTCCCAGCAACTTGGGAGGCTGAGGCAGGAGAATTGCTTGAACCCAGGAGGCGGAGGTTGCAGTGAGCTGAGATGTAGCCACTGCACTCCAGCCTGGGTGACAGAGCGAGAATCCATCTCAAAAAAAATAAAAAGTGACTCTTCTGGGTGGACACAGGCTCTCTCCAGGGTCCACTGTCTGGCGACCGGATTGCACACACACCTCAGCTGAGAACCTTGAGCAGTATACAACCACCACAACCGCCCAAGGCAACCCTGACTGCACTGCCCCACCTAGGCAGGGGGTGCAGAGGCAGCAATCTGGAGCCAGAAAGGGGTGGGCAGGAAAGAAAGAATGAAGAGTGATTTGGGCTCTTCTGGGTCTCTCTACAACTTCTAACCTTTTCTATCTTCCTCTCTCTCCAGGAAGCTCAAAGGCCCTGTGGCCCCGCAGGAATGGCAGGGGGCGCCTCCTAGGCTCCCCCTTATTACCTGGGCCCTGGGCCAGGCATGCGGCTAGAAGTCAACAACCACAGGACCTCCACCCCCCATCAACAACATCTTTGGCTGCATTGAAGGCCGCTCAGAGCCAGGTGGGCTGTGTGTCCAGTATCACTCACAGCTTGTGATGGATGGGGGAGGAATTTCTGCCCATACACCCTGGGAAGATAGGAGGCTCGTGCAGGAGGCCCCAGAGAGGGGCCAGGAGTGGTGCCCAGAGAAGGGAGGCTGGCAAGTTGAGGCTGAACTGGGTCTGATGGTAGCAGCAGTGAAGAGACCTCATCTTCCAGCCTGTCCAGTGACGGAAGGGGGTTGTTACCCAGTAGTGAGTTCCCCAGCACTGGAGGTGAGCAAGCCTGAGTTGGACAGTGTTGTAACAGAAACTCAAGCATGGGCCTGGAGTGGTGGCTCACGCCTGTAATCCCAGCACTTCGGGAGGCCGAGGCGGATAGATCATTTGAGGTCAGGAGTTTGAGAACGGCTTGGCCAACATGGAGAAACCGTGTCTCTACTAAAAACACAAAAATTAATTGGGCGTGGTGGCGCATGCCTGTAATCCCAGCTACTCGGGAGATTTAGACAGGAGAATCGCTTCAGCCCGGGAGGTGGAGGTTGCAGTGAGCCAAGATCGTGCCATTGCACTCCAGCCTGGGCAACAGAGCAAGACTTAGTCTCTTCTTTTTTTATTTTTTATTTTTTTGCTTTCTTTTCCCAGTAATGGGTATAAGCAAAAGACTTAGTCTCAAAAAAAAAAAAGAGAAAGAAACTCAAGCATGAGAGAGATCAGATTAGATAGATGGATAGATGGCCCTTTTTCAAGCATAGCTAGACATGGATGGCAGTGGGGAATCAAAGTAGGTAACTGACAGATGGGGCAACATAGCAAGACTCTGTCTCTACAAAAAAATTAAAAATAAAAGAAATTAGCTGAGTATTGTGCCACACATCTGTGGTCCTAGCTACTTGGGAGGCTGAGGGAAGAGGATGGCTTGAGCCGGGGTGTTTGAGGCTGCAGTGAGCTATGAACGCACCACTGCACACTCCAGCCTGAGTGACAGAAACCCTGTAAGTCCAGAATGACCCCAGGCACCTAGCTGAAGGAGCGCGTCATCCAGGGAGAGCCAGGCGGGGGGAGGGGAGCTCTCTTTAGGGACGGGAGGGACTGCAGGGGTGGGGTTGCCCCAATGTGAAGGGCTGAGAGATAGAGGCCGATGGAGGCTGCCCCAGGGTACAGGGGGGAGACTTTGGGGACTGCCAGTGTCAGAAGTGGATCCCAAATATCCCTCCCCCAGATCACTATGTTGTCATTGGAGCCCAGAGGGATTCGTGGGGACCAGGAGCAGCTAAGTCTGCTGTGGGGACAGCCATTCTCCTGGAGCTGGTCCGGACCTTTGCCTCCATGGTGAACAACGGTAAGGTCAGGGCCTGGGCCTGGCCTAGGCAGTGTTGGCCCTGTGGCCCGAGGAGGACAGGGCAGAGAGGCAGTGAGGAACAGACCGACCAGTGGTCACTTGGACCTTGGCATCCACATCACCTGAGTGGCCCTGGGCCAGTCACTTCACCTCTACTTCCTCACCTAAAAATGAAAGTAATGCCGGGTGCATTTGCTCACACCATAGTCCCAGCACTTTGGGAGGTCAAGGCGGGTGGACCACCTGAGGTCAGGAGTTGGAGACCAGCCCGGCCAATATGGTGAAACCCCGTCTCTACTAAAAATACAAAAATTAGCTGGGTGTGGTGGAGGGTACCTGTAATCCCAGCTTCTAGGGGGCCTGAGGCAGGAGAATCACTTGAACCCAGGAGGCAGAGGTTGCAGTGAGCCGAGATTGCACCACTGTACTCCAGCCTGGGCAACAGAATGAGATTCCATCTCAAAAAGAAAAGAAAAGAAAGTGGGATGATAATCGTAGTTCATGGGTCTGTGTCGAGATTAAGCAGGTTGGGTTGGACATGATGGCTCAAACCCGTAATCCCAGCACTTCGGGAAGCCAAGGCAGGAGCATCGCTGGAGGCCAAAAGTTTGAGACCAGCCTGGGCAACATAGGGAAACTGCATCTCTACAAAAAATAAAAAATTTGCCTGGGCTTAGCAGTGCATGCCTGTAATCCCAACTACTTGGGAGGCTGAGGCAGGAGGATTGCTTGAGCCTGAGAGGTCAAGGCTGCATTGAGCTATGATTGCACCACTGCACTCCAGCCTGGACAAGAGAGTGAGACCCTGTCTCAAGAGACGGAGAGAGAAGCAGAGACCCTGGGGGACCAGGGCAGAAGAAGACAAGGGAGGGTCTTTGCTTGGCCCCTGCTAAGCCTGTCCTCCTTCCCCTCTGCCCCCAGGCTTCCGGCCCCGCAGAAGTCTCCTCTTCATCAGCTGGGGATGGCGGTGACTTTGGGAGTGTGGGCTCCACGGAGTGGCTAGAGGTGATGTGGGGTCCTGGGCAGGTTGTAGGTGGGGGGGAGGTGGGGGGGAGGTGGGGGGGAGGTGAGGGCGGGGGTGCTCACTCCACCCTGGTCACCCACCCGCAGGGCTACCTCAGCGTGCTGCACCTCAAAGCTGCAGTGTACGTGAGCCTGGACAACGCAGTGCTGGGTGAGCCGGGGCAGTGCCACCATCTGGCCCCCTGGGGTCTACCCTGGCCTCTGGGGCTAAGCCCTGAGCCTGCCATCCCCCCCTTCCCCTTTTCCAGGGGATGACAAGTTTCATGCCAAGACCAGCCCCCTTCTGACCAGCCTCATTGAGAGTGTCCTGAAGCAGGCAGAGCACCCCAGGAATAGGGGGTGCAAGGGAGTAAGTAGGGGAGGAGCAGAACCTGATGAGTGCCCCCCCACCCTGCCCCCAGGTGGATTCACCCAACCACAGCGGGCAGACACTCTATGAACAGGTGATGTTCACCAATCCCATCTGGGATGCTGAGGTGTAAGTTGGGGGGATGAGGAGAGTTGGGGAGGGATATGGGTGAGCCTGAACCCACAGATCCCCCCAATCTATCTGCTCCCAGGATTCGGCCCCTACCCATGGAGAGCAGTGCCTACTCCTTCACGGCCTTTGCGGGGGTCCCTGCTGTTGAGTTCTCCTTCATGGAGGTGAGACGTCCCTCCCTCTGCCCCAGACACAGCGCTAGTCCCTCAGCCTGTCTGTCCGCGCCCCAGCGCCCACCCCTGTCCTGGCAGGAGGACCAGGCCTACCCGTTCCTGCACACAAAGGAGGACACTTATGAGAAACTGCACAAGGTGCTGCAAGGCCGCCTGCCCGCCGTGGCCCAGGCCGTGGCCCAGCTCACAGGACAGCTTCTCATCCGGCTCAGCCACGATCGCCTGCTGCCCCTTGACTTCGGCCGCTACGGGGACGTCGTCCTCAGGCACATCGGGAACCTCAACGAGTTCTCTGGGGAACTCAAGGTTCAAGAGCCCCCCGGCCCCGCGCTTTGGCCTCTGGGAATGGGGGGCGCTGCCCAGGCCAGGGGTTGCGGCCCCTTCTCTCTGCAATCCCTGGGGTCTAGGTCCTCTCTGGCAATCCAGCCCTTTGACCCCCTGCCTCCAGTCTCTTAAGCCCCCAAGACCCAACTGGTACCCTCCCAAGCCCCCAGCACGTGCCATCTCCCAACCTGGCAGGTGCAGGGTCTTCTAGGAGGGGCCCTTCTCCCCATACTAGGTGGGGGTGCTGGCCCCTGCCGCCTGGCCCCAGCCCGCGCCTCCGCCCCCAGGGCCGCGGGCTGACCCTGCAGTGGGTGTACTCGGCGCGGGGGGACTATATCCGGGCGGCGGAGAAGCTGCGGCAGGAGATCTACAGCTCAGAGGAGAGAGACGAGCGACTGACACGCATGTACAACGTGCGCATCATGCGGGTGAGGCCCCGCCTCGCCCCCGGGATCTGCCCCGGCCCTGGCCCCGCCTGCGCGCTCCTCTCTCCCCGCCTACACAGCCCTGGTCCTCTGGGTGCTCTCTTCCCAGTCCTGGACAACAATGCTCATAGATTGGTCAGGCTGGAGGACCCGAGTGATCAAAGTGATGAAATGGACAGGGAAGGCCTGCCCCTTGGCCACAGTCGCCTGGCTTACGCCTGGCAGAACTGGGACAACCCACCCTCCTCCGCCCCTCCCTGCTGGCTCCCCTCCTATAGCTCCCACTAACTCCCCAACCCTTCTGGAAAGAAAAAGCATGTCCACACTGATCCACCGTACAAGGTTACAGCCTGGGAAGTGCAAAAGGCTAAAGATATTCAGAGTATAAAGAGTGTTTTCCTTCTGGTAATGAAATGGGTGAAATCCGGGAAGGCTGCTTAGAGGGGGTGTCACGTGAAAAACAAGAGCTTATTCCCTCACCAATCCTTTCTGCTTAGCTTTGAAATCTTTGCAGCTGCAGCCCGCACCCCACCTCTAATTCCAACTCCTCCTCTTCCTTCCATTTCCTCACTCCAAGAACTCTACCCCTCAACCCTTTGATCTCTGGAAATGGGTGAGTAGAGACTGTGGCCATGGGGGAAAGGTCTGTAGGGCAAAATAGTAAACACGATCGTCCTCAGTGAGTGTGGGGTGAGCTGGGAACTGCAGTGTACACAGAGCCACGTGTGCTCACACACTCATGGTTTTCAGAGTGAGCATGGTTATCCCTTAGAGGCTCATGTTCTTCCTCCTCCTTGAATTTTCCTGCTTGCGCCCTCTGCCTGTCCTCCTTGGTATTACTCATTCTTTCTTTCCATTTCCAAACCTGTGGCTCTCCCTCTTTCACCCTCACCTAGACTAGAGGGCGGTGGCTCCACCTCTGCTCACTGCAACGTCCACCTCCTGGGCTCAAGCCAGCCTCCCACGTCAACCTCCCTAGTAGCTGGGAGTACAGGCACGGGCCACCACTCCCGGCTAATTTTTGTATTTTTTGTAGAGACAGGGTTTTCCATGTTGCCCAGGCTGGTCTCAAACTCCTGGGCTCAAGTGATCCTCTCACCTTGGCCTCCCAAATTGCTGGGATTACAGGCGTGAGCCACTGCACCCGGCCTTCTCTCCTTCTCATTTCTCTTTCCCCGTTCATTCTCCTTTTCCCTTTGTCTTCTCTACTAGGACACGGGTGACTGGAGTGAGGCAATATGTTGGGCACGGTTCATTCCTCATTCACGGATCTTGGTTTAACCTCAGCTATGTCAGTCAGGGTCCAGAATATAAAAAGACACTTTCAAAGTTGCCATGCCCCTGTCCCCACCAGGGATAAAAGGGACCTGTGTGTAAGATGCATGACTCAGGCTCAGGGATGGAGAAAGACTCGGGACTTCAGAGCCTGCAATACAGGGTTGGGCCAGACCCAGTGAATTTTGTGGCTCTAGACCAGAGGTGAACTAATACCCATGGGCCAAATTCAAACTGTCATTTGTTTGTTTTTGTTTTTTCTTTTTCTTTCTTTCTTTTTCTTTTTTTTTTTTTTTTGACAGGGTCTCGCTCTGTCGCCCAGGCTGGAGTGCAATAGCACAATCCGGGCTCACTGCAACCTCCACTTCCCAGGCTCAAGCAATCCTCTCACCTTACCTCAGCCTCCCGAGTAGCTGGAACTACAAGGACACACCACCACACTTGGCTGATTTTTAAGTTTTTTTGTAGAGATGGGATCTCACTATATTGTCCAGGCTGGTCTTGAAATCCTGGGCTCAAGCGATTTTCCCACCTCAGCTTCCCAAAGTGCTGGAATTACAGGCATGAGGCTCTGCTGCCTGTTGTTTTGTTTTTGTTTTCTTTCCTTTTTTTGAGACGAAGTCTTGCTATGTTGCCCAGACTGGAGTACAGTGGCTCGGCTCACTGCAACCTCTGCCTGCCAGGTTCAAGCAATTCTCGGCCTCAGCCTCCCGAGTAGCTGGGACTACAGGCGTGCTGCCACCGTGCCCAGCTAATTTTTTGTATTTTTAGTAAAGACGCGGTTTCACCATGCTGGCCAGGCTGGTCTCGAACTCCTGACTCTCGTGATCTGCCCACCTCGGCCTCCCAAAGTACTGGGACTACAGGCTTGAGCCACCACAGCTGGCTGCTGCCTGTTTTTGTAAATTAAGTTTTACTGGAACGTAGCCGTGCTCGTTGGTTTTCATGCTCTCTATGGCTGCTCTTGTGTCATAGCAGCGTTAAGAAGTTGCAATAAAAGCAGCATGGCCGGCAAAGCCCTAAATATTTACTATCTGGCATTTCACAGAAAAAGTTGGCTGACCTTGGCTTTAGATTGTGACTTGGATCTTGAAGAACAGGCAGGACGTGGGTTAATGCAAGAAAAGAGGACATTTCAGGGTGGAGAGGCCCAGAATTCGGGTGTGGTAGTGAAATCAGTCTGGTTTTACTTGGAAGCAGGGTGTAGAACAGCAGAGCCAGAATAGGGGCCCCATGGAGAGGCAGAGGGGAGGGGAGCACCAAAGGGGGTTATCAATCAGCCATGGAGAGCCTTGAACACCAGGATTAGAAGTTTGGATGTTAAGCGTCTTGGCATCTGGGTGCGGTGGCTCACGCCTGTAACCCCAGCTCTTTGGAAGGCGGAGGCAGGCAGATCACCTGAGGTCAGGAGTTTAAGACCAGCCTGACCAATATGGTGAAATCCCGTCTTTAAAAAAAAGAGTCTTGGCATCAAGGAAATTAGGGAGGTTTTTGAGCAGAGAGGTGATGTAAGCAAAGGGGAGTTTATTTATTTATTTATTTATTTTTTGGAGACAGGGTCTCACTGTCACCCAGACTGGAGTACAGTGGTGCGTATCCAGGCTCACTGCAACCTCTGCCTGTCGGGTTCAAGTGATTCTCCCATTTCAGCCTCCTGAGTAGCTGAGACTATAGGTGCCCACAACCATGCCTGGCTAATTCTTTTGTGTGTGTGTATTTTTTGGTAGAGAAGAGGTTTCATCACGTTGGCCAGGCTGGTCTCAAACTCCTGACCTCAACTGATCTGCTCACCTCAGCCTCTGAAAGTGCTGGGATTACAGGCATGAATCACTGTGCCCAGCTGGGAGTTTGTGTTTTTGAAATGGGGTCTCACTGTGTTGCCCAGAATGGTATTGAACTCCTGGGGTCAAGTGATCCTCCCACCTTGGCCTCCTGAGTAGCTGGGACTATAGGCACACACAACCACACCCAACTAATTTTTTATTTTTATTTTCGTAGAGACAAGGGTCTCCCATGTTCCCCAAGCTGGTGTCGAACTCCTGAGCTCAAGTGACCCTCCTACCTTGGCCTCCCAAAGTGCTGGGATTACACGCAGTGAGCTACCATGCCCGATAACAAAGTGGGGTTTTAGGAGTGATTTTGGTCAGACTGCAAATGTCTTGAGAGTGGCAGGTAGCAGCAGAGGCTCGTAGGTGGGGACAGGACCAATGTTAGGCATTTGGAAGAGAAATGGACAGATTTGGTGTTGAGGGAAGAGGAGGCGAATAATAACGATAGTTGTCATAGAATAGAAGAATAATAAAATAGCGGTTGCCGTGTGTGTGTGTGTGTGTGTGTGTGTGTGTGTGTTTGAGGGAAGAGGAGGAGAATAATAACAATGATAGTTGTCATGGAATAATAATAATAAAATGGCAGTTGCCTTTCTTTTTGAGATGGAGTCTCGCTCTGTCGCCCAGGCTGGAGTACAGTGGCACCATCTTGACTCACTGCAACCTCCGCCTCTCAAGTTTAAGCGATTCTTGTGCCTCAGCCTCCCGAGTAGCTGGGACTACAGGGGCACACCACCACCTTGGCTAAATATTTTGTATTTTTAGTAGAGACAGGTTTTCACCATGTTGCCCAGGCTGGTCTTGAACTCCTAACCACCTGATCTGCCCACCCCAGCCTCCCAAAATCCTGGGATTACAGGCATGAGCCACCGTGCCCAGCCGCAGTTGCCATTTATAGAAGGCTACCATGTGCTAGGGAACTTACTTCATTTGCTCTGATAGGACTCCCCCCAGCGCTGTGAGGTTGCTGTATTATCTGCAGAAACTGGGGCTAGGAGAGGCTAAGTAACTTACCTGAAATAGTTAATAAGTGGAAGGGCCGAAATTAGAGGCCAGGTAGTCTACCCTCAAAGCCTATGCTCACCCCATGCTCACTGCCCTTTGAGGATGACAGCTTGGCACCTGCAGAAGGTCATGGGCCTCATGAGTGTGGGCCCAAAGCCCAGGCTTGGGAAGAGATTGGTACTGACATGTCCAGGTGCTCCCAAACCCAATAGGGAGGTCCAGATGGCTGGAGGTCAGGAATCCAGTGGGTCTTTGGGTAAGGAGGTTTGGCATCTGTCCCCCGCAGAGGTCCTGTTGACCTCAGGGGCCCAGATGAGCTCTGTGAGTGAATGATGGAGGCCTTAAAAGAGGTGAGCATCTGAAAATTAGCTGGGCATGGTGGCACGTGCCTGCACTCCCAGCTACTCAGGAGGCTGAGGCAGGAGGATCACTTGACCTCAGGGGTTTGGGCTGCAGTGAGCTGCGATTGCACCACTGCACTCCAGCCTGGGTGACAGTGAGAACTTGTCTCTAAAAAGAAGTGAGCATCTGAGACTACGCCTAGAGATTTTGATTTTACTGGGGTGGTGCCCAGGCAATGATAATTTAATAGGTACTGAGAAGAGGGAGGTGGAACGTTGAGACCTGCCCACAGGTGGATACAGAAGAAATCAGAGAGGCTGGCAGAAAGGAGGGAGGAAACTAGGTCAGGAGCAAAGCTGTCTCAGGAAAGAAGGAACAGCAGCTGCATCAGAAGGAAGAGAACCAGGCTCTTCATGAGGACGGGGTTGTCCCCCTTGACCTTTGTCTCTGGGCTGTGGACATTGGCGGAGGTGGAGGAGAATGACTCGGTGTAGGGAGGTGTGGTGTTAAGAAGAGGAATAGCAGGGCAATAGACTGTTCTTTGAGGCTTTGGGCACTCTCTGAATGGGTGAGGAAGGAAGAGTGGGGGAGACCTAGATGCAGGCTTGCGGATTCTAGAGATAGAAAGAAGGGGAGGCTGGGCGCGGTGGCTCATGCCTGTAATCCCAGCTCTTTGGGAGGCTGAGGCAGGTGGATCACCTGAGGTTGGGAGTTTGAGACCAGCCTGGGCAACATGGTGAAATCCCGTCTCTACTAAAAATACAAAAATTAGCTGAGCGTGGTGGTGCAGGTCTGTAATCCCAGCTACTCGGGAGGCTGACGCAGAGAATCGCTTGCACCCGGGAGGTGGAGGTTGCAGTGAGCCATGATCACACCACTGCTCTCCAGCCTGGGCGACAGAGCGAGACTCTGTCTCAAAAAAAAAAAAAAAAAAGCATAGCTGGTGCAGTTTTGTTACAGGCATAGTAATTATGCAAATAAAGCAAACACAAAAAGAAAAAGAGCAGCACAGCTGTTGAACGTATCCTACCCCAGCTACTCCTGACGTCACAGGATGGCTATTCCTGATTGGGCAACCAAAGGGAGGTGGGACTTCAGGAAGCTTCCAACTCGTATTTATGGAGCAGGTAGTGGGTCTCAAGCTGGATTAGAAAATCGCCTGTAGGCGGGCGTATCACGAGGCCAAGAGATCGAGACCATTCTGGCCAACATGGTGAAACACCGTCTCTACTAAAAATGCAAAAATTAGCCGGGTGTGGTGGCACGCGCCAGTAGTCCCAGCTACTTGGGAGGCTGAGGCAGAAGAATCGCTTGAACCCGGGAGGCGGAGGTTGCAGTGAGCCGAGATGGCGCCACTGCACTCCAGCCAGGGTGACAGAGCGAGACTCCGTCTCAAACAAAAAAAAAAAAAAAAAAAAAGGAAAAGAAAAGAAAAAGGCCGGTGGGCGGCAAGGATGATCCAGGCATTTGCTCCCGAGCCAGAGACCCCACCCTGACCTGATCCCCCTCTCTGAGCAGGTGGAGTTCTACTTCCTTTCCCAGTACGTGTCGCCGGCCGACTCCCCGTTCCGCCACATCTTCTTGGGCCGCGGAGACCACACGCTGGGCGCCCTGCTGGACCACCTGCGGCTGCTGCGCTCCAACAGCTCCCGGACCCCCGGGGCCACCCCCCTCCGTCGGCTTCCAGGAGAGCCGCTTCCGGCGCCAGCTAGCCCTGCTCACCTGGACGCTGCAGGGGGCGGCCAATGCGCTTAGTGGGGGACGTTTGGAACATTGATAACAACTTCTGAGGGCCTGGGGACCCTCACATGCCCCGTCCCCTTGACGGGAACTCCTCTGCTCCTCGCTTGAATGATTCAGGGTCAGGGAGGTGGCTCAGAGTCCACGTCTTATTGCTGATCGACTTCTCATTACCCCTACACATCTCTCCATGGGGCCCAGACCCTAGAGCAGATATCCACACACCCCAGCCCTGCAGTGTAGCTGACCCTAATGTGACGGTCATACTGTCAGTTAATCAGACAGCTGCATCCTTTCAGCCAATCACAGCCCCCTCCCCTTTCTGGGGCCCTGCATACCTAGAGACCACTCAGGGAGGTTTGCTAGGCTCTGGCACCTGGCCAGTTCTCTTAGTGGGAGAGATCGCTGGCACCACAACCTTATGGCCAACAGGTGGTCTGTGGTGGAAGGAGCGTGGGGTTTCAATGTCAATAAACCACCTGATGTCAATAAACCACCTGGTGACATCTGTTATCAATAAGCGCCTTCATGCTTCTCCTCACCCTCATCTCAATCCCATCCCATCATCCCTTCCTGGAGACCTAGGGAAGGATTGGACAGAAGGGATCAGAGAGGATGCTCACAGGAATGTTGTCTCCACGGGGAAAACTGGGCTGTTTCTATCACCTAAGGAAACTGCCCAAGAAAATACTGAAGGCCCGTTCTCCAAAGACCACCATAAAGCAGGTGGGTTTGTTTTGTTTTGTTCTTTTTTTGAGATGGAGTCTCACTCTGTAACTCAAGTTGGAGTGCAATGGTGCAATCTCAGCTCACTGCAATATCTGCCTCCCAGGCTCAAAAGATTCTCCTGCCTCAGCCTCCTGAGTAGGTGGGACTACAGGCACACGCCATCAGGCCCAGCTAAATTTTTTTGTATTTTAATAGAGACGGGGGTTTCACCATGTTGCCCAGGGTGGTCTCGAACTCCTGAGCTCAGGTGATCTGCCTGCCTTGACCTCCCAAAGTGCTGGGATTACAGGTGTGAGCCACCACACCCAACCCATATCTTATCCTGGGATGAGGAATGACTACATAATTTGCAAGTCCTGCTGCAAAATGAAAATGCAGTGCCCTTGTTCAAAAGCAGAAACAAGCTGAGCTCGGTGGCTCATGCCTATAATCAGTGCTTTGGGAGGCTGAGGTGGAAAAGTCATTCAAAGCCAGGAGTTCAAGACCAGCTGGGACAACATAGTGAGACCCTGTCTCTACAAATAGTGAAAAACTTTAGCTGGGGGTGGTAGTGTGTACCTGTAGTCCCAGCTACTCAGGAGGCTGAGTCAAGGCAGGGATCGTTTGAGCCCAGGAGTTCAGGCTGCAGTGAGCTATGATCGAGCCACTGCACGCCAGTCTTGTGACAGAATGAGACCTTGTCTCAAAAAAAAAAAAAAAAAAAAAAAAAAAAAAGGCAGGGGGCCAGGCGCGGTGGCTCACACCTGTGATCCCAGCACTTTGGGAGGCTGAGGCAGGTGAATCACAAGGTCGGGAGTTCAAGACCAGCCTGGCCAAATGGTGAAACCCTGTCTCTACTAAAAATACAAAAATTAGCTAGGTGTGGTGGCGTGTGCCTGTAATCCCAGCTACTCAGGAGGCTGAGGCAGAGACTCGCTTGAACCTGGGAGGCAGATGTTGCAGTGAGCCGAGATGGTGCCACTGCACTCCAGCCTGGGCAACAGAGTGAGACTCTGTCAAAGAAAAAAAAAAAGGCAGGAACAAAGCTTTTTTTGTTTTTGTTTGCTACAATTTCTCAACCTATTGTATTCTTTTATTTGCTATCTAATGTTGCACTCCCTTGGGCATGGGGACACACTTTCAAAACATAAATTCATGCTTGAACTCGGGAGGCAGAGGTTGCAGTGAGCTGAGACGCACCACTGCACTCCAGTCTAGGCAATAGAGCAAGACTCTGTCTTGGAGAAAAAAAAAAATTATTAAGAATTTCAAGGCCGGCACAGTGGCTCACGCCTGTAATCCCAGTACTTTGGGAAGCCAAGGAAGGCAGATTCCTTGAGCACAGGAGTTCCAGAGCAGCCTGGGCAATATGTGGAAACCTTGCCTCTATAAAAAGTTAAAAAATTAGCCGGGTGTGGTGGCACACACCTGTAGTCCCAGCTACTCCAGGGGGCTGAGGTAGAAGAATCACGAGCCTGAGAAGTTACAGTGAGCCAAGATCATGCCACTGCACTCCAGCGTGGGTGACAGAGTGGGAGAGTGGGATCCTGTCTCAAAAAAAAAAAAAAAAAACAGAAAAAGGATTTCAAGATGACAACCTCAGAGCATTAAACCCCAAGCACAGAGCCCCTTCCTGAGCTTAGCGCCCTGTAAGGCTGCAACAGTGGTTACACACATTAGATTGGCCCTGCCTGGAACATTCTTCGGGATCCCCTTTTACCAGTCTTTGTCCAGTGAGGGTAGAGACACTGAAGTGTAAGCTACCAGAGGCAGGGAATTCTAAGTGCTGCTGGCACCATGGACCTTTAATCAGAGCCTCAGGAAGCTGTGGTCCTGACAGCTCTTCAAGACATGGGGAAGTAAAAGCCTCTTAGTCTAAGGCTTGGGATGCCACAGGGCCCTGGGTTTCGGGATGAAACTGTCCCTTCCTCAGCCCCCTAAGCTTGACTTGCTGGGTTCTCAGAACCCTGAATTAGAGTCAGAAACTCCTGAGCCATTTGCTTCCCCTGACATACGGTCCAGACAAGTGTCCCAAAACACCTTCTCAAACCTTTTCCGCTGTCCGCTGCTCCCTGTGGCAGACAGAATAATGATCTGGGCAAAGATGTCCGCAGCCTAATCCCCAAACCTGTGAATCAGGTCCCAAAACACACATTGCAGATGTGATCTTGACATGGGTAAATTAAGGATCTTTTTGTTTGTTTCCTTACTTATGGGAAATTTTAAATTTGCATTTAAGTTTTTTAAAAAAAGAATCTTTTCTTTTTTTTTTTTTTTTTGAGTCAGGGTCTTGCTCTGTGGCCCACTAATGTGATCATGGCTCACTGCAGCCTCCACCTCCTGGGCTGAAGCGATAGATCCTTCTTCTTCAGCCACCAGAGTAGCTGGGACTGCAGATGGGAGCCACCATGCCCAGCTAAGTTTGTGTTTTGTAGAGACAGAGTCTCGATATGTGGCTCAGGCACGTCTGCAGTGCTGCAATCACAGCTTATTGCAGCCTCGAACTCCTGGGCTTGAGAGATCGTCCCACCTCAGCCTCCTGAGTAGCTGGGACTGCAAGTGTGAGCCACCATGCCCAGCTAATTAAAAAATTTTTTTTGCTGGGCACGGTGGCTCGCACCTGTAATACCAGCACTTTGGGAGGCCAAGGTCAGGAGTTTGAGATCGACCTGGCCAACATGGCGAAACCCTGTCTCTACTAATAATATAAAAATAAGCCATGCATGGAGGTGCATATCTGTAGTCCCAACTACAAGGGAGGCTGAGGCAGAATCACTTGAACCTGGGAGGTGGAGGTTGCAGCAAGCCGAGATTGCACCACTGCACTCCAGCCTGGGCAACAGAGCAAGACTCCATCTCAAAAAAAAAAAAAAAAAAATTTTTAGAGACAGGATCTTTCGACATTGTCCAGGCTAGTGTTGAACTTCTGGCCTCAAGCTCTTCTCCTGCCTCTGGCCTCTCCAAGCACTGGGATAACAGGCATGAGCCCCTGCACCCAGCCGCTCAAAAAGCCTTCTTGACCACACCAGTAACAAGGTCTTTTCACAAGTACTCACAGGACCATTAACCTATGTGGCATCTAAATTCCTTTTGGGGACCTGGGTGCATCCAGGTGTGAATGGTTATCCTTCATACATATGTCATTTGGCAAAGGGGTTTCCTGGGCTGTGGCAAGAGCTGTCCCCAGACTCCTGGACACAAACTACACAGTCATTCAACATACAATATCAGGGCCACACCCCACTGGAGCCAGCTCTGGGTATGAGAGGGAGAGACGCCCAGGGGTAGTGGAGCAGGTCCAAATGCCCCCAGGGTAAACCAGAACAACTGATAAGCTTCCCGTGCCCGACAGACCAGGTCTGTCTTTTGTTGTTTTTGTTGTTGTTGTTGCTACTAATCATGCTACTTTTTTTTTGGAGACAGAGTTTCACTCTTGTTGCACAGGTTGGAGTGGAATGGCGCGATCTGGGTTCACCGCAATCTCGGCCTCTGCCCGGGTTCAAGCAATTCTCCTGGCTCAGCCTCCCAAGTAGCTGAGATTGCAGGCATGCGCCGCCACACCCAGCTAATTTTGTATTTTTAGTAGAGACGGGGTTTCTCCATGTAGGTCAGGCTGGTCTCGAACCCCTGACCTCAGGTGATCTGCCCACCTCCCAAAGTACTGGGATTACAGGCGTGAGCCACCGCATGTGGACACATTATTTTTGATTATGTACAAAGATTTAACATGTCACCCAGGGACCATTTCACCCACTGCTCTGTCTTGGCCACCAGTCTTTAGTCTCTGTCTTCAGCATTGGTGAGGCAAATACCCTTTCCTAGGGGAAGAGAAATCCATGGTTTGCTGCCCTTGCCAATAACAAAAATGTTGGAAAGTCAAGTGGCAAAGCTGTTGCCATTAGCATCTTTCTTGTGGACCACATCAAAAGATCCAGGATGCTCCTCTCTTGATCCTATGAGCCTTACTGTCGGTGATGACACCAATCCTTCCCCGATTAGCACCTCCAGTCACCACACACAGGTTACCAGTGTCAAACTTGATGAAATCGGTAAATCTTGCCGGTTTCCAAATCAATCTGAGTGGTGTCATTCACCTCGATGAGGGGGATCAGGGTAGCGGATGGTGAGAGCATCATGAGTCATCACATAAGGGATTCCTTTTGTGTCCACAAAGATTTTTCGCACTTTGCACAACTTGTACTTGGCCTCCTCAGGTGTAATACGACGTAGAGCAAAGCGACTCTTGGTGTCATGGATCAGATGGAAATTCTCTCCCGTCTTGTCAATGCGGATGACATCCATGAATCTGGCAAGGTAGGTTCTCTCAGTTCGGACCTTGCCCTTGATCTCTAATGAACCGCTGCATGCAAATCTTTACTTCATCTCCCGTCAGGGGCACACTTAAGTCTGTTCCTTAGGAAACTGATGGTGGGGACACTCTCAACTTGTGGGGACTGGCAGATGGACGAGGAGGAAGCACACTGGTCGGATTTATCCAGCATCCAATGCTTTGGAGCTGCTACCCACTTCAGATGCTTCTCGGGACCACGAGCCATGGCTGCATTAGGCAAGGAAAGAGGACCTCCGTCTTCTGGTGCATGTAGAAATTGGGGCTGAAGACCACGCACCTGTCTTAATATTATCTTACTGACCTTTGTTCCCAGTCAACCACCTGCCCAGTGTCACTGGCTCTCCCTCTTCATTTTAATTTTTTTGCAGAAGGGTCTTGCTATGCTGTCCAGGCTGGTATTGAACTCTTTGGCTCAAGTGATCCTCCCACCTTGGCCTCTCAAAGCACTGGGATTATAGATGCAAGCCACTGAGCCTAACCACTCTCCCTGTGTTTTGTGAATGTTATTCTTTTCCTGTGCCCTAGTTTTTTGCCTGGTAAGGTGAGGCTGTATCAGGCAAAGTCCTTTTTTTTTTTTTTTTTTTTTGCTGGAGTCTTGCTCTGTTTCCCAGGCTGGAGTGCAGTGGCACAATCTTGGCTCACTGCGCCTCCCAGGTTAAAACAATTCTCTTACCTCAGCCTCCCGAGTAGCTGGGATTACAGGTGCCCACTACCATGTCCAGCTAATTTTTGTATTTTCAGTAGAGACAGAGTTTCACCATGTTGGCCAGGCTGGTCTCAAACTCTTGGCCTTAAGCGATCCACCTGCCTCAGCCTCCCAAAGTGCTGTGATTACAGGCCTGAGCAACCACACCCGGCCAAAGGAGCTGAAGTCTTAAAGAAGAAACAGAGGAAAACAGATAGAGGGTCCAAAAGGCAGAAAAGGACTCTAGGTGTTGTAAACACCCAGGCAACCCTGGCAAGAGACTTTGTTGCCTCCAGATGGCAAGAAGGAGTTCTACCACAGGCAGGATTAGGTGGTATTTTTGTTCATTTCTTTTTAGGTTGGGTACATTGGCTTAGGGACAAGATCTTATTCCAACAAAAAAAAAAAAACAAAAACAAACAAGATCTTACTCCAGGGCTGAAGCATATCCCAAGAGTCAACTTGCCCAATCCCTCCATTTGTAGGTAGAACTTGCAGCTCAGAGAAATTAAATGACTTGCTCATGGTCACAGTTTTTCGATGCAAGCACCAGGAGTGACCCAGGTCTTCTAAATCCTCACTGGGCCTCATCACTGCCCCAAGGGCCCAGGTCCCCTGGGAACAGGGGCAGGAGGAACTGCAGGATGTCTAAGTACCAAGAAAGAAGTGGGAAGACGGGGCAAGCACCCTGCACCTCTCATTTTCATTTTAAAAATTTATTTTATTCGACTTGGAAAATGAGTACAAATCCCCTGGGTATTTTTGGCGGGGTAGGAGGGGAGAGTAGGCAGGAAAGAGAGGAGGGTAGGAGGCAAGGTAAGGTATGAGCATCACAGTGGCTGCCTCAAGACCCTGCCCAGGGAGGGTGGGGTGGGCTGGGGGTTGAGCAGGGAGCTCAGGTACGGAGGAACACCATGGTGAGGAGGCCTGGAGAGGGTACAAAGAAAGAACAGGGTCGCTTGAGCAGCCCTGGGGCTCTGTTAGCTTTCCTCCCGTCCCTTCTCCCTTTTCCTGGGACCTGGATCTCTGGCCACTAGTGTCCTCACCCAAGACGTAGGCGGCCACCAACTTTGTCCCAGGGAGACGTGCAGGGCTTGAGGCAGTTGGCTGCCAAGCTCATCCTGGAGTGGGAGCAGCAGGAAGGCCACAGAGACAATCCCCGTCAGCAAGAAGAGGAGGAAGGAGCTGGTGGCCAGTTGCTGTCGGGGGTCTGAGAAACAAGACTTGTCAGATGCTGCAGCCCCAACTCCTGCCCAGCCCAGGTCCTCCAGGGAGAAGCCTGAACACAGGAGATGTACCTACTTTTTTTTTTTTTAATTATTTTTTATTTTTTGGAGTCTCACTACGTTGCCCAGGCTGGTCTGGAACTCCTGGTCTCAAGTGATTCTCTTGCCTCAGCCTCCTGAGTAGCTGGGACTATGGGTTCATGTTACCATGCCTGGCTAATTTTTAATTTGTTTGTAGAGGGTCTCGCTATGTTGCCCACCCAAGCTGATCCTGAACTCTTGGTCTCAAGCAATCCTCCCCACCACCTCAGCCTCCCAAAGCACTGGGATTATAGGCATGAGCCACCACATCCTGTACACCCTGTATCTACATCTACTTTTTTTTTTTTTTTTTTTGAGACAGAGTCTCACTCTGTGTTGCCCAGGCTGGAGTGCAGCCACACAATCCCGACTCACTGCAGCCTCCACCTCCTGGATTCAAGTATTTCTCTGCCTTAGCCTCCCAAGTAGCTTGGATTACAGGTGTGCGCCACCACATACAGTAGAGACGGGGTTTCACCATGTTGGCCAGGCTGGTCTTGAACTCCTGGTCTCAGGTGATCTGCCCACCTCAGCCTCCCAAAGCATTCGGATAACAGGCGTGAGCCCCTGCACCCTGTATCTACTTTATATTGCCCTCCAGGGCTACACTGCAAGTGTCTTCTCCTTCCCAGAGCCTCTGTCCCCACCACCACAAGAAACTCTCAGGCCAGGCGCGGTGGCTCACACCTGTAATCCCAACACTTTGGAAGGTTGAGACAGGAGGATCACCTGAGGTTGGGAGTTTGAGACCAGCCTGATGAACATGGAGAAACCCCGTCTCTACTAAAACTACAAAATTAGCCAGGCGTGGTGGTGCATTCCTATAATCCCAGCTTCTCAGGAGGCTGAGGCAGGAGAATTGCTTGAACCCATGAGGAGGAGGTTGTGGTGAGCTGAGATCCTGCCATTCCACTTCAGCCTGGGCAACAAGTGTGAAACTCTGTCTCAGAAAAAAAGAAACTCTCTCCTCCAGTCCCTCAGCATTCATTTTCTCTCTTCTGTGGACCTATCTGACAGGTAGGGACCTCTCTTCCTTTCATACCCAGCACGCAATTTGGTACAGGGTTAATCGCTCAATACAAGTTTCTTATTGAACTGAACCAAGCTACCACATGATAGGAAGTACTGTGGTTAGAGTCAAGGAAGAACTTTTTCCTCTAAGTAGAAGTCAGAAACCAGGAAACTTGTAAAGTCTTTTTTTCCCCCTCATCTGATATAAAATCTCAACTCCTAGGAATGCTTCCACCAAAAGGCAAAAGACTGAAGCAGGAGACTTCTTCAAATCCCACTTAGCTCATCTCTAGGGAAATGCTACTTTCTTCCTCCCTACAGAACTCAAGATCCCTATCTCCCAACTCACGCTCCTGGAAGTGTCTAGCCGTAGGTGGTGGTGTCCCAGGAGGAGGCCCTGGGTGGGGGCGGTGGGTCCGGCTGTCCCTGAAGCTCAAGGGGGTACGCTGGGGCTCTCAGAACCGAGGTAATGTCCTTGCGTCCCACCACTCGGCCCTCAGCTCCTTCCTCAGACAGCTCAATGCGGAAGCGGTCCTGGACATCATAGTGGCTGGGAATGGGTGCCACGTGGCGAATCACACTGGTCCCAAGGTAAGACAGAAGCCCATTGGGGTGAAGTGAGTGAGAGGCAGTAATCCAAGGAAATCCCGGGCCTCCCCCCCAGAAGTCTCTCCCTTAGGGGCACAGACAGAGGGTAGGGAAAACAGGTTAAAGAGGGCAAGGTCTCAGACCTAAGACAACAGGTGGCAGCGACCCCTGGCTTCCATCAGCATCCCCACCCTCCCAGCTCACTCACATGTCAATGCAAGACTGAGGCTTCACATATCCTTCTGCGTCAAACACCGTGTATTTGGCTGGTGCTGTGCACAGGACTGGGGGATAGAGACACACACAGACAATCCTTGCCATGTGGGTCATTTGAGTCCCCTCTACCTTCTGCCCCGGAGGCTGGACATGACTTTCCCAATCCGCCAAAGCTGGACGTCTGACCCTACCCATCTGACTCCTCCAGCCAACACAGCCCCCCCATGTCCGGCCGCCAGCCCCTACACCCCTTGCACGAGGCGCCTATCCCTTTACCTCGGAAGCGAAGCGCTGTTCCTGTGGGGTTATAGAGGGTCAGCAGCTGTCGGAGTCCGCTCCGCTGGTCCGCCCTGAATACTAGATCCGGGGGAAAGACCAGGACCGGGACAACGGGTCCCAAGGCAGGAGGGGCGCCCCGGGACCCCCGCCCAGGGGGCCCCGGACCCACCAGCTCCTGGTCCTGGGGCGCCCCACGGCGCATGCAGGCTCTGGGCGGTTGGACATCCGAGGGCAGAGCTCAGGGGACAGGGCCTGGAGTAGAGAGCTGGGGGCGTGAGGGGTGAAAGGGGACAAGATGAGCTCCCCGAGGCAGGGCCTGGACTGACGCCGCCGCTGCCGCCTCGAAACCCCGCTAGATGGGGCTCCCGCAGATCCAGGCCCAAGGCCCCCAAGCCCTTCCCTCTTCCAGCTCTGCCCGAGGTTCCTTTGGACCCGCCAAGCCCCACCTCGACAGCCACGCCCACCCCGCTAAACCCGGCCCCTCGTAGTTCCCAACCCGGCCTTCTCCTCAGGCCCGGCTCGCGATCTCCATAAGCCCCGCCCCGCCGCTGGCCTCGCCCCTTCCGGGCGTTCCCGGACGCCTGCCTCCTCTCCGGCCAGACTCCGCCCGCTACAGCGGTCGCCTGCGGAGCGACCTCTGACGCCTCCTGCTTCCTGGGAGACCTGTGTTTGCGTCTCCGGCCCCTCCCTAAGGTCGGACACGGGCCCGATCGGGCTTCTGCGTAGAAACGGCCGCTGGTCCTAGGATGCCCGCCTTGTGTGCGAAGCACCTGCCAGTCAGCTTGTGGTCAGACTAAGGATGCCATGTTCCCGAGAGTCCCTTCTGCACTTCCGCCGTACGACTTCTGTTATTGGCCAGAGCGTCTTTGTTGCCGCCATAACTATACGCCGATTGGTGCGCTGAAAGACCAAACAACGCCCTCCTTCTGTCGTCTGCGATTGGCTGGATTCCGGTGACGTAACAATTTTACTTGCTCGAACTCGAGCCCTGAAGTAATTCAGAGAAACGGGGCGGCTTCGATCTGGGCTTTGTTTCTTCCTCCCTATTCTGAGACCGTCCAGGTCAGTCTCCCACCGGGAAGTCCTTTTCCTCCTCTTCAATTCCAGACTACCTTAGAAGCCTCTGCAGGAATCAAAACCTTTTTCTTTCTGCTTTTTTTTTGAGACTTAAGGCTCGCTCTGTCGCCCAGGCTAGAGTGCAATGGCACGGATCTCAACTCACTGCAACCTCCGCCTCCCGGGTTCAAGCGATTCTCCGGTCTCAGCTTCCCGAGTAGCTGGGATTAGAAGCGTGCGCAACCACGCCCGGTTAATTCTTTGTATTTTTAGTAGAGACACGGTTTCACCTTGTTGGTCAGTCTGGTCTCGAACTCCTGACCGTACTTGCCTCAGCCTCCCAAAATGCTGAGATAACAGGCGTGAGCCACCATGCCCAGCCTCTTTTTTGCTTTTTTAGAGACAGAGTCTCACTCTGTTGCCCAGGCTGGAGTGCAATGGTGTGGTCATTGCTCGCTGCAGCCTCCAACTCCTGGGTTCAAGCTAGTCTCCTGCCTCAGCCTCCCGAGTAGCTGGGATTACAGGCGTGCACCACCATGCCTGGCTAAGTTTTGTAACTTTTTGTAGAGACGATCTCGCTATGTTGTGCAGGCTGGTCTGGAACTCCTGGGCTCAAGCGATCCTCCCACTTAAGCCTCCGAAAGTGCATGAGAGCCACTGTCCCTCCCCCAGGCTCAAAGTCTTCTATGGCACTGGTTGGAGGTTCCACCCATCTGGGACTCCAGCCTGAGTGTCGCCTCCTGTTTCTTACTTTCCTGTAAGGGACTTGGGAAATCACTCACATTTGCACAGAGAATTAAGATTTGCTAATTTCAAACCCACGTTGTTCGAGTAATTACATATTTTCAAAAAGGATTTGCTAAACCCTGCCACTTTAAATGCATTGAATCTTCAGCTCCTTTTACAGCCTGGATAAGGTGAAGAATCTTATCCTTAGGGCACCCTGTTAGCAATGGAGCAAAGACAAAATCGATCTTTTCTGAAAGTCTCCTCTGAACCTCTTACATAGAATCCCCCTGTGCATTTTTATTTCATTTTATTTTTCTGGAGACAGTCTTGCTCTGTCACCCAGGCTGGAGGGCAGTGGTTCAATCATAGCTCACTGCAGCCTCCACCTGCTTGATTGGGCTCAAGCAATCCTCCTGCCTCAGCCTTCTGAATAGCTGGGGCCACAGGCACGCACCTCCACACCTGGCAAATTGCATTTGTTTTTTTTATAGCACTTATAGTGATCCTTGGCCTCCTATTTTATTGTTTCTATCTCCTCCAGTAGAATGTTCTTTCCTCTTCACAAGAGCAGGGACTTTGTTTAGTTTTCTGTTGTATCTTTAGCACTTATGACAGTGCCTGCCATTGGGAAAGGACGAATGAATGAGTGACTAGGATGAACTTTGAGCAGAGATCTGACTGGATTTAGGAAGTGAGCCGTGAGATATATCTATGGGAGAGAATTCTGGATGAGAAGAAACAGCAAAGGCCTAAAACAGAAGTGCCCTAGAAATGGGCCACAAGCTGCCAATGTGACTGGAACCGATGGTACATGGGAGACGGTGGACATGAAGCTACGAGGCAGGAGAGAGAGTGCAGATGATGTACAGTCTTGAACCCTTGGTAAGACTTGGGAAACTACAGGAAAGTTTTGAGTAAAGGACAAGATATGACATATCAGTTGGGCACGCTGGCTCAACGCCTGTAATCCCAGCACTTTGGAAGGCAGAGGTGGACAGATCACCTGAGGTCGGGAGTTCAAGACCAGCCTGACCAACATGGAGAAACCCGGTCTCTACTAAAAATACAAAATTAGCTGGGGGTGGTGGTGCATGCCTGTAATCCCAGCTATTCAGGAGACTGAGGCAGGAGAATCACTTGAACCCAGGAGGTGGAGGTTGTCACGAGCCGAGATTGTGCCATTGTCCTCCAGCCTGGGCAACAAGAGCAAAACTCCATCTCAAAAAACAAAGATGTGACATATTTTCTTTTTTATATTATGTTTTGAGACAGACTCTTGCTCTATTGCCCAGGCTGGAGTGCAGTGGCACGATCTCGGCTCACTGCAATCTCCACCTCTTGAGTACAAGAGATTCTCCTGCCTCAGCCTCGCTGGGATTACAGGCACCCACCACCACCACACCCAGCTAATTTTTTTGTATTTTTAGTAGAGACAGGGTTTCACCATGTTGGCCACGCTGGTCTCAAACTCCTGACCTCAGATGATCTGCCTCGGCCTCTCAAAGTGCTGGGATTACAGGCGTGAGCCACCGTGCCCAGACAAGATGTGACATATTTTCTTTTTTACTTTTTTAGAGACAGGGTCTTACTCTGTTGTGCAGGCTAGATTACAATGGTGTGATCATAGCTCACTGCAGCCTCAGACTCCTGGGCTCAAACAAGCCTCCCACATCAGCCTCCTGAGTACCTGGGTCCACAGGAGAGTACCACCATGCTCAGCTAATTATTTTCTGTAAAGACAAGAATTTGGCCATGCTGCCCAGGCTGGTCTCAAACTTCTGACCTCAAGTGCTGGGACTGCTGGGCGCAGTGGCTCACGCCTGTAATCCCAGCACTTTGGGAGGCCGAGGCGGACAGATCACGAGTTCAAGAGATCGAGACCATCCTGGCCAACATGGTGAAACCCCGTCTCTACTAAACAATACAAAAATTAGCTAGGCATGGCGGTAGGTGCCTGTAGTCCCAGCTACTCAGGAGGCTGAGGCAGGAGAATTGCTTGAACCCAGGAGGCGGAGGTTGCAGTGAGCTGAGATCGAGCAGCTGCACTGCAGCCTGGAGCCTGGTGACAGAGCACGACTGTCTCAAAAAAAAAAAAAAAGTGCTGGGATTACAGGTATCAGCCATTGCATCTGGCCTGTGACTTACATCTTTTTTTTTTTTTTTTTTTTTTTGAGACAAGGTCTTACTCTGTTCCTCAGGTGGAGTACAGTGGCATGATCACAGCTCACTGCAGTCTCTACCTCCCCAGGATCAAGCAATCCTCCCACCTCAACCTAAGTAGCTGGGACTACAGGTGTACACCACCACGTCTGGCTAATTTTTGTATTTTTTGTAGAGAGGGGGTTTTACCATGTTGCCCCAGGCTGGTCTTGAACTCCTGAGCTCTGCAGTCCTCCTGACTCAGCCTCCCAAAGTCCTGATTACAGTTGTGAGTCACTACACCTGGTACATTCTTAAAAGATTATTCTGTATAGTAAATATGTGTTGAATGAATGAATGAATGAATGAAAAATCCTCAAGATGGACCCAATACCGTAAGCATGGAGATATGACTCCTTCCTCAGTTAAGAAACATTTATTTGGATAAGAAAGAAGGCCTGAGGGCTGGGGGCCAGGGCTGGCCTGTGTTCTCAGGCCTGGGACTCGGCAGCCTGCACAGGTTGGGAGAGGCACTTCCTCTTGCTTAGGTTGGTGAGGATCTGGTCCTGGTTGGGCCGGTGGAGAACCACGAAGCTCTCTGGAGGAAGGACGGGACCTCTGTTCTCTTCCACCTGGCCCATCAGCAGATAACTGGCTCCTGGAACAGGGAGGGGAGGGAGGGGTTAAGATCTCATATTCTTGACACCTGTCAGCACACCCTCTCACTCAGATTCCACACCTTGATCATTTCAGTGTGGCTTAGCTCGCCCCATCCCCATTTCCCCACATCTCTGTTACCTTTCTTCATGGGAGGGCACTGCTTGCAAGGCACGTAAAACTTCAGGGAGGCACCAGTGGGTGGAGAAGGTAGGTCCAGTCCTCCAGTTTTATAAGCATCAATAAGACTGACAGTGACAGTGAGGCCCTCTCCTGGACCCCGAACCATGGACTTCACTGTTGCAGTCACCACTGTGGGAGAATAGGAGTGAGACATGAGGAGATGGGAGGTTCCGGATGGCAGGACTGGAACCAGAAGGTGGTGTGAGGAGCTGGACTGCAGTGTGGGGGTGTCTTACCCAGGCTGCTGGCACAGAAGTTGCTCTGCAACGTGCCTGTCCGGCGGCACTGCTTTGGGCAGGTGACAGTGGGTGCATCTAGGAGAGAGGGAGTGGAGGGTGACCTGTTCAGCAGGTAGGTGGGAGCATTGTCCCATAACAGTCTCATTGACTTGAACTGTTCAGAGCTCTGTTGGCTTCTGGTCCCAGCACCCAGTAAGGGCCATTGGCAGGAAGCAGGCACCAGTGAGTACCAGATGAATCAATAAGTGAATGTAGCCAAGGAAGAAGTTGTTTGTTTGTTTGTTTGTTTGTGTAAGATGAAGTCTTGCTATGTTGCCCAGGCTGGAATGCAGTGGCACTGTCATGGCTCACTGAAGCCTCAACCTTCCTAGCTCAAGTGATCCTCCCACCTCAGCCTCACAAGTAGCTATGACCACACGCCTGGCTAATTTTTTTTCTTTCTTTTTTTTTTTTTTTTTTTTGAGACAGTCTCACTCAGTTGCCCAGGTGCAATCTCGGCTCACTGCAACCTCTGCCTCCCAGGTTCAATTGATTCTCCTGCCTCAGCCTCCCAAGTAGTTGGGATTACAGGTGTGCACCACCATGCCTGGCTAATTTTTTGCTCACGCCTATAATCCCAGCTCTTTGGGAGGCCGAGGTGGGTGGATCACGAGGTCAGGAGTTTGAGACCAGCCTGGCCAACATTGTGAAACCCCGTCTGTATTAAAAATACAAAAAAATTAGCCAGGCGTGGTGGCGGGCACCTGTAGTCCCAGTCACTCAGGAAGCTGAGGCAGGAGCATCGCTTGAACCTGGGAGGTGGAGGTTGCAGTGAGCTGAGATCACGCCATTGCACTCCAGCCCCGGCGACAAAGAATTTTGTATTTTTAGTAGAGATGGGGATTCACCACGTTGGCCAGGCTGGTTTCAAACTCCTGACCTCAGGTGATCCGCCCACCTTGGCCTCCTAAAGTGCTGGGATTACAGGTGTGAGCCACCAGCCTGTCCTACTTTTTTATTTTGAACTCCCCAGACTTAATCGATCCTCCTGCCTGAGCCTCCCAAAATGCTGAGATTATAGGCGTGAGCCCCAGCACAGGTCAGAACTTTTTGAAATGAGTCCTTTCGTCTGTTTCCCCTTCTCCCCCATCCCAGACTCACCAGGGGCAATGGAGTTTTTCTCTGGAGGTTGGGGCTTGGGAGGTGGCTTGACTTTGGGCTCAGTTCCCGGTTTGGGGCTGGGGCCTGGCCCTTCTTTGGCAGCGCCCCGAGGCAGGGTCTTGTAGGAGGCTCAGAAGCCGTAAGCGGTGACGCTGAGATCTGAGACAAACTGGACGAGGAGTTCATTCCCTTCGGAGGAGATGGAGCTGCAGGTGGCCACCGAGCATATCAGGACGGGGTGTGCATCGCACTCCCTACCCAGCCCCGTGACCTTGTTTGTTTGAGACAGGGTCTCACTTTATCCCACAGGCTTGAGTGCAGTGGCTCGATCTAGGCTCACTGCAGCCTCAACCTCCTGGATTTAAGCAATCCTTCTGCCTCAGCTCCCCAAGTTGCTGGAACTACAGGCACACGACCACGCCTAGCTAATTATTTTGTATTTTTAGTAGAGACAGGGTTGCGCCATGTTGCCCAGGCTGGTTTCGATCTCCTAAGTTCCGTCGATCCTCCCGCTTCATCCTCCCAAAGTGCTATGATTACAGGCATAAGCGGCTACACCTGGCCCGGTAGCCTTTTAACTTTATCCCAACTTCGCAGAGCCTGACTCGCCTCTCTATCCGCAGACCCCAGATCCGAGCCAAAACTCCTCTTTGCCTGGCCTCGAACCCGCTCCCCCTCGCCGGTTTGGAGCCCTGGGGTTCAGATCCCATCCCTTTAGCTGAGCCCCCGCCCCCTCCAAACAGCCGCGTGCGCCATCCCCCGCCCTCCCACTCTCTCACCCGGATTCACCGTCCACCCTGGTCCCGCCCCTCACCCCGGGACCGCGTCGCCGCAGAACTTCCCCAGCCTCCGGGCGTCGTCGCTCACGGCTCCGTTGAACACGCTGACCGAGTCGTAGCGGCAGTAGGTGTCCGGCTCCAGGTCAAACTTCTCAAAGGTTAGCGCGATGACCTGGTGGCGGGCGGAGGCGGGGGCTGTGCGGCGGGACACCCCTCGGCGCCGGCACCTCACCTCCTACTGGGTGCCTGCAGCAGCCCCCATTCCCACCTCTCGCGTCCCCTGGGCCCCCTCCTGAAGGCGTTCACACCACAGCAAGGAGGACCACACACCCATGGGACCCTGCAGGGGATGTCGGTCGTCGTCGTTGGCATGGTCAAGTCCTGGCGCACTCACAAGGGACAGACCTGCGTGTTATACCAGCACCCTGTACCTCCCTCTCCTGAGAGTTGTCTCAGTTGCAATTTTTATATTTTTGTTTGCGTGCATGCAGGGGGCTGGGGCAGTTTGGGGGATCCCACCAGCGCAAGCGCAGTTCAATAAATCTTTGCTGGCTGCAAGCCGGAGGGCGCCGTCTGGGTCCCCCGAGGGCAGCCTGGAGGAGGAGTCGGTACCTGGTCCCGGGGCGCGATGATGTGCCAGGGAACAGCTGATGCCCGGGGGGTAATCGGACTCGGGCCAGTTGGGCGTGGTCAGGGTTCCCTGGGCCTTCTCCAGCCGCCCCCCGCAAAATTGGTGCTCTGGGGAGGGGAGAGAGGAGTGGGGGTGGGGGGCGGTGGAGACCCTCGGTCAGCTCTAGGAGAGCTCCAGGCTGGGAGCCCCGGCAGGCAGCTTGAATGTCTGGGGCTCAGGATGAGGGGACGAGAAGAAGGGGAGGTAAGACGGGGGCAGGTTAGCAGAGAGTGGCCGGAAGGAGCGTGGCTCGGGGAAATTTGGGGCCGCAGGGCGCACAGGCGGGCGGTGGAAGCGGGAGGAGGAACTGGCTGGACGCCCCCTTCTGGCCCCTCCCCCGACCCGCGGCCGCACCGCGCCTCTTCCCCCTAGGAGATCCCATCTCCCCAGCCCAGCAGCAGAGTCCCCTTTCAGGTTGGAGAGGGTGTCCTCGACTTGGGGCACAGCCCCCAAGGTCCCCTTTGCGGAGGTCCCCGCCTGAAACATTGCAAGGGAAACTTCTGCCGCCAGGAGTGGGTGATGGGACCGCAATCGGGAGCCCAGGGCTGGGTGTAGAGGGGGCCCCCCCCTTGGGTCGGAGGGAACCTAGTCCCCAGCCCTGGGGTGCCCCCTCGCGCCCGTCGGAGGGGAGCCCGATTGCGGACGGGGGCGGGCAGTTACTCACCGTCCCAGTAACCCCAGGCCGCCCATTCCACCCGCGGGTCGGTGACCCATTTCCGCCTCGCGCCTGGGGGGGGGGCCCTGGAAGAGGGGGATGGGTGGGTGCGGGAGGTGGGGAGAGAAGACGGGGGAGGAGGGACTGAAGGGGCGGTTAGTGAGGAAAATGGGTCAGGGAGGTAAGGGGCCCTAGGCGCTGGGGCGCGGGGTGGGCGGGGCGGAGGCTAGGGCTGGGGGCAGGGCTGCGCCCAGGGCGGGGCCTGGAGGGGGGGAAGGCGGAGGTGAGGGAGGTCTCACCAGTGCCCGAGGTGGCCCGCCCGCTGTACCAGAGCAGGAAGCCTCGTCCTCCTGTGCCCTCGTCTGCCGTCATCCTCAGGGTCACCTGGTTGCCGGGGGCGACTAGGGGCGCAGGCCGGAAGGTCCCGCAAAAGCGTCCGAGCCGCTGGCCCAAAGTCCCAGACCCAGCGAAGACCTCCAGAGCATCGTAGCGGCAGGCAGGGTGTAGCTCCAGGTCGAAGACTCGGAATGAGAGGGGACACAGTCTGGCCCTCGGGGACCTGATGGCGGGGGACAGAGGTGGAGACCCACAGAGTCAGGCCCCACACAACCCAGCCAGAGGGCAGCTCCCTTGCCCAAGCGTTTCTTGCAGAAACGGACTGAACAGGAAGGGACCTGCATGTGAGTGCAGGGCAGAGGGCCTGGTCTCTGCAGCTCTGCTGGTGGCCTGTGCAGGGGACAAGAGCTGAGGCTTTGGAAGAGGAGGAAGGGTTGGGGGCTGGAGAATGAGAATTTGAGGGAATGGTTAAGAGAGTGCCTGTTGTGTGGGAATGATGCCTTCAGTGACAGAGGGAAGGGAGCTGCCCCAGGTTGGGAAGGTGGTGCTGGGGGAGGTGGGGGTCCCTTCGCAGTCAGGCCTTTGCCCCTTTGACAAGGGATAGTGCCCAGAGGGGCTTCTCACCGTTATGGTCCAGATGCACTCCTTATTAGGTGGGTAGAGGTTGGGGGAACCCCTCACTTGCCACGTAACCTGATTCCCCCTTCACATCCCCTCCGCACAGGAACACAGGTCTGGAGAACAGAAGAGAGGTCAGAAAAGAGCAGGGACGGGTGGGGATGGGGGAGCTATGGCAAGATGGGAGGTGATGACCATGAAACTCCAGGGAGGGAAGCCAAAGGACGAAATGGAAAGGCCTTAAGAGACCTAGGGGCAGGGCCCGATGCAGTGCATCACGCCTGTCATCTCAGCACTTTGGGAGGCTGAGGTGGGCGGATCACCTGAGGTCAGGAGTTCAGTCCATCCTGGCCAACATGGTGAAACCCCGTCTCTTACTGAAAATACAATTTGTTTTTGGAGACAGAGTCTTACTCTGTCGCCCAGGCTGGAATGCAGTCGGCTCACTGCAACCTCCACCTCCTAGGTTCAAGCAATTCTTTAGCCTCCTGAGTAGCTGAGACTACAGGCACCTGCCACCACGCCTGATAAATTTTTTGTATTTTTAGTAGAGACAGGGTTTTGTCACGTTAGTCAGGATGGTCTCGAACTCCGACCTCAGGTGATCCACCCGCCTCAGCCTCCCAAAGTGCTGGGATTACAGGCGTGAACCACTGGGCCTGGCTAAAAATACAAAAATTAGCCCTGTGTGGTGGTGCACACCTGTAGTCCCAGCTACTCAGGAGACTGAGGTTGGAAGAATTGCTTGAACCTGGGAGGTGGAGGTTGCAGTGAGCTGAGACTGCACCACTGCACCACTCCTGCTTGGGCGACAGAGCGAGACTCCAAGACTCCGTCTCAAAAAAAAAAAAGCAGGGAAAGGTGGGAAGGAGAGCGGATGGGGTCATGAGGATGAAACTCCAGAGAGGGAAGCCAGACGACGAAATGGAAAGGCTTTAGAGACCTGGGCAGCTTCCGCCAGCCAGGACAGGGCTGGGGTGTCCCAGACTCCAACAGAAGATAAGGGAAAAGTGGGCCTGGTAACTCGACCATCCCGCGAACCCCACCCCCAGCCCAACAGGAATTCCCGGAATCCTCCTCGGCCCCCCTTCCTGACTCCCCCCCTCATTCTGCCTGGCAGTCTGGGGACAGGAGCCGCCTAACTACTTCCAGATGTGGACACAGCCACGAGGCGATGCGGGGGGAGGGGGGGGGGGAGAGATGGAGGGAGCGGCAGTGGCGATGGCCCTCACAGTGAACCTGGAGGCCAGGCTCCCCAGCTCCTCACCTTAGCCCTGCCCCTGTTCCTAACTACTTCAGAATTCTGACTTCCACGTCTCCACTCGCTGCCCCCTCCTCCCCCTACAATACCTCTCTAATTCCTTCCTGGAATCCAGCTACCAGGCAAGTTCAGAACTGGGCTCTCTCTTGCGTTCTATGGGGGGCGAAGGATATGGGTGGGTGGGGAGACTTAGAGACCAGCGGACGAAACTGGGGGAGATGGGAGCAGTGATGGCCTGTGGGAGACCAAGGTCTTGCAGCAGATGTGGAGCATTTGGGGGCCAGAGAAGGGTGAGGCGGTGGGGAATCTGGGGAGTGGTATGTCAGCCACAGAACCCAAAATATCCCCAGGCATAACCCCTCAGGAATCGGGCGTCTGAAGTTCACTGGAGCTGTCTGGAAGATGCCAAGAGACCTACCTGGTGTAGTTGGGGGTCTGGCCCTGGGCAAAAGGCAGCAGGGCACAGGCAGTGAGGGAGGGGCCCCAGAAGGGAGGCTGTGGCTGCAGGCAGCATGGCCCGGGGGAAAGGCGGTGGGGTCCTCGAGACAGAAGCAGCAGCTGAATATTGCAGAGCAGCAGTGGCAGCAACGGCAGCAGCAGCAGGATGATCAGCGCCAGATGGGGCAGCCTCGGGTGTGTGGGCGTGGGGGACTGGCCAGTGGGGCGGGCGGTGGGGAAGGCGGGACAGTGGAGCGTCCTGGGACCTCTCTAGGTCTAGGACACATAAATATTGACCTAAGAAGGAGGAGCAGTAGTGAGGGGGCAGAGGCCATCACCCAGGCCTCAAGTAATGTCATCGGGAATCCCACTCTATCCAGTGAGGGAGCATCTTGGGGACCTTCTGAGGATTCCCTATCCCCCTGTCAACCCCCAGCCCCTGCTTCCTCCGCTCAGGAGCCCTCTTTGCTCACCCCCTGCCTGACCACCCCTGCTAGCTCATTTTCCACTTGAAACTTTTTTTTTTTTTTAGACAGAGTCTCATTCTGTTACCCAGGCTAGAGTGCAGTGGTGCGATCTTGGGTCACTGCAACCTCCACCTCCTGGGTTCAAGCAGTTCTTGTGCCTCAGCCTCCCAAGTAGCTGGGATTACAGGGGCATGCCACCATGTCTGGCTAATTTTTGTTTTTGTTTTTGTTTTTTTTGAGACAGAGTCTTGCTCTGTGCCCAGGCTAGAGTGCAGTGGTGTGATCTAGGCTCACTGCAACCTCTGCCTCCTGGGTTCAGGCGATTCTCCAGCCTCAGCCTCCCAAGTGTCTTACAGGCGCCCATCTCCGCACCCAGTTGATTTTTATATTTTTAGTAGAGACGATGTTTTACCATCTTGGTCAGGCTGGTCTCGAACTCCTGATCTCGTGATCCACCTGCCTCGGCCTCCCAAAGTGCTGGGATTATAAACGTAGCCACTGCGCCTGGCCTTCACTTCAACTCTCTACTGCCTTCTCTCCAGACCTAGGCCAGGCTAGGCCAAGAGGGAGGAATTCTCACCCATGACCTCTTCCAAATACTTGAAGGTACAGGAATTGAGACAGGAGGCATGGGGTGTGGACAAGGGAGTGTCTCTATTATTGAGGAAGAGGTGCAAGGAGTAGCAAATAGGGGTAAAAGGACGAATGAGCCCAGACCCAGGAGGTAAACAGCAGGAAGAGAGGAGGAGCTGGCTTCAGGTCAAAGGGAGATGGGTGGGGAAGCTTTTGGGGGGTCAGGAGGAACCTGCTGCCTCAGGATGGGGGATAAGTTTGGTAGACAGGGGATCCCAGTGGGGTAGCCAAGAGCATCTGTGCATAGAGTTGTTCCAGAAGGTGGGTTGGGACTTCCCAGTTCAAACAACCGGGTAGGCTCTCAGGAGCAGGGAGTGGACAGCAACGTGACGGCTTCAGACGCCATCGGCTGTGCAGCACCTGAGACCTGGAGCTGCTTGTGCTGCCTGCCCCTGCCTGGGCTCCTGCCCTCCCACACCCACTGAGCCGGGCAGCAGGCCTCCATCCCTGCCCCTGGCCCTCCAGCCCCCCAGGCTTCCACACCAGGCCTCGCTGCAGGCTTTTATTCTATCCATCAAATTTCTTGTCCATGATAGTCAGGTTGGGGACCCCTCCTGGACAGCCCCCTGAACATTTTACAAAACAATTCCCTGCCCTACCCTGGCTAGTGGTCCCCAGCCCCTAGCAACCCCATCCCACATGCATGTGCAGAGTGGTCATTGCTCCTTAGCCCCTGGCTGGGGCGGACTCCCTCCAGGGGTCAGGCTAGCATGAGGGGGGATTAACTCTCAGGGGCTGGGGGCCGCCACCCCCACCTCCCCACATCCCTCTGCAGCATGTCCAGGGCCTCCCAGAAGAAGTCCTTCTGTGCAGCCATCAGGGGGCATCCACCCTATGATCTCCTTCATCTTCTCCATGCGGTCCTGCAATGTGTGGCAACTGTGGATCTGGCTGAGGTACTCCTCGCAGGCCCGGGCCGTCCCCCGGGGTCCTGGGGTGCTCCGGCCCCTAGGCTGGGCTCAGGAGTCCCCACCACCCTGCTGGCCGGCAGGTCGCGATAGGAGGTGTGCTCCTCAATGTCATGGCTGGATAGCATGTAGAGACAGTCCCTGGTGGCGCAGAGGGCACAGGCACATAGAGGGACCTTGGAGGAGGCGAGAAAGGGCCGGGGCTGAGTGGTGCTTTCCTTGCAGGGGTTCCCAGGGAGCCCGGGCTAATCTGTCTATTGTGTTCTTCCCTCTCACACCAGCCCTGAGCCTGCAAAGTCCCAGGGGCGTTGTGGCCGGCACAGTCTGCTAAGGGACAGAGCAGAGTGCATGGTATGTGGCAGAGGAAGTAGGTGGGTGGTGCTGGGGAAATGGGACTCTCTGTGTCCCTGCAGAAGCTCCAGCTACAGTCTTGTGGGCTTCCTGGCTCAGGGCTCTCATCCTCCCTGGGTGCCCGCTCCCCTGACCCCGATCTGACCTTGACTTGGAGCTTGACGAAGGAGGCACTCCCCTTGGGCCAGCCGGGGAGGCGGCCCCAGCCCCACAGCCGCAGCCCAGCAGCTCCTTGCTGAAGTCCGAGCTCTGGCTCAGCACTAGGGAGTGGTTGAGGCCACACCACAGGGCGATGGGCCGCTGCAGGTAACGAACCTGGGGACACACGGCCAGGGGCCCTGAGCGGGGAGCACCAAGGGACTGGGGGGCCGCGGTGGGGAAAAGGTTGACTGGAAGGCTCCGGCAGAATGTGAAATGGGGATGACGAAATGGGAGCCAGCACTGCCCTGCACCCTAGGTCTGCCCTGCTGACCCCTGCAGCCCCCATACGCTAAGTGGTCATATGGGGTCTTGTTCTTCTGTTGGTACCTCATCTATGCCCCCTAGAAAACCAGCTCCTTGCCTGAGCCCTGGGCCTGCTATGTACCCCTCATTCTCAGCCCACACGTCTGTGCCAGTCCAGCCTCGGGGAGACTTGCTCCTTGTGCAATTCCAGGGTAGCCCGCCACGCCACCCTGAGGACTTTCCTTCCACTGTCCCTCCCTTCTGCTCTAGTATTTTCTTTTTTTTCTCTTTCTTCTTTTTTTTGAGATGGAGTCTGACTCTGTTGCTCAGGCTGGAGTGCAATGGCGCGATCTCCTGGGTTCAAATGATCCTCCCCGCTCAGCCTCTCAAGTAGCTGGAGCTACAGGTCCCTGCCACCACACCCAGCTAATTTTTGTATTTTTAGTGGAGACAGGGTTTCACCATGTTGACCAGGCTGGTCTCAGACTCCTGACCTCAGGTGATCCACCTGCCTTAACCTCCCAAAGTGTTGGGATTACAGGTGTGCGCCACCATACCCGGCCAGCACTCTAGCATTTTCATTTTCATTTTTTTTTTTTTTTTTTGAGATGGAGTCTCACTCTGATACCCAGGCTGGAATGTAGTGGCACAGTCTTGGCTCACTGCAACCTCCGTCTCCCAGGTTCAAGTGATTCTCCTGCCTCAGCCTCCCAAGTAGCTGGGATTACAGACATGCACCACCATGCTCAGCTAATTTTTGATTTTTAGTAGAGACAAGGTTTCATCATGTTGGCCAGGCTGGCCTTCACGGCCTCCCAAAGTGAAGGATTACAGGCATGAGCCTCCACGCCTGGCCTAGTATTTTCAACTTATCACATAGTTCTCTTCCAAAATGGCCATCCTGTTTTTGAAAAAAACGCTTCTACTTGCTTCCTGCCTCTCTCTCTCAAGCAGCAGAGTTGGTTACATGACCAATCTGAGCTTGACCACATTGTTGTTCCTTCCCACAACAAGTCTTTCCAGCAACTCTCAGGAATCTGGCTTTTCTTTCTATTACACTACTGACATGCTGTCTCTAAAGGCACTTGGCCTCTCAGCGGCTAAATCCCAGGGCCTCTTCTGCCTGCTCCTTCTCCTGAGCCTGTTAGCGCTTTAATTCTAAAGACACTGGTAAGTAATTTATGGTCATCCTAGAAAAATTATGAAACACTGGCAAGCAAAAATTAGTTTTAAAATCACTGGAAATCCCACCACCCACTATTAACATCTTGCTGGATATTCTTTTTTTTTTTTTTTTTTTAAGACGGGGTTTCACCATGTTGGTCAGGCTGGTCTTGAACTCCTACCTCAGGTGATCCACCCGCCTTGGCCTCCCAAAGTGCTTGGATTACAGGCATGAGCCACCACACCCGGCCGCTGGATATTCTTTACTGTTGGCTAAACAAATAAATATACATAAGTTGTATATTTTTTTAGAGAGAGGGTCTCAGTGTCACCCAGGCTGTAGTACAGTGGTGTGATCACAGCTCACTGCAGCCTCTAACTCCTGGCCTCAAGCAGTCCCCTTACCTCAGCCTCCTGAGTAGCTGGGATTACAGATGCTAGCCACCAGGATGGGCAAGTTGTGTATTTTTAAACAAAAAATGAGATAGTGCTAGGTGTGGTGGCTCACGTCCGTAATCCCAGCACTTTGGGAGTCTGAGGTGAGAGGACTGCTTAAAGCCGTTAGTTCAATATAAGCCTGGGCAACACAGCAAGACCTTGTCTATTAAAAAAAAAATTATCCAAGCGTAGTGGCATATTCCTGTAGTCCTAGCTACTTGGGAGGTTGAGGCGGGGGAGTTGGAAGCTGCAGTGAGCTATGATTACGCCACTGCACTTCAGCTTGGGAAGCAGTGAGACCCCGTCTCAAAAACGTAACAATAAAAATAAAAAGTGGCTGGGTGCGGTGGCTCACGCCTGTAATCCCAGCACTTTGGGAGGCCGAGGCAGGTGGCTTACCTGAGGTCAGGAGTTCAAGACCAGCCTGGCCAACATGGCGAAACCCTGTCTCTACTAAAAATACAAAAATTAACTGGGCGTGGTGGCATGCACCTGTAGTCCCAGCAACTCGGGAGGCTGAGGCAGGAAAATCACTGGAACCTGAGAGAGGCGGAGGTTGCAGTGGGCCAAGACATGCCACTGCACTCCAGCCTGGGAGATGGAGAGAGACTATGTCTTGAAAATAAAAATAAAAATAAATGGTACAATGTAAACTATTTCATACAATTTTTTTTAACCTAAAAATATGGCATGACTGTCTTTTCGATGTCAGTACTAAATGCATCTTACACTGTCACACCATCACAATTAACCACCCTGCCACCCATCTCATATGAAACTTCTTTCTCCCGTGGCTTCTGGGACAGGTGTTAGAGGGGGTGCATGGCCTGTCTCAGAGGCACCTCTTCTTCAACCCCTGCCTACCACGGGGCCTGCTTCCCAGAGATGCTTTTCAGTCTCTACTTCTGTCCGTTGAGTGATGTTCCCAGGTAGAATCTAATTGCCAGCTAGACGTTTCCAAGTGGGTGTGGGTTTTTGTTTTGTTTTGTTTTTGAGACTGAGTCTCGCTCTGTCGCCCAGGCTGGAGTGCAGTGGTGCGATCTTGGCTCACTACAACCTCCACCTCCCAGGTTCAAGCAATTCTTATGCCTCTGCCTCCCAAGTAGCTGGGATTACCGCACATGCCACCACACCTGGCTAATTTTTGTATTTTTAGTAGAGACAGGGTTTAGCCATGTTGACCAGGCTGGTCTCAAACTCCTGACCTCAAGTGATCAGCTCACCTTGGCCTCCCAAAGTGCTGAGATTCCTGGCATGAGCCTCCCTGCCCAGCCTCCAGTTTAGTGTTCTACTCTCGCTGCAAGAGGTCCAGGTTCACACTCTCTTCTTCCTTAAACCAGTATTCCTTTTTAACTTTCACTTTGTTGGTAATATCATCTTTCTTTCTTTTCTTTTTTTTCTTTTTCTTTCTGAGACAGGGTCTCTCTGTTGGCCAGGCTGGAGTGCCACGGCATGATCTCAGCTCCCTGCAATCTCTACTTCCTGGGCTCAAGTGATCTCCCACCCCATAGCCTCCCGAGTAGCTGGGACTACAGGTGCATGCCACCATGCCCAGTTAATTTTTGTATTTTTTCTAGAGACAAGATTTCACCATGTTGTCCTGGCTGATCTCATGCTCCTCGGCTCAAGTGATCCACCCGCATCAGCCTCCCAAAGTGCTGGAATTACAGGTGGGAGATACCACCTTCTTCCAGAGCCACTTCTGTCTTATACCTCACTCTTCTACATCTGAACAGTTTCAAGGGCCTATTCATTTTCTTCCCAAATATCTCCCATATCCATTCCTTCCCATTCTCACTGCAGCACCAGGCCCCTGTCACTCAACAGCCTCCTGGCAGGCTCCCCCACCTTGGCCTCCTCTGCACAAGGCTGGCTGACATGTTCTGTTACCTCTTATGGGTTGCCTTTTCCCATTCCAGAACCTGCAGTGACTCTTCCCCCAAATCTACACCTCTCCAGACTTGTGCCCACCTGTACCATCTCATACCTCAGTGATTCTCAATACCTTCTGAGCTTTAGTGAGACCCATCTTGTCACTGTCCCAGGTATGTGCAAGTTGTGTGCCTGTCCCCCTCCTCATCACACAGAATGCCTTCTCTACCCCTACCTAAGTCTTATGTAACCTACGAGGCCCTGCTCACATCTTTCTTTTTTGAGACGGAGTCTCGTTCTGATGCTCAGGCTGGAGTGCAGTGGCACAATTTTGGCTCACTGCAACCTCAGCCTCCCGGGTTCAAGCGATTCTCCTGCCTCAGCCTCCTGAGTAGCTGGGATTACAGGCACATGCCAGCTAATTTTTTTTTCTTTCTTTCTTTTTTTTAAGACAGACTCTCGCTCTGTCACCCAGGCTGGAGTGATGTGGTATGATCGCAGCTCACTGCAACCTCCACCTCCTGGGTTCAAGCAGTTCTCTGCCTCAGCCTCCTGAGTAACTGGGATTACAGGTGCCTGCCACCACACCCAGCTAATTTTTGTATTTTTAGTAGAGACAGGGTTTCACCATCTTGGCCAGGCTGGTCTTCAACTCCTGACCTCATGATTCACCCACCTCGGCCTCCCAAACTGCTGGGATTATAGGTGTGGGCCACCACCAAACCCCGACAGCCAGATAATTTTTTATATTTTTAGTAGAGATGGGGTTTGACCATGTTGCCCAGGCTGTTCTCGAACTCCTGACCTCAAGTGATCTACCCACCTCAGCCTCCCAAAGTGCTGGGATTACAGGCATGAGCCACCACACCTGGCCCCTGCTCACATCTTACCTCTTCTAGAAATTACTCTAGCTCACTTAGCTCACTCAGGTCACCCACTCTACCCCTTCACTAAATTTCTATTACATTTAGTGTTCACTGCAGAGAATCGACCTCATAGTGCCAACCCTGGGTAAGACATGGGCGGGTACCACTGGCATTACATACTGATTGGCTTAATTTCTCAGAGGAGCAGAAACTGGATTCTATGGAAGTTGGAGAAGTGGACAGATCTGGGGGGTTAGGGGATTGGAGGAAAGGGGTTGGGAAGAATTGCTGGAAAACAATCTCACCTGTGTGGGTTCCCCCTCGGTCCATTTTGTCCCCTGTTCCTAGCTGCCCGTATCTGTTATTTCCTTGCATAAAGATTCGGCCAAATTCATCCACCAGGCCAAGGTGATTGTAGCCAAGAGCACAGAACAGGATCTAGAGTGTAAGACAGAAAGGGGAGATAGGCATTCTGTTCTCTCCAAAGGAGCTCTGAGCTCCAGAGTCTCCCAACCACTAACCTGGCATCCCCCAGCTGATCTATCTATCTATCTATCTATCTATCTAAGAGATGGGGTCTCGCTGTGTTGCCCAGGCTGCCTAGAACTCCTGGGCTCAAGTGATCCTCCCTCCTCAGCCTCCCTCTGTGCCCAGCCCCAAGCTGATCTCTTTTTGCATGGCCCTCTCCCTGGGAGTCCCCTGTCCCTCTGGATCAATCATTTGATTCCTGCTTATGATTCAGACCTTCCAGTCCCTATGGCCCCACCCCTCTGGTTTGCCCCATCCCTCCAAGAGCCTACCTTGGCAGGCAGTGAGAGAGCAAGCGGCATCTGCTGGTCCAGGGGGGTCAAAAGCTTGAAGGGTCCCAAAGAGATCGCGATACACCCCTGGGGTATGCACCTCAAAATACGCTCCCCCCCTGTTCTGGGGGGTCAGGAGCCCTCAGCTCAGCAGCTTTGGGCACCCATTTCCTAGGGATAAGGCCCCACCTGGATGAAAGCTACAAGAGCCTGGGAGTCCTCACACCCACTAGGAATGCATCAGCCATGATGCCTGGGAACCGAAAACATCTTTTATTTTTGAGACCGAGTCTTGCTCAGTTGCCCAGGCTGGAGCGAAGTGATATGATCTCAGGTCACTGCACAACCTCTACCTCCCAGTTCAAGTGATTCTCCTGCCTCAGCCTCTGGTGTAGCTGGGATTACAGGCACCTGCCACCACACCCTGCTAATTTTTGTATTTTTAGTAGAGATGAGGTTTCGACATGTTGGCCAGGCTGGTTTCGAACTCTGGGCCTGAGGTGATCCGCCTGCCTCAGCTTCCTGAAGTGCTGAGATTACAGGTGTGAGCCACCGAACCCGGCCTTAAACACATCTTTTCACTAGGATGCCCTCAGGGGTTCATCATCCAGCTGGAGTAAGGGTGAGGAGTGTTGGTGTTTGGAGGGTCTAACCAAGGTTGGGGGCTTGCACTGTGGTGGGGACCCATACCAGTGATGTAGAGCGTGCTGCTTTGGTTGGAGGTCATGCAGGCTACGCGCAGGTGAGGCAGGCAGTGGGACACCTTCCTCAGGGCCAGCTGAACCGTGTAGGAGCGTGGCTGGTCCAGCTGGGTCTCATTCACTACCAAAGAGTAGATCTTTCCTTCCTCTGCGGGTAGGGGAGGGAGACAGCTGGGGAGAGGATTCTCCAATAGCCGCATAAACGTCCCAAGAGACTCACTAAGCCATACAGGTGACACATTTACTGCCCTAGAGTGGAGCTGGGAGAAAAAGGATGAGAAAGAAATAAGGGAAGAGAGACCCCAAGTCCCCCAGACTCCAGCCTCCACAATAAGTCAGGGAAGTACTTCAGCATGAGAGACAAGTGGAGAGAAAAATCTAGCAGATTTGGTAGAATCCAATTTGAGTGAGAGGTCTGGGGATTGAGGGCCCTGCCTGGCATTCAGAAGTTTAGAAGTGGTCAAGTGCGGTGGCTCATGCCTGTAATCCCAGTACTTTGGAAGGCCAAGGAAGATCACTTAAGGCTGGGAGTTCGAGACCAGCCTGGGCCACATAGCAAGACCCCATCTCTACCCCACTCCAAAAATATTTTTTTTAAGAAAAAGTCTGGGGCGCGGGGACTCGCAGCTCTGCAGCCTTGTCAGGCTCTGTCCCCTCCCGAAAAAAAAAAAAAAAAGTCTAGAGGGTCTCAGGCCTAGGGATGTGCTTAAGTATAGAGGACACTGGGAAAGTAGGGAGCACTCTGGAGTATAATGAGGTGCTTGGCATGGAAGCTGGAGAGATCGGATTTTTCTTTTTTTTTTTTTTGAGAGGGAGTTTTACTCTGTCGCCAGACTGGAGTGACCTTCCTTGGGGGGGAGTGGCACAATCTCAGTTCACTGCAACCTCTGCCTCCCAGGTTCAAGTGATTCTCCTGTCTCAGCCCTCAGTCCTAGCCCTCAGTCCTTAGCCTCCTGAGTAGCTGGGACTATAGGTGCCCGCCACCATGCCCGGCTAATTTATATATATATATTTTTTTAGTAGAGATGGGGTTTCACCATCATGGCCAGTCTGGTCTTGAACTCCTGACCTCAAGTGATCTGCCTGTCTCGGCCTCCCAACGTGCTGGGATTACAGGCGTGAGCCACCACGCCCTGCCAAGATCAGACTCTTTGTTTTTGTTTTGTTTTGTTTGAGATGCAGTCACTCTGTCGTTAGGCTGGAGTGCAGTGGTACGATCTCAGCTCACTGCAATCTCCACCTCCTGGGTTCAAGCCATTCTCCTGCCTCAGCCTCCCAAACAGCTAGGATTACAGGCACCCACCACCACACGCAGCTAATTTTTGTATTTTTAGTAGAGACGGGGTTTCACCAGGTTGGCCAGAATGGTCTCAATCTCCTAACCTCATGATCCACCCGCCTCAGCCTCCCGAAGTGCTGGGATTACAGGCATAAGCCACTGCACCCGGCCCAAGATCAAACTTTTTAAAATCAGGTGTTCACTAGAATAGTGGTTTGCAAACTGGTTTTTGGCAGCAGGGCCTTTTTCTTGCATTTTTTTGGAGACAGAGTCTCCCTCTGTCCCCCAGGCTGGAGGGCAGTGTCACAATCTCGGCTCACAGAAACCTCCACTTCCTGGGTTCAAGCGATTCTCCTGCCTTAGGTTCCCAAGTAGCTGTGACTACAGGCCTGTGCCACCACACCTGACTAATTTTTTTTTTTGAGGCAGAGTCTCACTCTGTCGCCCAGGCTGGAGTGCAATGGCACAGTCTCAGCTCACTGCAACCTCCGCGCCTCCTGGATTCAAGTGATTCTCCTGCCTCAGCCTTCTGAGTAACTGGGATTACAGGTGCACACCACCACGCCTGGGTAATAGTTGTATTTTTACAAGGGGTTTCGTCATGTTGGCCTGGCTGGTCTCAAACTCCTGACTTCAGGTGATCCACCCGCCTCGCCCTCCCAAAGTGCTAGGATTACAGGCGTGAGCCACTGCACCCAGCCTGATTTTTGTATTTTCTTAAGTAGAGATGGGGTTTCACCATGTTGGTCTTGATCTCTTGAACTTGTTATCCTCCCACCTTGGCATCCCAAAGTGCTAGGATTACAGGTGTGAGCCACCGTACCCAACCTAATTTCTGTATTTTTAGTAGAGATGGGTTTCACCATGTTGGCCAGGCTGGTCTCGAACTCCAGACCTCAGGTGATTTGCCTGCCTCAGCCTCCCAAAGTGCTGGGATTACAGGCATGAGCCACTGCGCCCAGACTGGGCCTTTTATTCATGTAAAATATTAAGCAGAATCCTAGACTGGGAGACAGAGAAAAGCAGAGCTGTTTAGATGGAGACTAGGATAAGGTGGCATATGGAACCCGCTCTGAGGGGCCTCCCTCCCCCTCCCCTGCAGCAGGGCCTGGGGAGTCTGCAGGAAACAGTTTGCAAAAGCCACTGCTTTGGATCGCACCTGTGAGGAGCAGTAGAGCCCGCTGGGTCTCCTGACCAACCAGCACGATCTGCTTGAAGCTCATGGAGTGGTGGAATGTCATCTTGAAGACCCGCTGCCCACTAGACTGCAGGTAGACCTCCACACAGTCACAGGCCCGGCTGCTGGTGGCACCCACCACTCCCTGCTGCTCCCGAGTGGCCAAGACATAGAGGTATTTACGGTAAGCTGTGTCACACCTTGGGTCCGAGGCAAACTGGGGGGAAAGATGAAGGGTGTCTGGGATCTAGGATTTCAAAACCGGATGACGCTGGGGCAGCTGGATCCTGGAGTGGGAGGTGAGATGCTTGGATCCAGGGTTGCGAAATGAGCCCTTGCTTTAAAGTTCCTATGTGGAAGGGCAGAGGTCATAGGAAAGATACCTAGGGACTGATGGGGGCCTAGGCCCCCAAAGGAGGGGTGGCGAGATGGTTAGGCTCTGTGTCCCCACCCAAGTCTCATCTTGCATTGTAATCCCCAGGTGGGAGGTAATCGGATCATGGAGGCAGTTTCTCGCATGCTGTTCTCATGATGGTGAGTTCTCCTGAGGTCTTATGGGTTTATAAGGCAGTTTTCCCTGCTCTTGCTTGTGCGCTCTTGCCTGCTACCATGTAAGACCTGCCTCTTCGCCTTCGGCCATGAGTGTAAGTTTCCTGATACCTCCCCAGTCATGCATAACTATGAGTCAATTAAACCTCTTTGCCTTATAAATTACCCCATCTCAGGTATGTCTTGTTTTTTGAGACAGAGTTTCGCTCTCTTGCCCAGGCTGGAGTGCAATGGCGCGATCTCGGCTCACTGCAGACTCTGCTTCCCAGGTTCAAGTGATTCTCCTGCCTCAGCCTCCCAAGTAGCTGGGATTATAGGCACCGGCCAACACACCCAGCTAATTTGTCGTATTTTTAGTAGAGACAGGGGGTTCGCAATGTTGGCCAGGCTGGTGTCAAACTCCTGGCCTCAGGTGATCCTCCCACATCCGTCTCCCAAAGTGCTGGGATTACAGGCATGAGCCACCGCACCTGGCCTCAGGTACATCTTTATAGCAGCATGAAATTGGAATACAGGTGGGCCCTCAGCCACCAGGGTTCTGCTACTCACATCCTTGGCTCCACGACACAACACAACATAGTGACAGGCCCGCTTCCACTGCATCTGGCCGAGGGTGGAGGAGACCAGGGCATTTTTGAGGAAGAAGAGGGTCCCCACGTAGTCAAGAATGAAGACGTGGTCCTTGGTGGGCAAGAAGCGGCGGTAGCCATGGGCTAGCAGGGGGGCTACGCTCTTGCTGAGACATCGGCGGCGGCCTCCAAATGCTTGGAAATACAGGCCCTTCGTGTCTGGAGGAGGGAAGGAGATGGAAGTTTCAAGGGATGGGATGACACCAGGGCGATGAGTTGGAGCTTGTGTCGATTTCTCAGACACCCTGGTTTGTAGCTCCTCCCTATCCCCAGGATAGGGGAACAGACCCCTTATAAAGGAGATGTGGAAAATAAGCTTAGATTATACCAGACGTGTGAACTTCAGTCTCCACCCCACCTCAGCCCAGGGTCAAACATGTGCTTCTTAATGAGCAATTCTTTGGTGCAACTTTGCATCAGTGATGTCAAGGAAAACTGTTAAGAATAAAGACACAGAGGACGGGTGCAGCATCCCTCTCACCTTGAGCCCCTCCTCCCATCCTCACAGCCCGGTGAATTTTTGCATGCCTGTAATCCCAGCACTTTGGGAGGCGGAGGTGGGTGGTTTGCTTGAGCCCAGGAGTTTGAGACCAGCCTGGGCAATATGACAAAACCCCAGCTCTATTAAAAATACAAAAATAAGCTGGGTGTGGGTGCGGGCACCTATAATCCCAGCTACTTGGGTACTTGGGAGGCTGAGGCATGAGAATCACTTGAACCCGGGAGGCAGAGGTTGCAGTGAGCCAAGATCACATGGGTGCTCCAGCGTGATTGACAAAGCAAGACCTTGTCTCAAGAAAGGAAGGAAGGAAAAAAGACAGAAAAGAGGCAGAAAAGGAGTGAAAAGGAATGATGGATGAAGGCCGGTCACCCTCCCTCACCCCTAGCTTTGGATCTGCTTTCTGGGTCCCCCTAATCTCCCAGTGGATGTAAGAAGTAACTGCATAGGGGATCCCTGGAGCGGAAGAGGGTTTAGGGCATGGTTCTCAGACTGGGGCGATTTGTCCTTCGGGAACACTGGTTGTCACAATTAAGGGGGGTGCTGCTGGCCATCTGCTGGGTGGAGGCCAGGGTTCCTGCTTAAACATCCTACAGTGCAGAGGAGAGCCCCCACAACAAGGAATTATTTTGCCCAAAATATCAATAGTGAGTTCTGAAGCCTTGGGTTAGAGAAGAGAAAACTCCAGGTTTGGGGAGTGAGGATGCCGCTAGGGAAAGAGCGGAAAGTGTCTGTGTACAGAGAGACTTGGCAGGAAGGCTGCTAATGGGAGCTGTGGGTGGATTCTGAAGACTTGAAGGAAGTACTGAAGGGAAAATGTTTGAATTGGACCCATTTCTTCTGGAGAAAGGAGCCCTAGAAGCACAGTTAGGAGTGTGGAGGTCATCAGCGGACTTTAAGAGTAGGAGGGCTAAGGCAGGACAGAGGCAAGGAGAATGGGAGGTTCTGGGGAAGGTGTACAGTTCAGAATGGCAGCTCTCTTCCAGGGCCGGACTCCAGAACCCTGATCTCGGAGGCGCGGACTCAGCCTGCGACAGATGAGTCTCCACACCCCCTCCGCATCACACACTTCGTGGAAGTAGCGGCAGGTCTGGCCGAGGGCGACAAGGTCTCTGACTGGGAGGAATGAGATGATATGTTCCACCTGGGAGGGAGGAGGGAAGAAGTGGGGGGGGGGGGTCATCGGTGGCCCCTTGGTGGTCTGGTCCCCCAATCCTATTATTCTCAACCCACCTCCCCCAAGGACTCACCAGCTCTGGGGGGGGGAATAGCTGGACGGAATTGGATTCCCTCTCCCCTTTTTCTCTTCACCCGCAAGCTCCGGGCCACAAGAGGGCAGCTTCTCTTCACCTACCCGAGAAGGGGTGCATAGGGTCCCGTGAAGGTCCTACATCTTTTTCTCCCTTCTCTCCACCTATCTTGGGGCTCATCTGACTCCAGCTCGGTGCAGTCATGTCCTCGTCTCTCCCCCAGACCCATCCCTAATTTCTCCAAATAAAACCTCCCGATCTCCTGCGGCCAGCCCCCCCCTCACCCAGAGCCCCTCCTCCCGTCTGCATAGCCTGGTGAATTTTTGCAGCTTCCGTCTCTGGCTTCTCCTCATCATCCTGGCTGCCCTCTCCCTGCTCCTGCCCTCCTGTCTCCTAGGCCCTTGGCCCCCTGTTCCTGCTGGCTTTCCCCACACCATGTCCCCTGCCTAGGCTTGGGGGACCTCTGGGGCCCCTCTGCCTCCTAGGCCCCACCCCCCATGGAGTCTGTGACCAACAAACCTCTCTGTGACCTCACTGTTCAGCCACTGTGACCTATTCCCCTTAATCTTGCCCAGGGCCCATCTCTCAACAGCTCCTGGGTTCTAGCTCAGTTCTAGGCATCAATGGCTCAAGGGAAATGCATTTTACTGGAGAAATAAAAGTGTGAATTATTGGTAGATGACATCTTTATTTCAGGGAGCAAGAGGTTTTCCCACTTGAGGCCCTTTTAGTACTAAGTCTGTAGAGAAACACTGGAAAATTCTTCACATCTCAGCAGGCCGAGGCCTCCACGGATTGGTAAGCAGCTCGAGTATAAACTCAAAAAACCATCAACTCAGTTTGACAGGTGAGATGGAGAGGTGACTCTGCTCATTGTGTAGCTCACGAATGATTCTGCAGACTTTTTAGTCTCGTGAAAAACATACTCAAAAGGAGACCATGGCTGGGTGCCAGTGGCTCATGCCTGAAATTCCAGCACTTTTGGATGGCCACAGTGCGAGGATGCCTTAAGGCCAGGGGTTCAAGACCAGTCTGGGCAACATAGAGAGACCCTAACTCTATTAAAAAAACAACAACAACTTAAAAATTAGCCAGACATGGTGGTGCACCCCTGTAGTTCCAGCTACTCAGGAGGCTGAGGCAGGAGGATTGCTTAAGCCCAGGAGTTCAAGGCAGCAGTGAGCTATGATAGCGCCACCGTGCTCTAGCCTGGGTGAGAATGAGACCCAGTTTCAAAACAAAAATACAAAAAAAAGGCCCAGTACAGTGGCTCATGCCTGTAATCCCAGCACTTTGGGAGGCTGAGACAGGTGGGGTCGGGAGTTCAGGAGCAGCCTGACCAACTTGGAGAAACCCTGTCTCTACTAAAAATACAAAATTAGCTGGGCATGGTGGTGCATGCCTGTAATCCCAGGTACTGGGGAGGCTGAGGCAGGAAAATTGCTTGAATCCAGGAGGTGGAGGTTGCAATGGGCCAAGATCGCGCTATTGCACTCCAGCCTGGCCAACAAGTGCAAAACTCCGTCTCAAAAAAGAAAAGAAACCAAAAAAAAGCAGACTGCTTTTGCTTTTGTGGGGGACAGTAACATCATTGCATGTATAAAGAACAACCTATTAAGGTGGGAGAAAGAGATGGATTTCCATTGAAAGCTTAGGATTTCTCCCAGGGTCTCTGATACTAGCTTTGTCTTATGTGAGGTGACATTTATGAGGAGAAACGGCAGAGGTTGGGGTTGTATCTGTCCAGATTGGGTCAGATCTACACCAAGAAATCCAAGGAGTGGCTGGCTCTTGCAGGGTCTCAAAGGAGTCCTGTCTTGCTGGACCACCAGCCCTCACTGCACCGTGTCACAGACCCATTCATTGACTGCACCAGACTGACCACCCAAATTCCCTTATGCATGGTGCCTAGCCATAGCTAGGCTGGGATGCCTAAGATGGAATTTTAATAACTATTCAGGAATATCAACCTCTGAGATATAAACGTAGGAGAAACCAACTTCAGTGACTTGTTTCTGGGCAACCCACCACATAGGAAGGGGGCTGCATTAGGAACGTATGCCACTGGAAAGGAAGTTAAGGTCTCCAAGTAGACAGAAAGATATTTTTCATTCCTCTTGTGTTTGGGTCCCCTTTATCCACTCCATTTCACCCCAGGAGGCAAACGAGAGGTTGTGAACAGAAAAACGCCAATGTGGGCCAGGTGTGGTGGCTCACGCCTATAATCCCAGCACTTTGGGAGGCCAAGGTGGGAGTACTGCCTAAGCCCAGGAGTTTGAGACCAGCCTGGGCAACATAGTAGGACCCTGTCTCTACAAAAAATACAAAAATTAGCCAGCATGGTGGTGCATGTCTGTAGTCCCAGTTACTCAGAGGCTGAGGTGGGAGGTTGAGACTGCAGTGAGCCATGATCGAGCCAATGCACTCCAGCCTGGGCAACAGAGCAACTCTGTCTCAAAAGAAAGAAAAAGTCCACTGAGGGCCGGGTGTGGTGGCTCATGCCTGTGATCCCAGTACTTGGGAGGCAGAGGCAGGAGATTGCTTGAGGCCAAGAGTTTGAGACCAGCCTGGGCAACACAGCAAAAACCCATCTCTATAAAAATTAAAAATAAATTAGCCAGGCGCGGTGGTACCGCCGCCCATGGTTCCAGCTACTTGGGAGGCTGAGGCGGGAGGATCCCTTGAGCCCAGGAATTCAAGGCTGCAGTGAGCCATCATTGCACGACTGCACTCCACCCTGGGCAACAGAACCAGACCTTTTTAATTTAAAAAAAGACAGAAAAAAAAGAAGAAGAAAGGAAAGAAGGAAGAGGGAGGGGAGGAAGAAGGAAGGAAGGGACGGAGGGAGGTAAAAAAAAATCCTTTGTGAAAACTGAGGGAGCGGGGAAAGGGCTGTGCGTGGAGGTTCCAGAGACTTGCTTTCTATGGCCAGCTGTAGGATCTGCTGTTCGCTCTTGCTAACGCATCAACTTCCCTCTGCCTCAGTTTCTGCATTCGTAGCACCAAGGGTGTGTTCTAGGCGTTGATATCCTTTCTAATCCTCTAAAATCCCCAGGCCTGGTCCCTTCTCCATTCCTGTCCAGGGGGAGCTCCTCGGGAGAGACGGCAGACCGTGCAACGATGCACCTACACTCTCCCTCCTCCAGCTGGGCGTCTTCAGGCTCTGGGAAGCCCCCGCCCGCCCCAGCCCGGGGGTCCTGAGACCCCTGCAGAGCCTCCATACCCGGAGGTCCCCCCCTCCCGCCGTCCGTTCAGCTGCGACAACTGCCAGCGCATTGGCCTCTAGCAGTCGACCAACTCCCTTCCAGCCCTTGACGCCGGCTAGCCCCCTAACACATCCAGCTCGCACTCGCCGCTGCAGCCGCGCACTGCGTTCCCAGGCGGCCGAGGGCTCCGCATTCTTAACCTCAGACTTAAAAGTTCCAGCTCACCCGCCTCCTCCTTAGCAAAGGGACCGCCTTTTCGCCCATGCTATTGGTAGGTAGAGCCGTCCCTCAGAGAAGAGGCCGGTCCAGATTCGCTAAGGAGGATCTAATTGGCCTTCTTGACAGTCACTCGCTCATATCTGGCCTACGATTGGCCCTTGTGGGACGAGGACTAGGCGCCCCCTGCTTGCGGTCTCTCGGCCAGTTTCCTTGCTAGTTGAGCGCCGGTGCCCTCTCCTCTTGGTTGAACCTGATTGGCCCCACCTCCAGATCTGAGCATTGTGATTGGGTGCGGCTGCGCTGGGCGGGACGGCTTGGAGCGTCGGCAGTTGGCGGGCGCTCTATGCTCTTCCCCTCCCTTCTCTCGTCAGACTCCAGCGCCGGAGGCTCCACCCCACTGACGGGCTCTGATTGGCCGCTCCTGACGGGTCTCGGGACCACGATTGGTCCGTCGGGTCCCGGACACCACTCCCTCCCTCTTGAGGCAACTACGGCGGCTCCAAGGAGGGGGGGTGGGAGAAGGAGGGACGGCCAGTCCCGTCAGTCAGGCAGCGGGAGCCGCCGGGAGCGGATGGCGGCGGCCGTAGTGGGTCCACTCGCCGCTGGGGGTGAGGAGGCGGCGGCCACGACCTGCGTACCCGGGTCTCCGGGTCTGCCCGGGAGCCGCAGTGCAGAGCGGGCCCTAGAGGAGGCCGTGGCCACCGGGACCCTGAACCTATCTAACCGGCGCTTGAAGTACTTCCCCGGGGTGCAGCCCGCAGCTACGACCTGTCAGACATCACCCAGGCTGGTGAGTGCTGCCGGGCCCCGGGCCCCAGGCCCGACCGGGACCCTCATTTGCATAGCCCCGCCCCGCCCCCAGCCTGGGAGTCGGGCCCGCCCCTTCACCTGGCGGCCGGAGTTGCTGCCCCTCCTGATTGCCGTAAACCTGCAGCCACCCCCTCCCATCTTTAAGAATTCCTAGACAATTCTTTGGTTTGCACAGAACGCCCGGCGCCTCCGAGGGTTGGGAGTGATTCCTCCTCTTCTCTTTACTTGCATAGCTGCGCACCTGTAGGATGGTCCCGCCCCTCACCTGATTGGAACATTTTACTTGATCTCTTAACCTCAGCTTCGATCAGTCCATGAAGCAGTCCCCCACGAGCTCCTCTAATCACTGCTTTCTCTTCCTCCTCTTCATCTACACCTCTTAACCCCCGTCCCCACCAAGATCCGAGCAGTCCCAGGCACCCCCTTCCCAAGGACTGCCCCCGACGCCCAAGGTTTCTGCTTTCTGTGCTTCAACCTCGTCCCCTAAGGTCTTGGCCCTCTCCACTGTCCACGCAGCCCTCCAGCCTATGGGAAAGAAGTAAATCTCTACCTCCCTCACTCTTTTCTCCCTGAGCGCTTCCGCCTATTATCCTCAACCTCCTTATCTGAGACTCCTCCTCCTCCTTAAGCCTGTGAGGTCACTGTGGAGCCTGTGACCTCATAGGGACCCTGTAATTCCCATTTCAGTTTCTGCTTTCCCCCAGGGGAGGGACTTAAAGCCATTGCTGGAGGGAAGGAAATCTTATCTCTTAGCTGGGAGTGCTGGGCAGCTAGAGACTATCCCCCACCCGCAGGATCCGTCCAACCATGCACCCTCTGCCCTGGTGTCTGTGGACGGTAGGGGGTGGGGGAACTTAACTGTGACAGGTGAGTCAGGCCTCAGCTGCTCAGGAGGCAGCCTGTGACCTTGGGCCGGCAGTTGGGCATGGGGATCAGGAGCCGGGAGGAGGAGGACTGCATTCCCGAAGCCTCACCCCAGCCCAGGCCACCGCCTCCTCTCATCTGCAGGGTGGGGTACAGAGCTGGAGGAAAGTGCGTATTTCTCCCTAAGCAGGTGCCTGCTCACCTTGGCACACTCAGGCTGGCACTGGTACTTGCTCTCTCTCCTCTCCTTGGGAGAACCACTGGTCATCCACACTGATCTCGCCTGCTGTGCCATGGGTGAGATCGTGAGATCGGGAATGAGTGAGCCCCAGGAGCCATTCCCGCCCCTTACAGCCCGGTCCCCTCCCACCCCCACCTAACCCCATGCTCGAGATTGACCTCAGCAGCTGTGTGACACTCGCAGTCTGTTCCCTTCCCCCTCCCCCTTGCTTGTTTTTGACAAAGACCAAATGTTATTCTTTACTTCCTTAGGCTGTCTCTCCCTGCGTGGACTCAGGGAAAACTACCCGGAGCTCCCCCGGCCCCTCCCAGCTCCCGCCCCCTGCCCCCCCTCCTCCCCCAGCATTCCCGCTGCTCAGGGTGCAGCCAAGCTCCTGTGAGCTTTCGGGAAAGTGCAAGCTTCCGGAGAACCCCCCTCTGCCCCACTCTCCATGCAGGAATCCTCAGTCCTTCCAGGGCCCAGGTTCTAGGCCAAGTGGGGTCCCTCTGTCCAGAACTCTGTCCTCTGTCCCCCTCTCCCCAAGCAGGGTGCTAGGGAGGCTAGGGCAGAAAGGGGAAGTGACAAAAGCATAGAGTTGCCTGCACCCTGCCCTCCATCTCTCCTCACCCTCCTAGCAGACAAAAAGCATCAACGCTCTGCTGCCTGGACTAGCTTTAGCCTTCCCCCTCCCGTTTCCCGTCTCTTTTGAGTGTCTTCCCTGCGTGTTCCCTATGGCCTGGGACCTTGATGACCCTTGGACTAGGCTCCCTGGGGCAATAGGAGGAAGAATCCTGAGGTGATGGGAGGGGCCGTCTTGCAAAGGAGAAGTGCAGCTCATTCTCTCCCAGACCACATCCTGTGCCCCCTGTGCCCTACCTCCCGCCTGAGCTCCCTTCCGCTCCTAGCTCTTGTCCCCTCCACTGCTTACCCCATCAGATCTCTGAGAACTCGGTCTCTACTCACTGCATCCACATGCACACACACAAACACACTTGCAGACGCAGAGAAAGCAGGCAGGTGGAGGTGTGGCTGAAAGGGGCAGGTGCCGTCCACCTCACCCTCTCCAGAGCAGTTATCTCCCAGGCCAGGGCCTCTGTGCACCAGGGCTGGGCAGAGAGGAAGACAGAGGGGTCCTGAGGCATCAGGCTGTCATCCACCCTGGTAAACACGGGGCCTACCATAGACAGAACCTGACAGATTGTTTCTGCTTCATTTCCTGTCACAAGACTCATTTCCTTGGGGGATATACCCAGCTTCTCCTCCCCCTCAGCTTGCTTTTGCTGGCCTGCCCCTGCCTGAAAAGGGCCCTTGAAGAAAAGGACCTCACCAGGTCTGTGGCCTGGGACTTCCCCCTCACAGGCTCTGGGCCCCTCCCAGGACCGGCTGGCTGAGGAAACAGAAAGGCAGGCTTCTCCAGGTCTAAGTGGTTAGTGGCTCCGTGCTAAAGGAATCTGAGGCTGCCGGCCCCTGGATAGCAAGGTAGTGCTCCAGATAAGATGGTGATAGTAGCCCCAGCCCTTCCCACACTCCACCCTCGCCATGCCCGAGATGCTCACACAGTTGCTGATCTCTTGAAGTCTGTGTCAGTAAGAGAGGAAGCAGAGCGGGGCTCCTGGGGCTGGCAGAGGGTGGGGAAGGAGGCCTGCCCTGGGCCAGGAGAGCCCAGATGGGAGGGACTTGGGAACTCCAGCTCCCATCTCCAACCAGGTCTTCTTGCCCTTCCCTCCTAACCCTTGGGAACTGATAACTTTAGAGTCCTTTGGACCTGGCTTGCTGGTCGTTGGGGCTGGTGGAAAACTTGTCCAGTGTTGGGGACTTAATCTCTAGAGCTGAGAGAGAGTGGCCTGTGGTTTTCTCCCCGTTGAAAACACTGGAGTAGGGAGGAAGGGTCCCGAGGAGTGATGGGCTCTCCCTGCACTTTTCCCCAGGGGCTTCCTATATTCCCTCCTGGAGTCCCCCCCCCACCCCTCGCCTCACTGTTTTCCATTGAGCACTGACCCCTCCTCTGCCCTTCTGTCCTCCATCTCACCTGACATCTCTGAACAGGAGCCACAGGAGTTAGAGACTCCAGCTGCTCTCCAGGATAGCTTGCCATTGACATCGCAGCATTCCCTAACCACCCCTCCCAGTCTGGGTTTCTTCAGCCCAGTGACACTAAGGCCTTTGCCTTCCCTGTGCCACTCTGTTCATGCCTGGAATGTGCTCCCATTGGCAGAGGGCTTTGTTATCTCTCCTGGGAGGCCACATTTATGGCCTTGAATCTTTAGGTCTGGAGGTTAGGGAGCGGGCAGCCGGCTCTGGGGAGACTCAAGGTCTTGTCTGGGGCTGGGCCTTTCTGAAACTCTCCCCTGACACCTGCTTTCCCTAGACCTGTCCCGGAACCGGTTTCCCGAGGTGCCCGAGGCGGCATGCCAGCTGGTGTCCCTGGAGGGCCTGAGCCTCTACCACAATTGCCTGAGATGCCTGAACCCAGCCTTGGGGAATCTCACAGCCCTCACGTACCTCAACCTCAGGTAGGGAGCCTGAGCCAGGAGCGCATGGGAGTGTGTCCTTCTTAGCTTCAAGTACTACTGAGTGACCCTCCCGGTGACCCTGAGAGGATGGCACTGCTGGGATGCCATGCCTGGGGAGCCAGCCTGCTGCCTTTCTCCCTTCTACAGCCGAAACCAGCTGTCGATGCTGCCACCCTACATCTGCCAGCTGCCCCTGAGGGTCCTCATTGTCAGCAACAACAAGCTGGGAGCCCTGCCCCCTGACATTGGTGCCCTGGGAAGCCTGCGACAGCTTGTGAGGATGGGGGACAGGGCCAGAAGAGGGACCCCTGAGCCAGGCAACAGGGACCTTCTGTGGGGAGGTTGGGGAAGTCCTGGACCAAAGACAGAGTCAGGAGGGCGGATTATGCTCAGCCTGGTCTCATGGCCCCTTCCCACTGCCTTCCTGATACCAGGATGTGAGCAGCAATGAGCTGCAGTCCCTGCCTGCAGAGCTGGGCGGCCTCTCTTCCCTGCGGGGACCTCAATGTCCGGAGGAACCAGCTCAGCACGCTGCCCGAAGGTGAGAGGAATGAAGAACCGGGGGAGGAGATAATGGTGTGTGCCTCCCCCGTCAACTCAGGCTACGGTAAGGAAACACCAAAGGCTGGGTGGCTTATACATGGCAGCCATTGATTTCTCACAGTTCTGGAAGCTGAAGTTCAAGATGTGGGTGCTTCCACGGTCAGCTTCTGGCGGGATGCTCTTCCAGGTTACACGCTGCTGGCTCCTCGTGGTAGTCTCCGATGGTGGAGAGCAGAGACAGCCCTCTGGGGCCTCTTTGATAAAGGGGCACAAATCTCATGAGGGCTCCACCCTCATGACCTAAATTCCTTCCCTAAGGCTTTACCTCCTAATCCCATCGATTTGGGGGTTAGGATTTCAGCATAGGACTTTTGACGGGGACACATTCAGTCCAGAACAGTGTATGTGCTTTAGAGAAGTTACAGGCCAGGAAGCTTCAGAGGACAATTATGCCTCGTTGCCCCAGGCTTTTGCAGTATATAAAAAACTGTAAATGATCTGATTTGATCTTGACCTAGCAACCCTCTGAGGCTGGCAGGGCGTGGATGAGCAGCTCTGTTAGAAATGTGGGCACAGGCACAGAACGGGAGCTGGTGAGTGCATCAGCCCCGGATAGACCGGCAAGGTCGGAAGGGGCCTTCACGGTCACCCAGCATCCCTGCTCACCCCAGCAGGGGCTCTCAAACACCTGAGTCGGGATGCTCTGCCACTCCTCCCAGAGATGCCGGGGCCAGTGCCGGGGCCCACGCGGCCCTTTACTGAGCTCACCGCGATGCACTCTCGCCTCTGCTGCAAAGCAGGCGTGCCTTTGATTCAGCAGGCAGCAGCGTGTTTTCGTGTCTGTGTGTGTGTGTGTGTGTTGTGTGTGGGTTTGTGTCTGTGTGTGTGTATGTTTGTGTTTTTTGTGTGTGTGGTGTATTTGTGTTGTGTGTGTGTTTTGTGTGTGTGTGTTGTGTCTCTGTGTGTGTGCTTCCTGTGTTTTAGGTTGGGACCAGGTAGATGCAGGTGATGTGTCTAAGATCTAGGGCCATCTTTTAGGGATTTAATGGCTTCATGAGGAGAGATAGATAGTCATAGGGAAGTCCCCCAGGCAGAATGCCTGGATGGGGGCTGGAGGGGGAGAGGGCACTGGACTCTGCTTGTGGGGCCTAGGGGAAGACTTTGGAGGCACAGGAGCAGCGGGAGCTGGCCATTGAAGGAGAATTGCCCAGCCTTCTGCATCCAGGCAGAGGACCCAGCATGTGCAAAGCATGGGGCTAGGAAGGCAAGCCTGGCTTGGCAGGAAGGGCCTGTGCTATGCTCGAGTGTGAACTTGGTTTTGAAGAACAAGAAGGGAGTGAGGTGGTCATCTGTTTTCACTGTCTCCACTGCCTGATTCTTTCTGCACCTGCCCTCTTCCTTCCCAGTCAGAAGGGAGTAGGAAGGGCTCTTTCCGGGCCACAAAAAGAAATCCAGGCAAGATACCCGGGGGACACAGAGGCAGGAGCAGTGAGTTCCATGAATCTGGGATGTCTGGAAAGATCCGCTGAGGCAGTGACGCTTGAGCTGAACCTCAAAAGATGCGTGGACAGGAAATTGGACAGGTGCAAACAGCACCTGGGAAGGCTCAGAAGCTGAGGGCCTAGAGGGGTGGGCAGTGAGGTGGGGAAATGTGCGTGGAGCCAGGTCATGGAAGCCTTGCTCGTGCTGGGTTTAGGGAGCTGTGGTTTTTATTCTATGCCTAGGGCAACCATCAATCCAGAATGTGCCTTTTTAAGAATGAGCAAGGCTGGGCGCGGTGGCTCACGCCAGTAATCCCACCACTTTGGGAGGCCAAGGTGGGTGGATCATCTGAGGTCAGGAGTTCGAGAGCAGCCTGGTCAACATGGCAAAACGCTGTCTCTACTAAAAATATAAAACTTAGCTGGGCATGGTGGCAGGCGCCTGTAATCTCGGCTATTTGGGAGGCTGTGGCAGAGAATTGCTTGAACCCGAGAGGTGGAGGTTGCAGTGAGCCGAGATTGCAGCACTGCACTCCAGCCTGTTGAAGGCTGGGCCCGTGCTGGGGGAGAGGGGACTCTCGGGTGGGCACAACCCACTCTACACTGACAGCCCTGGCTGCATGTCACAGGAGGTGTTTGAGCAGGGTTTGTGTCTTGTGCTGATCATTTGAGAATGAAAGGGCTCAAGTGCGGGGTGGGCAGGCAAGGAGATGAGGGACAGACAGGACCGAGTGGGAGCTGATGTCTGGATGGGCCTTCCTGGGGGAGGCTGAGCTGACTGATGTCCGGATGGGCCCTCTCAGGGAGGCTCGCTTAGACTGTGGACCAGACTTGCGGAGAGAGGGGCAGGGAGGTTGTTTCTGGGGAATGACTTGAGCCACACAGGGGAGAGGGTGCGCTGGGCCCAGGATGACTGGCTAGCCAGAGCCAGGGGCGAGGGGAATGAGCGTAAGGCCCCAGCCCTAAGCATGCTCCTGACTTTTTCCTTGCCCAGAGCTGGGGGACCTCCCTCTGGTCCGCCTGGATTTCTCCTGTAACCACATCTCCCGAATACCGGTCTCCTTCTGCCGACTCAGGCACCTGCAGGTCATTCTACTGGACAGCAACCCCCTGCAGAGCCCACCTGCCCAGGTGAGGCGGGGGCTATGGGGGACAGGGGTGCGGCTGGGAGGAGTTGGGTAGGTCCCCTTGGGTAGCTGAGCAGGATCCAGGGAGCCACCCTCTCTCCCAACTCCCCAACATGTGCTGCCCACACACAGGTCTGCCTGAAGGGGAGACTTCACATCTTCAAGTACTTGTCCACAGAGGCTGGGCAACGCGGGTCGGCCCTGGGGGGACCTGGCCCCTCCCCGGCCCCCAAGTTTCAGTCCCTGGTAAGTCCTAGGTGGGAACGAAGGAAGCCCTGGGATACTTCATCCTCCTTCCTGGCCCCAGGCACCCCTGCTTTCTGGCGGGAGGATGGGGGCTGCTGTCCAGCATAAGACTGACCAGATCTCCCTGGCTGGCCCCAGCCCTGCAGAGGATCTATTTCCGGGACGTCGGTACGATGGTGGGCTGGACTCAGGCTTCCACAGCGTTGATAGTGGCAGCAAGAGGTGGTCTGGAAATGAGGTAATGGCATCTTGTCCATGGGAGATTGGGGGTGTCAGCCCTGGGAGAACACCTTTGAACTGAGGACCTCCAAATTGCAGGCTGCCAGACAGAGGTTGGAGCTGTCCTCTTCCTCCCCTCTCCCCCAGCATCCCGGGGGAAGGGCTGGCTCAGCAGAGACCCTGGGCTCGGCCCCACACAGGCCCCGCAGAGGCCCCAGGCCCCCATGTGTAGAGAGGTCTCCCATCTCTGCCTCTGCCTTTACAGTCAACAGATGAATTTTCAGAGCTGTCATTCCGGATCTCGGAGCTGGCCCGGGAGCCCCGGGGGCCTAGAGAACACAGGGAGAATGGCTCAGGTGAGTAGCAGGACCAGCAGGGGAGCTGGGCTGGACCAGGGCCTGGGTCCCCACCTGCTTGCTAACATGCTGGCCTCCGCAGCGGACGGAGACCCTGAGCAGATTGACTTCATCGACAGCCATGTCCCTGGGGAGGATGAAGAGCGAGGTGCTGCGGAGGTGAGGGCCCAGCTGTGCCTCTCCCGAGGGAGGGGAGCTGGAGGAGGGGACAGGGCAGGCGTGGGCACAGGCCCGCCCTCAGCCGCTCTGCTGTCTCTCCTCAGGAGCAGCAACCACCTGAATTAAGCTCCGGGGCAGGGGACAGGGAGAGGGCACCAAGCAGCAGGTACCCTGAGCCGACACCTCTGCCTGATCCTCCCATCCCCCAGCCCCTCCTCCCCTGACCCTGGGGTTGGCCCCTCTCACCCTGTCTTGGCCCCTCAGGCGGGAGGAGCCGGGCAGGGGAGGAACGGCGGCGCCCGGACACCTTGCAGCTGTGGCAGGAGCGGGAGCGGCGGCAGCAGCAGCAGCAGCAACAGCAGCAGAGCGGGGCATGGGGGGCCCCCAGGAAGGATAGGTGGGACCCAGGGCCGCTCCAGGCTGTTGCTGGACACTGAGCCCTGGAAATGGGGCCGCCAAGCTCCCCCAAGTGGTTCTGCCTTGGGGCTGGCTGACCCCACCTCTCCTTGTTCCAGCGTCTTGAAGCCGGGGCTCAGGGCTGCTGCAGGGGGGGGCCACCACTGGGTCCACTCAAGCCATGCACAAGTAGGTTTTCTGCCAACGTCCCCTCCCCATTCCTCTTCCCATGACCACCCCTCTAACTCCCTTCTGTCTCTTCTGTCTCTCCTCAGCGGCCCGCCTAAGTCCAGTGCCTCCCAACCATGGCCTACAGCAGGGCAGGGAGCCTCCAGCCCTGTCCCCCACCTCGCAGGAGCCCCTTCCCATAGCTGGACCAGGTAGGACAGAGACTTTGGGAGGAGGATGGGGGCCTGTGTTGATGAGGGCTGGTTGGGGAGAGTGGGACACAGAGGGGATGGCTATCTCACCTGCTCCTGTCGCTGTGTCCCTGGTTCTGGCCCTAGCGACAGCACCTGCTCCTCGTCCGCTTGGCTCCATTCAGAGACCAAACAGCTTCCTCTTCCGTTCCTCCTCTCAGAGTGGCTCAGGTGCGTGTCTCCACCCTCCCCAGTGCTGACCCAGAGCTCACCAGCACCAGCCACTACCTCACCCTCTGCCCTGGGAGCACTCTGGGTCTGTTATCCCTTTGTATTGAAAATCCCACAAGCAGGCCGGGCACAGTGGCTCACAACTGTAATCGCAGCACTTTAGGAGGCCAAGATGGGAGGATTGCTTGAGCCCAGGAGTTCAAGACCAGCCTGGGCAACATAGTGAGACGCCATCTCCATGAAAAAGAAAAAAAATCCCACAAGCAGAGAGGTGGGAGGTGTGGGTGCCAGGCCACCGGGACGCAGGTACAGAGTCAGTGTGAGCAGTGGAGGCAGCCCCATGCCCCCCTTTTTCTCCCAGGCCCTTCCTCACCAGACTGTGTCCTGAGACCTCGGCGGACCCCCCCAGGTTCCAGACGAGAAGGACTTAATGACTCAGCTGCGCCAGGTGAGCAGAGGCAGGAGCTGCGTAGGCAGGGGCCTAGGCCTGGCAACTCCTTGTGTTGCTGTCCTTGGGACCCAGCTTCCCTCCATACTCTGTACCCACTCTGGCACCTCCCCTGAGGATAGAAAGGGGTAGGCACAAGTTCTCAACTGGCTCTGAGCTCCCCCTTCTGCCTGCCTCCCAGACACCGCTCCTTCCCTGACTCCTGCTCTGTCATCAACACTCCCAGGTCCTTGAGTCCCGGCTGCAGCGGCCCCTGCCCGAGGACCTGGCCGAGGCTCTGGCCAGCGGGGTCATCCTGTGCCAGCTGGCCAACCAGTTACGGCCTCGCTCCGTGCCCTTCATCCATGTGCCCTCCCCCTGCTGTGGTCAGTTGGGGCCAGGTAGGGGGCAGGGGATGGGCCAGGAGCACCTGTGGACTTCCCCTTACCACATTTTCTTCTTTACCCACCCCAGCCAAAACTCAGTGCCCTCAAGGCTCGGAAGAACGTGGAGAGTTTCCTAGAAGCCTGTCGAAAAATGGGGGTGCCTGAGGTATGAGGGGCTGCTTTCTAAAGAGCGATGGCATCCCCCGGCTCAGCCAAGCATGTGACATGGATGGCGGGCTTCCATTCACAGCTGGTGTCTGCTCTCAGACGGAGGCCCCTGCCCTGCCCGGCATGCCCCCTGCCCTGCATGTCAGCTGTCCTATATGTCCCCTGCCCTGCATGCCCCATCTTGTCCTGCATGATGTCACCTGCCCTGCACGACCCCTGCCCTGTACTCCCCCTGTCCTGCACGTCGGCACGTGGGCGTGGCTCTGGCCCCCGCACGTGAGGGCAGGGGTGGGAGGGACTGTCCTGCTGCTGCTGCTGATGTCTGTCCCTTGTCCTTGTCCACTTGCTCTCCTCTTCCCCCAGGCTGACCTGTGCTCGCCCCTCGGATCTCCTCCAGGGCACCACCCGGGGGCTGCAGACTGTGTTGGAGGCCGTGAAGCGGGTGGGGGGCAAGACCCTGCCGCCCCTCTGGCCCCCCCCTCTGGTCTGGGCGGCTTCATAGTCTTCTACGTGGTCCTCATGCTGCTGCTCTATGTCGCCTACACTCGGTTCCTGGGTTCCTAGGACCCAGAATCAGCCCTCCTTCACCGCTTTCCCTCCCCCACTTCTATTTATAAGGCCCCTGCTCCACCTGACCCCACCTTCGGTGCCTTCAGCCCCAACCAAAGACACTAGTGCACCCCTTCATAGACACTGACCTCAGAGGCCCCACTCTGGTGCCCCCAGACCCTGGGCCCCCAGCCTCGCCTCCCTCTGGTAGCCCCATGAGTCCCCACCTCTCAGTGCTGATGGTGCCTTCATGCCCCCGCTGGCCCTGCCCCTGCCCTCTCTGCCCACTGAGGGGTGGCAGGAGCTGGAGTCCCCCCCTTCCTCTTATGCCCTTCCCCCCCCCCCCGCCAGCTGCTGTGGGGGGCTAAATTATCTCTATTTTGTAGAAAGGATCTATATTTGTAGGGGTGTGGGGCCTAGTCCGGGTTCCTATCTCTGTGTATAAACTGTACAGACCATGGCCGCCTTGCGTGTATGTGTGTGTGGGGGGGGGGTGTGTGTGTGCGCGCGCGCGCGAGAGCCTGTCTGGTCTGCGTGTGCGTGTGCACGAACGTGTCTGCTCTCCATGGTGGTGGCAGTGGCCATGGCCATGGCTCTGTGTCTCCCCAGCATCTCCCTCTGGAGATGCCGGCCTCTCACACTCCCGGAGCCTCAGCCGCTATGTCATTCTCCCTTCTGTTACCGCTGACAGCTTTCTTGGGTCTCATTTGTCACCGAGCCCCGAGTGCACGGTGTCTCCCAGAATGCCCGGGCCTGCCCCCGACCCCCTGCCATGGGTGGAAGTCGTCGGGGGCACCGTGGGGAAGCTAACCTGGCCCCTTCCTCCAGGAGTCCCTGTGCCAGCCCCACCACATCCTGGAGGAGGAGGGGGCCTCGGGGAAGGGGCCTCCCCCTGCATCGCTGCTGTCGTCCACGCCCTGCTGGACCGGCCTTAGGGGTGAAGGTGGGGGCACAGGGCCCACCCTGCCTAGGACCTGGGAAGTAGAAGACACGCCTGGGCTCCGTGCTCTGAGAAAAGGACTCGGTGAGGGCGGCCTGGTCCCCCGTCGGCCTTCAGGCTTGGCCGTCTCCGGGGGTGGAAGGCCCATGGGTGTCGCAGGTGTCGTATCAACTGCAATAAACAGAAGCCAGAAGTCCTCTGGGTGGCCCTCAGGTGTGACTGTGTCTGAGCACGCGCGTCTCGGGGGCGGGGTAGCCTCTGTGTCGGGTATTCTCCGCCCCGTCGCCAGGGGGCGCCTGCGGTAGCCCGGCGGGGGTACACGCCACGTGGTCGGGAGACGCACAGGGCGCCGGCGTCGCCGCGAGGCCTCAGGCGTGAGCTCGCCACGCGGGCCAGCTCGCGCCACGCCGCGGAGGGAGGCTGAGCGGGCCGGGCGGCGGGGACACGGCATGTTGCCCTAGTCGCCACGGCGGTGGGGCGTGGACCCGGAAGAGGCGCCCGAGGGACCAGGCCCCACCGCGGGCAGGGACCAGGGTGAGGCCTGGAGCTCAGGAGCGGACGCCCCCAGGGAGCTGGGGACACCTCCACGGGACAGGTGAGGGGCTTGGTCGGAGCTACGGGGGGACAGCGACTGCGGCCCCCATGCCTTCGCCCGCGCTCTGCGGAGGCGTCTCCATTGTCCCTGCCGGAGATTGGGTCTGTCGGCCTCCCTTGCACCAGGCACCCTTGGGCTCCAGGGGAATGTGCGTGGGGGCAGGGTGGCTGCAGCTTCAGTCCCTGTCCCTCCAGCCCACAGCCCCCATCCCGCAGACATTCCTGGACCCAGAGAGCAGCTGCTGCTGCCCCGCCATCCTCCAGGTCCGGCCACTGAGCAGCCCCTCGGAGCCCCAGGTAGGAGTGGCCCTGCTGCCTCTACTGCCCCCAAGAGCCTCTCTCACTGACTCTGAGCCTGTTGTAATCCCCCAAGTGTCCCCCCAGTTCCCCTTCCCCCACCAGATAACCTGGGAGGAGGCCCCCTCGAGGATGACCCCACTAGCACCCTGGGACCCCAAGTACGAAGCCAAAGCAGGACCTCGGCTGGTGTGGGTGAGTTGGGGGAAAACTTGTGGGGCTGGCTGGGGCACGCAGGGACACCTTGCGGTGGCCTGAGGCTCTAGTGCTCTGTTCTCCCACCAGGGGGCCAACTGTAGCTCAGGAGTCTCCTTCTCAGGCCGGACGCTATGTCACCCCTCGTTCTGGCCGCTGTATGAGGCAGCCTCGGGCAGGGGTCCCCGGCCCATGGCCCCTGCCACAGGGCATCAGAATGGACAGCAGGCGCACCCAGATGCAGGTACCTCCCTCAGTCCGCCGGGGTGCAAGGCTGTCCCAACTCCTCCGGGAAGCAGCGTCCAGGGGTGGGAGCCCCCAGCCCGCCACCCTAAGTGGTGTCTCCTCCCCAGGGTTCCCGGTGATGTGCCGTGAAGACGTCTTCTTCTCAGACCCTCTGCTGCCCCAGGGACAGCGCGTCCCCCTGTACCTTCCGAGGCCCCCCCAGCAGGTGAGAGCCCTTTCCCCCTCCCTGGCCTCACCCCAGCCTCCATGTGGGCCTGGCAGGAAACACATCCCATTCTCTCTCCTCAGGTGATGGGCTCCCTGAAGCTGCTGCCGCCACCCCCCGATAATGTCCCCCTGGGTCTTCCCCAGCCTGTCACCCTCCCCAGGCCACTCCACTGCCTGGCTCAGTGGGCCGGAGCTGATAGCTCTCACTGGCCTGCTGCAGATGAGCCAGGGGGAGCCCAGACCCAGCTCCTCCGCGGCTGCCACGCCCCCTGCCGGCCCCCCAGACCCTGCCTCTGACCCAACCAGCCCCTGTGGTGGCCCCAGCAGTTCTCACGGTGCTGACCCCTCTCTCCACAGACCCCAGACACCCATTGTTCGTAGCCTTCTTGGAGCAGGGTGGGCTGGTTGTGTTGACAATAAAAGTGTTGGTTTGCAAAACAGGCTCCGTGTGGCCAGGAGCAGAGGAGAGCATAGAAGCGGGGAATGGGGTCTCTTTCTGTCCCACTGCAGGCCACCCCCTGCTGTTAGGTGGAGGGCAGGGGTATCCATGACCTAAGTTGTTTCTGAGCTGACCGGGCAGAGCCCCTTTAATGAGTGGGTGGGTGGTGCCCATGGCAGTACAGGGCTGATTGTATAGGAAGCAAGGAGTCATAAACTCTGCCAGGTGGGGAAGTAGGGGCAACTCACTTTTAGGGGGCACTAGCAGTAAGATCCCTGGAGCTCCCACACCTCTTGTGCTGGGGCCCTGGGAGTTCAGTTCTTGGCTGGGTGGGATAGTTGTTTGGCTCAGAGGAGACCAAAGAACACACTGCAGGTGTGGGGGGGGGAGGGTGAAGGTACACGTGAATGTCATCATTGGTGGAAAGCAGCCCTGCCACAGCCGACCTGAGACTCAAGAGATTTTTCCCCAACTCTGCAGGGAAACAGAGGACCAGGGTTTCAGCTGAGAAAGCCCAGAAGTGCGTAGTTTCAGTGGTTTGGGTGGGGATGGGTTCTAGAATTTTCTCCCATAAAATAGTCCAACTTCTTGGAGAACCTCCTACTCAAGACTTAGGAGCCACAGCTGGAAGGGACAGAGTGGGCAGAGGGCCCCAGCTTGTTGCCCTGCCGGTCACATGTCCTAGGTGGCATCTGGGCCTTAGAGCCCCTCCCATGATGGGGGGTTGGGGGGGACATTACAATGCCCTTCCCTCTTGTCTTTCCCTCACCATCAGTCAGCGGGGAGAGAGATACTCAGGTCTCAGGTCAGCTCTCATCACTGGTGCCTCCCGGGAGCTCTAGAATTCAATGCCCGTGTAGCTGTGCGGGCAGAGTGTTCAGGACCCGGGGGATGTCGCAGAGTGCCCCCAGAGAAGGGACTAGGTCCAGGTCCACGTAGCTGAGGCAGCTGTCACGGGCTCCAGCCTGGCAGTGCATGTTCCCAGGCTCTCCGGGGCTGCAAACTTGATGCACGCTTAACTCCCCAGCCAGCTCCAAGGGGGGCAGGAGCAGTGCTGAGCCACCGCCCATCCCCCAGCCACCCACCACACCACGATGGGCGCCCCTGGGCCTGGGTCCAAACTCCCCAACTCGGACTTGTAGGGATAGTCCCTATGGGCTCGTAGTCACTACCCACTCCCTTGGTTATGGAGCCCCCACCCCGCCCCTTGGGGTACAAGGTTGCCCCTCCCAGCTTTGCCAGGATCTTCAGGACTGCTTGCTGGGTTCCTTCTCCCAGACTCCCCCAATGGCTCAGGTCACTTGACTGGGCCACAAAAGCCGAGGTCTCAGGGATGGGGGACAGGGGAGTCTGAAGGCGCTCATCGCATGGTTTCTGGGCAGTGACTCAGCTCTGCCAGCGACCCCACCGCCCCCCAAGTCACTTCATGGCCACCAGGACGGTCTAGTGAATGCTTTGGGCCATCGCCTCATCGGGCTCCTGCAGCCACAGCTCCCCAGGAGCGGCCGAGCAGCCGAGCTCCAGGAAGAAGACAGTCCCCGTGGCCGCAGCAGCGCTCACTGAGCAGGGGCAGGTGCGAGACATCCAGGGGAACCTCTGTCCCGGAGCCCAAGCATAGGCGGTAACCGCCGCCCAGGCCCCTGGTCCCCCACAACAACTTGGGCCGCAGCGTCAGAAGCCAGACCACCTGGAACGGAGCGAGGATCCAGCTGCTGGCCAGGAGTCCAGTGACGTGATCTTAGCTCACTGCAACCTCCTCTTCCCCTTTTCAAACGAATCTCCTGCCTCAGCCGCCCTAGTAGCTGGGATTACAGGCACCCGCCACCACGCCGGGTTAATTTTTGTATTTTTAGTGGAGACTGGGTTTCGCCATGTTGGCCAGGCTGGTCTTCAACTCTTGACCTCAGGCGATACGCCCGCCTCGGCCTCCCAAATCTAATGCTGAGATTACAGACGTGAGCCGCGGCGCCTGGCCTATGCCCGGAGAACTCTAAACCTGCAAATCCTTTAATGTTTGAACTTTCGGTGACCTGGGGGAGGGGGCGAGCCACGGAGAAACCACAGCCACAAGCCCCGGGCAGCCCGGGGCTCTGGCCTCACTGGCGGCGCCTAGTGCCTCGAGCAGGGCGCTGTACCACGCCTGCTCCTCCGCCTCGCTGGCTGCCGCCACGCACAGGCTGCTATCGCGGGTGTAGAGGACGATCAGGCGGCGCTGGCGTGCATCTGCGCACTTGCCGGTAGTGCACGCGCCTGCCTGGCTCAGGCTGCGTTGAGGCCGCGCTCGAAACACTCTGAGCTTCTGCTCGCTCTCGGAATACTCGGGACGCGGCCGGTCTGTGCGCAAGTGGCCCCAGAACCGGACGTCGGCCAGGCAGGCCCAGGGCAGCGGCGGGCTGAGGGGCACGGCGGCCTACTGGGACTCGCGGCTTGCCCCGGGGCCACCGCCTGCGGGCTTCATCCAGGCTCGAAGGCAATAAAGTAGCTACAGGAGGGGGTAGAGATCGCTGGGTCTCCCGTCCTGAGCACGGGGGAGAGGCCAGTAGGGGTGGGGGGGAAGTGGCGAACCCGGTGGACTGGGAGCAGCGGCTAGGCAGGCTGCCACCCGTCTTGATGCCCAGCGTCTCTCCCCGGGCTCCCGACTGGAAATTTGGGGCAAGGGCTCTGCACACAGCTGGTGTCCCGGTGGTTGCTGCCTGTGGCCTGGGCCCACCACTCCAGAACCCCTACCCCACGAGGCTAAGCCTCAGCTGCCCTGGTGCTGGAATTTGAGTAGGGAAGTCCAGGAGAGGCGGCTTCAACTCCTAGACTGAGCCTTTATAGGGGTAGGGAGCCTGGGGGCATCTCTACCAATTAGCTGACTGCAGCGGGGACGTCGGGGCAACGGAGAAAGCCTCGGTGTGAGGCCAGTGTGATTGGATTTGTGGCAGCAGTAGTGGCGTGGGCGATTAGGGGGCGGCGTAGCAGGGCCTCCATGCAGCAGGGGGCCTCCGTGCACCCTGCTGGCTCTTGTCACACCCACCTCAGTCTGTAGGTGTCTTTCCCTCATGTACCCCCTTCCCATCCAGGAGTGGTCTTGTGCCCTTCCAAGTAACCCTAGGAGCCACAGTGGCTGAGCACTGCATGGGATTATCTCTGAGCTGGAGATTCAGTTTCTTGAGGGTTTGGGATGATAGGTATCTTGAAATAAGTAAGCTTAAGGGGTAATCCCTGTGCACAGACCATACCCGCTGGAACCCAGTCAGACAAATGGCCACTGAAGGAGACCTCAGAGGAAGAGGCCATCTCTCAGAAAGACCCCCTCAGACCACCCCATTTCTCTGGGCCCCTCCTCACCACCAAATGCTCTACCCAAAAATGCCACCCTGGGACCACCTGAAGGTTCTGATCGTGGACTTCCTGGTGGAGGTACCCTTTCCTTCTTGGAAAAATTGCAATTGGGCTGGAGATTGGACATTGTTGCACTCAGTTCTGATCCAAGGACCACTGACCAACAGCGGGATGGGGGTGAAGGTGCACAAGACAAACCAGCAGGTGACCTTGCAGGACCTTAGAGGACCCTGGGATATCACCCAAGGTGAGTAAGGTGCCTAGAGGAGGAAGCTGAGAGTCAGGGAGGAGAGACCAACGTGCAGCCCCCAATAAAGATGGCATTCAGGGAGGAGCTCCCCCAGGGAAGGGACAAAGACATAAGAGAACAGAAGCAAGGACCCAGACCTAGTCCAAGGGCCAGGGTAGCCTGAGCAGGGTGGGCAGCGCTTCCCACCACGCTTCTTGCCTCCTGGGGAAGGGACCCTGTGTAAGTGGGAATACAGGAGCCGAGTGCCTTGTGCATGGAGCTGGGATCCTGGCACACCTTTTCCAAGGTCACATTGAGAGGGAGATGCAGGGGAACCAACCAGCACCCAGTCAGCAGGTAGGTGGGACCCAGGGCCGGCTCCAGGTGAACCCTGGTCAGCCAAAGCCCCACCAGGGTACAGAAGAGGTTTGAAGTTCAGGTAGTGCGGGGTGGTGGAGGGCATGGGACGGGGCTTGGCTACCGCCCAGTGGTGGCTGTTGGCCACAGAGAAGCAATGGCTCTGTAAGTGGCCACCAAAACCAGGCTGTGTTCAAGGCCATAGCCTCACGTGGCCAAGGGCCTTGATACAGGCACCATGTATGTACAAAGGGGCAGGGACACAAATGACATCATGGGCACAACCCTCCCCCTCCCAGTTCTGCTGCTGCCTCAAGGAGCAGGCCACCAAAGGGCCCCTGTCCCTACTGCACTCCCAGCCCGGGAGCCTTTTTTTACTCCCCAAGGCTTGAAGCTACCCGAGGAAGATCTCTTTGTAGCTTCCTCTTCCCAGTCCCCATCAACCAAGTCCGCCTGCAGCACCCTTCCTTGTGAAATCACAGCTGCTGTGAGAGCAGCCAGCTCCAAAGCACTGTGTCACTGAACCTTGGGTGCTGAGTGTGCACAGGCAGGAAAGGCAGGGATCTGAGGGCCTGGTAAGCCTCAGGGGTGGGTGCTGATCAATGCCAGGTGATCACTGCCAGGTGACTGGGCCCACTGAGTACCAGGACAAGCCTGGACTCACGCAACTGGCCTACATCAGTTGCCCTGGCAACATGCTGCCCTCTGCAGCCCTACCCCGACAAGATTTATTTCAGCCAGTAGCCCTGGTAACTTGAGTGACTCCCCCAGGGACAGGAAGTGGCGGAACCTCAGCTCTGCCTCTCCCAACCTGAGGGGTCCACCTTTCATCCCTGTTAGGGACGGGTCACTGTGTTCTCTGCCCCTATGGAGGAATGTCATGGGGTTGGGGGGGATTCACAGGGCAAACTAGGCTGTTCCAGCGTGCCCCTCCCTCCCCCAGTCGGAGCCCTTGCTCCTCTGTGAAAGGCGATGCAGGGACAGAGCCACACATTCAGCCCCTACTCTCAGCCCTGCTCCCATCCCCTGGCCTGCAGGTCTGACCTGTAAGCTCCAACGTGGAGACCCCTGGTGGCTGGCTCCTACTTCCTCACCCACGGGGGATGGCCCACAGGTGACCGGCTGAATGCTGGGGCCATGCTAGAGGACTGCCATCTGCAGAGCATGGTCCCCGAGTTGACCAGAAGTCTGGTGTGGGCCCAGGCGAGTCACTCCAGCCCTGTGGTGTGTACGACGGGCTTGAATTTACAGCTACCAGGCAATGATTTATGCCTTTCCTATCAAACCAGGGCTTCTCCATTCTTTGCTACTCTCCAGGAGAGGCAGCTCATTGGAGGGCTAGAGCCTCAGGTGCTGGGCTGTCCCCGACCAAGGCAGGCAGCTCCTAGTGTCAGCCTGAGGTCCAGGGAACCCTGGACCTCAGGCTGACCTGGCGTAACTTCTGACTGGTCATCTAGCTCTGGCCAGTGAGCAGGCTGGAGTCTTTGTGGGACAGAGGGGAGGGAGTCTGCAGGGAGGACCCAGGACTGGACCCAGACAGCGAGGAGATGCCAGGAGAGAGCATGGGTGATGGAAACAGGGGAAGGCCCTTCGGTTTGGCCTCAGTTCCAAACCTCGGTGTTCCTGGCGTAAGGGAAGGTTGACGGAAGCTGGGGGGGAAAAGAATAGAAAGGCTCTTCCTAATACACCATAACAGATTCCAGCTTCCCTCCCTCCTGCTCTAAGCAGAAAGAACTGGTAAGAGAATGAGGTAGAGGTACACAGATAATAATCTAGGACGGCGGAGAAGGAGAAGAGCTGGAACACACAAAGGCCAGAGAGCGAAGTATGGTGGGAGACCCAGGAAACCACCCAGGAGACCGAAGGAGGGCAGAGGCTGGGAGAAGAACAGGAACAGACAGGCCGGGTGCTGATTCTCACAAAAGACAGGGAGGCCAAGGCCGGCCCTGCAAATAGCAGCAGCTAGAGGTATTTCCCGAAAAATCTGCAAAGTAAATACACTGATCACCCAATTCCCACATCTCCTTGCTGCTCTCCATGGAAGACCCAAACTGCAAGAATAACGGCCACGGGGCCAGGGCAATGGTGGAAAGGGAGGGGCCTCTCCTGGCCTTGGGCCAAACAGCAAGGCAGCCTCTGCCCAGCCAGGTGAGGTATTTGCCACCCACCCCTGACCAGGTCTGTCTTGTCACCCACAAATAGCCCAGGCACCATGGCTGTTGCCACAACATCCTCAGGTGGAAAGAACCCGGGGGCAGAGAACGTCCCAGGCCCAGGAGGGGTCTACTTCCACCTCCACGCTGGCACCAACCTCCTTCGCCCACCCCGGCCCCAGTGGGCACTCCTGCTCACATCAAACTGCAGTCCCTCGGCAGTGGTGGCCCCTCTCCTGCCACGCTTCTTCCCATTGCTAATGCAGGACTCTGGTCCAGATAGGGATTGGCTCTGTCCTGTCTCTGGTCAATGGCAGTGACATCACTGGCCCAGGCAGCCCAGCCCAGCACAGCCAGGTCAAGGATCGGTCATGTTGACTGACCTGCAGCCCCTCAAACTGGCCCGAAGCAAAACCATGAGAGCCATTTTCTCTTCATTCAAATGCAGTTCTTTTCCAGCATTACCTGCAATGAGCTTTGGTGCAGAGATCTGGGGACAGGGGAGGCACGTGGAGAAAAACAAAAAAGACCAGGCAATTGCACAAAGCCTTTCCCTGGAAAACCCAGGCTCTGGGGGTGGTGGAGGTCAGGACACGTGGCTGCCCCCTTCCAGCCACGGAGCTCTGGCTTTGATGGTCGAGGCACAGATGGGGGATTCATCCCATTCCCCACATATGAGAGCTGTCTGGGAGCGGGAGATCAGTTGGATGTGTATATATATGTATGTATATGCATATAGATAGATCTATTTATATATAATAGGCTGTATTAGAAAATCTTCTCTCTATATAAATATAAAACACTGGTATCCAAACATGACACCAACGGCTAACTAAAGTGCTTGACACGAGCCGGGGCTGGGGTGAGTTCGAAGGTAAACTGCTCATCCCGGGCACCCAGGATGAGGGAGGGGTGCTGGGGAAGCAAAACAATGGGGGACCCCTTCAGTAGGGGGGTGGGGGCAGGAGGAAAGGGTATGCTGGCCAAGCTGGGCCACCAAGAGCACTTGGGCCACCCAGGCCTTCTGGGTCTCAGGACTGTCTGGTTACTGCCCCATCAACACTGTGCCTCGTCTTTCCCCTACCCTCCCAACCACGAGGAGCACAGCTGGGCCCAGGGAAGAGCTGTTCCCACAGGGGGAAGGCTGGCCAGTCTGTGTCCACAACGTCTTCTGCCCACGGGGCTGGGAGCAGGGGAGCACAGTGCTGCCAGGGCAGGGGAGGAGGAGGGCTACTCTAAGTGATCTTTTGAAAAAAATCCCCCCCATCACTCCTCCAGGCCAGTCCCTGCCCCCACTCCTCCTGGGCTTCCTGCTTGGGTGGGACAAGGGGCGGGCAGAGGCATTGTGGAATCTGAGGATAGCTACCTTTCACCTGCAGGTCCCAAGCAAAGCATTAGCACCTCCATTATCCCCCAAGGCCCACAGAAACGCCCACAGGCAAATGGTCATGAGAGCTCTAGGGAGCAGAGGGACCCCAGAAGGCAGGGAAGAGGCCCCCTAAAAACACAGTGCTACAAGAAGGGGTTGGTGGTTGGAGGCTTGGAAGTGAATGGGCTTGATGAGGGTCCAGTCTGGAAAGAAAGAACAACACATTTTCCGGTTAGGGGAGAAGAGCTGGAAGCCAAGAAGAAAAGCAGCCAGGGAGTCTTTTCTCTTGAAAAATCGCTGTGCTGAGGGCAGTGGGAAAGTGTGAGAGAAGAGGCTGGGGCTGGTGGCTCACACCTGTAATCTCAGCACTTTGGGAGACTGAGGCAGGCTGATCACCTGAGGTCAGGAGTTCAAGACAAGCCTGGCCAACATGGGAAAATCCCATCTCTACTAAAAATGTAAAAATTAGCTGGGTGTGGTGGTGCTAGTAGTAGTCCTTGCTACTCAGGAGGCTGAGGCAGGAGAACTGCTTGAACCCAGGAGGCGGAGGTTGCAATGAGCCAAAATCGGGCCACTGAACTCTAGCCTGGGAGACAGAGCAAGACTGTCTCAAAAAAAAAAAAAAAAAGGAAAGTGAGGGAGAAGGGAGCCAAAGGCAGGGCTGGAATGGTGTGGGAGATGCCACTACCCAAAAGAGCTAAGGACCGGCCGGGCGCAGTGGCTCATGCCTGTAATCCCAGCACTTTGGGAGGCCGAGGTGAGTGGATCATGAGGTCAGGAGTTCAAGACCAGCCTGACCAACATGGTGAAACCCTGTCTCTACTAAAAATACAAAAATTAGCTGGGCGTGGTGGTGCACACATGTAATCCCAGCTACTCAGGAGGCTGAGGCAGGAGAATCACTTGAACCTAGGAGGCGGAGGTTACAGTGAGCAGAGATTGTATCACTGTACTCCAGTCTGGCAACAGAGTGAGACTCCGTCTCAAAAAAAAAAAAAAAAAAAAGCTGAGGCCTAAGCTCAGCCCTGGCTTGGACAACACAGACTTACATGAGGAAGGGGCACAGGGGCCACCTCACATCAGCCTCTTTTGGAAGGATTGTCCCAGAGGGAAAGCCCACGCCCCACACCACAGCACCCCCTGCTGAGGCACTCACCATGAAGGGGTTGGTGGAGATCCCAGCTGGCTGGCTCAGTGGCCTCTGCCCCAACTTGGCCGATCCTAAGTCCCCGAAGGAAGAGCCTGGGGGGGGCAAGAGCAGTAACTCAGCTGACACCAGCCCACTTTCCTGCAGGCGGACAGCAAGGGGGCCTTGCTAAATTGCAGGAGTAAGGGGAACAGAGCAGTGGTAGTTCCCCGGGTCGGTCTGGTGCTTCCCTCGTCCCCACCCCCTGCTGGTCAGAAAGAGCACTGCAAGGGCTCTGATGAGGTCAAAGGGACCACTGATCTCTATGCAGAGGGGGATGGGGTGAAAGGGGCCTGTACCTCTGCAACTCTTACCATTCTGCTGCTGAGCCAGCGGGGTCTGTGGGGGGGACAGCGGTGCTGGGAAGGAGCTGGCAAAGGCCCCTGTGGGTGGCATCGCCTGGGGGAAGCCAGGTCCAGCAGTGCTCATCCCAAAGCTAGGCCCTATGGAATGAGAGACAGGCGGCTCAGGCGAACTTCTGGAAGGTGGGCTGGAGAACTGTTTTTCCTAAGTCCCTCCAAGATGGGAAAATGGGATATAGTTTTCCCCTGACAGGAGGTACCCAGCGGAAATACCCTTAACCAGCCATGGAACTCTTCTGCTTCTCACACCACCAAACGACCCTGCCCTCTCCCTGCTCCGTGGGCACGTGGGGCACAGTGGTTCTAGGCAGGGGTGTAGTACAGGACTGGGCTAGCCTCACACTACCTGCTAAACTGCAAAAATGGCACAAACTTCTAATGCTGTCCATGCCTCAGTTTTCTCATCTCTAAAATGGCGACAGTCCATCTCCTAGGGCTGCTGTGAAGATTAAATCAGGGCCATGAAGCCCTCAGCAGTGGGCCCACCACATAGCTCTGCTGTGCTCGCTCTTACTGCTTTCTCTCTGGCCATGAGGTTTCAGCCAGCACGAGGCAGAGGGGGAGAGCAGCAGAGGCTGGGGAGGGCCAGGGTGAGAGAACCTGGATCTGATGGAAGCCAGGAACAGCGTGAACGTTTCAGGTGGCTTAAGCTTCAGGGCACAGAAGGGACTGGGGCTGGGTACCTGAAGGGACACTGCTGAGGGCTGGAGAGAGGAGATTCATTGCCACTGTCGGTCAACTTTAAAACAGTCTTCAATGCCATCTCCGGTAAGTAGCTGCCTGTGTGCTTCTAATTCTAAATGCTGGCTCTGTGACCTGGATGCTCAGGGGCCTGGCACTGTGTGGGCAGGGGAAGGACCAGGCTGTCTGCTTCTCCCGACAGCATGAGACAAGGGGTTAAGGGAGAGGCTGCAGGGTAATGTGCATCCTGGGAGTCTCAGATGGTTAGGGCAAGGGACCGTGCTGGAGGCTTACCTGGCGCCAAGCCGTTGGGCTGGAACGGGTTGGTGGAAGGCAGCGGGGGCTGCGTGGCGGTGGCTGCGAAAGGGTTGGTGAAGGCTGCCCAGGTGGAATGGGGAGTGGCGGGGGGGGAGACAGAGATCGTTATTTTTTCTCATGTGCTTCATCCTGTGATGCCTGAGCATTCCTTTTAATCTCTCCCTTTCCCGCCCAGTCCAGAGTCCCCAGGCTCCTCCTGGTCTCAGGTCCCCTCCCCTGGGACTCCACAGGCAGGACTCACCTCCAAAGGCCAGCCCTGTGCTGCCGCTGCTGCCCGTCGTGGCAGACTGGAGCGGGGGGGACCTGGCCAGCCATCCCGAAGAGGCTGCAACACAGGGAGAGAAGTCATGCCCAGCTGCCAGGGCCGATCAAACCTGAGCGAGGAGCCAGGAGACCCCAACCCACCCTGCTCTCCAGGGTGACCAAGGAAGGGGAGGAGAGGGGAGAGTGGCCAGGAGATGCCAGTGGGGCTAGGAGGGGGCAAGGCCAGGCTTCAGACAGCTCTCCTGCCCTAGGGCAGACTGCCTGACGTCTGTACCTACCTGCTAGGAACACCTGCAGCTGGCATTCCGGGTCCCAGGAAGCTGCCCACATCTGCGAGGGTGTTTGGCTGACTGGCGGGTGCCAGGGGAGCGGCACCGAACGGAGTCCTCTGGTTGCCCCCTGGGTAGTCGTGGGAAATACAATAGGAAGGGCTGAGACAGGGTGGGAGGGGCAGGAGAGGAGATGCAGGTGGCAGTGGTGGAGAAGGGGAGTCGTGGCATGACAGGCACCTGCTGGGTTCTCTGAGTCAGCCCATTTTCCCAGGGACCACCCAGTTCAGGAGGTCTTGTCTCCCACCGAGAGTTCTGGGCAAGGTGACAGCCCAGCCCTTCTCCGTGTCCCCTGTGCTCAAAGCTGCGCTGCGGAGAGGAGAGCAGCTCGTCCTCAGGTCAGGCTGTCCTCCTCCTGCTCCAGTTTGCCTTTTATGTCCCACTTTTCCCTCAAGAGATGTTAAAGCCTGTTCTTTTTTCAACCCGCATTTCTATCTATCAGAACGTGGCAGGGAGGGGGGCAGGCAGAGGCGCCATGGAGGACAGCAAGTCCCATCACACTCAGGAGGCTCCTGGCCTGTGCAGCCTCCAGCCTTCAGCACTGTCCCTTCCCCATTCAGCCACCTCCTCTCAGGAGGCCACCTGATGCCCTGAGCCTGGACGCACTGCTCACAGGGCCAGCCCTGCTGCCGGGTTCTCCAGCCTTCCCTCCTCTTCACAGCCAAAAAGAAAAAGCACAGAGGGCAAGGCCCACATGGAAATCTTACAAAACAGCTGACAGCCAAGAGTCCTGAAAATTCCAGGCAATCTTGTCTCAGGGGAAGACACCCAGTCCCTGTCAGAAAGCCTCCTCTCTGTGCATCAAAGTCTTCTCTCTATCTTGGGACCCTGTTGACCATTCTGGGCTGCTGTGAATGTAAAAGGAGAGCCCAGATGGAAAAAGGCTTTATTGGCCAGACATGGTGGCTCACACCTGGAATCCTAGCACTTTCAGAGGCTGAGGTGAGCAGACTGAGGTCAGGAGTTCAAGACCAGCCTGGTTAACATGGTAAAACCCCATCTCTACTAAAAATACAAAAATTAGCCAGGCGTGGTGGTGGGCGCCTGTAATCCTAGCTACTTGGGAGGCTAAGGCAGGAGAATTGCTTGAACCTGGGAGGCAGAGGTTGCAGTGAGCTGAGATTGTGCCATTGCACTCCACCGTGGGCAACAAGAGTGAAACTCCGTCTCAAAAAAAAAGAGGGGGGGGAGAGAATCTTCCACGTGCCAGGCACTATGCATAAATAACAGTGACCCAGGCCCTAAGTTGGAGAAGCTGAGAATCTAGCAGGGGGAGCTGAAGTGCCCAGTGCCTACCTGCTGCCAGGTCCCAAAGCCCCACTCCCTCTGAGTGTCAGCGTTCGTAAGACAGTGCTCCCCTTTCCACCTCTTTCCTAAATGCCTGGGCTTTCTAGATGAACAAGTGTTGGCTGCCAGCTTCCTCCTGGGCAAGGCTACAATGCCACTGTGTATACTTGGTCATCAATCCTTTCTAATCCACAGGATGTAAACCAGGCTAGAAAGCCAGATGGGTGGGGCTGGGGCCAGTGGCTCACGCCTGCAATCCCGGCACTTTGGGAGGCTGAAGCAAGCAGATCGCTTGAGGTTAGGAGTTCAAGACCAGCCTGACCAACATGACAAAACCCTGTCTCTACTTAAAAGCACAAAAATCAGCACATGCCTGTAATCCCAGGTAATCGGGAGGCTGAGGCACCAGAATCACTTGAACCTAGAAGAGGTAGATTGCAGTGAGCCAAGATCGAGCCACTGCACTCCAGCCTGGGCAACAGAGCAAGACTGTCTGAAAAAAAGCTAGCAGTGTGGTACTGGATCTTCTACTGACTCTCCCTGCCAAGGCCTTTCCTTGCTTGCCTGCCTCCGAGTACAGTGTGTGGAATTTCCACGCGAGCACGGCGCCCTCTCCTCGGATGGCTGACTTTTCATACTGCTGTGGTCCTTCAAGTTCCAGGAGTTTCCCCTAGTGAAAACCACGCTGGGAAGAGGCTGCTGCTCCGAGGCTGCAAGCCATGCTGTTTCTCCCTGTGGACACTAGGGGGGCAGAACCGTCCCTAGCCCAGGCGACATTGGCCCTTTGCACAGAGGTTGCATTCTCACAAAGGCGGTGGACGAAGGAACACCTGCGCTCCTGTTTGCTTTTCATTTCATGCACTTCTTTTTTGTTGTTGTTGAGACAGGGTCTCATTCTGGTTGCTGAGGCTGGAGTGCAGTGATGCAATCTCGGCTCACTGCAGCCTTGACCTTCAGGGCTCAGCTGATTCTCCCACCTCAGCCTCCTGAGTAGCTGGGACTACAGGCTCACACTACCATGCCTAGCTAATTATTTGTATTTTGGGTAGAGATGAGGTTTTGCGATGTTGCCCAGGCTTGTCTCAAACTTGTGAGCTCAAGTGATCTGCCTGCCTCAGCCTCCCAAAGTAATGGGATTACGGGCATGAGCCACCACACCCAGCCCTCATGCACTTCTTATACCACGTAGCTAGATTTCTTCCATGTTTTAATGCAGTTTGAGGTAAAGAAGCAGTTCTGAAAACCTCCCCTCTCTCCATACTCCCCCTCAGAAATATAAAAATAAAAGCAGACTTGTCAGAAGAGACACCCACCTCTCAAAATCTCCTCTCTCAGTTCACACCCAATAGCTAAGTCACACTCACGGGAACACCTGCATGATCATGGTGTGGTGGGGAAGGGGGTTCTGCCACTTATCAGCATTAGATCTGGGCCAAGCTGAGCCAGTTTCTGCAAAGGGAGGCTCTTTCTTTCCTCATGGACATAATGCACGAAAGCGTCCAGTAATGCCAGGATCCTCCTAAACGTTCGTTGGCTCTGGGTTTGGCTGTAGATTGACTGTTTTTGTTGTTTTGTTTTGTTTTGTTTGAGACAGACTCTTGCTCTGTAGCCCAGATTGGAGTGCAGTGGCACAGTCTCTGCTCACTGCTACCTCAGCCTCCCAGTAGCTGGAATTACAGGTGTGCACCACCATGCCCTGCTAATTTTTGTATTTTTGGTAGAGAGGGAGTTTCACCATGTAGACCAGGCTGGTTTCAAACTTCTGACCCCAAGTGATCCACCCGCCTCAGCCTCCCAGAGTGCTGGGGTTACAGGCGTGCGCCACCGTGCCCAGCAATTGCTTTTTGAGACAGCCAGATAGTGGACGATAGGTTTAATGCTTGGGACATCTGTGGGGCTGAGGCTTTCCTTCCCTTGAATCTGCCTCAAGAACTCTGTCTTTAGAGCAATCAATTGTGCTGGGAAGGCATTTCAGAAGGGACCCATCTATAATAACTTTAACGGGCTGTTTCCTCAAGTGCTCCCATTCCTAGGAGCACACCTTTCTTACTAAACTGGGTATTCCTGCACCAATTTACACTTCTGCCCAGAGCCCACAAGGTCCTTTCCCCTGCACGGTGCTGGCTATTATCAATCTTTAAAACTTTTGCCAATATGACGTGCGAACTCTCTTGCCCTAGTTCGCATTTCTCTGATTGGTCAGGTTGAGAATATTTTTCTTTTTTTTTTTTTTTTGAGACAGAATTTCACTCTCATCACTCAGGCTCAAGTGCAATGGCGCAATCTCGGCTCACTGCAACCTCCGTGTCTCGGGTTCAAGCCATTCTCCTGCCTCAGCCTCACAAGTAGCTGGGATTACAGATGCCTGCCACCATGCCTGGCTAATTTTTGTATTTTTAATAGAGACAGGGTTTCACCATGTTGGCTGGCAAGGATGGTCGTGAACTCCTGACCTCCGGTGATCCACATGCCTTGGCCTCCCAAAGTGCTGAGATTACAGATGTGAGCCACCACGCCCAGCCTATTTTCATTTTTTGTCTGGGTGTTACCCTTGTCCATTATTCTATTTTCATATTCACAGAAGTTTTAAAAATACTTTATGGATACTAACTTCTGCCTGTTTTCCATGTTTTATCTTTTCCCCATCTGTTTCATGCCTTTAAGCTTTGTTTAGGTAATCTTTTATCATACAGAATGTGACCTATGGCCAGGCACAGTGGCCCACACTTATAATCCCAGCACTATGGGAGGCCAAGGCAGGCGGATTACTTGAGGTCAGGAGTTCGAGACCAGCCTGGCCAACATGGTGAAACCCCATCTCTACTCAAAATACAAAAAATTAGTCAGGTGTGTGCCTGTAATCCCAGCTACCAGGAGGCTGAGGCAGAAGAATCGCCTGAACCTGGGAGGTAGAGGTTGCAGTGAGCTGAGATCGTTCGTGTTACTGCACTCCAGCCTGGGCAAGAGTAAAACTGTCTCAAAAAAACACACAAACAAAAAAACCAAAAACAGCAACAAAAACCAGAATGTGACCTATGTGATTTCTATTTGTTAGAATTTATGGATATTTTTATTCCTATAGTTTCTTATCTGTCTGTTAATCTTGTGGGAAAGCATATTACAGTCTCCTATTCCATTGGCTTATTAAATTGATTGTGTCTAACAGTTTTTTGCTTCATGAATCTCACAGGTATAAGGTCAGTTGTTTTAAGTGCATGACTTTTTTTTTTTTTTTTGAGATAGTCTCACTCTGTCTCTTAGGCTGGAGTGCAGTGGCATGATCTCAGCTCACTCCAGCCTCTGCCTCCCAGGTTCAAGAGATTCTCCTGCCTCAGCCTCCCAAGTAGCTGGGATTACAGGTGTGCACCACCATACCTGGCTAATTTTTGTATTTTTAGTAGGGATAGGGTTTCACCATATTGGCCACGCTGGTCTTGAACTCCTGACCTCAGGTGATCCGCCCGCCTGGGCCTCCCAAAGTGCTGGGATCACAAGTGTGAGCCACTACGCCCAGCCAACTTTTATCAACATAAAATGTTGCTTCTTGTCCCCCTCCAAAACAATAAAATAAGAGAAAAACAAAAGCAGCTAGTCAGCTCACAGTGGCACAGTGAGAAGGCTGTGGGCAGAGCATGAGTCAAGAAGTCTGGGCTCTGGTCTCAGCTCAAGCACTCTGTGGGCTGCATGACTAGAGAAACTGCTTAACAGCCTCATCTGTCAGATGGCCAATTTGTAAGGGTTCCTTCCAGGCCTCAAAACTCTGTGATCAGAGGCGCTTGGGTAGGTTCTCGGGTGGGGAGAATAACTTACCAAAGCTGTAACTTTCAGTTAGCATCCAACTGGCTGACAGTGAGGGTGGAGAAGAGAAGGATGGGTAGAGGAAGGGAGAAAGAAAGTGTACATCACTGGCTTTTCCCAGACATCTGGGCCTGACAGCAAACAGTGTAGCTGCCCTCCCATGTGTCCAGGATGTCAAAAGGCAGAAGGCAGCACAAATGCTATGAAGACTCGATGTCTAGAGCTTAGGAAGGAGCAGAATGCTTTCAGAAGGCCTGTACAGTCTCTTCAATGGCTAAATAACATAGTTTTTTGGGTTTGTCTGTTCATTTGTTTTGAGACAGGGTCTCGCTCTGTCACCCAGGCTGGAATGCAGTGGCACAATAATCACTTACCGCAGCCTCAAACTCCTGGGCTCAAATAATCCTCCCACCTCAGCCTCCCAAAGTGTTGGGATTACAGGCATGAGCCATCGTGGCTGGCAGCAACATAGAGTTTACGGGCCTTTGGTCTTAGAGGGATAGATGAGGACTTCTGGAGACTATCTTGACCCTTGACCCTTTGGGTCAGTGCACTATGCAGACAAGCATCTTAGAGAAAAAGTCACATCCATTTTCAGTTTTTCTAGGACTCGGGTCTTCCATATTTCCTAGAGAAGCTTCCTAGTGTATAACCCACACAACTCCTGCTGCAATCTTAGTTATTTTCCTTGCATGAAAAAGCAGAACAATAGACCCCCCTCTCCCTGACAATCATGGGTTGGACACTCTCATCCTCTCCTGGAGCTGCTTTTCTTTGTGCTTTGCTGCTTTGCACAGTTCTTTAGGATAATGAGGATGTGAATGAAGGGTGATTTATGGATGTGAACAACTGGACATGGTTGGAAGAGAAAGGAAGCAGTGGGGCAGAGTTTACCTGCAGGAGTTGGCTGGGCCTGGAACGGAGCTTGACCAGCTGGAGGGAGGCTTCCAAACACAGAGGAGCTGGGGCCACTGCTGAAGGCATCAAAGTTGGCAAAGCCCCCATGGGAAGGTGTCTGGCCTGTAGGTGGAAGACACATAAAGGTTATACAGAAAATTGTCAGGCATGGTGGCTCACACCTGTAATCCCAGCACTTTGGGAGGCCGAGGCGGGCAGATCACTTGAGGTCAGGAGTTGAAGGCTAGCCTGGCCAACATGGTGAAACCCCATCTCTACTAAAAATACAAAAATTAGCTGGGTATGATGGTACACATCTGTAATCCCAGACGCGGGAGGCTGAGGCACAAGAATTGGTGAAACCTGGGAGGTAGAAGTTGCAGTGAGCCAAGATTGTGCCACTCTACTCCAGCCTGGGTGACAAAACAAGACTCTGTTTAAAAAAAAAAAAAAAAGAAAGAAAGAAAAAAGAAAATGTATATGAAAAGAAAATGTATATGCATATCCATGTAATATATCTACTAATTCTAAAGGCCAAAGGCCACTCTTATGGGACATCTGCCTTTCCACAGGGTCCTCTTCAGAGGGAAATGGGAGGAGCCTGAGGCCCAGAGCCACACCCACACAGGGGGACAGGGGTACTCAGGGCCTCCATGTTCACTCCCTGCCCTCTTCTGTCCTTACTCCATGAGGCATTAACATTTTTGTCAGGGCCTAGTTAGGGGCATGAAATTTTTTTTTCATGGAGGAAAGAGCTTGAAAATTTTTAAAAAAGGAAAACAGATTCTACGCTGCTTAGCCCTCTACTGGCTATTGATGATTTTGGGGAAGAATAATCTTTGGGGAAATGGAACATGATAATCCCCCCTCCTCCCATTTTAATAGAGAAAATAAAAAGGCTATTTCCAGTGTTCTAAAAGGAAGTGCTAGGAGCCCTCACTGTAATGTTTTAGGATCAAACTCCCAAACATAATCCCAGCTGTACTCACTTGACCCCAATCCTCCCAGCCTTGCTGCTTCAGAGTGACCTTCACATTTGTTTGCATGAGGAGATCTAGAGCCATGGTCTCCTCCAGGGCCTGGATCTCTTGTATTGTAAGTATAGATGTTATAGGGAGGGTCCCATCCCAAGTCCCACTTACCCCCAAAGGCAGGGAATGCAGCAAAAGCTGGTGCCGTGTGGGGGAGCAGCAAAGGGGTCTCCACCGATGTCAGCCAGCAGGTCAGTACTGGCTTTCTTGACAGAGGAGTGGGGGAGGTGGCTGAGTGCTCCGGGCCTGGGATATCCGAGCCTGAGACTGAGTGATGGACTTGGAGAAGGAATTTGCATATACCCCTTAGAATCGCAGACATGCCCCAGGCCCTCCCCCTGGCTCCCCTCAGATAGGCAGGTACAGAGGGAAGACAGTAAGTAACTGCCCTCAACTTAGAAGTTTCCTGGGCAGAAGCTGCCTTAGCCCCTCTCACAGCTCGTATCATCCTCATCTTCTCAGTATACCTGCTCCAAGAACCACACTTTTTTTTTCAGATGGAGTTTCGTTTTCATTTTTTCTCTTTCACCACCTAACCAGTGTGCTAGGAGTTTCGCTTCTGTTACCCAGGCTGGAGTGCAATGGTGCGATCTCGGCTCACAACCTCTGCCTCCCAGGTTCAAGTGATTCTCCTGCCCCAGCCTCCTGAGTAGCTGGGATTACAGGCATGCACCACCACGCCTGGCTAATTTTGTATTTTTAATAGAGATGAGGTTTCTCCATGTTGGTCAGGCTGGTCTCAAACTCCTGACCTCAGATGATCCACTCACCTCGGGCTCCCAAAGTGCTGGGATTACAAGTATGAGCCACCGCGCCTGGCCCAAGAACCACGCATTTTACAGCACATAAGCCAAGGTAACCCTGAGATACACAGGAATGTTGCCCAACAGTGCCCCTGGGGCTGTTACTCCTCAACTTTTCCAGGTATTGGACACCGTGTCCCGGCCCCTTCTGTGTTTCTTTGATGGAATGGGAGCCGATACTCTGATTTCCCTAAATACCACTTCCTGTTGGGTTCTGACTTCCAAAAGATATGAGGTCCAGAAGGTGATAAATACAAGATACAGGTTAATAGCAGGGCCAAGAACCAACTCACAGCCTCCTGCACTGTTGTGTGCTAAGTCTGGGGAATCTGATTCAGGAAACTGACACTCTTGTCTCCCAAATCTCAACAGAAACATGAAGAGTAGATCTGAGAGTTACCTGGCTCGAGGTGGAGGCAGCAACTGAGAGAGACGGTGCAGGATCACCCAGAAGTGTCCGAAGGGGCTTCCCTTCTGGGATGGAGCCCTGCACGGGGGTGGAGGCACTGCCTTTGGTGTAAGTGGGCCCCTTGACTTGGTCTGGGGGGGACATACCTTTGAGAAAGAATAGTTAGGCTGTAAAGAGAGGGATAAAACTTTGGACTTAGGTGTTTGGGAAGACACAGGTAACAGGAATCAAAGTGTATTTTCATTTTTCTCTACTAATTCCCTTTTTGAAGGGAACTGAACAACTCAGCAAAGTTCTGCCTATCTTGAGCATCCCCTTAAACATTTTCTTGTTTTTTTGAGATGGAGTCTCACTCTGTCGCCCAGGCTGGAGTGCAGTGGCACAATCTTGGCTCACAACCTCTGCCTCCCGGGTTCAAGCAATTCTCCTGCCTCAGCCTCCCGAGTAGCTGGGATTACAGTTGCTCACCACTATGCCCAGCTAATGTTTTGTATTTTTAGTAGAGATGGGGTTTTACCATTTTGGCCAGGCTGGTCTCGAAATCCCTGGTGATTCGCCCACCTCAGCCTCCCAAAGTGCTGGGAAAACAGGCGTGAGCCACCGCGCCCGGCCATCTTTTTTTTTTTGAGACAGGGTCTCACCGTCGCCTGGGCTGGAGTGCAATGGGGCCATCTTGGCTCACTGCAGCCTCAACCACCCAGGTTCAAGTGATCCTCCTGCCTCAACCTCCCAAGTAGCTGGGACCACAAGTACACGCTACTATGCCTGGCTAATGTTTTAATTATTTGCAGAGACAAAGGGTCTTGCTATGTTATCCAGGCTGGTCTCAACCTCTTGGCCTCATGTGATCCTCCTGCCTCAGCCTCCAAAGTTCTGGGATCATAGGCGTGAGCCACTGCCCCTGGCAAAGGTCCCCCTCTTTTATTTCCTGGGTGTTTCTTCAGAGTCCTTCTCAGTTCCACAGAGAAGCTGCCTGCCGTCTCATCCTCTAGGTACTCACAATCCACATTTCTATCCTGCCAGCTCCTGCTACTGCTGAGACAATTCCCATCCACTGCGTGTATGTGGCCCCTACTCTGTAAGTGTCATCTTAATCCTGAGACCATCCCTAGGAGGGACTCCATAGTGTAGTCTCATCCACATCAATCTCTGTTCTCTGCATTCTCTTCTCTACCTACAGTTACCTTCCAACATGCACACACTCCAGAGATCCCACAAGAGGAAGTGATACCAGGGGAGAGGAAAGGTAAGGGAGAATAGAGATGCTGTTTTCTTCATCAGGAGGACAAATACAGTTGTCCCATGGTATCCTCAGGGAACTGGTTCCAGGATGCCCTGACACCATAATCAGAGGACGGGATGCTCAAGTCTCTTAAATAAAATGGTGAAATATTTGCATATCAAATATGTACATCCTCTAATATACTTTAAGTCATCTCTAGATTACTTGTAATACCTAATACAATGTAAATGCCATGCAAATCATTGCTATACTGTATTGTTTTATTTGTATTATTTTTGTATTGTTATTTTTTGTTTTCCCAATTTTTTTTTTTTTTTTTTTGAGATGGTGTCTCTCTCTGTGCCCAGGCTGGAGTGCAGTGGTGCAGTCTCAGCTCACTGCAACTTCCAACTCCTGGGTTCAAGCGATTCTCCTGCCTTAGCCTCCCGAGTAGCTGCAATCACAGGTGCCCACCACCACGCCCAGCTAATTTTTTTGTATTTTTAGTAGAGATGGGGTTTCACCATGTTGGTCAGGCTGGTCTCGAACTCCTGACCTCAAGTCGTCTCCCCACCTCAGCCTCCCAAAGTACTGGAATTATAGGCGTGAGCCACCGTGCCTGGCCTGTTTTCCCAAATATTTTGATGTAAGGCTGATTGGATCCATAGATGCAGAATCTACCGAGGGCTAGCTGTATGTATAAATCATGAAATGGGCTCCGTGGCTTACACCTGTAATCCCAGCACTTTGGGAGGCCAAGGCGGGCAGATCACTTGAGCCCAGGAGTTTGAGACCAGCCTGGGTGACATGGTGAAACCCCATTTCTACAAAAAATACAAAAATTAGCCAGGCATGGTGGCACACACCTGTAGTCTCAGCCACTGGGGAGGATGAGGTAGGAGGATCACCTGGGCCCTGAGAAGCTGAGGCTACAGTAAGCTGTGATTATGCCACTGCACTCTAGCCTGGGCAATAGAGTGAGACCCTGTCTCACAAAAAAAAAAAAAAAAAAAAATGAAACGATGGGTTAAAGGAATAAAACTATAAGGTATGTGCTTCCAGCCATCTCTCCCCATATATGAGATCAGCTGAGCTATAAAAATGAACTCCCACAGGCCTACCTCCTGACTCCAGTCAGTCTACTATCTCTCCAAAGAGAGGACACAAAATCTGCAGGGTTAGTGACTGAGAACAAGTTGTCCTTTCATGTAGATTTATTTTAGCCTTAAATGAATGTGAGCGGAACAGAATCAACCCAAGTCTATCCTTTGTGAGAAGGCCAAATTCAACTCTAGAAACTGGACTGTCAGATGAAGAATGTCTTGCACACGTTTCCATAGTAATCTCTTTCCTACTCCTTACCATCTCTTCTTCTCATATTTTTCCTGGAGAAACTCCTTCACTTTCTGAGGATCCCTAGAATCTGGTACTAAAGATGTCCGAGCATCAAACAGACCTAGCCAAATCTTCCGGCAAACCTAAAAGAATGAAAGTGTCAGAGGAGTTGGAGCAGAAAGCATGAAATACAAAAGATACCACTTCCCCTTTTTTTTTTTTAGACGGAGTCGTGCTCTGTTGCCAGGCTGGAGTGCAGCGGTGGGATACCGGCTCCTGCAACCTCTGCCTCCCAGGTTCAAGTGATTCCCTTGCCTCAGCCTCCCGAGCAGCTGGGACTACAGGCGTGTGCCACCACACAGGTTTCATCATGTTGGCCAGGATGGTCTTGATCTCTTTTTTTTTTTTTTTGAGACGGAGTCTCACACTGTCCCCTAGGCTGGAGTGCAATGATCCGATCTCTGCTCACTGAAGCCTCCGCCTCCCAGGTTTAAGCGATTCTCCTGCCTCAGCCTCTCGTGTAGCTGGGATTACAGCCACCTGCCACCACACCCGGCTAATTTTTTGTATTGTTAGTAGAGACGCGGTTTCATTATATTGACCAGGCTGGTCTTGATCTCTTGACCTCATGATCCGCCCACCACCACCTCCCAAAATGCTGGGATTACAGGCCTGAGCAGCCGTACCTGGCCACCACTTCCCATTTATTCATCAGTAAGTATACACTGGCCAGGTGTGGTGGCTGACACCTGTAATCTGAGTACTTTGGGAGGCCGAGGTGGATGGATCACTTGAGTACGGGAGTTCAAGAGCAGCCTGGGCAACATAGCGAAACCCCCTCTCTACAAAAAAATACAAAAATTAGTGGAGCGTGGTGGCACATGCCTGTAGTTCCAGCTACTCAGGAGGCAGAGGTGGCAGGATCATTTGAGCCCAGGAGGTTTAGGTTGCAGTGAGCCAAGATCACGACACTATACTCCAGCCTGGGTGACAGCGCGAGACCTTGTCTCAGATTAGACAGACAGATAGATAGATAGATAGATAGATAGATAAATAGATAGATGATAGATATAGCATGGACACAGTGCTAGGATCTGGGTTTACCTACAAACCAGACAGGATTTCTCTCCTTGCAGCGTTTATAATCTAATGAGGTGGTCATGTCTTAGATAAATAAAACTAAAGTTACAGTCACATTTTGTGACATATATTGAAAAAGGAAAACAGAGGGCCATGAGAATTATGGAGAACTGAATTTCGACAAGGGTAGGATCAGGGACAATTTTCAGGGCTGTGGATTCCAGGACACCTCCAGAAGCCCTTGATGACACCCTGTAAGTAAACCAAACACCCATAATCTGGGGGTACTGCTAACGCCAAGGATGGCAAGTTCTGATCAGCAAATTCAGCTGGGGGAAGGGGTTTAAGTCACTTTCCAGTAAAAGACATGCATTTAAATACAGGCTGTCAAGGCTTAAGGCAGCAGAGCTGGCTCCAGGAGAGCTTCCTCGGAGGGCTGGCCTAGTCAAATCTGAGTGCTCAAGCCCCAGAGCTCTGATCATTCTACCCCCTCCATTGCCCAGGCACCACATCCTACAAAGAAATTGCTACTTCCCCTGACTACAGAAAAAGGGGCCTATACAAACCACAATTTGTATAATTAAGGTTCTGTAAATATACAAATGCACCTAAGGAAAGAAATCATATATATGAAAAAATTAAGAGAAACCATAAGGTTTCCCTACAATCTTGAGGCAAAGCCCCGCCTGCAGATAGGGTGACCTTCTCACCACTCCATTGGTGGCAGCTCACCTCATTTCCACGGGATTGCAGGAAAACTACTTCAGGCTCAGTGAAAGTTGTCATGGAGATTGACTTGACACGATGAGGGGGGGTTCAGCCCTCTCCTGCAGGAGAGAAACAGGAAGAGAGAGAAGTATAATGAAGTTAGCATGGCAGGCTGCTCATGAGAGGAGGAGGGAGAAAGGGTGAAACAATAGCACATAAACTAAGCTCAGATAGAACACTCCCCCACACCTGAAGCTACTGTCTAATTCCAGGAAACAAAGGAAATATTTGGAATATTTAGTCTCCAAATAGAGGCCAGGCATGGTGACTCACACCTGTAATCCCAGCACTTTAGAAGGCCAAGGCGGGTGGATCACTTGAGGCCAGGAGTTCAAGACCAGCCTGGCCAACATGATGAAACCCCGTTTCTACTAAAAATACAAAAATTACCCCGGGGGTGGTGGTGCACGCCTGTAATCCCAGGAGGCCGAGGCATGAGAATCGCTTGAACCCAGGAGGCAGAGGCTGCAGTGAGCCGAAATCATGCCACTGCACTCCAGCCTGGGCGACAGAGCAAGACTCTGTCCCCCGCCAATCACACACCCCCCGCCCCCAAAAAAAATAAGTCTCCAAAGAGACAGGGAAGAGAGAGTCAGGAACATCCTGTGAGCCTAGTCGTTCTGGAGAGGAAAGGCAGAGCCTGCCCATCCAGAAGCCTCCTCTAGCCTGGCTCAGATCCCCAACAGTTTCAGTGTTCAACTTGTAGGCCGAGGGGGGGTACTTGTGTGAACTCAGACGCTTGACCACTTCCCATTTCCTGCGTTATCATTGTTTTAGACCTGCAGCCCACCCCAACGTCCCAGAGCCCACCAAAACACAAATCCCTTAAGCATGAGGGAAGGCAAAAATGAAGGCCCAGTACTATTCTTGATAACACTAACAAAGACAGGGGTGACAAAAACAGTCTCTAGCCCCGGCTGGCCCTCCTTGTATCTACACAGAAGGGTGGAGTGGTAATGGGATGGACAGGGGAAGCATCTCTTTCAGGAAGCATCTCTGGGAAAATAAATATTTGACGTTCTTATTTCTAGATCTTTCAATAAAGCAGGAAGAAGTCAAGTTCAACCATGAGCTATGAGGCTGGCATGGGCAAGGAATACGTATCCTGTGGCAATGCTTTTGTGCCTCCTCTGTATGTTCTGTTAACTCCCTGGGAATCCAGTTCTGCCTCCAGAAACCCTGTGGAGATTACAAGAGAAGAGAAGGCTTCCAAATGTCCCCACTCAACTGGTCTCCGCAGTGTGCTAACACGGGAAACCTGGGGCTAAGCCAGGCCAGGCGGGCTTCATAGGTTCCCCTGCCGTTGCACCTTAAATTTGATTCTGGTCTAGGCCTAGTACCCTCACTGGAGTAAAACAAAACTGCCCAAACCAAAACAAGCTAGACTCTGGGACCGGGAGGGAAGCAGTCTCAGCAGATAAGGCCTCTTTAGACTTTTACTCTCATGAATAGCAAATGGGCAAATCATGGCCAGGCGTGCACTTTGGGAGGCCAAGGCAGGCAGACTGCCTGAGCTCAGGAGTTCAAGACCAGCCTGGGCAACACAGTGACACCCCATATCTACTAAAAAAAAAAAAAAATACAAAAAATTAGCTGGGCATGGCAGCGTGTGCCTTGCCTCAGGAGGCTGAGGTTGAACCTGGAAGGCAGAGGTTGCAGTGAGCCGAGATCGTGCTGCTGCACTCCAGCCTGGGAGACAGAACAAGACTCCATCTCAAAAAAAAAAAAAAAAAAAAAAAAAATGGGCAAATCAAGTTGTTCAAATAAAAATCTAGAATAGGGTCCTAGCTGACGTCCTCAGGAAGGCAAAGGGAGAAAAAAGAGACAAAAATATTTAACAGCTAAAAATCCTGAAAATTCATAAAGAAGGTGGGGAAAACATACATTCACACTAACAGGCGCACATACAGAATCTAAGCGCTCCTGCCAAGTATGAGAGAATGGCAGCGAACATGTAAGCAAAAGCGAGGGGCAGGGAGTGGGCGGACTCAGTACAGAGTGAACAGTGAAGGGCGGCCACCCTGCAGATGATAAATTACTCATTATGAGATTCTAACAAAGGACAGGACACTGGAGGCTCCAGTTGAGGCTGTTTGCAGCAATTCTGCTGCTAGACCTTTAGGTATAAAAGGGTCTCGAAAATACTCTCATAAAAGACAAGCACTATCAAAGAGGACTGATGCCCCCAAGGAAAGCTAAGCTCAGGGAAAAACAAAAGCAAGGCTTTGTTGCTACGTATCAAACAATAGTTCTTCAACTTGATCTGCCCTGAAGACGGTCTTCAGATCACATTTCAGATATAGTCCCTTCTCTCTCCTAAGGCCTTATCTTCTCAGGGTTTGGTTTGGTTTTGCTTTTAATTCTACCTAGCCTGCCTTTATACTCTTTCTCACCTTAACCACTAGGCCCTTCCCCTTCAGAATGTCAGGACTTTCTGAAGTCTAGCCAGACCTCACTGTCCCTGTGATCTCAGAGGTCTTCTCCTTCACCTCCTACAAACAAAACTTACTTTGCCAAAACACAAGGCATTATGGGAGGCACTGTGGGGGATACAAAAATTACAGGACCGAGCTTTCTTATCACCAGGAGCTCACAAGAATCCAGAAAGCCTGGACAAACGTACTTCTCACTGCAGTAGGGTACTATTCAGTCAGGCACTGATAGATCAGGGAGAGTGACTCCAGGATGCGGAAGGAAGAGAAATGGTCATGGGGAAGGTAAAACCTATTATGTTTAAACTAGAAAAACAGATTCTAAGCCTATCACAAAAAGGTCATTGACATTTCCTGAATGGATAACCAGGAACTGTTAGCTAACTGTAAACAGGGAGGTGCACTTCCTTGTTAGGGGGAGGAGGCGGGACTCAACCCAGGCATCAATCAAGATGGGATGCTTGGAACAACAGAACTTCTTATGGCTGAGCCTGGACTGGAAGTTTTGTTTTGTTTTGTTTTTGAGTGGGAGCAGGCAGCCTAGGTGATAGGATGATGGGAAGGCAGAGAAAATAAGAAATGATTTAGGTGCTTTGGGCCAAATGAATCTGATAGAACAGGATGTCTCCATAGCACAGTACAAAAAGCATTGCTCTGACCTTGATGTCTGTAGACTGGATTTTGTACAACCACAGCCACAGTCTGGGGGGCAGGGAGAATTCTCTGCAAGGCAACGCTGCAGCCTAGGAAGGGGACCTAGTTACATGGCCTATGACTCAGAGTTTTTCTTTCTGAATCACAGAGAGGCCACTGCTGGCCGAGAGAAGCAATTTAGAAACGAGAGCCCCCCTCCTCCTGGTAGCTAAAATCACGTGGTCTAGGTGTGCTGCATTGCACTGGGTACATCCAGGGTCATGCAGCGGACCAGAAATGAGTCACTGGCCTGGAATTAAACAGGCCCAACTCTCCTACTTGCACCCAGCTCCCCAACATAACTCTCAGGTTCCTCCCAAAAGAAGTAATCACAGCAAATTCATTCTATTTCTAACCAGGAAGTGCTAGGGAGGAATGGAGATCAATTTGTTTTCTCAGAATAGAGTAAGTTTTTCCAATTGAAAGTACATTATTACTAGGACTCAAGCCTCCAGCCAGTCAGGTTGTCTTTATCCACTTCAGTTTCTTTTTCACAGGGCACCTAAAGGGCATTTGAAGTATTCTGAGTTGGCAGCTGAAGCCACTTGTATGTGTAGATGCTAACTTCTGCCCTGTACTCTCCACCCCCCCGCCCTGCCCCGCCATTCCATTAAGTATAGTACTACTTCCGCAAGTACCACGCCTTTTGTTTTTCTGTGATCATCACCGTCATGTTGGCCCATATTTTTGCTTCTATCTTGCTTCATAAAAGCATCAAACCTGCTCAGCTGCTCAGATAAGAAGGTTTTGCCAGGTCAACAATGGAAAAAAACCAGTTCCACACAGCACCCAAGTTCTTTTTTATTTGTGCCAAATTTGGATTTGGGAAATCCTTGCCTTTGAACATTTGTGTTCAGATTCATACACCCCAGATCATGTTTCTTTGCTCTGGGATTTTACTCCTCTGCTTCTGAGCAGGGTACAACTAAACTCGTTTAGCTCTTATCGTGGATGCAAACATCACCATAAAGAGTCCCTGTTAGGAACTTTCAATCATCCCTAAGAGGAAGGCTCTCCCATTACCCTCTCCAGGGTCAGCTTCACTAATTTTAGGAAACCTCTTCCTGACTAAATTCTGCTTCAACCCATTTCCTTTGTTCCTCCTCAGCAGCAATGATAAACAGCTGTCCTGTTGATTAGAGCCAGGTAGACTCCAAATAGCATCCAGCCACCCTTCCCTTTACGCTCCATTTCAATTCTTTTTACATTTCTCCCTTCAGCCCTTACCTCTCTCACCACCCACCCTCAAGCTTCTTCTCATCCCTTTAGTAATTTATTACTTCCTTAGGGGCTTTTCTTTTTTCTTTTTTTTTTTGAGACACAGTTTCACTCTTGTTGCCCAGGCTGGAGTGCAATGGCATGATCTCGGCTCACCACAACCTCCGCCTCCCGGGTTAAGCGATTCTCCTGCCTCAGCCTCCCAAGTAGCTGGGATTACAGGCATGCGCCACCATGCCTGGCTAATTTTGTATTTTTAGTAGAGACAGGGTTTCTCCATGTTGGTCAGGCTGGTCTCAAACTCCTGACCTCAAGTGATCCACCCACCTCTGCCCAGCAGAGGTGAACATGAAAGGTGACAGAAGAAGGGATAAAGGAATGGGACTAAAACAGGGGCAAGGTACATGTGTACCTCTCCAACCCAGACAGATGGAAAAGTACTGAATTATTGAACAACATACTATACCTTTCCTCAAATGGAGATTAAAATGCTCCAACTAAGAACCACTAGCAAGCCAGACAGGGAAGTAAGGCACAAGGAGGGTAGGAACTTGTCACAAATAAACAGCTGTCAAGTACATTCTTGACACCAAGCCCAGAGCTCTGCCCACCTTAATTCTGACTCCTGTTATCACGGTAAAGTTGGGCAGAAGTAGAAGAGACAAGTATCTATTATCAAGGCCTGAAGAACGATGGATTGAAGATGGACCCAAACAGCCACATCAAGGAAACATGTCATACTTGACTGAAAAAATTGGGTGTCAAGGTTAGTGTCCATTCTTATGTCAATGAGATCTAAGGCCTCAACATCCTTTTCTTTCTGAGCAACAGTGGTTTATCCACAGAAGCATTCAGGCAAACCAGAACAAGAAAGAACATTTAAAGCATTGCTTTGCAAATAGATGCTTTTTAGCAGCAATTTTTACCCTGTCTTAAGCTTCAAATGACAGAGTCATCCTCCAAGAGTTAGAAACGTAACTAAACAAACAAGCATATGTGTATGTTCGGGAAATTAAACAGATCCACATCTAGGTTAAGGAAATTAGGTACTGGAAGAAAACCAAATGAATAAAACTAGGTCAGGTGTGGGACCTACAATTGTGGCAGTATGTATGTAAATTTAGGAACAGCAGAAACTAGCAGCCTCTCTCTCAAGCCCTCACACCAACGCCGTAGGTTGTTGCTACAGCTGAGAAAATATCTCTCATTAACAAAGAGAGAACAAGAATGAGCTCATAAATACAGGGATGCAGGCAGAGTCATACCCACCCACCAATATTAAAATGCGTGTTTTTCTTCAGATCTTAGGAAATTCAACTTTGGCTGGAACAGTCAACTTGGATACATGGGCCAATCCAGCCAGCTGGGAATTCTAGTAATTTTGCTCAATGCCCCCAGACGACTCTATCCCCTTAAGAACACATTATTTGTAACACACTGAACAGAAAACTGGCCTTTAAAATAATGTCATCCTGCTGTCTCCTTTCTCTGGCTACGGTGCTAAGTGTGGTACTTCTATTTCTTCCCTCAATATCCTCTTCATGTTAACAAAGAATATTTCTCCTCAAGGCCAACCACGGTGGCTCACACCTGTAATCCCAGCACTTTGGCAGGCAGATCACCTGAGGTCATTAGCTTGAGACCAGCCTGGCCAACATGATGAAACCTCGTCTCTACTAAAAATACAAAAATTAGCTGGGCGTGGTGGTGTGTGCCTGCAATCCCAGCTACTTGAGGAGGCTGAGGCATGAGAATCACTTGAACCCAGGAGACGCAGGTTGCAGTAAGCCAAGATCACACCACTGCACTCCAGCCTGGGTGACAGAGCGAGACTCAATCTAAAAAATACTAATAGGCGGGTGCAGTAGCTCACGCCTGCAATATCAGCACTTTGGGAGGCCAAGGCAGGCGGATCACAAAGCCAAAAGATGGAGATCATCCTGGCCAACATGATAAAACCCTATCTCAACTAAAAATACACAAAAATTAGCTGGGCATGGTGGTACACACCTGTAGTCCCAGCTATTTGGGAGGCTGAGACAGAAGAATCCATTGAACCCGGGAGGTGGAGGTTGCAGTGCACCGAGATTGCGCCAGCCTGGTGACAGAGCGAGACTCTGTCTCAAAATAATAATTCTCTCTGCATCATATCTCACTTTGGTATCATCTCTAACCCAGAGAACTTTATTTTACTTCATAGCTCTTAGCAATACAGAATGATTTCTTTATAGTCCATGGCTTCCACTAGGATGTCAGCTCCATGAAGATGGGAACCTTATCACTACTGTATCTCCAATGCCTAAAACAGTGTCTGGGGTTTGACAGGCACTGAGTAAGTATGTGTTGACTGACCGAATGAATGAACACACAGGCTGTCCGCCTACCACAATGTTCACTTTCCACCACCACAAAACCCTAATCTACAGGTAATCATGTGGATTGAAGATGCTAATTGGTTTCTGTGCCACCATGGAGCCATGCCTCCAGAAATAAGCATCCCCTGTCTCACATTCTGCCTTATGCCCACCTGCCAGCTCCCACTCCTCCCTACAGCACATTAAAAGGACACAGGTAATATACTGTGTTAAGACTAGCAGCCTTTACAAGGATTATATGCCCTGCCCTTGTCATGCTAATTACAGGGAAACTCCAGCTTTCTTGCAGTTTCTCCCGATATTTCTCTCCTTAGAATCTCAACATGCCTTCAATTCAGCTTCATTTACTGGCCCAGCCTCTTGATCTTTCACTCCACTCTCATTTCCTCCTAACGAAGGGTTGGTCTAGCGTCTCATTTCCAGAACACCAAAATATGCTCTCTAAATCCACCATCTTGAGAATCACTCTCTGATTTCGTCTCATAATGCTTTATCAAAAACCTAAGCAGCATGGGCGCCGTGGCTCACACCTGTAATCCCAATACTTTGGGAGGCTGAGGCAGGTGGATCACCTGAGGTCAGGAGTTCAAGACCAGCCTGGCCAACATGGTGAAACCCTGTCTCTACTAAAAATACAAAAATTAGCCAGACATCGTGGCAGGTGCCTGTAGTCCCAGCTACTCAGGAGGCTGAGGCAGAATTGCTTAAACCCAGGAGGCAGAAGTTGCAGTGAGCTGAGGTCGCGCTATTGCACTTCAGCCTAAGCGACAGAGTGAGACTCCATCTCAAAAAAAAAAAAAAAAAGAAGAAACCAGGTTTTTAATGTGTCCCAGATACATTAGCTTTCTTTGTGTCCCGATTGAGTATTATAAAAGGGACATGTTATCTGTGGTATACTTTAAGAAATATCTACAAAATAATGATAACAACGTCAGCACTTTCCAGTTATTCAGTTTTATCCATCAGTTTCATCCTGCTTCTCTTTAGTTCTCTTCAGACTATAATGAGATTTCCCTTTTCATAGCAGGATCTTCAGGATCAGCTCTTTCTCTTTCGACTTTACCCGATACGTATTCCTTTTTTTTTTTTTTTTTTTTCTTTTGAGACAGAGTCTTGCTCTGTCACCCAGGCTGGAGAGTGCAGTGGCACAATCTCGGCTCACTGCAACCTCTCCCTCTCGGGTTCAAGTGATTCTCCTGCCTCACCCTCCCGAGTAGCTGGGATTACAGGTGCCTTCCACCATGCAGGGCTAATTTTTGTATTTTTAGTAGAGATGAGGTTTCACCATGTTGGCCAGCCTGGTCTCAAACTCCTGACCTCAAGCAATCTACCCGCCTCTGCCTCCCAAAGTGCTGGGATTACAGGCGTGAGCCACCGAGCCTGGCCCCTATACATACTCCTAAAGGTTTCTCCATCTCTCCCCAGGGTACTTTACCCACTCTCAAGTCTCTGTCCTCTTGCTTCATTTGAGTCTATCTCAGTTTATGACACATTACTGTTTGGGTTCTCAATCATTATCCCAAGAGCCACGATGGCTTTTACTTAGACCAAAGTTGAGTTCATCCTTACAACCCACAAGTGAGGTTGATCAGAACCCAGAGAGAAGTTTAGCAAAGGAGGTTAAAACGAAGTAAGTAATTCCAGACTGTAATCTTGGGAGAACTAAACTCTCATTCTGCTCTGCCATGATCGTCACTAATATCAAACAACAAATGTTGGAAACAGCAACCCCCATATGGCATTGGATTAAGTTACGAAACCTCTCTTTGCTCTGTTCTCCCATCTATCTTGCAAGAACAATACTGCTCATTCCCTGGCTCCTAAAGGTATCAAGCCAAGGAAAGCGTTTCTTTTTTTATTTTTATTTCTTTTGAGATGAAGTCTCGCTCTGTTGTCAGGCCGGAGTGCAGTAGCACAATCCTGGCTCACTGCAACCTCTGCCTCCAGGGTTCAAGTGATTCTCCTGCCTCAGCCTCCCAAGTAGCTGGGACTATAGGCATGCGCCACCACACCCAGCTAATTTTTGTATTTTTAGTAAAGACGGGGTTTCACCATGTTGGCCAGGATGGTCTCGATCTCTTGACCTTGTGATCTGCCATCTCGGCCTCCCAAAGCGCTGGGATTGCAAGCATGAGCCACGGCACCCCTACCGGAAAGCATATCTTTTTAAAAAACAAAACAAAAACAAGTGTCTTAAAATAAGACTAAAAACTAGTCAAAATAAATCCCTTAACAAACTTATAAAAAACAGAGATCCAGGCCTGATATCAGATGTTAATCATGATCTAATCAAATAATATCTTAATTCGGGGGGTAGGAGGAGTGGAGAAGGGTGTGGAGGGGTGGTTACTATATAACCAGACATCTAGGCTAGAACTCTGGCTGTAAATTCACTGGCATTACCGAACAGCACCAATGCCAAGAGTAGCGTTTAGATGATGCAGCAAAGCCCCCCAAAATCTAGGAAAAGTTTCCTGGATCCAGCCGTGGCAACAGTGAGCTTAAAGGTGTAAATGATTACCCTTCAGGATGGCTCACCTAGATGTGCAAACATTTGAAAAAGCTAAGCTCTCTACCAGGGTAACCCATTGGCTCTCATCTCTTAGATTTCACAAGAGTTTTACCCTCTGGGTAGCATTCCAAAGCCCTGCTAAGATTAGTATCTACATCTGAACTCTGGACCATGGCTCCCTTCCAGCCACTATCTCTAGGCTGTCAATCTGGGTTAATTCACCTATTAAAAAAAAAATTTTTTTTTTTATTTTTTAAATCTTGTACTCTAGTCATAGGAATTTCAACCAAGTTTCAACTAGCTTCTGCATCTCACACTCCAGCAGGGACACAAGCCCGAAGGAAGAAAGGTGCTTTTCCATGTCCTGGCCGGCTTTCCCCACCTTTTTCCTTTTTGTTTTCCACCTGCATGAAGTTCCCTCTCAAGGTGCATGTCATTTTCTGGTTCAAGTCCTGACACCCCATCCCACCCTGAGTTCCCTTCCATCCTCCGCACCTTCTCCCTCTCCACTTGCAGCTCGCCTCGCCCGCTCAGGGAGTTTCTTGGTCTCTCTCCGGGCGTCCTTCTGCACCCCCACCCGTCCCTCCGCAGCGCGACTCCGGCCTCGCTTCCTCTTCCTTGCCCTTTCCCCTCCCCCACTACACCGCTGCAGCAGACGACCCAGCCCCCGCACAAGCTCGTCTCCTGGCCTCTCCGCTGCCCCTTACCTCGGCCCCCTACCCTCGCGCTCCGGAGCCCCGGCCTCCCCACCCCCGCTCCCAGGTTCTCGGGGCCCCCCCCCCCCCACGCCAACCTCCGCCACTCCCTCCCGGTCACTCACAGGAGGCCGGAGCAGGTGGTGCACACGAAGCTGCCCACAGTGATATCAACGTAGGTGACCCCGCGCTGGGCGCACTCAAAGCAGTGGCGGTTCCCGGCCTGACTGCAGCCGCCCAGCTCCCGAACCCGACGGCACCACACCTCCGAAGCCGCCTCCGCCTCCGCCTTGCCCCCGCTGACCCCGCCGCCCGGGCCCGGGCCCTTCTTCGCCGCCATTACCATGCCTGCCCACTCCCTCCCCGCTAGTCAGCAATCGCCCCTTTAACCACTGCCGCCTTCCCGCCTCCTCAGCCGCCTCCGCACGCCGGGCTCCCTTGACTGAAGCTCGGGAGCAGGCGGCGTCTGCGGGAGACTACACCGCCCCCGACCCTCCTTGCCGTCCTGTGCGCTGATTGGCTAGTCTTCTCCCACCTCCTCAATCCGATTGGTTGTTGGAGCCGTCAATGCCACGGCCCACTGCCTTCAGGCCTCGGGCCTCTCCCATTGGCCGGCAGAGACCCCGGCCAGGAGAACTGTGCGTGCCCTCTCCTTGTCCCCGCCTACTCTCGCCACTGCCTCCACCGCGGCCCGCCTCCTAGTTCCGATTGGTGAGTCCTCGGCCCTCGAGCTCCGATGCTAACTCTGATTGGCTGGCGGGGCTGCAAACTGAGCGCGCGAGACAGAGGACGTGCCCCGCGCGTGCGCAGCTGTCGTTCTCCCAGTTGATGACGTTAATTCCCGGCAAATTTCAAAGGCTTATTCTAGACTCTATGTAGAGTGTTAGGCAAAGCCGAAGAGAAGTGGCCGTGCGAGGGGCCGAGCAGGAGAGGGGAAGAAGAGAGCGCATAGGGGAGGGAGGGGAGAGGGAGCAAGAGTGCTTTACAAGACCAGTGCTCTAATTCCTGAGCTGCGGAGCCAAGGGAGTGCTTTATAAACGTCATTTCATTCACTCCGCCTATCCCATAGGTGGAATCTCCGTTTTTCAGCCTTAGGTTCAACAACTTGCGGCAGATCACACGAGTACGTGGCCCAGGATTCCAATCTGGGTCTTCCAACTTTAGAAACCCTGTCTTTAACCCTCCTATTAGGTGGACTAGTATTTGATTGTTCATTTAACAAACACTGAGTGTCTGTTAAGTTTCAGGCACGTTCTAAATACTGAGAATAGAATACAGCAGCGAAGCAATCAAACAAAATATACTTGTAGAGCTTACATTCTAGTAGGGGGAAGCAGTCAACACACAAATTAAAGAATCACTGGTTAGTGATAAAGCCTATGCAGAGAATTAAAATCAGGTCTCGGAAAAGAGAATGACTTTTTTGGGTGCTTTTTTATTTTTCATTTTATTTTATTTTTTTGAGATGAAGTCTCAGTCTGTTGCCCAGGCTGGAGTGTAGTGGAACGATCTCGGCTCACTGCAACATCTGCCTCCCAGGTTCAAGCAATTCTCATGCCTCAGTCTCCTGAGTAGCTGGGATTACAGGCCCGCACCACCACCTCCGGCTAATTTTTTTTTTTTTTTTTTTTTTTTTTTTTTTTGATACTGAGTCTTGCTCTGAGGCCCAGGCTGGAGTGCAATGGCGAGATCTCAGCTTACTGCAACCTCTGCCTCCCAGGTTCAAGCGATTCTCCCACCTCAGCCTCCCAAGTAGCTGGGATTACAGGCACATGCCACCACGCCCAGCTCAGTCACTGTGGGAAGTCTCAACACAAGGTGAAGAGCAGACTCCTTTTGAATGTTGTAGTCAGACAAAGTACGTCCATCTTCCAGTTGCTTGCCAGCAAAGATCATTTTTGCTAATCAGGAGGGATTCCTTCCTTATCCTGGATCTTGGCCTTTATGTTTTCTATCGTATCTGAGGGTTCAACCTCAAGGGTGATGGTCTTCCCCATAAGGGAAGCCTCCTGAGTAGCTGGGATTACAGGCACATGCCACCACGCCCAGCTAATTTTTGTATTTTTAGTAGAGACGGGATTTCACCATGTTGACCAGCCTGGTCTCAAACTCCTGACCTCGTGATCCACCCACCTCAGCCTCCCAAAGTGCTAGGGTTACAGGCGTGAGCCGCTGCACCCAGCCAAGACTGGGTAATTTATCAAGGAAAGAGATTTCATTGACTCACAGTTCTGCATGGCTGGGGAGGCCTCAAGAAACTCACAATCATGGTGGAAGGTGAAGGGGAAGCAAGACACCTTCTTTACAAGCCAGCAGGAGGAAGTGCTGAGCGAAGTGGGAAGAGTGCCTTACGAAACCAACCGATCTCAAAAGAACTCACTCACTATCTTGAGAACAGCATGGGGAAAACTGCCTCCGTAATTCAGTTACCTTCACCTGGTTTCTTCCTTGACACATGGGGATTATGGGAATTATGGAGATTATAATTTAAGATGAGATTTGGGTGGGGACACAAGCCTAACTGTGTCACCACTGTAGTAGCAGAATTTTGTACTAAGTGTCCCTGGCCACAGCTGATTGAACACTGGGAAGACACATGATCATAAGAAAGTTAAATCATAGGATGGCTCATGACATTTGAAGTTGTCTGATGTGGCCAGGTGTCGTGGCTCACCCCTGCAATCCCAGCACTTTGGGAGGCCAAGGTAGGAGGATCTCTTGAACCCTCAAACAGGAATTTGAGACAAGCCTGGGCAACATAGGGAGACCTCATCTCTGCCAAAAAAAAGAAAAGAAAAGAAAAGAAAAACTAGTCAGGCCTAGTGGTCCGTGTCTTAAGTCCCAGACTTGGGAGACTGAGTGAGGAGGATTGCTTGAGCCTGGGAGATCAAGGCTGCAGTGAGCTATGATGGCGCCACTACACCCCAGCCTGGGCAATAGAGCAAGTCCCTGTCTTGAAAAGAAAAAAAAGTTGTCTGATGTGAAGAGACAAGCAGGGAGACATCAGTGTCTGCCCATGATGGAATAACAGGGACTACATTCACCCTCCCATGTTAAACAACTAAAACATGAACAAAGTGTATAAAACAATTGTTCTTAGACATTGGACAATGGGTAGCACAGGACAGTGAGCCCTGAGAAAAGGAAAACAGTGAAGTCATCCCCCACTATGGGCCCAGCTTACTGCCTGGGGGAGTGCAGTGCAAGGAAGGGAAACCCACACAGGGCCCACTGGGTCCCCTGAGTTGAGGAGATAGAGCTGGAAATCCAACGAGGCTAAGACAGCTCTAGTTTACAGGGCAAGGTATTGTAGAGAGAGAGAGAAGTCCTAAGATTTTCAGAGGGTTCTTCTTGTTTTCATTTGTTTCATTTTGCTTTTGTTTTTGCTTTTGCTGAGACAAGGTTTTGCTCTGTCACCTGGGCTGGAGTGTAGAGGTGTGATCACAGCTCACTGCAGCCTCAAATTCCTGGGCTCAAGTGATCCTCTTGAGTGGCTGTCACTGCAGGCATGCACCACCATGCTCAGCTAATTTTTTGTTTGTTTGTTTTTTTCATCTGGTCTCTGAATATCAGTAAATTTTTGTATTTTTGTAGAAATGGGGTCTTGCTATGTTGTCCAGGCTGGCTGTCTTGAACTGGGCTCAAGCAATCTGCCCGCCTCAGCATCCAGAGTTGCTGGGACTACAGGCATGAGCTGCCATGCCTGGCTAATTTTTGTATTTTTTGTAGAGATAGGGTTTTGCCATGCTGCTGAAACGGGAAAGGTTCCCTTTTCCCCCTCGAAGGGTGTGCAATGGGGGTGTGGCTCACTTCTTCAGTGCCGCACTGTCCAGACCTCTAGAGGAGCTTTCAGATGGGCAGACTGTGGGGCTCCCACCCCAAGACAGTGTCTAGGGGTGAATGTTTACAGCTCCTGAAGCCCCAGTGGGCGTCTGTTACAGGGTGCTCTTAGTTTGCCGTCTGTAGGCAACTTGTGTTAACCAGCTCAATTAGACCCTCTACTTTGTCGCAAGGGCAGAGGGCTTTCTGCATCCAAGGGTTTCTTGCCTTGGTGTACCAGAAGAATCAGATCACACATGGGCATGAGGAATGAGTGCAAAGTTTTATTGAGTGGAAGTAGCTCTCTGCCTATGGGGGAACCAGAAGGGAGATGGCTTTCCGCTGGAGTCAGGCCGACGGGCGGCCCCTGCTCTCCTCCAACTGCCCCAGCCAAACTCCACTATGTCCCACTGGTTGACGGCCTGCTGCCCTGCTGGTACCTTTTGGCCATGCTCTTTCCACTGGTGGCCTCCTGATGACCAGCCACTTGTGTCTTCTTCCACCCACATGTTTCTCGAATTCTAGCAGCTTCTGTGTGTCTGCCTGCTAGGGACTCAGGTTTTTATAAGCCTGGAACGGGGGCGTGGCAGGCCAGGGTGGTCTTGAGAAATGCAATATTTGGGCAGGAAATGCCTGTTCTCACCTAGGTCCATGGGGGTGGAACCCTAGCCAAGGACCACGCCCTCCTCTACCTAGCACTTCCCTTCCCCACTTCTGCATTATTTATTTAAAGGAAGCACACTCTTCCCTTTCCAGCACTCCCGTATCAGTGCCTAAGCTGGTCTCGAACTCCTGGGCTCAGGCAATCTGCCGCCTTGCCCTCCCAAAGTGCTGGGGTTACAGGTGTGAGCCACTGCGCCTGGCCTCAGAGTGCTCTTGAGTGTTTAGCTGACTACTTACCTGCCAATAAGTACTACTGAGGTCCAGATAAGAAACTAGGGAGGTCCGGGCCGGGCGTGGTGGCTCACGCCTGTAATCCAAGCACTTTGGAGGCCAAGGCGGGTGGATCACCTGAGGTCGGGAGTTCAAGACCAGCCTGACCGACATGGTGAAACCCCGTCTTTAAAAAAATAGAAATAAAAAATTATAAAAAAAAAAAAGAAAAAAAAAGTTAAAAAAAAAAAAAAAAGAAACTAGGGAGGTCCAGATAAGGAACCATCAGAAATGAACAGGTAAAACAATTTCTGGAGATCACACATGGCTGGAAATAGTTCACATTCCTAAGAGTCAGAAGGGTGAAACCTCATGATACACAAGGCGTTGAAAGTATGCTGAATGGTACTGCCTCAGTAGTACAGACAGATGTAGCCCTACACTAAAGGCTGCCTGGGCCCCTCCTGGCAAGGCATAAAAGCAAGCCTTGAGAAAGAAAAGACAAACTTTCCAAATAGCTAATTTCATTCCAAAATAGACGTCAAGAATACTCAAAGTGAAACAGACCCAATAGTCCCATAGACAGTACTTTTTTGAATAAAAATAGAAATTGACACTTCTGGTCTTAAGGCTTGAACCTTACATCTGTTTTATTTGAGTTTCTTCCTCAGGAAAGGAACTTCAGACCTCTTTTTAAAAAAAAAAAGTATCAAAGAACTGAAACTCACCAGATCACTGTATCCAGATAATGAGATGCTGGGTCCCTCATTCATCACCATTGCTTCCTTGCCCCTCCCTAGTTCCTGTTTTCTTACACATCGTTACATTTCTTCCCTGCTAAATAAACCTCTAGTTTTGGTCCATCAGGGGTATGGATTTGACACTGAGCTCCCATCTCCTTGGCTGCAGCACCCAATTAAAGCCTTCTTCCTTGGCAATACCTGTGGTCTCAGTCATTGCCTTTCTTTCTTTCTTTGTTTTTTTTTCAGATGGAGTTTGACTCGTTTCCCAGGCTGGAGTGCAATGGTGTGATCTCAGCTCACCACAACATCCGAGATCAGGAGTTCAAGACCAACCAGGCCAACATGGTGAAACCCCATCTCTACTAAAAATAAAAAATTAGGCGAGTGTGGTGGCACGCACCTGTAGTCCCAGCTACTTGGGAGGCTGAAGCAGGAGAATCTCTTGAACTCGGGAGGCAGAGGTTGCAGTAAGCTGAGATCACACCACTGCACTGCAGCCTGGGTGATAGAGTGAGAGTCTGTCTCAAAAAAAAAAAAATAGACTTCAAGGCCGAGTGCGATGGCTCATACCTGTAATCCTAGCACTTTGGGAGGCTGAGGCGACAGATCATGAGGTCAGACCAGCCTGACCCACATGGTGAAACCCTTTCTCTTTTTCTTTTCTTTCTTTCTTTCTTTCTTTTTTTTTTTTTTGTTTTTTTTTTTTTTTGAGACAGAGTCTCACTTTGTCGCCAGGCTGGAGTGCAGTGGTGCAATATCAGCTCACTGCAACCTCTGCCTCCTGGGTTCAAGCGATTCTCCTGCCTCAAACTCCCGAGTAGCTGGGACTACAGGCGGGCACCAACATGCCCAGCTAATTTTTATATTTTAGTGGAGATGGAGTTTCACTATGTTGGCCAGGATGGTCTCGATCTCTTGACCTCATGATCTGCCTGCCTCGGCCTCCCAAATCACTGGAATTACAGGCGTGAGCCACCGCGCCCTGTCTCTACTAAAAAAATACAAAAATTAGCTGGGCGTGGTGGTGTGCGCCTGCAATCCCAGCTACTCAGGAAGCTGAAGTGGAGAATCACTTGAACTTGGAAGGCGGAGGCTGCAGTGAGCCTAGATCATGCCACTGCACTCCAGCCTGGGTGACAGAGTGAGACTCCATATCTCAAAATAAATAAATAAATAAACTTCATATGTTGAAGATGGTAGAGGAAAGTAGGAGCATGATGAGAGGAGATAAATAGGATAATAAAAATGCCCGGCCAGCCCTGGTGGCTCATGCCATAATCCCAACACTTTGGGACGCCAAGAAGGAAGAATCACTTGAGGCCAGGAGTTTAAGACCAGCCTGGTCAACATGGAAAAACCCCTTCTGTACCAAAAATACTAAAATTATCCGAGCATGGTGGCATGCGCCTGTAATCTTAGCTACTCAGGAGGCTGAGGCACGAGAATCACTTGAATCAGTGAGGTGGAGGTTGCAGTGAGCCAAGATCACCCCACTACACTCCAGCCTGGGTGACAGAGAGAGAGACTCTGTCTCAAAAAAAAAAATTAAATTAAATTAAAAAAATAAAAATAAAAATACCCAAGTCTAACCTCCAGAAATGAAATCTGGAATATCTGAGATGAAAAGGAGAGTGGATGGGAGTAACAGCAGATTAGATACTACAGAAGACAATATGCTGAACTTGAAGACATAACAATGGAAAGTATAAAAACGATTTATAGAGCTGGGCACAGTGGTGTGCACCTATAATCCCAGCTACTTGGGAGGCTGAGGCTGGAGGATCAATTGAGCCCAGGAGCGTGAGACCAGCCTAGGCGACATAGCAAGACCCTGTCTCTATTTTTTTTTTTTTTTTTTTTTTGAGACGGAGTCATGCTCTGGCGCCAGGCACCAGGCTGGAGTGCAGTGGTGCAATCTCGGCTCACTGCAATCTCCACCTCCTGGGTTCAAGCAATTCTCCTGCCTCAGCCTCCTGAGGAGCTGGGACTACAGGAGCATGCCACCACGCCCAGCTAATTTTTTTGTATTTTTTAGTAGAGATGGGGTTTCACCATGTTGGCCAGGATGGTCTCGATCTCTTGACCTCGTGATCTGCCCGCCTCGGCCTCCCAAAGTGCTGGGATTACAGGCGTGAGCCACCGCTCCCGGCCCCTGTCTCTATTTTTTTAAATAATGAATACCTGAATTAAACCTTACAAAGAATAAAAAAGAAAAAAATAAAAATAAATAAAATAATGAAAAAAGACTAATAAAAAACCAAAACCAATGGATGAACAGAACATCAGTGAGCTGTGAGAAAATTTCAAGCGGCCCCCTCAGAATTGGTGGCAACAGGCATAATTATTTTATTTCATTTATTTATTTATTTATTTATTTATTTATTTGGAAACAGGTTCTCACACTGTTGCCCAGGCTGGAGTTAACTGGTACGATCATAGCTCACTGCAGCCTGGAACTCCTGGGCTCACGAGATCCACCTACCTCAGCCTCCCTAGTAGATGGGATTATAGGCATACCCACCATGCCCAGCTAATTTGTAGAGACAGGGTCTCACTATGTTGCCCAGTCTGGTCTCAAATTCCTGGACTCAAGTGATCCTCCCGCCTGGGCCTCCCAAAGTGCTGGGATTACAGGTGTAAGTCACTATGTTCAGCTTGATCAAATTATTTTCACGAGGATGCCAAGACCATTCAATGGGGGAAAGAACAATCTTTTTGGAAAGGTGTGGCGGCTTATGCCTATAATCCCAGCACTTTGGGAGGCCAAGGTGGGTGGATTATTTGAGGTAAGGAGTTCGAGACCAGCCTGGCGAACATGATGAAACCCCATCTCTACTAAAAGAAAAAAATATACAAAAGTTAATCATGTGTCGTTGCGTGTGCCTGTCCTCCCAGCTACTCAGGAGGCTGAGGCAGAAGAATCACTTGAACCCGGGAGGGAGAGGTTGCAGTGCGCCTAGATTGTACCACTACATTCCAGCCTGGGTGACAGAGCGAGACTTCATCTCAAAAAAAAAAAAAAAAAAAAAGAACTGTCTTTTCAATAAATGATGTTGGTATATCTGCATATCTACATGTGAAAGAATGAAATTGAACTCTTACCTAACACCATATACAAAAATGTAACTAAATGTCAGACCTAAAACTAAGAAAGTTTTAGAATAAACCATAGGGAAAGAGCTTCATGACACTAGATTTTGCAATTACAGTTGACCCTTGAACAAAGTGGGAGTTAGGGACAAGGGACTTGAACAAATCTTTCTCCAAAGAAGATCTACAAATGGCCGGGCGTAGTGGCCCACGCCTGTAATCCAAGCACTTTGGAGGCCAAGGCAGGTGGATCACCTGAGGTCAGGAGTTCAAGACCAGCCTGACCAACATGGTGAAACCCTGTCTTTATTTAAAAAAATAAAAATAAAAATAAATAAATAAATAAATAAAAATAAAATAAAATAAAAAAAAGAAGATCTCCAAATGGCCAATAAGCACACGAAAAGAGGCTCAGCATCATTAGTCACTAGGAAATGCAATCAAGGCCATGGATGAGACACCACTTCACACTCACTAGGAAGGAGAAACTAACAATTGTTCATGAAGATGTAGAGAAATTGGAACCCTTGTACGTTGCTTTTGGAAATGAAAAATGGTGCAGCTGCCATGGAAAACAGTTTCCCAGGTCTTCAAACAGTTAAATATAGAGGCCGGGCGTGGTGGCTCATACTTATAATCCCAGTACTTTGGGAGGCCGAGGTGGGAGGATCACCTGAGGTCGGGAGTTTGACACCAGCCTGACAAACATGGAGAAACCCCGTCTCTACTAAAAATACAAAATTAGCTGGGTGTGGTGGCACAAGGCTCTAATCCCAGCTACTCGGGAGGCCGAGTCAGGAGAATCGCTTGAACCTGGGAGGCGGAGTTTGCGGTGAGCGGAGATCACACCATTGCACTCCAGCCTGGGCATAGAGTGAGACCCTGTCTCAAAAAAAAGAAAAAAAAGGAGAAAAAAATAGGTAAATATAGAGGCTGGGCGTGGTGGCTCACACCTGTAATCCCAGCACTTTGGGAGGCCAAGGCAGGCAGATGCTTGAGGTCAGGAACTCAAGATCAGTCTGGCCAGCATGGTGAAACTCCGGCTCTACTAAAAATACAAAAAAATTTAGCTGGGCGTGATGATGTGCGCCTGTAGTCCCAGCTACTCCGGAGGCGGAGGCAGGGGACTTGCTTGAACCATGGAAGTGGAGGTTGCACTCCAGCTTGGGCAATAGAGCAAGAGCCTGCATTAAAAGGAGAAACAAAAACAAAGAAAAGCAACTGGAAAGAAACTGGTACTATGTAAAAAGAAGAAACGTTTCCCCAAAAAACCGCTATAATTAATATCCCTGGAGAGATAAGATACCATATTCCTGAAACATAGACAGGATGCTCTTTATTATTATTGTTATTTTTGAGACAAAGTTTTGCTCTTGTTGCCCAGGGTGGAGTGCAATGGCGCGATCTCAGCTTACCGCAACCTCTGCCTCCCGGATTCAAGCAATTCCACAGGACGCTCTTTTAAAATAAATATTCAAGCCAGGTGTGATGGCTCACGCCTGTAATTCCAGCACTTTGGGAGGCCGAGGTGGGTGGACCACGAGGTCAGGAGATCGAGACCATCCTGGCCAACATGGTGAAACCCAGTCTCTACTAAAAATACAAAAATTAGCTGGGCGTGGTGGCGCATGCCTGTAATCCTAGCTACTCGGGAGGTTGAAGCAGGAGAATGGCTTGTACCCAGGAGATGGAGGGTGCAGTGAGCCGAGATCGCACAACTGCACTCCAGCCTGGCAACAGAGCAAGACTCTGTCTCAAAAACAACAACAACAACAAAATTTAGAATGGTGGAGATAAAAAAAAATCTTACAAGTTCCTAAGGGTACAAACCAATGATCTATATTAGGATTTATAATAGCAACCCTGGAAGGTAGATGGACAAGGTGCATTGCACTCAAAATCTTATAGGAAAGGCCAGGCATGGTGGCCCATGCCTGTAATCCTGGAACTTTGGAGATCGAGGTAGGAGGATCACTTAAGGCCAGGAGTTCGAGACCAGCCTTGGCAACATTTTGAGATTGTCTCTAAAAAACAAAAAAAGTTTGAAGGAAATAATTTTCAACCAGTAATTCCATACATAGCCAATCTACAATTATGAATTATTCTAGAATAAAGACATTTTCAGTAATTCAAGGTTCACATGCAAGTACAGAAAACCTAAAACAATAGTTACAATTTTCTTTCTCTCTCACATAAAAATCTAGATCAGTGGCCGGGCGTGGTGGCTCATATCTGTAATCCCAGCATTTTGGGAGGCTGAGGCGGGTGGATTACGAGGTCAGGAGATTGAGACCATCCTAACCCAGTAAAACCCCATCTCTAATAAAAATACAAAAAATTAGCCAGGCGTGGTGGCGTGCACCTGTAGTCCCAGCTACTAGGGAGGCTGAGGCAGGAGAATTGCTTGAACCCGGGAGGCAGAGGTTGCAGTGAGCCAAGATCATGCCACTGCACTCCAGCCTGGTGACAGAGCAAGACTCCACCTCAAAAAAAAAAAATCTAGGTCAGTTTAGTGGCTCTGTTCCATGAAACTCTCAGCAATCCAAGTTCATTCCAGTTCCAGCTCAGCAACGCCCAGGGTGTGGCCCTCAGCTTCACAGTCTAGGATGGCAGCATGTGAGCACCAGACACCAGATGGTAGAAGAGATGACGAAGAAGGCACCAGGGACATGTGCCAGCTATTTCTTCAGAAAGTTCTTCCAAAGAATTTTTACTTCTCCTTGCATCCCATTGGTCAGAATTTGGTCACATGGCAAAACCAAACTACAAAGTAGGCTGGAAAATGCAGAAATATAGACTTCATTCTGAATGATTTTTTTTTTTTGAGACAGGGTCTCACTCTGTTGCTCAGGCTAGAGTGCAGTGGCTTGATCATAATTCACTGCAGCTTCGACCTCCTGGGTTCAAGTGAGCCTCTCACATCAGCTTCTCGAGTAGCTGAGACTACAGGCACATGCCACCATGCCCAGCTAATCTTTTTTTTTTTTTTTTTTTGTAGAGATGGGGTCTCCCTATGTTGTCCAGGCTGGTCTTGAACTCCTGGGGGTCAAGTGATCCTACCGCCTTGGCTTCCCAAAGTGCTGGGATTACAGGTGTGACCCATAGTGCCTGGCCTTTGGATGGTTTTGTGCCTAGAATAAAAACTCTGTTACTATGGAAGAATGGAAGTATATTGATGGAATTAGTAGCATTCTCTGCTACACAGTCTTGAACATTTCCTGAACATTCTCAAGAAGCTATTGGTAGAGTACACCACCTACATCTACATAAAGGAATAAAGCAAGAAAGAAGAAGACTTGGGATCCATGAGTAAGGATATCCAATTCAAGAAAGAATAGTGGGCGTGGTGGCTCTCACGCCTGTAATCCTAGCACTTTGGGAGGCCGAGGTGGTCAGATCATGAGGTCAAGAGATCGAGACCATCCTGGCAAACATGGTGAAACCCTGTCTCTACTAAAAAAAAAAAAAAAAAAAAAAAAATACACATACAAAAAAATTTGGGCATGGTGGCACACACTAGTCCCAGCTGCTTGGGAGGCTGAGACAAGAGGATCGCTTGAACCCAGGGGGGGAGGGGCGGAGGTTGCAGTGAGCCGAGATCGAGCCACTACACTCCAGCCTAGTGACAGAGCGAGACTCCCTCTCAAAAAACAAAAACAAAATTAAACAAATGAAAGATGGGGCTGGGCATGGTGGCTCATACCTGTAATCTCAGAACTTTGGGAGGCTAAGGTGGGCAAATCATGAAGTCAGGAGTTTGAGACCAGCCTGGCCAACATGGTGAAACCCCATCCCTACTAAAAATACAAAAAATTAGCTGGGCGTGGTGGCGCACACCTGTATTCCCAGCTACTTGGGAGGCTGAGGCAGTAGAATTGCTTAAACCCAGGAGGCGGAGGTTGTAGTGAGCCATGATCGCACCACTGCACTCCGAGCTGGGTGACAGATCGAGACTCCGTCTCCAGAAAAAAAGGATGAAGGGAATCCCCAGAGTGATAGTGGGAGAAGACCCCAAAATGACAGCTGAGTTGCTGGCCTAGAAAGCAGCTAGTCCAAAGTAGAGAAGATAAGAAGGTAGGTTCACAGAGACCAGGCGATAAGATTTTTAAAAAGGAAAATAAAAGATCATAAGGTTCTTTAAGGGATTCCTTCAAGAAGATGAAATTGACTGAAGACCTAATAAATTATCCAGGTGTCGTGGTGGGTGCCTGTAATCCCAGCTACCTGGGAGGCTGAAACAGGGGAATTGCTTGAACCCTGGAGGTAGAGGTTGCAGTGAGCTGAGATGGCACCATTGCACTCCAACCTGGGTGACAAAAGCGAAACTCCTTCTCAAAAAAAAAAAGACCTAATAATTTACCTTTACCTGGCTGGTGCAGCAATATGCCTTCACTGCCCTGCGTCGATCTACTCTGTACATTTGAACAGAATGAGAAGACAGCAGGGATTCAATTAGGATTAATACCTACAAAAGTAGGCAAACCAAAAGACAAAGCAATTATTAACTCCAAGAGAAACAAATGGCTCAATTACGAATTGAGCATGTAAAAATATAACCCTAAATGTCTAACTAACTAAAATGACAAACAAATGCAGATGTTCCCTGACTTATGATGGGACTGTGTCCTGATTAACTCATTGTAAAGTCAAGAAAATTATTAAGTCAAACCATCCTAGCTCTCTGGCTTATGATGGAACTGTGTCCTGATTAATTCATTGTAAAATCAAGAAAATTCTTTTTTTTTCTTTTTGAGACAGAGTCTCACTCTGTCACCCAGGCTGGAGTGCAGTGGTGCAATCTCAGCTCACTGCAACCTTCGCCTCCCAGGTTCAAGCAGCTCTCTGCCTCAGCCTCCCAAGTAGCTGGGATTATAGGTGACCGCTACTACACCTCTCTAATTTTTGTATTTTTAGTAGAGACGGGTTTTCACCATCTTGGCCAGGCGGGTCTTGAACTCCTGACCTGGTGATCCACATGCCTCAGGCCTCTCAAATTGCTGGGATTAAGGGTGTGAGCCACTGACCCCAGCCAAGAAAATTCTTAAGTCAAACCATCCTAACTCCCTGACTTATAATGGGACTGTGTCCTGATTAACATTGTAAAGTCAAGAAAATCATTAAGTCGGCCCAGAGCTCAGCAGCTCACGCCTGTAATCCCAGCACTTTGGGAGGCTGAGGCGGGCGGACCACGAGGTCAAGAGATTGAGACCAGCCTGACCAACATGGTGAAACCCCATCTCTATTAAAAATACAAAAGTTAGCTGGGCTTGGTGGTGCGTGCATGTAACCCCAGCTACTCGGAGGCTGAGGCAGAAGAATTGCTTGAACCCGGGAGGCGGGGTTGCAGTGAGCCGAGATTGCACCACTGCACTCTAGCCTGTCAACAGAGTGAGACTCCATCTCAAAAAAAATAAAAGAAACCCCGTCTCAACTGCAAACACAAAATTAGCCAGGCATGGCGGTGCATGCATGTAATCTCAGCTACTCGGGAGATGGAGGCAGGAAAATCTCTTGAACCCGGAGGCAGAGGTTGCAGTGAGCCGCAATCATGCCATTGCACTCCAGCCTGGGTAACAGAGCAAAACTCCATCTCAAAAAAAGTGGCAAGGTATATTAATCAGATTTTCTTTCTTGGGCCTTTTAGGTGAGAAATGTGGAATCAGGTAGGAGACAAATGCTAATACGTGGTGGTAGGTAGTGGCTAAATCACACTGACACTTGGAGGGAGAACATTCACCAATTCCTATTGTGAAGCACCACCTAGAGTTTTTGTGGACTCAGAACTTCCTTGGGTTTCAACCTACATGAATTCTGATCCCACTATGGCTTAGTTCTAAGAGAGTTGGTCTCTCTTGTCTATCTCTTTTTCTTACTTGAGCTTTGTTCAGTGAACTTTTGTTTCTTGCAGGGAAAAAAGCCCTGCTAAAATTGAGGTAGATGCTGCTTCCAGAATTCCTTGTTAGTCGAAAGGGTATATAAAATGCAGCAAGTTGGCCTGGTACAGTGGCTCATTCCTTTAGTTCCAGCCCTTTGGGAGACTGAGGCAGGATCACTTGAGCTCAGGAGTTCGAGACCAGTGTGGGCAACACAGGGACACCCACATCTCTACAGATAATTAAAAAATAGTGTGACTGTGACAGGCCAAGTGCGGTGGCTCACACCTGTAATCCCAGCACTTTGGGAGGCTGAGGTGGGTGGATCACCTGAGGTCGGGAGTTTGATACCAGCCTGACCAACATGGGGAAACCCTGTTTCTACTTAAAATACAAAATTAGCCAGGTGTGGTGGTGCATGCCTGTAATCCCAGCTACTCGGGAGGCTGAGGCAGGAGAATCGCTTGAACCCGGGAAGCGGAGGTTGTGGGGAGCCGAGATTGCGCCATTGCACTCCAGCCTGGGCAACAAGAGTGAAACTCCTCTCAAAAAAAAAATTAGCTGGATGTGGGGGTGTGTACCTGTGGTCCCAGCTACTCCGGAGGCTGAGGTGGGAGGATCACTTGAGCCCTGGAGGTCGAGGCAGCAGTAAGCCATGATCATGCCACTGCACTCCAGCTTGGGTGACAGAGCAAGCCCCTGTCTCAAAAAATAAAATAAATAAAATGTAACAATTTATCCTCATTCTCTGTCTCCCCAACCCCCACATTTTGAAGGAGATATTCTAGTACTAAGGAATATTCATTGCTAATTATTATTCATTACTAATGAATATTCATTACAAGTTATTATTCATTACGAGTGATTTTCTAAGAACTCTACTGATGTGGCAGGTCCTTGCATTTCTGCCAGTTTTCTCTCACAACCCCATTACATTTATGTCTCAACAAGACCTGGAGGATCTTTGATACTTCCTCAAGTTCAAGGCAAATCAGCATGCTATCGTCAATGAAGATCAGGGTGACATCCCACAGAGGAGTCAGTTAGTGTGATCAACCATCCCAGTTTGCCAGGGATCTGAGGGTTTCCTAGGATGCAGAACTTTCAGTGCCTGAATAACAGTTCCAGGCAAACCCAGATGGCTGTCAAAGTGGACTAGGTCCCTGTGAAGGTATACTGCTACCCCTTCCAGGTGAAGATAATAGCTGGGATGGGTAAAGAGAAACAGAGGCCAGGTGCAATGGCTGATGCCTATAATCCCAGTGATTTGGGAAGCTAAGGAGGGAGAATCACTTGGGGCCAGGAGTTGGAGACCAGTCTGGGCCACATAGTGAGACCCCATCTCTTTAAAAAAAAAAAAAAAAAAAAAGCTTAAAAAAAATTAGCCAGGTGCAGTGGCACGCGCCTGTAGTTTTTTGTTTGTTTGTTTTGTTGTTTTTTGGTTTTGTTTTGAGACAGGGTCTCTCTCCGTTGCCCAGGCTGGAGTGCAATGGCGCAATCTCGGTTCACTGCAACCTCTGCCTCCTGCATTCAAGTGATTCTCCTGCCTCAGCCTTCTGAGTAGCTGGGATTACAGGTGCCCGCCACCACACCCTAATTTTTGTATGTTTCTAGTAGAGACGGGTTTCACCATGTTGTTCAGGCAGGTCTTGAACTCTTGACCTCAGGTGATCCACCCACCTTGGCCTCCCAAAGTCCTAGGATTACAGACGTGAGCCACTGTGCCCGTCGTGCCTGTAGGTTTGAGGCTGTGGTGAGCTGCGGTCTGCCACTGCACTCCACTGTGGTCAACAGGGTGAGACCCCTTCTCTAAATTGAAGACAGTATATCAAGTACTCACATAATTAAGCTCAAGGTAATCCTCCATTATTTTTCAAGTCCTGTTGTGCTATAGCTGGCCTAGAGTTAGAACCTGAACAACACCATCTTATAAAAGATAAAGCTATGTTTTAAAATAAGTTGTAACGGCTGCCCCACTCTCCTCACAATAACTGCTGGCCTTTGGCTTCTGTACATAAAACTGCTAGTTTCCTCTGCAAACTATCTACCTTTCTTATCAGTAACAGCCAGAATTGTCAGCCTTTGTGACTAGAATAGCAGCCCAAGCTAATTCCATCCTGGTCCCTGTGCCTTGTAATAAGTAACTAAAATCTGTTATTTCCACTACAGCCCAGAAGATGTGCAGACTAACGCTTATCTTGACTTCTGTGAGCCACTTAGGTAACAATCGAGGGGGCAAGATGTCCTCAAGCCCTTGGAATGTCCGGAGCCCCGCTCCCTCCTCTCTGTCCGGGAGATGATTTACGAAAACCCCTAAATGTCTGTGTCCCTTCACCCCCACCCCCGCCTCTCACCCTGACTCCCAAAGTGATTCTTACGGGTATAAAAGGTCTTAACACCCTCCATTCGGGGCCACAGGTTGGAGAGACGCGAGTCCTCCGTGGTCACCGGCTTAATAAACCCTGCAGTTTGGCATACTTTTGTCTTGGTGCTGGTTCCTTAATCTCGCCTCGAATATAACACTGTCAATTTTTGGTACTAACCAGTCTGGAGAAACAGCGTCCAAGGCTCCCATCCTCCTCTTCAGGAACTCTGGGTCAAGAAACTTTTATTTTTTTTTTGAGACAGAATCTCACTCTGTCGCCCAGGCTGGAGTGCAGTGGCGCAGTCTCGGCTCACTGCAACCTCTGCCTCCCGGGTTCAAGCGATTCTCTGCCTCAGCCTCCCAAGTAGCTGGGATTACAGGCGTTCACCACCACATCCATCTAATTTTTGTATTTTTAGTAGAGACGGGGTCTCACCATATTGGTTAGGCTGGTTTTGAACTCCTGACCTCATGATTCTCCCGACTCAGCCTCCCAAAGTGCTAGGATTACAGGCGTGAGCCACCGCACCTGGCCTGGGTCAAGAAACATATTCAGGGCCAGGCACAGTGGCTCACGCCCATAATCCCAACACTTTGGGAGGCCAAGGCAGGAGAAGACCAGCCTGGGCAACATAGTGAGATCCCATCTCTACAAAAAAAAAAAAAAAAAAGAAAGAAAGAAAGAAACTTACTCAGGGATGGTTAAGGCTAGAGGGACTGTGACTATGTAGTGTGTTGGCTTGACTTAGATCTTTGTTCATTAAGCTAAGGAATTATCATGCTTTACAAACCAAGCTGAACCCAGGCCCGCCCATCTGCTCTGTTCCTGCTACTACTTCAAACACAAGCCAAAACCTCAACTCTGTGTTAGGCCATTTCTTGCAGCAAATTTACCACACCTACTTGGCTTTTGCCTTTTTGTGGCCACAGCCAGGGGTGATATTCAAAATATTTCACAGCTGGTTACCACATGGCCGGCAGCCACTTAGAACAGACACTGACTAGCACTGAGTCCAATTCCTGGAGATCAACAGCTAGGCTGGGGGTTAACTCTTTAGTTGCTGAAAGAGAGGGAGATCTGGCCGGGCACAGTGGCTCCTGCCTGTAATCCCAGCACTTTGAGAGGCTGAGGGGGCTGATCACTTGAGGTAAGGAGTTCAAGACCAGCCTGGCCAACATAGTGAAACCCCATCTCTACTAAAAATACAAAAATTATCCAGGCACGGTGGTGTGTGCCTGTAATCCCAGCTACTTGGAAGGCTGAGACAGGAGAATCGCTTGAACTCAGGAAGCAGAGATTGCAGTGAACCTCGCCACTACACTCCAGCCTAGATGACAGAGGTGGACTCCGTCTCAAAAAATAAAAAATAAAAATAAAGAGAGGGAAGTCTGAAGGCCCAAAGGCAAGTGGATGGGGGGTGGGGAATTCAGGAGTGTCTTTGCAGCAATTTATCAACTGCTAGGAAAGCTTTTGAGTATTTCAACAGCCAGTATCGGCAGGGCATGGTGGCTCCTGTCTGTAATCGCAGCACTTTGGGAGGCCCAGGCGGGCGGATCACTTGAGGTGAGTCAGGAGCTCGAGACCAGCCTGGCCGACATGGTGAAACCCCATCTCTACTAAAAATACAAAAATTAGCCAGGTGTGGTGGTGAGTGCCTGTAATCCTAGCTACTCAGGAAGCTGAGGCAGGAGAATCGCTTGATCCCGGGAGGTAGAGGTTGCAGTGAGCCGAGATCGGGCCACCGCACTCCAACCTGGGTGACAGAGTGAGTGAGATTCCATCTCCAAAAAAAAAAAAAAAAAAAGTATGATCAACCAGGCCATGTACAGGAGGATAAAGGAACTGAGGGGGTGGGGGTGGAAGAGGGAGAGAGACAGAGAGAGAAATGAAGGGAAGGAAGAGGGAGGAAGGAAATGAACGTTCTATCCTTGATTTGGGCTGTCCTTGATTACAACCCCACAGGACTCGAGTCCACATACTTGCTCCTGCAACAGCTCCCTAGAAAATTAGCCTCGAATTCCTCTTTTCCCTGCTTGGATTTTGCACACCATCCATGGTTTCACGATATTTCCGAACTCCTGTGACCAGATGTTGCTTGTTAGGAAGTGACTCATTGCATTCGCTTGGCAACCATGAATACCGGAGAAATTACTTGGAGGGGCAGAGGGGACTGGGAAGCCCCATCCCCTCAAGATATTGCTCATCCAACTTCCAGGATTTCAGTCTTTGATCATCAGGATCTTAATGTTAACTACAGAGAGCCAACGCAGTTGTGAACTTAGCAAACGCTGTGATTTGGCAATTTACCGTGTCCCTTTTTTATTATAGAATATTTGGCAGGTAAATTTTATAATATACTTTAAAATAACAAATTTTCTATATTATGCCTGCTGATTATGATGCATAAAAATAGATGAACACTGGCCGGGCGCAGTGGCTCATGCCTATAATCCCAGCACTTTGGGAGACCGAGGCGGGCAGATCACTTGAAGTCAGGAGGTCAAGACCAGCCTGGCCAGCATGGTGAAACCCCATCTCCACTAAAAATACAAAAAAATTAGCTGGGTGTGGTGGTGCACACCTGTAGTCCCAGCTACTCAGGAGGCTGAGGCAAGAGAACCGCTTGAACCCAGGAGGTGGAGATTGCAGTGAGCTGAGATCTCGCCACTGCACTACAGCCTGGGCAACAGTGCGAGACTCCGTCTTAAAAAAAAAAAAAAAAAAAAAGAAGTAGAATGTAATCAATATTCACTATGGAGATCTAATTTTTAGTAGTTTCCAATCACTAGCTGATAGTAGTAAAATGTGTTTTTTGGTCAGGTACAGTGGCTCATGTCTGTAAGCCCAGGACTTTGGAATGCCAAGGTGGGAGGATCACCAGAGGCCAGGAGTTCAAGACCAGCCTGGGCAACATAACAAGATCTTGACTCTACAAAGAAACAAAAAATTAGCCAGGCATGGTGACATGTGCCTGTAGTCCCTAGTATTTTGAAGGCTGAGGTGGGAGGATCCCTTGAGCCCAGGAGGAAGAGGCTGCAGTGAGCTGTGATCAAGCCACTGCTCCCCAGCCTGGGTGACAAGTTAGGCTCTAACATGGTGAAACCCCGTCTTTAAAAATAAAAAATTTAAAAAAAGGGCAAAACAACAACAAACATGTATTTCTTGTTGCTGGTGTTGCTGGTACACGGAGTGGCCTTGAATGTTGTTCAGTCATCTTAGTTCCTTTTTTTATTAAGGCTAATTTTTGTATTTTTAATAGAGACGGGGTTTCTCCATGTTGGCCAGGCTCGTCTCGAACTCCTGACCTCAGGTGATCTGCTCGCCTTGGTTTCCCAAAATGTTAGGATTACAGGCGTGAGCCACTGCGCCCAGCCCGTGGGTCTTCTTTGATCTGGCCTCATCCCTCCTTTACTTACTGTGTTCCTTCAAATTGGAATGTCCTTCAGTCTCCACATCTACAACAACAGCTGGAATTGTCTCCATTCTTCAAGGCCTGATTATAATAATTTCATTGTCTTCATGTAACCTTTTTTTTTTTTTTTTCATCCTGCTCTTCAACTGATGGAGCACATAGTCTGGTAGAGTAGATAAAGGAGACAATTGGGTTCTGTCTTGCAATGTGATAACACTCTGGTGGGTGTGTGCACGGAGTCCTAGGAAGGCAGGGGAGTGAGTTAGAAACTGGTGGGTTAGTTGCAAGATAGAAAATTGCACACTCCACTTGACTTGCACTTTTTTTTTTTTTTTTGAGGCAGGGTTTCACCATGCTGGCCAGGCTGGTCTCAAACTCCTGACCTCAGGTGATCCACCCGCCTTGGCCTCCCAAAGTGCTGGGATTACAGGTGTGAGCCACTGCGCCCAGCCTTTTTTTTTTTTGGACTTCCACTTCTGAGGGCTTAGAACTCCATGAGGAGGCATCAGTTTCATCTTAAAGGATCCCTTTCTACTAATCTACTCATTTCTTTTCTTTTTTCACTTTTTTCTTTTGTTTGTTTGTTTTTGTTTTGTTTTGTTTTTAGAGACAGGGTCTCATTCTGTCACCCAGGCTGGAGTGCAGTGGTATGATCGTAGGTCACTGCAGCTTCACCTCCTGGGGTCAAGTGATCCTCCCATCTCAGCCTCCCACATAGCTGAGACTACAAGTTTGCACCACCACGCCTAGCATGCCTGGCTAATTATTATTATTATTATTTTTGGTAGACACAGAGCCTCACTCTGTTACCAAAGCTGATCTCAAACTCCTGGCCTCAAGCGATCTTCCTACCTCGGCCTCCAGAAGCACGAGGAGTTCAGGCATGAGCCACCACACGTGGCCTAACTTGCTATTTTCTCAAGAGCAGGGCTGTTTTTAAATTCTGGACCTATGGCACCTAGCAAGGCTCCTGGCCAGAAGGAGTGACAATAAATTTTTTTTTTTTAAACAGAGTCTCGTTCTGTTGCCCAGGCCGGAGTGCAGTGGTGCAATCTTGGCTCACTGCAACCTCCGCCTCCTGGGTCCAAGCCATTTTCCTGGCTCAGCCTCCCGAGTAGCTGGGACTACAGACGTGTGCTAAATAATTTTTTGTATTTTAGTAGAGATGGGGTTTCACCATGTTGGCCAGGCTGGTCTCGAACTCCTAAGCTCAGGCAATCGCAAAGTGCTAGAATTACAGGCAGGAGCCAGCATGCCAAGCCAGAATGACAATAAATCTTTACAGAAGACTGAATGAATGAGAAAGAGTGTCTAACTCATATTGGAGGAAGGGCATGGAGTACTTCCTAGAGAAGGTAAGGCACTGAATCTTGGAACATGGGTAGGGATGAGCTGGGAAGATCAGGGGTGCAGGGTCTCCAAGTGGAGGAAACACAAATGAGGGCATGGAGGTATAAGAAACCCAGCCCCACTGGGAATTGGAAGGAGGTCAGCAGCCCTGAACCAGAGGTTTTGGAAGAAAATACTGAGATAAGGCTGAGACAAGCCAGTTCAATAGGGCCACGAATGCTGTGTTGATGATTTTCAAATGGATACAAAAAGCAATGGGGAGTGACTCAGGATTTTATTTTTGTTATTTTTTTGTATTTGTAATTTTTTGAGACACGGTCTCAATCTGTTGCCCCGGCTGGAGTGCAGGGTGCTGTTAAGCCCACTGCAGCCTCCAACTCCTGGGCTCATTTGATCGTCCCACTTCAGCCTCCCTAGTAGCTGGGACTACAGGCACATGCCAGCGCACCCAGCTCATTCTTTAATTCTCTTTAGAGATAGGGTCTCACTATGTTGCCCAGGTCGGAGTGCCATGGCATGATCACAGATCGCTGCACCCTGGACCTCTTAGGCTCATTTGATCCTCCCACCTCAGTCTCCCTAGTAGCTGGGACTATAGGCATATGCCACCTCATTTTTTGGATTCTTTTTAGAGATGAGGGTCTCACTATGTTTCCCAGGCTAGTCTTGAACTCCTGGGCTTTAGTGATCACCCCCGCCTTGGCCTCCCAAAGCGCTAGGACTACAGGAGTGAGTCATGGTGCCCGCCTTCAAAAAAAATTATTATTATTATTTTGAGACAGAGTCTCACTCTGTGACACAGGCTGGGGTGCAGTGGTGCGATCTTGGCTCACTGCAACCTCTGCCTCCCAGTTTCAGGTGATTCTTTTGCCTTAGCCTCCCGAGTAGCTGAGATTACAGGTATGTGCCACCATACCTGGCTAATTTTTTTTGTATTTTCATTAGAGATGGGGTTTTGCCATAATGGCCAGGCTGGTCTCAAACTCCTGGCCTCAAGTGATCTGTCCACCTTGACCTCTCAAAGTGCAAAGTGCTGGGATTACAGTATGAGTTTTTGTTTTTATTTTTGAGACGGAGTTTCTCTCTTGTTGCCCAGGCTGGAGTGCAATGGCATGATTCTGGGTTCAAGTGACTCTCCTGTCCCGGCCTCCAGAGTAGCTGGGATTACAGGCATTCGCCATAGGCTAATTTTGTATTTTTAGTAGAGGGGGATTTCTCCATGTTGGTCAGGCTGGTCTCGAACTCTGACCTCAGATGTTCTGCCCACCTCGGCCTCCCAAAGTGCTGAGCCACCACGCCAGGCAGGGACTTGCTTTTAACAAACCAAATGTGATGGAAATTACAGTGTGTGATTTCTGGGGCTAGGTCATAAAAGACATGGTGCTTCCGCCTTGCTGTCTCTCAGAGACCCTACTCTGGGGACAAGCCAGCTGCCGCATCATGGGGACATCCATGCAGCCTATAGAGCCGCTCAGGAGGAACTGAGGCTGGCTGCCAATAACCAGCACCAACTTGCCTGCCGTGTGAATGAGCCATCTGAGAAACCAAGCCTCCAGCCTCAATCAAGCCTGCAGGTAATGTCAGCCCTCCAGCCTTCCAGTCTTCCAGCTGAGGCCCCACACGTTGTGGAGTGGAGCCAAGCCAATCCTGTCATGCCCTGAATTTCTGATCCACAGAACTGCGAGAGAATACATGAAAAGTGTTGTTTTGGCTGGGGCGGTGGCTCACACCTGTAATCCCAGCTCTTAGGGAGGCAGAGGCCGTCTCTACTAAAAATACAAAAATTACCTGGGTGTGTTGGCATGTGCCTGTAGCCCCAGCTACTCGGGAGGCTAAGGCAGCAGAATTGCTTGAAACCGGGAGGCGGAGGTTGCAGTGAGCCAAGATCTGCCACTGCACTCCAGCCTGGGTGACAGAGCAAGACTCTATCTCAGAAAAAGAAAAGAAAAAGAAATTGTTGTTTAAAGCCACTATGCTCTAAGATTGTTTGTTATGCAGCAAACAACGCCTGATGTAACAGTGGCAGGTGTACACAGAGGGTCAAGGGAACGCAAAGAACAGACACTTAGAGGCTTGGAGTGGCTCGTGCCTGTAATCCCAGCACTTTGGGAGGCAGAGGCATGAGAATCACTTGAGACCGAGAGTTCAAGACCAGCCTGGGCAACATAGCGAGACCCCTGTCTCTAGAAAAAATTTAAAAAATTAGCTGGCCACAGTGTCACATGCCTGTAGTCCCAGCTACTTTGGTGGCCGAGGCAGGAGGATGACTTGAATCCAGGAACTGGAGGCTGCAGTGAAATAAGAGGCAGAGTGGGAGACAGAGTGAGACCAAGACCCTGTCTCAAAAAATATATATATTATGAATACTGAATTCTAAAATTTTATGATATAATTGTATTGGGAGAATAGGGGAAGAGAAAGAGTTTTGTGTAGGGGCTAGGGGTGTAGAAACCCTGTCTCTTTTTTTTTTTTTTTTTTTTTGAGATGGAGTCTCACTCTGTTGCCCAGGCTGAAGTGCAGTGGTGCGATCTCTGCTCACTGCAACTTCCGCCTCCCAGGTTCAAGCGATTGTCCTGCCTCAGCCTCCTGAGTAGCTGGGATTACAGGCGTGCGCCACCACACCCAACTAATTTTTGTTTTTGTAGAGACAGGGTTTCTCCATGTTGGTCAGGCTGGTCTTGAATTCCTGACCTCGTGATCTGCCAGCCTTGGCCTCCCTAAGTGCTGGGATTACAGGCGTGAGCCACCTCATCCGGCAGAAACCCTGTCTCTACTAAAAGTACAAAACTTAGCCCAGTGTGGTGGCATGTGCCTGTAAAACCAGCTACTCAGGAGGCTGAGGCAGGAGAATCGCTTGAACCCACGAGGCTGAGGTTGCACTGAGCCGAGATCGAGTCACTGCACTCCATACAGCCTGGGTAACAGAGCGAGACTCTGTCTCAAGAAAAAAAATCATAAATCATATCTAAAATAGAAAAATCAAGGAATAGCTGTAATAGTTGTACAAGCAAGTTATTTAGAAACTGGGGCTGGGCTCATGCTTATAATCTCAGCATTTTGTGAGGCCAAGGCAGGAGGATCACTTGAGGTCAGATGTTCGAGATCAGCCTGGCCAATATAGTGAAACCCCGTCTCTACAAAACATACAAAAATTTGCCATGCGTGGCGGTGCAAATCTCGGCTCACTGCAATGTCTGCCTCCCGGGCTCAAGCAATTCTTCTGTCTCAGCCTCCGAGTAGCTGAGATTACAGGCACCCACCACCACATCTGGCTAATTTTTTATAGTTTTAGTAGAAACAGGGTTTCGCCATGTTAGCAAGGCTGGTCTCAAACTCCTGACCTCAAGTGATCCACCCGCCTCAGCCTCCCAAAATGCTGGGATTACAGGCATGAGCCACCTCACCAGGCCTGTTCTTTGCATTTTTAATTAAGGGACAGGGCACATCAACATATTTGATATGTGCAATGAATAATAAAATACATCCTTAGGATTTATATGGGGTAATTACAGAGCAAAGATACAGGAAGAGATAGATGTCGGGAGAGAGTGTGATGGAGAAACAAAAGACGAGAGGAAAGGGAGGGGGAAGAGACAGAAACAAACGCCAAGACCCAGGAAGATACAGAAAAAGCAGACTCATCAACACAAAAGGAGAAAAGTGGAGAGACATAAATCCACAGGTGGCAGGATGCGGTGGCTCACGCCTGTAATCCCAGCACTTTCGGAGAGCAAGGTGGGTGGATCACCAGAGGTCAGGAGTTTGAGACCAGCATGGCCAACATGGGGAAACCTGATCTCTACCAAAAAAATACAAAAATTGGCCGGGCGCAGTGGCTCACGCCTGTAATCCCAGCACTTTGGGAGGCTGAGGCGGGTGGATCACAAGGTCAAGATATCGAGATCATCCTGGCCAACATGGTGAAACCTCGTCTCTACTAAAAATGCAAAAATTAGCCAGGCGTAGTGGCACATGCCGTAGTCCCAGCTACTCGGGAGGCTGAGGCGGAATAATTACTCGAACCCGGGACGCAGAGGTTGCAGTGAGCCGAGGTTGTGCCACTGTGCTTCAGCCTGGCGACAGAGCAAGATTTCATTAAAAAAAAAAAAATTAGCCGGGCAAGGTGGTAGGCACCTGTAATCTCAACTACTCAGGAGGTTGAGGCAGAAGAATTGCATGAACCTGGGAGGCAGATGTTGCAGTGAGCCGAGATTGAATCACTACACTCCATCCAGCCTGGGCAAAGAAAAAAAATCCATGGGCTATGGAAGCATGTAGGCCCACAAATGCACACACCACCAAGCATGACAAAGACCCAAGTTTATATAGATAACATCTCACACTTTTGTTAAATAGCACAGAATTAAAGAATTATCCCAGCCTGGACAACATGGCAAAATCCCGTCCCTACCAAAAATACAAAAATTAGCCGGGTGTGGTGGTGCGTGCTGTAGTCCCAGCTACTTGGGAGGCTGAGGTGGGAGGATCTCCTGGACCTAGAAGGCTGAGGTTGCAGTGAGCCATGATCACACCACCGCATTCAGCTTGGGCAACAGAGTGAGACCCCCCAGCTTACCAAAAAAAAAAAAAAAAAAAAAGGAAAGAAAGAAATTATTATTGATTGAGGTAGGAGGCAGGACTCAACTCCAGAGGCAGCGCATGGACACCGGACCAAAAACGGGTTGAGACAGAAGCAGCTTTCCATAAGACATTCTTTCCAGAGTGCCATGTCAGTTTACCATTGCCATGACAACACCCAGAAATTATCCCCTTTTCCATGGCAACCACCTACCGACCTGGAAGTTAGCACCCCCATCCCAGACGTTTCTGCATAAGCCGTCCCTTAATTTGCATATAATTAAAAATGGGTATATACAATTAGGAGAAGGGCAAAAAAAAAAAAAAAAGAAGAAAAATGGGTATAAATGAGTGCAGCCCTGCCTCTCAGCTGCTATTTTGGGCACACTGCTTATGGGTTATCCCCCGCTCTGCAAGGAGCAGTACCTTTGCGCAGCTGTGCACTGAAGATCCAATTAAAGTTGTAACACTGGCTGGGCGTGAGTGCTCAAACCTATAATCCCAGCACTTTGGGAGGCGGAGGCAGGTGGATCACTTTAGTTCAGGAGTTCAAGACCAGCCTGGGCAACACGGTGAAACCCCGGACTCTAAAAAAGTACAAAAACTACTAGCCAGGTGTGGTGGTGTGCCCGTGTAGTCCCAGCTTCTCAGGAGACTGAGGTGAAGGATTGCTTGAGCCCCAGGAGGCAGAGATTTCAGGGAGCCTTGATCATGCCACTGCGCTCCAGCCTGGGTGACAGAGTGAGATCCTGTCTCAAAAACAAAAAAAAGGGTCTTGTTTTACCAGTTAATTGGATTGGTAGTGACCTCCTTTTATATACATATATATATATATAGCTTGATTGTTTTGTTTTGTTTTGTTTTGTTTTGAGACAGGGTCTCACTCTGTTGCCCAGGCTGGAGTGCAGTGGTGGGAGGGATCTTGGGTCACTGCAACCTCTGCCTCCCGGGTTCAAGCAATTCTCCCACTTCAGCCTCCTGAGTAGCTGGGACTACAGGTATGTGTCACCATGCCTGGCTATCTTTTGTATTTAAGTAGAGATGGGTTTTTGCCATGTTGCCTAGGCTGTTCTTGAACTCCTGGGCTCAAGTGATTCGCCTGCCTCTGCCTCCCAAAGTGTTGGGATTACTGGCATAAGCCACCATGCCCAGCCTCATGACTTTCTTATGTAGCTGTATCAAACCGTTGTTTCTCTCTTGAACTGCGATTTAGTGTTCCAGTGTTCATATGTTACCCTGCAACTAGGTTATAAGTGCATGGGGGACAGGAACAAAGCCTTATTTACTGAAGAATCTTCCTTGGGCCCAGCTTTCAGGGAGGCTGTGGATTTGAAGCCCCCTCTCTGCCATTCACTTGCTGTGTGACTTTGGGCAGGTTACTTGACTTCTCTGTGTGTCAGAGACTTTATCTTGTAAAGTAGAGCTACCATTGGGTTGAATGACATAAAATTGCCAATATTCTATTATATTTGACCCCAAAATGGCAATTTCATAAGGTTCAATATAATAAAACCACTACCTCTTAGGTATTTTGAGTGTTAACCGTCATGTCTGTTGCATCCTAGGCAAGCATCAGCCTGGTGAGTACAAAGTGGACCTGATGGTAAAGCCCCTCAGACCTTGTGGAACAAAGCAGGACCCTAGGAATGGCAGAGCAACCAGCTGGGAAGAGCCTGGCTCCTGATGAACTGCAGCCTTTGTATCTGCTATGGATTACTAATGCTGGACCCTTATGTGAGCAAGAGTAACCCCCCATTTAGGTTAAACCACTGTTCTTCGGGTGTGCGTTTTGTTTTGTTTTGTTTTTTCTTTGAGACAGAGTCTCACTCTGTCCCCTGAGCTGGAGTGCAGTGGCGCAATCTCAGCTCACTGCAACCTCTGCCTCCTAGGTTCAAGCGATTTTCCTGCCTCAGCCTCCCAAAGTAGCTGGGACTAAAGGTGCCCACCACCATGCCCAGCTAATTTTTGTATTTTTAGTAGAAATGAGGTTTCACTATGTTGACCAGGCTGGACTCAAACTCCTGAACTCAAGTGATCTGCCCTCTCTCGGCCTCCCTAAGTGCTGGGATCACAGGCATGAGCAACCATGCCCAGCTTGGGTCTGTTTGGAAAGAAGTAAGCTGACATCTTAATTAATAATGGATGTGTGTGAGAGAGAAAGAAAGAATGTACTTCCACATAGAGATTTCTGCCTTGGGGCCAGGCACCATGGCTCACAACTGTAATCCCAGGACTTTGGGAGGCTGAGGTGAGAGGATCACCTAAGCTCAGGAGTTCAAGACCAGCCTTAACAATTGTGAAACCCTATCCCTACTAAAAATACAAAAATTAGCCGGGCATGGTGGTGCTTGCATTAATCCCAGCTACTCGGGAGGGTGACGCAGGAGAATCACTTGAACCTGGGAGGCGGAGGTTGCAGTGAGCCAAGATTGTGCCACTGTACTCCAGCCTGAGAGACAGAGCAAGACTCCATCACCAAAACAAAAAAAAAAAAAAAAAAAAGAGATTTCTGCCTTGGCAGACTGAATGTGATGCCACTGCATGAGATGGGCAGTCTAAGACATGAGGGCTGGTTGGGGAAGATAATGAGTTCAATTGTAGAGAGATTTTTGTTTTTGTTTGGACAGGGTGTCTCGCTCTGTTGCCCAAGCTGGAGTGTGGTGGTGTGATCATAGCTCACTGCAGCCTTGAAATCCTGGGCTCAAGCGATCCTCCCACCTCAGCTTCCTGAGTAGCTGGGACTACAGGCATGTGCCACCATGCCTGGATAATTATTATTTTTTATTTTTTGTAGAGATGGGGGTCTCACTGTGTTGCCCAAGCTGGTCTCGAACTCCTGGCCTCAAGTGATCCACCTGTCTCACACTCCTTAAGTGCTTGGATTACAGGCATGTGCCACGGCACCCAGTCGCTGTAGGCCTTTTTGCTCCCCCTAGCCACCAATCTCAAAATGGGGGAGAAAGTGTTCTCCATTTTTTTAGATGTTCATATCTGTAAGTAGACCAACCATGACAGCTTTATGACCCAAATACAAGGCTCCATTTGATGTTACTAAACAGTTAAAATAACTTCAGATCTACATGGGCAATGAAATAAATAGTGCGCATCTTTAAAATTTCCCCCCTAGTTCTAATCTTTTCGGGTTTCCCCCTCATTACTCTGAAATTTCTGGAATGTGGACACATTGCTGTCCCACCCATCCCTGGGCTTTAAGGCAGGAACATCAAAAAATATGTACAAGGTTACCACTTGGTCAGTGGAAATTTTTTTCTTTTCCTGTGAGATGGAGTTTTGCTCTGTCACCTAGGCTGGAGTGCAGTGGCAAAATCTCAGCTCACTGCAACCTCCACCTCCCAGGTTCAAGTGATTCTCCTGCCTCAGCCTCCCGAGTAGCTGCGATTAGGCATCTGCCACTACACCAGGCTAATTTTGTATTTAGTAGAGAGGGGGTTTCACCATGTTGGCCAGTCTGGTCTCAAACTCCTGACCTTAGGTGATCCGCCCACCTTGGCTTTCCAAAGTGCTGGGATTACAGGTGTGAACCTGGCCGGTCAGTGGACATTGTTTTAAATGGTGGTGACACCATCTTTGGTGCTTCCAGCCTGTGGCTCCTGGCTCCCAGCCATTTTTCCTGGTGGCAAAGACTGCCCCAATGTGGTGGCAGAGGTCAGTGTGTGGCCTGGATGAGTCCCAGCCAACATGCTCCTCACCCCAACCTGGGGGCAATTTGGAGGTGGTAGAGAAAGAGGAGCAAGGGAAGCTGGGCTCCAAAGAGTGGTCCGCCGCTATACAGGGACATGCATGAGGGACATCTGGATCTGAACAGCCAGCGCTGAGACGCTCCAACACGTGCTACCTGGACACTGCAGACAGCACTTTGAGGAAACAACCAGGTACATGCAGGGATTTCTTTATTTTTTCTTTTTTTTTGAGATAGAGTCTTGCTCTGTTGCCCAGGCTGGAGGGTACTGGTACTGCAACCTCTGCCTCCTGGGTTCAAGCGATTCTTTTGTCTCAGCCTCCTGAGTAGCTGGGAGTACAGGCAGCAACCACCACGCCCAGCTAATTTTTGTATTTTTAGTAGAGACAGGGTTTCACCATGTTGGTCAGGCTGGTGTCTATCTCCTGGCTTTCAGCAAGCCACCCACCTTAGCCTCCCAAAGTGCTGGGACTACAGGCATGAGCCACCACATTCTGACATTTGTTTGCTTGTTTAAGAGACAGATTCTCCCTCTGTCACCCCAGGCTGGAGTGCAGTGGTGCAATGATAGCTCACTGCAGCCTCCACTTCCTAGGTTCAAGTGATCCTCTCATCTCAGCCTCCTAAATAGCTGGGACTAGAAGGGTGTACCGCCACACCTGGCTAATTTTTTAATTTTCTGGAGATAAGGTCTTGCTATATTGCCCAGGGTGGTTATTTTTAGTTAGAGAGATGTCGTGTGTTTTAGGAGGGGCTTCCTAGATCATCTGCTCCCGATCCTTATTTTTTTCAAAGGCTAAAAATGTTTGACTCATCATACTGACTTAAAAACAAACCCACTTTTTATTGTGGAAAATTTCAAACAGACTCATGCACAAACAAAACAATATAATGAACACCCATGTACCCCCTCGTGCAACAATTACCAACTTGTGACCATTCTTTTTTTTTTTTTTTTTTTTTTGAGATGGAGTCTTGCTGTCACCAGACTGGAGTGCGGTCTTGATCTCAGCTCCCTGCAACCTCCACCTCCCGGGTTCAAGCAATTCTCCTGCTTCAGCCTCCTGAGTAGCTGGGATTACAGGCGCCTGCCACCACAGCAGCTAATTTTTGTATTTGGAGATGGAGTCTTGCTTTGTTGCCAGGCTGGAGTGCAGTGGCGCAATCTTGGCTCAATGCAACCTCCACCTCCCAGGTTCAAGGGATTCTCCTGCCTCAGCCTCTCAAGTAGCTGGGACTACAGGCACGCACCACCACGTCCAGCTAATTTTTAAAATATATTTTTAGTAGAGACGGGGTTTCATCATGTTGGGCAGGGTGGTCTCGATCTCTTGACCTCATGATCCGCCCGCCTCAGCTTCCCAAAGTGCTGGGATTACAGGCGTGAACCACTGCACCCAGCCCCCCCCTTTTTTTTAAGACCTCGTCTCACTCTGTCCCCCAGGCTGGAGTACAGTGATGCAATCTCGGCTCGGCTCACTGCAGCCTCCACCTCCCAGGTTCAAGCAATTCTCCTGCCTCAGCCTCCCTATTAGCTGGGATTACAAGCACTCACCACCACACTCGGCTAATTTTCGTATTTTTGGTAGAGATGGGGTTTCACTATGTTGGCCAGGCTGATCTCGAACTCCTGACCTCAGGTGATCTGCCCACCTCGGCCTCTCAAAGTGCTGGGCTTACAGGAGTGAGCCACCACGCCTGGCCTCGCGGTCACGCTTGTGTCATCTTTTCTTCATGTACCTTCTCCTTCTTATTTTACTTTGAAGCAAATCCCAGACCTTGTATAATTTCTTCATGAATATTTCAGTACTATTTCTTTAAGGACTCTTAAAAATACATAACCACAATGTATTATCATGCATAAAAATTAATAATAATTCCTTATATCAATATCTAGTCAGTGGTAATATTCCCCATTGTCTCATAAATGTAATAAATGAGGGGTTTCGTTTGTTTGTTTTAGAGACAGTCTCTCTAGGAAAAAATTCCTGGAAGTGGAATTTCTAAGTCAAAACTACACATAATTAATTAACTAATTGATTTTTATTTATTTATTTTGAGATGGAGTCTCGCACTGTCACCCACGCTGGAAAGCAGTGGCGCAATTGCGGCTCACTGCAATCTCTGCCTCCTGGGTTCAAGCAATTCTCCTGTCTCAGCCTCCCAAGTAGCTGGGATTACAGGCATGCGCCACCACGCCCCGCTAATGTTTTTTTGTATTTTCAGTAGAGATGGGGTTTCACTATGTTGGCCAGGATGTCTCGGTCACCTGACCTTGTGATCCGCCCACCTCGGCCTCCCGAAGTGCTGGGATTACAGGTGTGAGCCACCTCCCGGCCCACATATTTTATTTTTAAATAAATATTAAACCGATCTTCAAAAAGGCTGTATTAATTTATATTTATGTAATGAATGACCGTTTTCTGCATATATTTGCCATATTGATATTATAGATTTTCTTCAGTTTTGTCTGAAAGGTGAAAAGTATTTTATTATTGTTTTATTTGGCATTATTTCATTATTGCTAAGGCTGAACATGTTTACTCTTCATTTCTGTATCTGGTGAATTGTCTGTTTATGTTCTTGTTCATATCTGTCTGGGTTCCTTTCTCCTCTTCTTGTTGACTCATGAACCTATATATTGTATTAATCTTTTTCCTTTTTTTTTTTTGATATTAAAAAAAAAGACGGGGTTTCACCTTGTTGGTCAGGCTGGTCTTGAACTCCCGATCTCAGGTGATCCGCCCACCTTGGCCTCAAAAGTGCTTGGATTACAGGCGTGAGCCACCACACCAGGCCATAGTAATCTTTTTCAATATGTATTAGAACTATGTCTGTAGTTTGACTTGCCATATAGAAGTATTTTTGCTTTGTTTTAAAGAGATGGGGTCTTGCTATGTTGTCCAGGCTGGTCTGGAACTCCTGGGTTCAAGCAATCCTATTATATTAATCTTTTTCATAAGTGTTAGAAATATGTTTATAGCTTGACTTGCCATATAGAAGTATTTTTGTTTTGTTTTAAAGAGATGGGGTCTTGCTATGTTGTCCAGCTTAGTCTGGAACTTCTGGGCTCAAGCAATCCTCCAGACTTGGCCTTTTTTGAGACAGAGTCTCACTCTGTTGCCCTGGCTGGAGTGCAGTGGCATGATCTTGGCTCACTCTCACTGCAACCTCCGCCTCCTGGGTTCAAGCAATCCTCCTGCCTCAGCCTCCCTAGTAGCTGGTATTACAGGTGGCCACCACCACACCCAGCTATTTTTTTTTTTTTTTTTTTTTTTTTTTTGTATTTTAGTAGAGATGGGGTTTCACCATGTTGCCCAGGCTGGTCAAACTCCTGGGCTCAAGTGATTTGCCTGGGATTACAGGCATGAGCCGCCTGGCCCCTTTTTCCTTTTTTTTTTTTTTTTTTTTTTGAGAGGAAGTTTTACTCTTGTTGCCCAGGCTGGAGTACAGTGTCGTGATCTCGGCTCACCACAACCTTCACCTCCTGGGTTCAAGTGATTCTCCTGCCTTATCCTCTTGAGTAGCTGGGATTATAGTCATCGCCACCACGCCCAGCTAATTTTGTATTTTTAGTAGAGATGGGGTTTATTCATGTTGGTCAGGCTGGTCTTGAACTCCTGAACTCAAGTGATTGGCCTGCCTTGGCCTCCCAAAGTGCTGGGATTACAGGTGTGAGCCACTGCGCCCAGCCCACTTTTTCCTTTTAATGTTTGTTTTCACATTGAAATCTTTTGGCATAATAAATGAAATAGAGATACAGCTTCCCACACTCCCCCTTCTGAGTAGTTAATTCTTTAAGAAACAATTATTAGGCCAAGTCAGGAGGATCGCTTGAAGCCAGGAGGGTGAGACTGCAGTGAGCTATGATCACACCACTACACTCTAGCCTGGGTGACAGAGCAAAACCTTGTCTCTAAAAAAATATTAAAAATATGGCTGGACCCAGTGGCTCACACCTATAATCCTAACATTTTGGGAGGTTGAGGTAGGAGGACTGCTTGAGGCCAGGAGTTCAAGATCAGCCTGGACAACATAGTGAAACTCTGTCTGAACAAAATATTTGTTAAAAAAATTAACCTGGTGTGGTGGTACATGCCTGTAGTTCCAGCTACTCAGGAGGCTGAGGTGGGAGGATCACTTGAGGCCAGGAGTTCGAGGCTGCAGTGAGATATGATCATGCCATTGCACTCCAGCCTGAGCCACAGAGTGAAACTCTGTCTCAAATAATAATAATAAATAAAAATAAAATTTAGAAAGGAACAATTACTGAATAAGGAATCTTTTCCCAACCAATGCGCAATATCACCTTTATAAGTGCTAAATTCCCACGTGCATTTGGGACTATTTCTTGACGCTTCATTCAGATGGATTATACCAGTTGTGTGCAAGGACAAGCATGCTGTGCCTTTATTTCCTTTTTTAATATTTGGTAGGGCAGGTCCCCTATTACTCTTCTGTTTCAGAATGTTCTGTTTTTTCTCATTATCATTCTGCAAGAGCTTTCAAATTATTTTACCAAGTTTCCCAAATCATCCTTTTGGGATTTAGAGACTGCATTAATTTATGGACTTAGGGAAAACTGACATCTTCCATATCGTCCAGTCTTATCTAAGAACAAGTTATTACCCTTTGATTATTCAAGTCTTTTTACAGGTCTTTTTGTAGAGACAAGGTCTTGCTATGTTGCCCAGTCTGGTCTCGAACTCCTGGGCTCAAGTGATCCTCCTGCCTGGGCCTCACAAAGCGCTGGGATTACAGTCCTGAGCCACTGTCCTCCACCCTGAAAGCCTTCCTTCTCCCCGCTCCACAACAATAGCTGTTTGTCCTGAAGGTCTTCCTTTTTTATTTTTTTAATTTATTTTTACTTTCATATTTTTGAGACAGAGTCTTGCTCTGTCACCCAGGCTGGAGTGCAGTAGCACGATCTCCGCTCACTGCAACCTCTGCCTCCTGGGTTCAAGCAATTCTCCTGTCTCAGCCTCCCGAGTAGCTGGGATTACAGGCACTCGCTACCACATCTGGCTAATTTTTTTTTTTTTTTTTTAAAGATGGGGTTTCACCATGTTGGTCAGGCTGGTCTTGAACTCCTGACCTCAGGTGATCCACCCACCTTGGCCTCCAAAGTGCTTGGATTACAGGCGTGAGCCACCCCGCCCAGCCAATTTTTATATTTTTAGTAGAGACGGAGTTTCGCCATTTTGACCAGACTGGTCTTGAACTCCTGACCTCAGGCGATCCACTTGCCTCCGCCTCCCAAAGTGCTGGGATTATAGGTGTAAGCCACCGAGGCTGGCCAGGTCTTCCTTTTTTAAGTGACTCCAAATACTTTAGTGTTATCAACTGATCCAATAGAGGTTCTATAATTTCTTGTTAATGTTACTCCTATTTAAGGTTTCTATTGCTCTTATGAGTGGAATATTTCCTTCTCTGTTGCCCAGGCTGGAATGCAGTGGCATGATCTCGGCTCACCACAACCTCCATCTCCCAGATGCAAGTGATTCTCCTAACTCAGCCTCCTCAGTCGCTGGGACTACAGGTGCATGCCACCATGTCCAGCTAATTTGTTTCATTTTTAGTAGAGATGGAGTTTTGCCATGTTGTCCAGGCTGGTCTCAGACTTCTGAATTCAGGCAATCCACCCACCTCGGCCTCCCAAAGTGCTAGGATTACAAGCATGAGCCACCGTGCCCAGCCACCTTCCATTAATTATCTTTTGTTTGTTTGTTTCTGAGATGGAGTCTTGCTCTGTCGCCCAGGCTAGATTACAGTGATATGATCTTGACTCACTACAATCCCCCACTTCCCTGGTTCAAGTGACTCTTCTGCCTCAGCTTCCCGAGTAGCTGGGACCACAGGCGCGCACCACCATCCCCAGCTAATTTTTTGTATTTTTAGTAGAGATGGGGTTTCATCATATTGGCCACGCTGGTCTCAAACTCCTGACCTCGTGATCCGCCTGCCTGGGCCTCCCAAAGTGCTGGGATTACAGGTATGAGCCACCGCGCCCGGCTAGTTTTTTTTTTTTTTAATGAATGAGAGGTTCTTATGTTGCCCAGGTTGGCCTCAAACACATAGCCTGGCCTCCTCAAGCACCAGGACAACTGGTCTGAGCCACTGCAGCCCCTGGGGCATGGCCTAACTTTTTTTTTTTTTTTTTAAAGACAGAGTCTCGCTCTGTGGCCCAGGCTAGAGTGCAGTGGAGCCATCTCAGCTCACTGCAGCCTCTGCCTCCGGGTTCAAGCAATTCTCCAGCCTCAGCCTCCTGACTAGCCGGGATTACAGGCGCCTGTCACCACACCCAGCTAATTTATTTTATTTTATTTTATTATTTATTTATTTTATTTTTGAAACGGAGTCTTCCTCTGCCACCAGGCTGGAGTGCAGTGGCGCAATCTCGGCTCACTGCAACCTCCGCCTCCTGGGTTCAAGTAATTCTTCCGTCTCGGCCTCCCAAGTAGCTGGGACCACAGGTGTGTGCCACCACACCCAGCTAATTTTTTTGTATTTTTAGTAGAGACAGGGTTTCACCATGTTGGCCAGGATGGTCTCGATCTCTTGATCTCGTGTTCCGCCTGCCTCGGCCTCCCAAAGTGCTGGGATTACAGGCATGAGCCACCGTGCCTGGCCTATTTTATTTATTTATTTATTTTTTACCTGCAGAGAGGAGTATCATTGACTGACATAATTTTTTTTTTAATTTTTAGTAGAGATAGGGTTTCAACATGTTGGCCAGGCTGGTCTCGAACTCCTGGCTTCAAGTGATCTACCCACCTTGGCCTCCCAAAGTGCTGGGATTATAGGCATGAGCCACTGCGCCTGGCCTAATTTTCTGTTTAAAAGAGCTAAAAAAAAAAAAAAAGATAGTAGTTAAAAAAAGCTACTGCCTGTTTATATCTTGGGCTTTGTTTTGTTTTTGTTTTTATCAAGTTGGGGGTCTCACTCTGTTGCCCAGGCTGGAATGCAGTGAAAGGATCATACCTCACTGCAGCTTCCAATTCCTGGGCGCAAGGGATCCACTCATCTCAGACTCCTAACTCCAGCTGCAGGTGTACACCACTACACCCAGCTAATTTTTATTAATTTTTTTTTTGTAGAAATGAGGAGATGAGGTTTGTTGCCCAGGCTTGTCTGGAACTCTTGGCCTCAAGTGATCTTCTCACCTTGGCTTACCAAAGTGCTGTGACTACAGGCTTGATCCACTGCGCCTGGCCTGTATTTCATTCCTAGCTCTTTTAGCCCTACCTTCCTTGCAGAGGTCAGCTTTAGCTGTCCTGGGCTTGAGTGCCTTTTTTTTTTTTTTTTTTTTTTTTTGAGACGGGGTTTTGCTGTTGTTGCCCAGGCTGGAGTGCAATGGTGCGATCTCAGCTTACCACAACCTCCGCCTTCCAGGTTCAAGCGATCCTCCTGCCTCAGCCTCCCAAAGTAGCTGGGATTACAGGCATCGCCACCATGCCCAGGTAATTTTATATTTTTAGTAGAGACAGGGTTTCTCCATGTTGGTCAGACTGGTCTCAAACTCCTGACCTCAGGTGATCTGCCCGCCTTGGCCTCCCAAAGTGCTGGGATTACAGGTGTCAGCCACCGTGCCTGGACTTGAATGCCATTTCTATGTCAATGACTCCTAATGTCCATAGTCTTGTCCTGTCTCCCAAGCTATCATCGTTTTAACTTGTTTCTTAAATTTCAAAAACTCATATACCACTGTCATAATTTTTCATATTCTACACATTGCCTGTACTATTATTTATTGGCTTAATATTTTTCTTTAAACCAGCTCATTAAAAATAAATGTAAACTCATTTTGTGCAATCACATTCATGAAATAAGTTGCCTAATGTGTTGGTTATAACTTTTCTATTATAAATGAAAATAAATACAAAACTTTAACGTTTTAAAAAATGTTCTTCACACAGTGTAAAAACATCTCCTGTGGCATCTACCACATTTTTTTTTTTTTTTTTGGAGATGGGGTCTCGCTCTGTTGCCCAGGCTGGAGCAACAGCCCAGCAATCATGGCTCACTGCAGCCTTGACCTCCTGAGCTCAAGCGATCCTCCCATGTCAAGCTTCTGAGTAACTGGGATTACAGATGTGTGCCACCAAGCCCAACTATTTCATTATTATTATTATTATTACTATTATTATTATTTGTGGAGATGGGGGTCTGTGTTGCCCAGGCTGGTCTCGAACTCCTGGCCTCAAGTGATCCTCCTGCCTTGGCCTCCCAAAGTACTGGGATAATAGGTATGAGTCACCATGCCTGGCTATTCACCACATTTTCCAAAACAGTTCTATTAAGTAACAAACTATTCAACCTGAATATTCAACATTGCTTCAAATTCAGCATTCTTCCTCCAAAGTCACTCTCAAGCCCACCTGTCTCTCTCTGTCATTTCCCCAATCACTCGAGCTCCAAACTTGGGCATCTTGTATGACCGATTCTGTTCCTTCACCCCCATCCTGAGGGAGTTTCCTTTCAGTGGCCTCTTGCAACTGTCCCTAGCTCTCCATCCTCCCAGACACCCTCCTTAATCTCCTCCCTGGTGACAGATCACCTCCCAGCAGGATCCCCCCTGGCTTCCCTAGTGAGGACCTGCGTCTTGCCTTGTGGCCAGTCTTTCTGAGTCAGCTTCATTATAGCTGGACCTCTTTTTTTTTTTTTTTTGAGATGGAGTTTCGCTCCTGTTGCCCAGGCTGGAGTGCAATGGCAAGATCTCAGCTCACTGCAGCCTCCACCTCCTGGGTTCAAGCGATTCTCCTGCCTCAGCCTCCCTAGTAGCTGGGATTACAGACATTCACCACCATGCCTGAGTAATTTTGTATTTTAGTAGGGACGGGGTTTCTCCATGTTGGTCAGGCTGGTCTCGAAATCCCGACCTAAGGTGATCCGCCTGCCTCAACCTCCCAAAGTGCTGGGATTACAGGCATGAGCCACTGCACCTGGCCTATGGCTGGACCTCTTAATGCCATCACTGTCATTTAAACATGCTTCCTACCTCCCTTTGCCCCCATCTCCTACTGTTCCATAGAAAATCAAACCGTGACCATGACTTTTTTTTTTTTTGAGACAGGATCTCACTCTGTTGCCCAGGCTGGAGTGCAGTGGCACGATCTCTGCTCATTGCAGCCTCCACCTCCTGGGTTCCAGCCATCCTCCCACTTCAGCCTCCTGAGTATCTGGGACTAAAGGCACATGCCTGTGGCTAATTTTTGTATGTTTTGCAGAGACAGGGTTTCTTTATATTGCTTAGACTAGCTTACCTGTCCTTTAGGGTAATTTTGCAGGATGCCTTCTTAGATGATTCCAGCCCTGTCCCCTCTGTCTCTCTCTCTGTCTCTCTCTCTTGTTGTTGTTGTTGTTGAGACGGAGTCTCAATCTGTTTCCCAGGCTGGAGTGCAGGGTCACAATATTGGTTCACTGCAACCTCCACCTCCCAGGTTCAAGTGATTCTCCTGCCTCGGCCTCCTAAGTAGCCTGGGATTACAGGCATGTGCCACCACACCTGGCTAAATTTTGTATTTCTTTATTTAGTAGAGATGAGGTTTCACCATGTTGGTCAGGCTGGTCTTGAACTCCTGACCTCAGGTGCTCCACCCACCCACCTCAGCCTTCCAAAGTTCTGGGATTACAGGCGTGAGCCACCACGCCCGGCCCTGTCCTGGCTCTCTTACTCCTGTAACACTGTTTCTTGTTGTCTAGCGTTTTTACCTCCCTGAGTAGATCACAAGGTACTTGAAGGCAAGCTTTATGCCTGAATATTCGTTCTGCATCAGTGCAATGCCAAGAACACATTCTGTGCACATACAAAAAAAATGGGAATGGAATCATGGCCCGATGCATTCCCAAAGACTTACCTGGAACGCCACCTCGCCCTGTGGCTTGACCACAGCTACTCACCCCTCCCCCGCACAACCTTCAACTCCCACCAACCAGGGGCAAGATGGGAAAAGGAGCAAGTGTAAGAATGGCAGAGCACGCTGTGAAATAGAAGAAGCCAGCTTTAGGATCATGAGTCTTTTAATATATTATTCTGAAAAGAAAGGAATTAAAAAAAAGTTCCTGACATCTCTTCTGTGTTTTTTTTTTTTAATTTAAATAAATACCCTGCCCACCCCCCCCCACCCACGAAAATTTCCCTCTTCCTCCCCCATCATCCCGCCCATCCCTGGCGCTAGACCCTCACCCCAGAACTAAATAAGATGCCTGATTCAGAGCAGGCCACACTGACTACCAAATTCTGGCAAATTGTAAATACGGTGAATGGACTTGAGCCCTCTGCTTCCCTGGGCCCCTTCTTCTCTAGGTCCACTCCCCATGCGGACCCCTCCTTGCTCCTTGGCTGTGGGGTGGCTTGGATGTCAGGGCCTTTAGGCATTGGCATTGGGGAGAGTGCAAACTTGGCCCTGATTCTCCACTCCAGCTCAGGAGGTCAGAAGGGCCCAGAATCGCCCTCCAGGCTGAAATAAATAACAAAATAAATACCCTCTCCCTGACTCCCGGCTCTCTAGAAAAGAGCTCCTCCAGCTGGCACTCTAGTCCCTCTCTTTCAGTTCACCCACCCACCTCTTCCTCCCATCCCTTCCTTCCTCCCTTCCCCATGCTGACCTCTGGCTTGATTCAGGAGGAGGGGGTGTCCAGTGCACAGCGGGGAGAACAGCCAGAGCCCTCGCCCCAACCTCAAACAAACCCTCCTCCTCCAAGTTTCTCAGCAGCGCTGTTGGCACTCCAAGCCAGATGGGCCTGTCAGACTCTCCCCATCCCGGGGATAGGGTGGAGGGCAGGGGTTCTCCCTGACACTCTCCCCGTGGTCCTTCAACGTCTCTCAAGGAGAGGCTCCCGGGAGAGCCAGGCGTGCCCGCCCCTCCCCAGTCCAGGCGCCCCGGTCCCCCCCCCGCCCCGCCCGCCTCAGATGGCGGTGTCCCAGAGGACCGTGTGCTGCCGGCGGCAGGGCGGGGTGCCGGATTTGCGGGGCTCGGGCCCCGCCGCCAGCTGGGGAGGATGGGCATGCTCTCCTGCTTGCAGAGGCCTCGGTCCGGGCGGTGGCGCGCCTTGATCTCCTTGCACACGCAGCGCTTGCGCTCGATCACCTCCAGCAGCTTCCCGTCGCGCTCGCGGGCCGGCTGGGGCGGCAGGGGCAGCGGCAGCGGCAGCACGGGGTGGGGCTGGGCCGCGGGCCGGGGAGAAAGAAACAGGCAGGTGGGGTCGGGGACCTCAGCATGACCGGCCCGTTCTACACTGCCGAGACCCACGTCTTCGCCCAGAAGCAAGTCCTTGCTTGCCCCCCCACGGTCTCTGCTGGCTCCCTCCGGCTGTGGGGCCCCTAGGGGCCGAAATCCAAGTCCTGCGGCTTTGGCCCAGCCACGCCCTAGACTTCCTAGACATTTTTTAAGTTGGTCCCCCTAGAGTGGACCCTCTTTCTTCTTTCCTTTTTTTTTTGTTTTTTGTTTTTTTTTTTTTTGAGACGGGGTCTGGCTCTGTCGCCCAGAGCGCAGTGGTGCAGTCACAGCTCACGGCAGCCCCAACCTCCTGGGCTCAAGCGATCCGCCAGCTTCAGCCTCCCTCCCAAGAAGCTGGGACTACAGGCATGTGCCGCTACACCAGCTAATTGTTAAAAAATTAAATTAAATTGGCCGGGCACCTGGCTCACGCCTGTAATGCCAGCACTTTGGGAGGCTGAGGTGGGCTAGGAGATAGAGACCATCCTGGCCAACACGGTGAAACCCCGTCTTTACTAAAAATACAAAACTTTAGCTGGGTGTGGTGGCGCGCGCCTGCAGTCCCAACTACTCGGAAGGCTGAGACAGGAGAATCGCCTGAACTGGGGAGGTGGAGGTTGCAGTGAGCGGAGATCGCACCACTGCACTCCAGCCTGGGTGACAGAGCAAGACTCCGTCTCAAAAAAAAAAAAAAAAATTAAATTAAATTTTATTTTTGTATTGATGGGATCTTGCTTTGTTGCCAAGGCTGGTCTTGAATTCCTGGCCTCAAGAGATCCTCCCATCTTGACCTCCCAAAGCACTGGGATTACAGGCATCAACTACTGTGCCCAGTTGGGGCAAGGGTAGGCAGGGTAACTTTTTCTGTGTTTCTTTCTTTTCTTTTTTTAGGACAGGTTCTCTCTCTGCCACCCAGGCTGGAATGCAATGGCATGACCATGGCTCACTGCAGCCTCTACCTCCCAGGCTCAAGTGATTCTCCTGCCTCAGCCTTCAGAGTTGCAGGGACCACAGGCACATACCACCATGTCTGGCTAATTTTTAAATTTTTTGTAGAGATTTTCTCCCTATGTCGCCCAGACTGGTATAGAATTCCTGGACTCAACCAATTCTCTTGCGTCAACCTCCCAAAGTGCTAGGATTATAGGCATGAGCTACCATGCCTGACCTCTTTGTTTTATTTCTTTTGAGAAAGGGTCTTGCCCTGACATCCAGGATAGACTGCTATGATGGATGAATCATAGTTCATTACAACCTCAGCCTCCTGGGTTCAAGCAATCCTCCCATTGTCTCTGCCTCCCACAGTTCTGGGATTACAGGCACAAGCCATGGTGCCCAGTGAGGGGGTCCTTTTCCTAAATCACACAAAGGCGCGTTGTTAGCTAGTGGTGGCCCTAACTGATCTCCGGTCAGTCTGGGAGATATACACGCTGGGCCCTACCTTGCTGCCCATCTTAAGCAAACCCTTCCCAGATCCTCTCCCAATCCCCTCACTCTCATCTTCATTAGTTTGTGCTGGCTCAGGCTCCAGCCTGCATAGCCTTTCCCACCCCCCCCCTTTATTTTTTTTAAGAGATGGAGTCTCACTTTGTCGCCCAGGCTGGAATGCAATCACGTGATCTCAGCTCACTGCAGCCTCTACCTCCGGAGTTCAAGTGATTTTCCTGCCTCAGCCTCCAAATAGCTGTGATTACAGGTACACACCAGTATACCTGGCTACCTTTGTATTTTTAGTAGGGACGGAGTTTCACCATGTTGGCCAGGCTGGTCTCAAACTCCTGACCTCAAACGATCCGATCACCTCGGCATCTCAAAGTGCTGAGATTACAAACACAAGCCACTGTGCCTGGCCCTTTTTTTCTTTTTTGGACAGAGTGTCACTCTGTTGCCCAGGCTGGAGTGCAGTGGTGTAATCTCAGCTCACTGCAACCTCTGCCTCCTGGGCTCAAGTGATTCTCCTGCCTCAGCCTCCCGAGTGGCTGGGATTACAGGTGTGCACCCTCACATCCTAATTTTTGTGTTTTTAGTAGAGACAGGGTTTCACTATGTTGGCAGGCTGGTCTCGAACTGTTGCCTTCAGGTGATCTGCCCACCTCAGTCTCCCAAAGTGCTGCAATTACAGGCGTGAGCAACCACGCCCTGCCCAGCCCCTTTTCTTTCTTTCTTTTTCTTCTGAGACAGGATCTTGCTCTGTGGCTCAGGCTGGAATGCAGTAGCGTTATCATGGCTCACTGCAACCACCTCCCAGTGCAAAGCCATCCTCCTACCTCAACCTCCAGAGTAGCTGGGAATACAGGCTTGCGCTGGCACACTTGGCTACATTTTATACTTTTTATAGAGATGGGGTCTCGCTATGTGGCCCAGGCTGGTCTTGAGCTCCTGGGCTCAAGCAATCTACCTGCCTTGGCTTCCCAAAGCATTGGGATTACAGGCATGAGCCACCATACCTGGCCTTCTTTAGAAAAAAAAAATAGAGACGGGATCTCACTATGTTGCCTAAGCTAATGAACTTCTGGCCTCAAGCGACCCTCCCACCTTGGCTTCCCAAAGTGCTGGGATTACAGGCATGACCCACCATGCCCAGCCCTGGCCCCTTTATTGCTTTTCTTTGCACATTCAAGCCTTCTACACCTCTTCCTTCACAAATAAAAGAAAAACCAGGCCTCACCTGGCTCGGGGATCCCTGGGCTGGATGCAGGGCCGGGGGTGTGGAGCGAGACCTGCCGGACTCCAGAGGTGGAGGCCGAGCGCCCCAGGCGGTAGCCTCCCGTGAAGTCTGAGGTGGAAGAAGGAGTGAGTAGGGCAGGGGCCTCAGGTGCCCCCTCCCCTAGTTCCCAGTCCCCTGCCCTTGAATGGTCCCAGCTGCCCCTGCCTCATCAGAGGGGAAAAGGGGGTGGAGATGTGGTATGAAGATTTAGGGCCCTGGATGTGGACACGAACAGGTGAGAGGAAGTTGGAATAGGTGAGTCTAGACCCCGGGAGATCCCCCAGACAGCCCCGCTGTGCATAGGTGTGTGCAGGCCGAGTCACCTCCATTGCGGTGGCAGGCAGGGGAAGGTCTGGCAGGGAATGGGCAGCGAGGTTCGGCTCCCTCCTCTGTCTCCTCCATGGTGGATCCTGGCCAGCAGGGCCTCTGCCCCCTGGCTCCTCACTGGGATCCCCCGATGTCAGAGGGCCCCTGTCCTCACGCTCTACCTTGCCTGGACCCTCAGCACTGCCATTCCAGGCCCGAGCACCGTCCTCGACCTCTGCTGGGATGACAAGGAGAGCTGTGTGCCTGCACGTGGGAGGCGTCCTTCTGGCCACACACGCTGCAGCACGAGTGGACCAGGAGGCACAACTGCCCCTTTTGCAAGTCACAGCTGGGATGGGGCTCCTTCACACTCCCCCACACACACACACACACACACACACACACAAACACACACAGAGAAGGGACCCTAGTACCACCACCTTCCTTTCCACCCATTGGTACCATCCCCTGGGGCTGAGAATCATGTATATGTGCTGCATCCAAACCCTTTTCCCTGGTCAGAGGGGCCTCCCTAACCCCAGCTTTAGCTTCCAAGACCCTCCACCTCCAGATAGGGCCAGAATGACCAACCCCCTGGAACTGTAGGGGGAGAATCCCAATTCTTGAGCCCAGAAGGGGAGTGCTGGGGGGAGGGCTGCCTGTGAACTAAGCTCAGCTCTGAGAGGAGGCCTGGCAGAGCATTGCGTTGCCAGGCAACGGTAGGGCCTCCCTCTCCTCTCCCTCCTGTCTGGATAGGTTGCCATGGTAACAGCTGGGAGGCAGCTGTGTTTAGTTCCTGGTGCGCACACTCACAAGCACACACCCCTGCAGCCCCAGGAAGGGAGGGGCAGGGAGCAGAGCAGGACAGGGCCAGATTTGACCCCCTTCGTCTCCCAGAGCTTCCTGCCCCTCTAGCGCACACTGGGGACCCCGGCCTTTCCGTCTATTGCCCACCCCCCATCCCTTTGGTCTACCAGAAAACATCCCCAGACTCAAGGCTGTGACTTTCAAATAACCCCTCCAACACCTCCCCCAAACCATCACAGGCATCCCCAGCTGCCCCCCACCCCTGATGCCAGCACACCCCCACTCCCCACCCCCTCACTCACTGTCCAACTCCTTTGCTTTTCTCCCTCCATAGAGGACCTTCCTCTGTAGGGCCCAGCCTGCCCCAAATGTCGCGGCGCCCGTCTCCTCCTCTTCCTCCTCTGGTGTCCCTGCACTGGCGATGACGTGGGCACAGGAGATGCTGGCAAAAGCACCCCCATCGGTCCCTTGCTCCTGCAGCTGGATCTTGACCATGGGAGATGGGGCCCCCATGCCACAGCCCTTATTCAGCACCCCCCCAGCCTTGAGGCTCTCATAGGCAGGGGGTCTCTGAGCCCAGCTGCTGCAGCTGGGTAGGTCCACAGTGGGGTCAGGGAGCCTGCAGTTGGGTCCGGAAGGCTGTGGGGGGAGGCCAGGCAGCCACGGTGGTGGAGGACCCCAGCTGCCGCGCCCATGGCCCCACCGTGGGGGCTGGATTTCCCCTGGCACGGGGGGCCTTGAGCTGGTACACAGCATCCCATGGAGGACTGAGATCTCCTTCTCCGTCTTTGGCTCCCCAGCACCCAGGGGTGGACCAGAGGGCAGGACAGAGTGTGTGGTCACCTTGACCGCCGAGTACACCATGGTGTAAGACACGGCCTTGTCCTTGGGGGGGGGCGGAGAGCAAGGCGACTGGGGCAGGGGGAGCTGCCGGCACCCCCGCCGCCTTAGGGCAGATCATGCTGTGGGAGTTGGGGAGCTCCCGCTCTCCCCGGGGCTGACCAGAGCCCTGGGGTGGCAATGGTGTTGAGTGGCTCCGGGCCCGGCCGGATGGTCCCAGCAGCAGCAGGTTGGCAGCAGGAGGTGGAGGCGGTGGGGGAGGCGTCTCCCGCTCCCTTGCAGGCACTTGGGGAGCTGGGGTGGAGCCGGCTGGCTCCTTGGAGTGGCAGAGGACAGGTAGCCTCGAGACCCCATCGCCAGGGGTTCGGGAAGCAGACTTGGCTTGGGGGAAGACCAGGAGTGGAGGCCGGTGCTGAAGGAGGTTTGGGAAGGGCGGGGGGATTCCACAAGGAGTGGTCTTAGTGGGCGTCCCCGTCCCTCCAGCTCGGGAGGGCTGAAGCTGGGCGGCGGTGGGCATGGGTTGGAAGGGGGTGAGGCTGGTGTGGCGGGGGATGTTGCCGTCAATGGCGGAGCGCCGTTGGTCCGGCCTTCCCCGGCCTCTTCCGGCAACGGGTACTTCATCTCCTCATAGATGGCCTCACTTTCTTCAGAGTCTGAGTCAGTGCCCGCTGGAGGGGTCGGGCCCCCACCCCCAAGAGGGGGCCCAGCCAGGCCTCCTCCACTTCGTCCTCCTCCCCTAAAGACGTCCCCCCACCATCTCAATGTACACAGGCTCTTCCTGGGCACCCACATCAGGGTCCCCAGCTACTCGGGACCCCCTAGTGAGGCGCTGAAGAGGCAGGTTCCCCCTCGAGGAGAGGGGCCTGGGGGGGCAGGACTCATCGAAGGAGACAGAGAGCTGGGTGTTGGGGCTTCGCCTGGGCTTCTGTGGAGGAATCTTCCGGCTGGACTCTCGGCCCTCCGGGGTTGGCTTCTGTGAGCCTGGACAGGACAAGGAAAAGTAAACCAGGCTTTTCATTGGCCGAGCGTGGTGGAGCAAATTTGGGGAGCCCATTCTGATCCCTTGACCCCTCTGCAAGGACATATCTTTTCCCCCACATTCCTCAGCTTACAGCCCCAGGAGGTCTCTTCATATCTTTTTTATTTTTTAATAGAGACGGGTCCCAAACTCCTGGGCTCAAGTGATCCTCCTGCCTCCGACTCCTAAAGTGCTAGGATTCCAGGCATGAGCCGCCATGCCCAGCTGCAGGTTACTTTTCTACCAGTCAGCCCTTGGTCTTTTTAAAAAGTCAACTGGCCAGGTGTGGTGGCTCACGCCTGTAATCCCAGCACTTTGGGAGGCCGAGGTGGTGGATCACCTGAGGCCAGGAGTTGGAGATCCGCCTGGCCAACATGGTGAAACCCTGTCTGTACTAAAAATATAAAAAATTAACCAGGCGTGGCGACAGGTGCCTCTAATCCCAGCTACCTGGGAGGCTGAGGCAGGAGAATTGCTTGAACCTGGGAGGTGGAGGTTACAGTGAGCTGAGATCACACCATGGCACTCCAGCCTGGGCGCCAGAGCCAGACTGTCTCAAAAAGAAAAAAAAAAAATGCTGGGATTACGAGCATGAGCCACCGTGCCTGTCCCACAGCCCTCGGTCTTTCTAATGTATTCTCCAGAATCCGCAGCTCCTACCCTCATTGTTCCTGTGAGGCCACCACCCCCTTCTCAAGAACTTTTCAGGGAGTGTCGCCTGCCCTTGAATGGTTCATTTCAGGCCCATCCAAAAAGACCACCCCCATTCCTTTTGAGAATGGAATCTTCCACTTCCTTGGTTCTTCCCTGAATGAACCCTCCCGGCAAGCCTCCCCTGGCCTGGAATAGATCCTCCCAGCTCCCAGCTCCACCCCAGGGAGAGACAGGGGGTATCTCACCTGCTTTCTTGCTGGGCGGCGTCTCTGCCCCAGACCCCGGCCCCGCCATGCTGAGTTTGGTGCTGGGGTGTCTCCGGGGCTTGGCAGGGGGTCTTCGGGTGCTGCTGTCCTCTGTGAGGCCCCCACCGCCCCCACCGGGGCCACCCCCGACACTGTCCATGCTGCCCACTGAGTGGCAGGAGAGGGAGCGTGGGGGCCATGGCGCTGCGGCAGGGGTGCGGGGTGTGCTCCTGGGGAGGCAGGCATCGTCATGAACCCCATCCTGAGGGAGCGCCGCAGCGAGGCGATGTCCCGCACTCGGACCCCAGGCCCCTGTCCGGCCCCGGGCCCAGCCGGGCCTGCAGGGGCCACCTCCTTACTGGAGCTGGAGAGAGAAGGCCACGATGGAGTGGAGGAAGGGCCTGGGACCTGGGCCTCCCCCTTCTCCACCCCAAGAGGTGTCAGCAACCCTGGGGCTTCCCAGGGAGGAGGACAGGATCCTGGGGGTGGGGATAGGGGTGCCCGAAAGTCCAGGGCACCAATGAAGGGGCTTCAGGCAGAATCTGGGGCTTTAAAAGGCAAAGCAGTTGGGGGGCAGGGATGAGAAGAAGGGAGAGTATGTCTAGCAGGGGGAGTATCCCTGGGGCTGGCGGATCGCAGACTGCGCACCTGTGTGGACAGCCTTGTGCAGAGCTAGAGATACAGACCCAGGTAACACAAATGGACACACTTGGCCCCACAGCTCCTCGGCCCCTCTCTCACACTGGCCCATACCTGGCCTCTGGTCTCCCCCTCCTGCCCAGCCACTGTGACCTACGCCCCCCACTGCACACCTCCTCCCAGACGCAGGACCTGCCCCTCCAGGACCAGAGCAGCCTCCCCTCCCCTGGCCCATCCTTCTTCCTCCCTCTCCCTTGGTGCTGTCCCCTATCACCCTCCCCAGCTCACCCCCATTCCATTTCACTGTCCCTGAGCTTCTGTATGAGCGGAGAGCGGTGGGGAGGCAGGGGGGCAACTGGCAAGGAAGAGAGAAGAGCTGTGTGGAGTGGGCGCTCATTAAGGCCCTGTCTACTAACCCTTCATTAGGGGGAGAGATCGCTACAGCGATCACTCTGATTAATCTAATTAACAACAAGAATTAAACTCCACAGTGGCGAGGAAGAAAAAGGGAGGTGCCTGTGAGTCAGGCTCCAAGTGGCTGTGAAGTCAATTGGAGTGAAGAGGAGAAGGAGAGAAGGATGGGAGAGGGCAGGCCCCAGGTCCCTGGAAGGGCAAGGGGGGAGGCAGACAGGGATGCAGGGGTCCAGGGATCGTCCCCAGCCCTGGGTCTTTGGCAGGGCCTAGCCTGCATGTCCACCCACCACACACACAACCCTGTCACTTAACCACTCACCTCCCCCAGCAGGAGAAACTGGGAGAAGGCCAACTGGATGTTCTTTGATGCCCCTAAAATGACCCCTTCCCTAGACCCTGGGAGGGAGGCGGGGCCTGCCCCTTCCAAGGTCAGGTGACAAGACAGCCCAAAGCCAGCCCCAAATTTGCAGAGAGGAAAAGGGCTACAGGCCAGAGGTGAGTCGGGAAGGAGTGACTCGGGCCTCTGGGTATGGGGAACAACTAAAGGGGTGCTCCAGGGCTGGAAAATCCCCCCTACCCCCCCAGGAGGCCAGGAACAGGGCTGGGACAGTCTGTGTGCAATCCTGGTCGTTCTGTACTGAGCACAGACTTGGAGATCAGAGAGCTCACTCATGACCTCGCTGCCAGGGCCCCCCGGAAGGGCTATGGCCCAGTGAGGGGGGCAGGCAGAGGTGTGGAAGGGAGGGAGCAGTCTGGAGCACAGCCTTACCTCCTCTTGGCCTCCTCTTCCTTGTGCTGTCTCCACTCCAGCTTGGTTTTTCGGTAGAGGAGGTTCATCTCGTGGGGCAGGAGGTGGGGGGCTGGGGGCCCTGCTCAGTGCCACCAGGCCCGGGGGGCAGCCCTCCCTGGGTCCCGGATCCACTGGGTGGGGGGGGTGGGTGAGAAGGAAAAAAAAGAAAGGTGGGATGGGTGGGGGCCAGGAATGAATGAAAGAGAGAGAAAGAAGAGACATGAGTCGGGTCCTTGGAGAGGAAAACACAGACAGAAAACCTAACACAGCTTTGAAGACCCACAGACAGACAGACACAGACCCCGACAAAGGTGTGCAGAGCTGCAAATACACACTCTGGGGGAGACCAGGTCAACAGATTCCCTTCTTTCATAAAGACATCCTGATTCACCACCCAGACACCCACAAACGGATTGCAACCCCTCAGCTACACAAACACACATTCAGACACACAAACCACGGAGCCACCGACCCACATCTACAGACAGAGGACCAGACACAGAGATTGGCATAGGTAAACAGAAACCTAGGGATAGACAGGCACACAGACATAAACACCCACAGACACACCCACAGACACACACAGACCTCCAGACACACACAAATCTGCTACACAGAACCGGACACACCTACAGGCAAGGAGTTATGCCCAGGGCCTACTTGCGTACATTGCACCCCACTGGGGAAAGGGGGAGATGGTCAGACTCTCCCCCTCATCTTGGGGTTGTAGTGGGGGGGATCTCATAAGGGCAGGGTGGGGACGCTGAAGGAAGAGTGGGAGACACCCTGAGTTGGGCATCTAAAATACCACCCATCCATCTATCGCCACTGCCTGCCTTCCCCCCCCCCCCACTTTCCAGTCCTTCCCCGGGCCTGGGCCTTGGTCCACCCGGATTCGGGCTCCCTGGCCCTTTAGCAATGGTTCGGTCTCTGCCTCCCTCCCTTGCTGATGGCCCCAATCACCTTCTTCTTCCTCCAGGATTTGGGAGGCCCCCGGGTTTCCTCTTCCAGTCCCCGCCTCTCAGTCCCCCTCAATCCCACCCAGGGGGCTCCAGTCTGGCCCCATTGCTACCTTCTGGGCTGCGGCCTCCATACCTGCTCCGGTTTTCCTTCCCCCAAACCCACACTCTTCTTTTCGCCTTCAGCCTCACTCCTTCTCCCAGGCGCCCCTCCTTACAGCCGTCTTCCCCCTTCCCCTGTTCCAAACCTGGCCTGCTACATCCCCCCTTCTCCGTCCAAGGGCCCCAGGTTCCCGGCACCCCCTCCCCCTTCCCCCTTGTCCTGCAACCCTGGACTTCTCCGCCTCTCGTTCCGCCAATCCTCCCTGTCCCTTGTCCTCCCACCCCAACCTCCCTGCACCAAGCCTCCCCAATTTCTCCATCACCGTACCTGGCCTGCCGGGCGCCGGCCCCCCCCATGCCCGGGCTCCGCCCGGAGCAGGAGGAGGGAGGAGGAGAGACAGAGACAGACCGGGGGGAGCGGAGCCGGGCCCTGCCGCAGAGACAGCCCCGCCTCCCGGGTCCGCCCCCAGACCCGCCCCCGGCCCCAAACCCACCCTTCCACACCCTCCAAGGACGGAGCGGGAGTAGCCGTGCCGCGGGGCGCCGCGGGGCCGCGGGGCTGGGGCGCGGGAGCGGCGGAGCCTGCGGGGGCAGATTCAGAAGAAGGTCGTGGGGCGCTGGGGGCCGGGCGCCAGCCCGTCCTGGCCTTGGGGCGTCCGCTCCTCGCCGCCCCTCGCCCCCTGCCCGGCCGGGCGGTGCTGGGTTCGGTTTCCCAGGCCCCGGCGGAGCGGTAAGCAGCGGCGCCCCCCAGCGGCAGCCTAGGGCCCGCGCCCCGCCCCGTGCACCTCGTGCGCCCGGCGCGCCCCTGGTCCGCACTCAGCGTCGGGCCCGGGCCGAGGCTGCGGCTGCGGGGCCCGGGGTGCAGTGAGGCTTTGAGGCCGGCAGAGGGGGCCGCTTTCCGGGCCGAGGGACTCCGAGGGTGAGGAGCGGGACGGGCGGCGGCTCTGCTCAGCAGGGGCGTGCTCCGCGGCTGCGCCCCCATTCCCCGCCGCCCCCAGGTGCGGGAGAGCACCCGAGTTGGCTCCCCCGGGTCTTGGCCGCCTCCCCCCTGGAACCTCGTTCCACCGTCTGGGCTCAAAGTCGTCCGCCCGGCCCGAGTCCTCCTCCCGTGACCTTTGACTCCCTCGACGCCGCTCGCAACGAGCAGGGTCGACCTCTGAGTGTGGCCACCTCGGCCACCACCCTGGCACTGTCGGGGGGCGGTGCGGGACGTGACCTTGACCTCCCTATCATTTTTCTTATTATCTCCCCTAGAAATAACTCCCTCCGAAATGCCTTGGGCGCACAACTCTGTCTCGGGGGTAAATCAGCGTAAATCAGCTTCGAGAAGTCTTCAGTTGTATCCTCAACGGGCTGGAAAATGGGCACAGCAAAGACAGGCACCGCCTGATCTCTGGAGCCTGCGAATGCTGCTTTCCACGGCAACGTCTTTGCAGACTTGCTGTGTGGCTTTAGGCAGATCCTGCAACCTCTCTGAGAGACACTTTAGTCCAGGGATGTCCACTCTTTTGACTTCCCTAGGCCACACTAGACGAAGAATTTATCTTGGGCCACACATAAAATACACTAACACTGGCAGGGCGCGGTGGCTCACGCCTGTAATCCCAGCACTTTGGGAGGCCAGCGCTGGTGGATCACCTGAGGTCAGAAGTTTGAGACCAGCCTGGCCAATGTGGCAAAACCCTGTCTCTACTAAAAATACAAAAAATAAGCTGGGCAAGGTGGTGCTCAGGAGGCTGAGGCAGGAGAATCAATTAACCTGGGAGGTGGAGGTTACAGTGAGCTGAGATAAGGCCACTGCACTCCAGCCTGGGTGAGAGAGTGAGACTCTGTCTCTGGAAAAAACAAAACAAAACACTAACACTAATGATAGCTGATGGCTTTAAACCGAACCCCCCCGCCCCAACTCCTAATGGTTTTTTTTTTTTTTTTTTTTTGAGACCGAGTTTCCCTCTTGTTGCCCAGTCTGGAGTGCAGTGGCACGATTTTGGCTTACTGCAACCTCCGACTACGGGGTTCAAGTGATTCTCCTGCCTCAGCCTCCCAAGTAGCTGGGATTACAGCCATGCACCACCATGCCTGGCTAATTTTGTATTTTTTTTCTAGTAGAGACAGGGTTTCTCCATGTTGCTCAGGCTGGTCTCAAACTCCCGACCTCAGGCGATCCTCCCCTTTCGGCCTCCCAAAGTGCTGGAATTACAGGCATGAGCCACCGCACCCGGCCAAACTCCTGTTTTAAGAAAGTTTACGAATTTGTCCTGGGCCACATGCTGCCTGTGTGGGTTGGACGAGCTGACTTTAGTCCGTTATTTGTTAGAAGGGGAGGGGTAGTAAAATAATACCAAAGTGCCTTGTAAATTGTAAAGGGTCCCACACATTAAAGGCTATTAAGAATGCTCCCAGGGGGAGGGAAATATTAAAACACTTAAAACCCATTTCACATTTACACATTAGTATGATCAGTTTATATGTATAGGCCGGGTGTGGTGGCTCACGTCTGTAATCCCAGCACTCTGGGAGGCTGAGGCGGGCAGATCACTTGAGGTCAGGAGTTCAAGACCAGCCTGGCCAACGTGGTGAGACCCTCCCCCATCTCTACTAAAAATACAAAAATTAGCCCAGAGTGGTGGTGGGTGCCTGCCTGTAATCCCAGCTACTCGGGAGGTTGAAGCAGGAGAATTGCTTGATCCCGGGAGGCAGAGGTTTCAGTGAGCTGAAATCACGCCACTGCACTCCAGCCTGGGTGACAGAGCAAGACTCCATCTCAAATAAAATAAAATAAAATATAAAATAAATAATAAAACTTTGCATGTATTCACTCAACAAACACTTCTGCAGAGGTCAACAATGTGCCAGGGCCTTTAGACTCAGATACCAGTGGCTGAAGCAGAGAAGGAGACTGTCCAAATATAATTTCTGAATAGTTTGTAGCAAGTCAGCAAGAAGGCAGGAGGGCCTGGGGATGGAGGAACTAAGGCTGTGTTTTGTATGTTGCCAGAGGAGAAAAGGTTCTGTAAGGCACAGAGGATACAATCTGGAGGGGTAGGGGACAGGCGGGAGGCTGCTTCCCAGACCTCACTACTTGGGAGGCCCACAGACCTGGGCTATGGCAGCCATTGTTACTTCGGCTTAAGGGAGAGAAATAGGAGTGTGGATGCTTCTGACAAAGAGATAAAGAATAAATACATAAAGAGGGTAGGTATTGCATTGTTTTATTTTTACCTAACCCTAAGAGGGGTTAGAAATTTCCCTGAGGCCAGGTACCACGGTTTACACTGTAATGTCAGCCGTTTGGGAGGCCCAGGTGGGAGAATCATTTGAGGCCAGGAGTTCAAGACCAGCCTGGGCAACATAGTAAGACCCCGTCTCTACAAAAACTAAAAAATTAGCCAAGTGTGGTGGTGTACACCTGTGGTCCCAGCTACTAGGGAGGCAGAAGCGGGAGAATCACTTGAGGCCAGGAGTTCGAGACCACCCTGGGCAACATAACAAGACCCCCATCTCTATAAAAAAAAAAATTTTTTTTTACAAGAAATTTAGCCAGGCACGGTAGTTTGTGTCTGTAGTCCCAGCTACTTGGGAGGCTGATACTGGAGGATCAATTGAAGCCAGGAGTTTGAGACCATAGTGGGCTACATAGTGAGAGCCCCCACCTCTACAAAAATTTAAAAATTAGCTGGGTGTGCTGGCATGCGTCTGAAGTCCTAGCTACTTGGGAGGCTGAGGCAGCAGAATCACTTGAGCCCAGGAGTTCCAGGCTGTGGTGGCTTTAATCACACCACTGCGCTCCATCCTGGGCAACAGAGAGAGACAGAGAGACCCTGTCTCTAATAAAAAGGAGGAGGGTGGGGAGGAGGGGGAATAATATAATGTCCAGGATTTGATTTAAAATAGTCTAGCAAAATACAGCTGGCTCCCAAACAACGTCATTTCACTGAATGAAATGTCATCTCACTCTGCTGCCCAGGCTGTAGTGCGTCTTGGCTCATTGCAGGCCCGACCTCCTGGGCTCAAGAGATCCTCCTGCCTCAGCCTCCTGAGTAGTTAGGATTACAGGTGTACATCACCGCATTCAGCAAATTGTTAAAAAATTTTTTTGTAGAGATGGAGATCTCGATACATTGCCCAGGCTGGTCTCAAACTCCTTGGCTCAAGCAATCCTCCCTCAGCCTTTGAGTAGCTGGAATTACCAGTGCACCTCACCATGCCCAGCTAATTTTTAAAATTTTTTGTAGAGACGGGGATCTCGCTATATTGCCCAGGCTGGTCTCGAACTCCTGGCCTCAAGCGATCTTCCCACCTCAGCCTTTGAGTAGCTGGAATTATAGGTACACCTCACCATGCCCAGCTAATTCTTTTATTTTTTTTTGTAGGGACCGGGACTTGCTACATTGTCCAAACTGGTCTCAAGCTGTCCTCCTTCCTCGGCCTCCCAAACAAAGTGCGGGGATTTACAGGTGTGAGCCACAGTGTCCGGCAATAATCCACTTTTAAAAATAAGGAATGGCCGGGTGCGGTGGCTCACGCCTGTAATCCCAGCACTTTGGGAGGCCGCGGCGGGTGGATCACGAGGTCAAGAGATCAAGACCATCCTGGCCAACATGGTGAAACCCCGTCTCTACTAAAAATACCAAAAAATTAGCTGGGCGTGGTGGCGTGCGCCTGTAGTCCCAGCTACTCGGGAGGCTGAGGCAGTAGAACTGCTTGAACCCAGAGGCGGAGGTTGCAGTGAGCCGAGGTCGCGCCACTACACTCCAGCCTGGCGTCTGGTGACGGAGTGAGACTCTGTCTCAAAAAAAAAAAAAAAAAAAAGAAAAAGAAAAAAGGAATGAGGGGGAATAATAGTACCTTCCTCATTTAGTTGCTGTGAAAATCAAAGGAGAATGACAGTAACAGCCACAGCCGCCCCACAGCAGGAACTAGGCACTTCTGGGTGGGCACCCAGTACACCTCCAGGCCTGTGCCTTCTGTCTCTTTGGTGAGTCTGTAGGCCGGAGGCAACAATTGACTACAAGTAAGGGAATCCCTCGCCTCCCTGCAAGCTCCTCCCCTTCTCCCCGAGCCCCGCCCTCTGCAGCCCCTCCCTGCAAGAGTCGGGCTGGGGCCCGGCAGGTGTGGGGTTAAGGGAGTCTGTTTGGGGCCCCCAGGAGCAGCAGCCTGAGCAGCGGCTGCAACAACTGCAACAGCAGCGGCTGTGGCAGGCCTGGCCCCCGGCCAGCTGGCGGGGAGCCCCAGGAGGGAGGGAGGGAGGAGGAAGGGGAGGAAGAGGGGGAAGGAGGAGGAGGAGGAGAGCAGTCAGCAGGCCCGAGGAGGCAGGACTTCCTGGTGTGGGGGTTGTCAACAGCCCAGAAAGAGAAAGACAGAGAGGCAGAGACCCAGGGGAGCCGAGGAGCGGAGACACGGACCCAGCAGGGCCACGCGGGAGAAGACTCGGGACACCAACTCGCCGGCTGCCACCGGGAGCAGCGGGGGACTCCGCCGCCCCCTCCCACATCAGTGTCCAGACCCTTGGTGCTTCAGAGGCCGCGCCTGGGCTCCTCGGAGGAGGCTCGGGTTCCTTCTTTTCCGGAGAGCAAACTTTCCACGGAGATGCCTCGCAGAATGAGCTGCGGCCCCCGGAGAGGACGGGGCAGCCTCTGATCGCCGCCTGCGTGTCCCGCCACTGCCCGGGGCCAGGAGGCCCCAGGGAACGGACAGCCCTACCTCTTAGGCGCCGGGACCCCCAGGCTCGGATCAGTGGCTGAGGCCCCAGAGGTAGGGCTCGGGGCTGGGCGGGGCGCTGGGGGGTAACCTGGCAGGGCTTGTCCCAGAGATGTGGGAACTGGGGTGAGGGTGGGGGCTGGAGGCCTAGGAGAGGTCTCTCTGGGTGGCCGGGCCAGGCTGGGGAGCTGCTTCACCCCGGTTCTCCCAGTCCCTGGCCGAGCTCTTGGGACAATGTGGGGATCCCTGAGTCGGAATCCCAGGCGAGAAATGTTCAACTCTGGGACCCGTCTGCCTACACTGAGCGCCTTCTGGGATCCGGTCCCCTCTGCCCTGGTCTCTTGTCATCTCTTGCCTGTCTCTGGGTCTCTGGCGGTTTCCCCTTCCCCCACTTTGCTCCCCAGAGAGGAAGCCCCGGAGGTGGCCTGCCCACTGGTACACACACACACACACACACACACACACACACACACACACATAAACTCTCTCTCTCTTTTCCAGTTTGCAAACTCAGCTCTGGAGTTGAGCAGCGACAGCAGCAGGAAAAACCTGCCTTTGCTCCCCCCTCTCCTGCCACCTCCCCTCTCCTCTCTCCCCTCACCCAGCAGGCACCCCCGCTTCCCCCGCCAGGCCCTCCTGCCATGTCGGACCCAGACGTCCCCAGGGGCCTGGATGCCCCCACCATGTGGCCCCCTTGTTCCAGGGGTGCCTGAGCCCCTTCAAGGAGCCCCAGCCCATCCCCAACCTTGGCCCAGCCCTGAGCCCCAGGGACCATGAGCGGGGGCAAGAAGAAGAGTAGTTTCCAAATCACCAGTGTGACCACGGACTACGAGGGCCCGGGGGAGCCCAGCGGCTTCGGACTCCCCTGTCCCACCGCCCCCCACTGGGCCCCCGCCCCGCCTGCCAAATGGGGAGCCCAGCCCCTGATTCGGGGGGCAAGGGCACCCCCCGTAATGGCTCTCCACCACCTGGGGCCCCCTCCTCCCGTTTCCGGGTGGTGAAGCTGCCCCATGGCCTGGGAGAGCCTTATCGCCGAGGTCGCTGGACTTGTGTGGATGTTTATGAGAGAGACCTGGAGCCCCACAGCTTTGGCCGCCTCCTGGAGGGAATTCGAGGGACCTCAGGGGGCGCCGGGGGCAGATCTTTGGATTCCAGGTTGGAGCTGGCCAGCCTCGGCCTGGGCACCCCCACCCCACAGTCAGGCCTGTCTCAGAGCCCCACCTCCTGGCTCCGTCCACCCCCAACCTCTCCCGGACCTCAGGCCCGCTCCTTCACTGGGGGGCTGGGCCAGCTGGTGGTGCCGGGAAAAGCCAAGGCAGAGACGCCCCCACTGTTGGCTTCCCCACCTCAGCAGCGCCCCCCAGAGCCTGGGACTGGGGGAGAGCGGGGCACATCTCGGCCTGCCATGCCCCTGCCCTCCCTGAGGGTGGAAGCAGAGGCTGGGGGCTCCGGGGCCAGGACCCCTCCACTGTCCCGGAGGAAAGCTGTAGACGTGGGGCTGCGGATGGAGTTGGGTGTTCCAGAGGAGATGGGGCAGGTAAGACCTGGGTTCTAGGGCTCGCCCATCTCAGCCCTGGCCTGACCTCCATCTTGGGCCTCCCTACCTCTGCCTCCCCTCCTCCTCCCCCCGCGCCCCCTCTTCTCCTCCTCCTCCCCCTGCTCCCTCTCCTCCTCCTCCTCCTCCTCCTCCTCTTCTTCTTCCATCACCTGTCTATCAGATCAGACAGCCCCCTTCTCTGTGCCTGCCAGGTCACTCTCAAGCCCCTTCCTCCTCCTCCGTTTTTCTGCCTCAGCCTCCTTCCTGTTTTTTGCACCCTTTCTCTTTCTCTCTGACCTCTGATTCTCTGTCTTGGTTTTCACATAGCCTGGCATATGTGGCCTCCTCACCTGGCCTTCTTCTGTCTTGGTCTCAGCCCCTCTGGCTCTAGGTGATGAGGGTGGAGGCCCCAGCCGGGTAACTGGGTCCCTGGGGTAGGAGCTGCCAGGATTTGGGGGAGGAAAGGTAAAAGGTAGGCCTTGTATGCTGCCAGTCTCTTCCCACTGCAGCCCCATCCTGCATGTGGGGTCTTTCTTTCCCCAGCCACCCATCGCAGTCCCACCTCTAGCTTTGCTGCAAGCCAAGTGTCATGGAGAAATTGGGTGGGGGGAACACCTCCCTGGGATGGGGAAGGGGCTTGCTGGTTGATCCTTTTCACCCCCCAGTTGTCTGGCTCAACTCCCTCCAGGCGAGAAGAACCTGAGAAGGAATGCAGGCCCGTATGGTTTCTCCTTCCTGTCTCCAAAAGAGGAACAAGTCTGGGCTGGGGGGGCAGGATGCCTGGGTCCCCGGGGTGGGGGCGAGAAGCCAGAGACACAGGGATTGGATACTTCTGTCCTGCGGGAGAACACCTCGGAGGGCTGGGGAAAGGCGGGGAGTGTGAGGATGCAAACTCTTTCCCCTTCCTGGCCTTGGGCACAAACCACAGTATAAAAATAACCTGGGGCTGGATGTCTGGGTCCCGTCAGGACCGGTCAGGACCAGCTCCCCCCACCCCTCCTGGCCTCAAGCTTACATCTCTCATGATGCACCCCCCTTCTTTCCCCCCACTCTTGAACTCTTGCATTCAACGCCCACCCCCAGGGAGAAGATGCTGTTTCTCTTATTGGTCCCTGTCCTCAGGCTCTTCCAAAGCAAACCCCCTTGGCCGCCAGCCTCCCTGCTCTCTGTCCTTAAGTCTGGCCTGAGCTTTTCTGGGGCCACAGACCCTGCCTCCCTCTCTCTCCAGTGCCCGCTACCCCCAGCCGTCCCCCCACCTCCTGACGGTCTTCTGTTTGCATGCATCTGTTCTGCTGTTTCCCTGCCCAAAAGTCTGTCTCCGTTCCACGTCCCCCCCCCATGCCTCTTCTCGTCTTAAGAGAGGGGAGTGGTGGAGAAGGGCCAGCGGACACCACCTGGGCCCCCTTCCTCTGTCTGTCCCTCTAACCACCCTGGACTCTCTGTTCTTGGCTTTTCCGAGAAGCTGGGGCCTCCCGGGGCCTCACAGAGGCGTCTTGTCATGTTCCTGTCGCCCCCGCCCTTTTGCTGCCGCCCCCAGCGCCTGTTGGGCTATTCGGGTCCACGCCCAGGCTCCGCCTCCCCCCAGCTCCACAACCAGCCCCCCCCCCCAACCCCAGGGCAGAGCCCAGGAGCAGAATTCCACCTGAGTCGGAGAAGTTTGAGAGGGAAGGCGAGAGTAGGGGGTGGGTAAGGGGATGGAGGAGCAGTTTCTGAGGATGCATTCATTCTACAAATAGCTACTGAGCAAACTGACCTTCTAGCAGGGGAGAGACACAATAAATACTTTAATTTCAGATAATGTTAGTGCTATAAAAAAATGAAACAGTTCAGTGGACCGGTGAATGATGAGGCAGTCCCTCTCTAAGAGGTGACATTGGAGTCATTTGAAGAAGGCAGCCTGGGCGCGGTGGTTCATGCCTGTAATCCCAGCACTTTGAGAGGCTGAGGCAGGCAGATCACTTGAGGTCAGGAGTTCAAGACCAGGCTGGCCAATATGGTGAAACCGTGTCTTTACTAAAAATACAAAAATGAGCCAGATGTGGTGGTGGGTGCTTTTAGTTCCAGCTACTTGGGAAACTGAGGCAGGAGAATCACTTGAACCCGGAAGGCAGAGGTTGCAGTGAGCGGAGATCATGTTACCGTACTCCAGCCTGGGCGATAGAGTGAGACTCCATCTCAAAAAAAAAAAAAAAAAAAAGGGTGGACAGGCTGGGAGCAGTGGCTCATTCTCCTAGCACTTTGGGAGGCCGAGGCAGGAGGATCATTTGAGCCCACGAGTTTGAGACCAGCTGGAACAACATACTGAGACCCTGTCTTTCCAAAAAATAAAAAATTAACCAGGCATGGTGGTGCACACCTGTAGTCCCAGCTACTCGGGAGGCTGAGGCTGGAGGATGGCTTAAGGCCAGGAATTTGAGGGTGCAGGGAGCCATGATCATGCCACTGCACTCCAGCCTGGGTGGCAGAGTGAGACTCTATCTTAAAAAAACAACACAAGGCAGACACTCTGAGTAGCCTCTGATTAGGGGTCCCGTGCCAGGGGAAGCAGGCGCATTGGGGTCTCTTCTCAGTTCTTCCATCAGTCCCCGCCTCTTCCCACTTGGGAGACCCTCTCTAATATCCCATCCGCCACTCCCCCCCATGCCTCAGGTTGACCCATTTCTTGCTTCTAGTACCTCCTTAATGCCTTTCCCAGAGCTGGAGCTGGAGGAGGGAAGGGTGGTGGGGCAGGAGTCCTGGGTCCCCCAAAGAGAGTGTGGGGGGTGGAGAGGGACGAAGGCTAGTAGGCAAGTTGTAAGGTGACCGGTTCCTTTCTCTTCTCCCTTCATGTGTTTCTACCTCTCTGCCTCCAGGTGCTCCCACTCGACTCTCGCCCCAGCTCCCCCGCCCTCTACTTCGCTTCGGATGCCAGCCACAAATCTCCAGACCCCTTTGGAGGAGTAGCAGCTCAGAAATTCAGCCTGGCCCACTCCATGTTGGCCATCAGTGGCCACCTAGACAGCGATGACGATAGGTAGGTGGGCTTCTTGGGGTGGCAGGGTGTGGGGTTCAGGCTCTCCACCCAGCACCTGGGGTAGCTGTAAGAAGCTGCCCGGGAGGCGTCCTTCCCCCAGGTTGAACTTGGAGAGGATCTCTTAGACAGAGAAACCTGGCCTGGGCATAACCACTGCACACAGTTGATTTCAGACCCACTCCCTCTCTGTGGAGAGGGCTGGGTGGGACTCCCTGGCTCAGAACTGTCAGGTCACAGCCTTTTTTAGAGTTTGAAGGGAGTCATTGTTGTCAAATTCCAGAGCTCTTGCAGATTTAGAGATCATCTGGCCAACCCCAAGAACCCACTGGCGAATGTGTGCTGGAGACAGAATAGGGAATCAGGCCGGGCTCCGTGGCTCCCGCCTGTAATCGCAGCACTTTGGGAGGCCCAGGCAGGAGAATTGCTTGAGGCCAGGAGTTCAAGACCAAGCCCTGGCAACATAGCCAGATCTCATCTCTAAAAAGAAAAAGAAAGAAGAAAAACATATATATTTATAAGAAGTAGGCCGGGCACAGTGGCTTATGCCTGTAATCCCAGCACTTTAGGAGGCCGAGGCGGGCAGATCACCTGAGGTCAGGAGTTTGAGACCAGCCTAGCGGACACAGTAAAACCCCATCTGTACTAAAAATACAAAAATTAGCCGGGCGTGGTGGTGCATGCCTGTAATCCCAGCTACTTGCAGAGGCTGAGGCAGGAGAATCACTTGAACCCAGGAGGCAGAGGCTGCAGTGAGCCAAGATCGCAGCACTGTAGTCTAGCCTGGGTGACAAAGCGAGCCTCCACCTCAAAAAAACAAACAAACAAAAAAGGCTGGGTGCAGTGGCTCACACCTGTAATTCCAGCACTTTGGGAGGCTAAAGCGGGCAGATCACGAGGTCAGGAGTTCAAGACCAGGCTGGTCAACATGGTGAAATCCTGTCTCTACTAAAAAATACAAAAATTAGCTGGGCATGGTGGCTCGTGCCTGTAATCTCAGCTACTTGGGAGGCTGAGGTAGGAGAACTGCTTGAACCGGAACCTGAGAGGTGGAGGTTGCGGTGAGCCGAGATCACGCCACTGCACTCCAGCCTGGGCTACAGAGCGAGACTCCATCTCAAAAAAAAAAAAAGGTGAAAAAGAATGGGAATTAGTTTCCTCCCAGTTCCATCTCCCTCTTCCTCTCCCAATATGGGATTGTGACATCCTGATAGCCCACAGGGTCTACTTTAGGATCCTAGGATTTCTAGAACCGAGAAAGCCACTCCCTAAGATTGGGCCAGCAGGGAACAGAGAGCTAGGAATGGCAAAGGGGCAGGGGCGGCACAGCAGAGAGTGACTTTCTGGGGTTCACCCTTTAGAAGACAGTGCTCTGTTGGTTGGGTTTCCAGGGCCAGGTGTCACCGTTCCTAAGAAAGCCAGCAAGCTGAAAGGGAGGCCCAGAATCGTTGAGTCAGAGATAGCCAGAGGCTGCCTGCTTCTGGCCGGGGACTGATAGGAACCTGGCAGAAGGGCTGGGGAGTCACCGCTTTTCTTTTGGAGGGAGGAGTGGGACTTCCCCTGGGAGGCGTTCAAGGGGAGGGACTTCCTGCTTGGAAGGAAATTGGGGGGTGGGGCTTCGAGAGTGGGTGAGTGGGTGCTTCAGGGACCCGTTCCAGATGGGAGTTGCTCCTTCCTGTCTTCCCCAGATTGGGGGCTGCTCTCGGGGATCAGGGATTCAAGCCCACCACTGACAGGGTCCTGGGGCCTCAGGGAGGATAGGGGACCTGGCAGAAGGGGTGACCTCGAGCCGGTGGGACGGAGGACAGGGGTGTCAGTGCTGGGCAGTGCTGGGCAGGGCTGGGCAGAGCAGGGTGGATTCTGCACATTCCCGCTCTCAGGAATGTGCGAGGTGTGAGGTCGGCCAGGGCCGGGAGAGTCACCTGCCCCCATCACTGCTATTCTCAGCATTTCCCGCCCTCTCTCCCTCCCACTTGGGAGGTTCCCTGGCAAGAGGACTCCCCCATCCCTCCCCTACCCTGTTGTGTTCACAGCTCAGCCTCCTGCTGTCTCTGTCTTAGAGGGTTCCACCTCCTGAGGCCTCCGTCTTTCCCCTGTCCCTCCCTCCCTGCCTCCTTCCGTCCCACCCACTCCCTGCATACCCCAGTCTGACCGGTCCGGCTCCCAGCCTCCACTTTATCCTGTGTGTTCTAAGGCTCTTGGGATCTGTCCCAGCCCAGCCCCTCCAGCCCCACCCTGCTGGGCCAGCGGGTTTGGGTTGGGCCACCCCCTGCCCCCTAGGAATGGGGTGTGTAGACCCCACCTCTCCTGTCTGGTGTGCACAGAGCTGGCAAGACAGGGTCCCAGTGGCCTGGGATCTTCCTCTTGAGAGGGAAGGTGGGTTGAGATGTTCAGTGCCTGGATCGCAGGAAGGGAGTTGAGGACGCCTGACCAGTCCCTGAATCTGGGGAGGGGCGAACAGAGGGCGCAGGTGAATCTGGAATGCTCACGTCCCAGGGCTGGAAATCTTTATCCCCCTCGTGGCAGGTGGGAGGTAGTTGGTTAAGTTGTGAAGAAGTGGATGGAAGGAATGGGAGTGGGGGTGGTGGCCGGCCAGGGGGATCCAGGGATTACAGGGAATGGCTCCCAGGGACTTGGGAAAGAAAAGGGACATTTATTTATCCAGTGCCTCCCTTGGATCCAGCACTCCCTGATCCCGTGTAACCCTAAAAGCAGGTCCGTTCTCCCACTTGCCAGATGAAGTATCTGAAACACAGAGAGGAGGTTTTTTGGGTGGTTTTTTTTTTTTTTGAGATGGAGTTTTGCTCTATTGCCCAGGCTGGAGTGCAGTGGTATGATCTTGGCTCACTGCAACCTCCACCTCTCAGGTTTAAGCGATTCTCCTGCCTCAGCCTCCCGAGTAGCTAGACTACAGATGTGTGTCACCACGCCTGGCTAATTTTTGTATTTTTAGTAGAAATGGGGTTTCACCGTGTTAGCCAGGTTGGTCTCGAACTCCTGACCTCAGGTGATCCACCCACCTGCCTCCCAAAGTGCTGGGATTACACGGATGAGCCACCGAGCTGGCCAGGAGGGTTTTAGAAACTTGCCCAAGGCCACCCAGCTAGTTTAAGTGGCTGGGACTGCAAATTGGAGCCTGGGTCTCGACCCCAAAGCCACACTTTATCCACCGGGATGCCTGTGTCCCAAGCAAGGAGGTGGTGACAATGGTCTACAATATCTTTCTCTCTAGGACTGTCAGGGACAGCTCTCCCACGCAGGGCAGGGAGCCAGCCGCCTTCCCCCTCCCCTGACCTTCCCAGCCCCGCCCCAAAGACACCACAGATCCGGGAAGGAGTAGAGACAGGGCAGCCAGATGCCACTTTCTTGGCCCCAGGCGTAGGCCCTGGGGGGCTCCCCCTGAACACATTGGAGGGTGCACAGGGCTGGGATCTGCAAGATCCCAGGCTCCCCATTTTCTCCCCAGGTGTCCTGCTTTTTCATCTCATCTTCATGTTGAGGCTGTTTTATTTGACCTTCAAAGAGGAAGACCAGTTCCTAGGGCTGTCCTCACCCCAGAATCAAGAGTCCTGCAGGGCTAAGTCTCCAACTGTGCATGTCATGCTCTGCACAACTCCAGGGGGTGCCGCTCATATTTGAAGTCACAGTAGATGCTTGAAGTCACATTTTTCTGGAAGATAGCGTTAAGGGTCTCGAAGAAGGGGGCATTTTCTAATCCACACAAACTTGCTTTTGGGCTTGTGGCGGGGGTTGATCGTATCTCAGCAACTCCTACTTTCCTCCCCCGGGACCCTGCCAAAGAATTCTAGCACAGTGCCCACGACCCCGCACTCAGGGATCCTCAAGGGGAGGGCCTGGGTTGTCGGAGTCCTGGTCCCTTGAAGCGTGCGTTAGAATGTCCCCACTGGAAAGTGCCATGAGAAACTCTCAGGCACTAGACAAACGGAAGACAGTCACCTGATGGCCAACAGATGTTTATTTTTGTATTATTCCTTTATCTCTGACAAGAACGAAAAACTTATTTGACATCTTTACCCCTGAGTCTCCGCCAAACAGGGCCTGTGTTCCGGTCTCTGTGTTTCCGCCCCCCTTTGGTCTCTGTGAGTTTGTTTAATGGAGTGGGGGAGAATTGGATTTTTGTGGTGGCTCCGTCTCCACCCAGGTATTGTTGATTGAAATAGCTCAAGCTGGGTGCAGTGGTTCACACCTGTAATCCCAGTACTTTAGGAGGCTGAGGGGGGCAAATTACCTGAGGTCAGCAGTTTGAGACCAGCCTGACCAACATGGAAAACCCCGTCTCTACTGAAAATACAAAATTAGCCGGGCATGGTGGCACATGCCTGTAATCCCAGCTACTTGGGAGGCTGAGGCAGGAGAATCGATTGAACCCCTGGAGGTGGAGGTTGCGGTGAGCCGAGATTGCACCATTGCACTTCAGCCTGGGCAACGAGTGAAAAACTCAGTCTCAAAAAAAAAAAAAAAACCAAGGAAAGAAATAGCTCAAAAATTACTTCAACCCTCCAGCTGTCTGACCCACCCCACCCTCTTCAAGTCTCCTCTCCCTGCCCAGCCCTTACCCCGCCCCAGGAATCCCAGGGGTGCCCTTCCCCACCCACCCCATCCTGCTCTCTCAGGCCTGGTCACCTTAATTGTTCCACCTGTCAGCACCTTCTGCACCCAGAGCTTGGATGAGAGATGGAAAATTCCCAGCTCCCCTCGTGCTCCCTTCCTGGCCGCAGGACCTCATCCAAGGGTCACCTTGCATTGAGTGCTGATCCCCCCCCCACCAGGGGAAGCAAGTCTGACAGCCAGGAGGGAGGGCTTAAGGGGAGCCCAGGGATGTGGGCTGCAGTGCCCTAGCTCCCCCGCACCACTCTGAGAGTGGCCCAGCTGGGGGCTGGAGGGCAGGACTGGGGATCCTGACACAGCACCAGGGTGCAGGGGCACAGGGCTGCAGGGGTGGGTTGGGAGCCTCGGGGCGAGAGCCTGGGGCCTGAGTGGTGGGAGAGGGTGCCTTGGAGGATGAGGCCGGGCATAAGAGCCTGTGCAGGTCCTGGACAGTAAGAATGGAGCTTGAGAGAGCCAGATTCTGGGACCAAGAGCCTAGTGTCCTGGAGCCAGCCTGGAGCCCAGCCCTGGGGGCTGTTGAGCCAGGCCTGAGTTCTCCCTCTGGTGGCCACTTCCCAGACTGCAGCTAGACCCTCCTCCTGCTCCCTGTCGCCCGGGACTCCCCAGCTCTCTTCTAAACCCTGTTGCTCCTCTTCCCAAAGTCCCATCTTCAAGCTCACCTCCCTTCCTGTTCTCAAGCCCTCTCTTCCTCTGAGAGTACCAGACCCAAGTCCCAGGCATATAGGCTTTTTTTTTTTTTTTTTTGAGATGGAGTTTCACTCTTATTGCCCAGGCTGGAGTGCGGTGGTGCAATCTCGGCTCACTGCAACCTCTGCCTCCTGGGTTCAAGCGATTCTCCTGCCTCAGCCTCTGGAGCAGCTGGGACTTACAAGCACCCGCCACCACGCCTGGCTAATTTTTTGTATTTTTAGTAGAGACAGGATTTCACTATGTTGGCCAAGCTGGTCTCGAACTCCTGACCTCAGGTGATCCACCCACCTCGGCCTCCCAAAGTGCTGGGATTACAGGTGTGAGCCACCTTGCCCGGACTTTTTTTTTTAGACAGGGTCTCACTCTGTCGCCCAGGCTGGAGTGCAGTGGCACAATCTTGGCTCACTGCAACCTCCACTTCCTGGGTTCAAGCGATTCTCCTGCCTCAGTCTCCCAGTAGCTGGGATTACTGGTGCCCTCCACCATGCCTGGCTGATTTTTGTATTTTTAGTAGAGATGGGGTTTCACCATGTTGGCCAGGCTGGTCTCAAACTTCTGACCTCAAGTGATCTGCTCACCTTGGCCTCCCAAAATGCTGAGATTACAGACATGAGCCGCTGCGCCCAGCCTTTAGGCTGTATTTGTCTTACAGGGCTCTGGGCTCAGTTTCTGTTGCCATGGTAACCTTTCCCATTTTTTGTATTCTCTGTGGGAAGTCAAGGACCCTCTGGCCAGGTCCTAGGGGTCACCCATGATGTGGGCCCTGTGGTGTTTTTTTTGGTGAGAGAGCGCTCACGATCTATGGAAGACCATGAGCACATCAGAACGCCCCCGACCCCAGCCACCTCCACCCTCTTTCCCGAGGCCTTGAGGGACAGAGGGGACGGGGATGGGATGAGAGGTGGAGAGGGGCCTCCAAGGGCCAGGCCCTTCCTCACCCGTCACACCCTTCACTCCCCTTTCAGACCCAGGCTTCTGCCCCAAGCCCCTCCCTGGGCCCGGCCACCAGCTGACTTCCTCAGTCGGCCCCCTCCCCTCTACTCTGGGTCGGTGCCAGGGTGAGAAGGGGACACTGGCACTGACCATGTCTGGGAATTCCCGCCCACCGAGGAGCCGGAGGGGAGGGGGTCCCCGTGTCCCAAGGAGCCAATAGCAGCCAGGCCTTGCCCTGGGGGGGGTGGTGTATATCTTCAGGCCAGCACCCCCGAGGCACTGTCTCCCTCTCTGCCCGCCTGGCACCAGCTAGATCCCGCTCTGCCCGGGGGGCTCTGAGCCCCCCAGGCATTCCCTTCACTGCATCCCTCTCTGTTGGGGGTGGGTGTCCAAGGACCCTTTTCCCTTGGGCATGGCCCAGCCGGGGATCTCTGTCAAGTCCCTGGTGTCATCTTATGAGACCCGAGTGGTGGGGGATGGCTCCGGGGGCCGCCCGAAGAAGGGGCTGTGCCTCTTCCCTTGCTCTCCCCGAGGTGCGTCTCCCATCCGGAGGGACATCTGGGCCTCCGCCGCACCGGGGCCTGGGGGGGCCCTGGGCATCGGCCCTCGGCCCGCAGGGGGATGGACAAACCCTCCTCTCACTCATTCTCTACTGTCACAGGTACAGGGGGGTATGGGCGGGAGGCTGTGGTCCAAGAAGCCAGCACCTGGGAAGACTCCTCCTCCCCTCCTCTCCTCCCCCTCACCTTCCTGTGTCTCTCCAGCGGCTCCGGAAGCCTGGTTGGCATTGACAACAAAATCGAGCAAGCCATGGTAAGAGAAGCCATCTTGGTCCCAGGAGGTCCCGGCCCCCTTAAGCCGCCCCCTGCCCCAGCCCTTTTCTCTTCCTCACCAGGGGAGCAGGAACTCCCAGCTCCTCCATCCCTCTACCTGCTGGGCTCTGGGCATCCTCCACCGTCCCCTGCTGCCACCTCCACCCTTGACTTTGCCCAGCCTCTGGTCAGGCTGCTGGTCCCCATCTCTGTTTTTGAGCCCTGACTCTGCCTCCATCCCTCATCCTTGTCCCTGTCCCTTTGCTACTTTGTCCCTCATCCTCTGGGCACTGGGGACTCTCCCACCCCAGCCCTTGAGGCACTGGGCAGGGGATGAGTGACCCACCCGTTGACCCCATGCCTGTCCTGGGGTCCCAGAGGACTTGGTGAAGTCCCACCTCATGTTTGCGGTCCGGGAGGAAGTGGAGGTGCTGAAGGAGCAGATCCGGGACCTGGCGGAGCGGAACGCCGCGCTGGAGCAGGAGAATGGGCTACTGCGCGCCCTGGCCAGCCCGGAGCAGCTGGCTCAGCTGCCCTCCTTGGGGGTCCCGCGGCTTGGGCACCCCGCGCCCAATGGGCCCTCCGTCTGAGCCTCCCTTCCCTTACAATGTGCCCTTTGGGGCTGCCCGGCCTTGTGCCAGCCACCTGCCCCCTCTTCCTATGCAGCTTTAATGTCCCCGTGTCCCCAGGGTGGGAGTTCAAGGCTCAGCATTGGCCTGACCCCCCGCCCCTGCCCCGTCTCCTCATCGTCCCCAGCCTTGATGGAGGAGGGAGGGCTTCAGGACGGGGTGTCAGAGGGACCCCCCCTCTGGGAGGGGAACCCAGCCCCCACCCTCCCTCGTGGGACCCCCAGCAGTACATGGCCTGGGGGTGTTGGAGGCTCCCTGGCAGACATCCCACCCCCACCTTGTTCCCTTGAGGTGCGCCCCTCTCCTCTGCCCAGGGGAGGGAGTGTGGACAGTATCTGGAAGTTCTGGGATTCAGGTTGTTATTAAAGTAATAATAATAATTAAAAACTCTGAAGAAACTTGAATTTGGAGGTTGACATCTCGTTCTTCACTTGTGTCCAGACTTGGAGGTCGTGCCTGCCGCTTCGGGCTCCCCTGAGATCTTTTCTTTGCAGACTGGGGGAATTTTAAAGTGTGGGGACGGAGGGGTCGAGACAGAGGCTAGAGAAGGGAGCCAGCGGTTCGGGTCCTGGGAAGGGGCAGGCGAGGTTTGGGGGTAGGGGGTGCCTGCCCACGTGCTGGGGGGGGGCGGCCGGGGAACAATGAGGCCTTTGGTGGTTGCCCAAGATCCACCCCCCGCAACCCCGGCTTCCCAGTGTGTCCCCTCTGCGGGCTGGATCTGGGTGGCTGCTTGGGGGCGGGCGGGGGCCCTGAATGGGCCCCTTGTCTTGGGGCTGGGTGTGGGCCAGGCTCCCCCGGGCACACGGTGCCCTTGCCAGGCCTGGCTGGCCGCCGCGGCTCCCACCCTCGGCCAGCTAAGGATGGGCCCTGTGGGTGAGCTGGCTCCTCCCTGACAGCCTGGGCTCTGGTCCCAGGCGAGTCAGCAGCAATGGAGAAGGACCCATCTAGCGGGGGAAGAGGGGGAGGGCTGCGGCCAAAAGCCCCAGGAGGGTCCTGGGAGCAGCCGAAGGGGCCCGGGCTAGAAGGAATCTGTGAGGCCAGGTCCTTGGAGGCTGACCTGCCTTGGAGTCCCTGACTCTCTGCCTCCTTGGTTTCCCTAGGTTCAGAACTTTGGGCAACTTCTTTGGTTTTTCTTTTTTTTTAATTTCTTCTTTCTTTTTTTTGAGACAGGGTCTTGCTCTGTTGCCCAGAGTGCAGCAGCACAATCACAGTCCCCTGCAGCCTCCATCTCCCTGGCTCAAGTGATCCTCCTGCCTTGGCCTCCTTGAACTATAGGTGTGCATCACCACATTCAGCTGATTTTCTTTATTTTTGTAGAGATGGGGTCTTGCTATGTTGCTCAGGCTGGAGTGCGGTGGTATGATCATATATTACTGTAGTCTTCAACTCCTGGGCTCAAGTGATCGTCCCACTTCAGCCTCCCCAAGTAGCTGGGACTACAGGCATGTGCCACTACGCCCAGCTATACGTATGTATGTAGGTATATATGTATTTATTTATTTATTTGAGATGGAGTTTCGCTCTTGTTGCCCAGGCTGGAGTGCAGTGGCGAGATCTCAGTTCACTGCAACCTCTGCCTCCCAGGATCAAGTGATTTTCATGCCTCAGCCTCCTGAGTAGCTGGGACTACACGTATGTGCCACGACGCCTGGCTAATTATTTTTTTTTCTTTTTTCTTGTTTTTGGCTGAGCACAGGGGACTTTATTGATGGTACACGACAAGGTGGGGCTCCCTAGGCCCCTCCCTCTTCAAGGGGTCTGCATGGAAACTGTGAGGAGGGGCAATTCAGTGTGGTGGGGGACTTAGTGTGGCAGGGACTCCCCCAGCAGTGAGGGCCTCTCTTCCTCTCATGCTCTCGCTGGGGCTGGTGGTCCAGAGGTCTTACTCCTTGGAGACCATGTGGGACATGAGGTCCACCACCCTGTTGCTATAGCCAAATTCATTGTCATACCAGGAAATGAGCTTGACAAAGTGGTCGTTGAGGGCAATGCCAGCCCCAGCATCGAAGGTGGAAGAATGGGTGTCGCTGTTGAAGTCAGAGGACACCACCTGGTGCTCAGTGTAGCCCAGGATGCCCTTGAGGGGGCCCTCCGACGCCTGCTTCACCACCTTCTTGATGTCATCATATTTGGCAGGTTTTTCCAGACGGCATGTCAGGTCCACCACTGACACATTGGCAGTGGGGGACACGGAAGGCCATGCCAGTGAGCTTCCCGTTCAGCTCAGGGATGACCTTGCCCACGGCCTTGGCAGCGCCAGTAGAGGCAGGGATGATGTTCTGGAGAGCCCCGCGGCCGTCACGCCACAGTTTCCCGGAGGGGCCATCCACGGTCTTCTGGGTGGCAGTGATGGCGTGGACGGTGGTCATGAGTCCTTCCACGATACCGAAGTTGTCATGGATGACCTTGGCCAGGGGTGCTAAGCACTTGGTGGTGCAGGAGGCATTGCTGGCGATCTTGAGGCTGTTGTCATACTTCTCATGGTGCACGCCCATCACGAACATGGGGGCATCAGCAGAGAGGGCAGAGATGATGACCCTTTTGGCTCCCCCCCCACAAGTGAGCCCCAGCCTTCTCCATGGTGTGAAGACGCCAGTGCCACCACGTACTCAGCGCCAGCATCGCCCCACTTGATTTTGGAGGGATCTCGCTCCTGGAAGATGGTGATGGGATTTCCATTGATGACAAGCTTCCCGTTCTCAGCCTTGACAGTGCCATGGAATTTGCCATGGGTGGAATCATACTGGAACATGTAGACCATGTAGTTGAGGTCAATGAAGGGATCATTGATGGCGACAATATCCACTTTACCAGAGTTAAAAGCAGCTCTGGTGACCAGGCGCCCAATACGACCAAATCCGTTGACTCCGACCTTCACCTTCCCCATGGTGTCTCAGAGATGTGGCTGGCGATGGGAGACAAGAAGCGGCTGGAGCAGGAGGAGCAGAGAGCCCTTTTTTCTTTTTAGATGGAGTCTTGCTCTGACACTCAGGCTAGAGTTCAGTGACATGATCTCGGCTCACTGTAACCTCCGCCTCCGAAGTTCAAGCAATTCTCCTGCCTCAGCCTCCCAAGTAGCCACCACAGGATTACAAGCACCTGCCACCACACCCGGCTAATTTTTGTATTTTTAGTAGAGACGGGGGTTTCACCATCTTGGCCAGGCTGGTCTTGAACTCCTGACCTCGTGATCCACCCACCTCTGCCTCTCAAAGTGCTGGGATTACAGGCATGAGCCACCACACCCCACCTTTTCTTGTTGTACTTTTAGTAGAGACGGGATTTTGCCATGTTAGCCAGGCTGGTCTTGAACTTCTGAACTCAAGTGATCTGCCCACCTCAGCCTCCTAAAGTACTGAGATTACAGGCATGAGCCACCACGCCCAGCCTAAATATTTTTGTGGAAACAATCTCGCTATATTGCCCAGGCTGATCTCAAACTCCTGGCTTCAAGGAATTCTCCCACCTTGGCATCCCCCGAGTTCTGGGATTACAGGTGTGAGGTACCACACTAGCCTCCTTAAGTTTTTTCCCTCCCTCCCTTCCTTCCTTCTTTTTCTTTTTTCCTTCTTTCTTTCTCTCTCTTCCTTTCTTTCTCTCCTTCCTTCCTTCCTCTTGTCGCTCTATTCCTCCCTCCTTCCTTCCTTCTTTTTTTCTTTCTTTCTTCCTTTTTTCTCCCCTCCCCTTCCCTTTTCCTTGTCCTTTACCCTTTCCTTTTCTTTCCCTCTTTCTGTCTCTTCCTCCCTCCCTTCCCTTTCCCTTCCCTTTCCTTCCCTTCCTTTCCCTTCCCTCCCTCCTTCCCTCCTTCCTTCCTTCTTCTTTCTTTCTTTTTTTTTTTTTTGAGACAGGGTCTCATTCTATTACCTAGGCTGGAGTGCAGTGGTGAAATCATGGCTCACTGCAGCCTCCACCTCCTGGGCTCAAGCAATCCTGCCTCATCCTCCTGAGTAGCTGAGACTGGAAACACACACCATCACTCCTGGCTAATTAAAAAAAAATTTTTTTTTAACTTAAACATAGTGAGTCGGGGGTCCCACTGTGTTGCCTAAGCTGATCTTAAACTCCTGGCCTCAAGTGATCCTCCTGCTTCAGCCTGTCAAAGCACTGGGATTGCAGGCATGAGCCACCATGCCCAGCCCCCTTTAGCTTTCCTGAATTTCAGATTCCTCTTTGGTGAAGTGGCACTAACAGTAATATCTTCCTTGAAGGGCTGCTGTGAAGGGACTGCATGACTCGATGCAGGGACAGTGCCTGTTAGTTTGTTATATGTTAGTTTTTTTTCCCTGGATCTGAGCGAAGGAGCTCCAGGGTGGAAGAGATGGACTCTTTGGGACCTTGGGGATTGGGATCAGGGCCAGGCAGCCTCACAATGGTCTAGAACTCTCCCTCACTGTAGATTCTCACCTACTTCAACTCTTCTCCCTGGGACAGGGGAGAGGAGGAAAGGTCTGGGATGCGTCACCGGGAGGGACTGTCCCCCAGCATTTCCTACATCTTTCTTTACTGCTGTGCTTGAAGCTCCCAGGGGACCCCTCGAGAGGTGGTCACTGGCCCGCAGCCCACCCCGTCCTCCACCCACCACCCCCACCGTACCAAATGCTGGCTTTGCCCCCCCCTCCTCTGTGTCCTGTCGAGAAAGATGGTTGTGGTCATGAGGTTATTCCGATGGGTTAGACGGGCTTGGCAAAGGATTACTAGCTGGGTGAGTTTCTGAGACTGCTCTGTCCTCATGATGCACTGGGATGAGGGCATGGGTCTTGGGCAGCCCCCTACGGCGTGGGCTCACTTCCTTTCTGGCCTCCTATGGCCAAACATGACGGGGTGGAGAGGAGGGAAAGGACAGCTGGGGGAGGGACTGGAGGAGAAGAAGAGAGGCCAGGAAACTCACTGCTCCATCCCTTTTGTGCATTTTCTTCTGTGGATGGTGTTGTCTCTGCCCCGCCCCTCTCTCCTGTCTCTCCTCTCTGTGTCTTCGTTCTCAGATTTTCTTCTGGAGACAGAAAATGAAACCAACGATGTTAGAACACCCTGCCTCCAAGAAACACTTCATTGAAAAAGGTGAAGACTCTCCAGGTGCCTGAGACTTTGAGGTTGGTCGAGCCCCTCAAAGAGGCTAAGCTCGAGTTGGGTGAGTCCCCTGAGCTGCCAGATGCCTGCGTATTGGCCAAGATCACAGAGGGGACCGAGGCGGAGCTGGGTCGACAGGGCCGATCCCTGCTGCAGCTGCCCAGGACCGCCGTCAAGTCTGTCTCCATGCTCATGGTCTCCGCCCTGCAGAGCGGCTGGCAGATGTGCAGCTGGAAGGTCAGCACCGTCCCCCTGTTTCCAGTACCCCTCCCTTTTCCCCCAGCCCCCAGTGACTCACTCCTCCCTCCAATGACTTGTTCAACAATTGTTTCCTGGCCTGATGCAGTGGCTCACGCCTGTATTCCTAGCACTTTGGGAGGCTGAGATGGGAAGATCACTTGAGCTCAGGAGTTCGAGACCAGCCTGGGCAACATAGCAAGACCCTGTCTCTTAAAACGGTTTTTTTCTTTTTCTTTTTTTTTTTTTATTAATTTTTCTAAACAGAGTCTCGCTCTGTCACCCAGGCTGGAGTGCAGCGGTGTGATCTCGGGTCACTGCACCCTCTGCCTCCCAGGTTTAAATGATTCTCCTGCCTCAGCCTCCTGAGTAGCTAGGACTACAGGCATGCGCTCCCATGCCTGGTTAATTTTTGTATTTTTAGTAGAGACAGGGTTTCACCATGTGGTCAAGCTGGTCTGGAACTCCTGAGCTCGAGTGATCCACCTGCCTCAGCCTCCCGAAGTGCTGGGATTACAGGCATGAGCCACCACACCTGCCAATCTTTTTTTTTTTTTTTTTTTTTTTTTTTGAGACAGAGTCTCGCTCTGTTGTCCAGGCTGGAGTGCAGTGGCATAACCTCTGCTCACTGCAACCTCCGCCTCCCAGGTTTAAGCCATTCACTGCCTCAGCCTCCCAAGTAGCTGGGATTACAGGCACGTGCCACCATGCCCAGCTAATTTTTGTACTTTTAGTACAGACGGGGTTTCACCATCTTGGCCAGGCTGGTCTTGAACTCCTGACCTTGTGATCCACCCACCTTGACCTCCCAAAGTGCTAGGATTACAAGTGTGAGCCACCGCGCGCCCAACCCAAATTTTTTTCTTTATTAGCCAGGCATGGTGGCTCATGCCTGGTAGTCCCAGCACTTTGGGAGGCTGAGGCAGGAGGATTACTTGAGGCCAGGAGTTCAAGGCCAGTAAGATCAGACTGGGCAACAAAGCAAGACCCCATTTCTGCAAAAAAAGTTAAAAATTAGCCAGGCGCCTGTAGTGGTGCCTATAGTCCCAGCTACTTGGGAGACTGAGGCAAGAGGATCACTTGAGCCCAGGAGTTCAAGGCTGCAGTGAGCTATGATTGTGCCACTGCACTCCAGCCTGGGCAGCAGAGTAAGACTCTGTCTCTTAAACAAACAAACAAAAAAATTATTCTCTATGCCTCCACCAAGTGCCAGGTATTCCTGAAGCTAGCTAGCTTCCTTCCTTCCTTCCCTCCTTCCTTCCTTCCTTCCTTCCCTCCCTCCCTCTCTCCCCTCCCTCCCTTCCTTCCTTTTTTTTGAGACAGGGTCTCATTCTGTTGCCCAGGCTGGAGTGCAGTGGCGCATTCGTGGCTCACTGCAGCCTCTACCTCCTGGGCTCAAGCAGTCTCCTGCCTCAGCCTTCTGAGTAGCTGGGACTGCAGGCACACACACCACCACTCCTGGCGAATTTAAATTAGCCAGATACAACACTGAACAAGACTTGTGGACTTGCAGGGTTACAGATGAGATAACAGGCATTGCTAGTTCAGTATCCAGACATTGTTGAATGTGACGTTGTCAAGGGGGCTGTGGGACCCCAGCGGAGAGGCATCTTATCCAGACCTAAGGAGTCAGGCAAGGCCTTCTTAACAGAAGTGAGGGTAAAGCTGAGGCCTGAAGGTGTTAGCTTGGCTTGAAGGGGTTGTTAGGGGAAGGTGGAGGGAATGGGAGGGGTATCCAGGGAGTAAGAACAGCAGGTGTGTGGCCAGGCACAGTGGCTCACGACTGTAATCCCAACACTTTGGGAGGCCAAGGCAGGAGGACCACTTGAGCTCAGGAGTTCGAGACCAGCCTGGGCAACATGGCGAAACCCCATCTCTACCAAATATATAAAATAAGCCAGGAATTGGTGACTCATGGCTGTAGTCCCAGCTATTCAGGAGGCTGAAGTGGGAGGATTGCTGGAATCTGGGAAGCGAAGGTTGCAGTGAGCCGAGATCGTGCCATGCACTCAAACCTGGGTGACAGAGATTCTGTCTCAAAAAAAAGAAAGGCTGGTGGCTCGCACTTGTAATCCGCCTGCACTTTGGGAGGCTGAGGCAAGTGGATCACCTGAGGTCAGGACCAGCCTGGCCAACATGGTGAAACCCTGTCTCTACTAAAAAAATACAAAAATTAGCCGGGCATGGTGGCTCATGCCTGTAATCCTAGCATTTTGGGAGGCTGAGGTGGGTGGATCACCTGAGGTCAGGAGTTCAAGACCAGCCTGGCCATCATGGTGAAACCCCATCTTTGTAAAAAAAATAAAAATTTAAAAAAAGAAAAAAAAATACAAAAATTCAGCCTGACCAACATGGTGAAACCCCGTCTCTACTAAAAATACAAAAATTAGCAGGGCATGGTGGCACACACCTATAATCCCAGCTACTCAGGACGCTGAGGCGGGAGAATCGCTTGAACCCAGGAGGCGGAGGTTGCAGTGAGCTGAGATCATGCCACTGTACTCCAGCCTGGGTGACAGAGCGAGACTCCGTCTCAAAAAGAAAAAAAAAAAATTAGCAGGATGTGATGGCGCACCCCTGTAATCCCAGACACTTGGGAGGCTGAGGCAGGAGAATCACTTGAACCCAGGAAGCAGAGGTTGCAATGACCCGAGATTGTGCCAGTGCACTCCAGCCTGGGAAATGGAGTGAGAGTCTGTCTCAAACAAACAAAAAATAATAGCAGATGTGTGCAGAGCTGGCCCAAGGTGTGTGGCTTGGAATGGAACGATCCTAAAGCCAAAAGCCAGCTGGTAGAAGGCAGGGCTGCCAAGTTGCGAGCTTTGGATTGGACCCTTAGCGTAATGGGAGCCCTTGAAGACATCTGAGCAGAGGAGTGACATGATCAGATTTTGATTTCGAAAGCTCACCAACACTCGTATGTGCGGGTAGGATTGTAAGCTTATTGAGCCCAGCCTGGGCAACATAGGGAGAATCTCTCTACAAAAGTAAAAAATTAGCCAGGCATGATGCATGCCTGTAGTCTAGTTACTTGGGAGGCTAAAGTGGGAGGATCGCTTGGGCCTGGGAGGTCAAGGCTGCAATGAGCTATATTTGTGCCACTGCACTCCAATCTGGGTGACAGAGTGAGACACTGTCTCAAAAAAAAAGATGACACAGCCACTATGGAAAAGAGGATGGTCATTTCTTTTCTTTTCTTTTTTTTTTTTTTTTTTGACAGTGTGATCTCGGTTCACTGCAACCTCTGCCTCCCAGGTTCAAGTGATTCTCTTGTCAGCCTCCTGAGTAGCTGGGATGACAGGCACCCACCACCACGTCTGGCTAATTTTTGTATTTTTAACAGAGACGGAGTTTCACCATATTGGACCAGGCTGGCCTCAAACTCCTGGCCTCAGGTGATCCGCCCGCCTCATCCTCCCAAAGTACTGGATTACAGGCATGAGCCACAGCACCCAGCCAAGAATGGTCATTTCTTTTTTTTTAATTTTAATTTTAATTTTAATTTTTTCTAGGTGTTAGCAGTACTGTCCTCACTACGCACTCATTGGACAGTAGCGTAACCCCAAGAGAAGGATGGTTGAGAATGGTCATTTCTTATAAAACTAAGCATGCAGTTATCATATGACCCAACAGTTGTACTCTTGGGCATTTATCCCAGATAAATGAAATCTTATGTCCACACAAAAAATCTAAATGTGGATGTTCATAGCAGCTTGATTTGTAACAGCCAAAGTCAACCCATGTCCTTCAGTCCGTGAATGGTTAAACTGATATTTTAAAACCCCAGAATACTACTCAGCAATAAGAAGGGATAAATTAGCCAGGCGCAGTGACACACCTGTGATCCTAGCCCTTTTAAACACCCAGGCAGGAGCATTGCTTGAGCCCAGGGGTTCGAGGCCAGCCTGGACAACATAGTAAGACCCCATCTCTACAAACAAACACACAAATAAAAATTTTAAAAGCTAGAAAGGACAAACTATTGATATGTCCAATAACATGGGTGAATCTTGAGGATTTTTTTTTTTTTTTGAGATGGAGTTTCGCTCTTGTTGCCCAGGCTGGAGTGCAGTGGTGAGACCTCGGCTCACTGCAACCTCTGCCTCCCAGGTTCAAGTGATTCTCCTGCATCAGCCTCCCGAGTAGCTGAGTCTACAGACGCATGCCACCATGCCCGGCTAATTTTTTGTATTTTTAGTAGAGACAGCGTTTCACCATCTTAGCCAGGCTGGTCTCAAACTCCTGACCTCATGTGAACCACCCACCTCGGCCTCCCAAAGTGCTGGGATTACAGGCGGGAGCCACCACTCCCAGCCTTGAGGAAATTATACTGAGTGGAAACAACCAATCCTAAAAGGTTAGATACTGAATGATTCCATTTATATCATCTACCCCTCTTGAAATAACAAAAATCTAGAAATGGGGAACATATTAGTGGCTCAGAATTGCCAGGGGCCGCAGAGAGAGGGGCAGAAGAGTGTAGTTATAGAAGGACAACATTCATGCCTGTAATCCCAGCACTTTGGGAGGCTAAGGTGGGCAGATCACCTGAGGTCGGGAGTTCAAGACCAGCCTGACCAACACAGAGAAACGCGTCTCTACTGAAATACAAAATTAGCCGGGCATGGTGGTGCATGCCTGTAAACCCAGCTGCTCGGGAGGCAGAGGCAGAAGAATCGCTTGAAGCTGGGAGGTGGTGGGCTGAGATCGCACCATTGCACTCCAGCCTGGGCAACAAGAGCAAAACTCCATCTCAAAAAAAAAAAAAAAAAAAAAGGACAACATGAGGGGCCCTTGTGTTGATGAAAATGTTCTGTATCATTTTGTGTTTTGTTTTTGCTTTCTCCTATCTAGTAGAAATGTTCTGTAGCTTTATGTTTTGGTTTGCTGCAGTATAGCAAGGCTGACCCCGTCTCTACAAAAGATTTTTAAAAAATTAGCCAGGTGTGGTGGTGCACACCTGTAGTCCCAGGTACTCAGGAGACAGGCCAGGGGGGATCGCTTGAGCCCAGCAGAGTTCAAGACTGCAGTGATTGTGCTACTCCATTCCAGCCTGGGGCAACAGAAAGAGACCTCATTCTATAATAATGACATTGATAATGATAAAAGGGTCACTTGGCTGTCCTGAAAAGGGGGCTTAGCAGGGGACCAGAGAAGGGACAGGAGGACCCAGTGGAGGCTGCTGCAGTCCAGGCTAAGATAGAATGCTGTTCTGGGCTGGGCGCGGTGGCTCATGCCTGCAATCCCAGCACTGTGGGAGGCCGAGGTGGGTGGATCACCTGAGGTTGAGAGCTCGAGACCAGCCTGCCCAACATGGAGAAAGCCTGTCTCTACTAAAAATACAAAAAAAATTAGCTGGGCGTGGTAGTGAGCTCCTGTAATCCCAGCTACTCGGGAGGCTGAGGCAGGAGAATTGCTTGAACCTGGTGGAGGTGGAGGTTGCAGTGAGCTGAGATTGTACCACTGCACTCCAGCCTGGGCAACAGAGGGAGACTCTATCTCAAAAAAAAAAAGAATGCTGTTCTGGACTGGGGAAGAGCCATCAGGTAGAGCAAGTTAATGCACTGGTGCCACATTTAGGAGGTAGAATGGTGGGGCCTAGTGGTTGATGGATGGAGGCAGTGGAGATTGGGAGAGACAGAGTCAGGCAGGCTGGAGATATTCACTGGCATGGGGAATGAATGAGGAACAGGGGGAGAAGGTGACAATTTTAGGGCATTGGGACGAGATGAGTTGTAATGTCAATGATAGGACATTTACATGGAGGTGTCCAAGAGGCAGAAGTCTATGCAGGCCTGGAGGTCAGGAGAGAGCTCCAGGCTGGAGACAGAGTCTAGTTGTGTGTCCTTCTGTTCTCTCTCATTTTAGGAGTGGGGTCTCAAAGGTAGGTCAGTGATAGCTTCCATACTCCAGAGCTTGCACTCTAGTGGAGAAAACAGACCAGTCCTTAGAGCAGATGGTGTATGAAACATGGTACGAGGAGCAAATCATGAGAATAGAAATGATGGGGCCGGGCGTGGTGGCTCACACCTGTAATCCCAGCATTTTGGGAGGCCGAGGCAGGAGGATCACTTGAGATCAGGAGTTCGAGACCAGCTTGGCCAACATGGTGAAACCCTGTCTCTACTAAAAATACAAAAATTAGCTGGGCGTAGTGGTGCATGCCTGTAATCCCAGCTATTCGGGAGGCTGAGACAGGAGATTCGCTTGAACCTGGGAGGTGAAGGATGCAGTGAGCCGAGATTGTGCCACTGCACTCCAGCCTGGGTGACAGAGCGAGACTCCGTCTCAAAAAAAAAAAAAAAAAAAAAAAAGAGTAGAAATGATAGGCCAGGTGCGGTGGCTCACACCTGTAATCCCAACACTTTGGGAAGCCAAGGAAGGCAGATTGCTTGAGCCCAGGAATTTGAGACCAGCCTGGGCAACATAACAAGATCCTGTCTCATTTAAAATTAAAAAAAAAAAAAAGGATAGAGATGGCAAACATCTAATGCAACCTGGGAAGCCTTCCTGGAGGAGGTGTGTCTGAACTGGCCTGATGGGAGAGGTGGAATCGGGTAGCCCTTTGCTGTTTATCTATGAGTCGTTCTAGCAGCGGTTTCTCCCTAGACCCAGCTATTAGCACGTGCACATCTTTTCTTTCTCTTGCAGTCATCGGTGAGTTCTGCCTCAGTTAGCTCCCAAGTGAGGACTCAGTCACCTTTGGAGACGCCGGAGGCTGAGATGCTGTGGGAGGTGTACCTGGTGCTGTGGGCCATTCGGAAACAGCTGCGGCAGCTGTCCTGCAGGCAGGAGAGGCGCAAACGGCACCACTTCCGATGCCACGCTGCCCCCGACCCAAGCCGGTTCAGACCCTGAAACTGGATGCCCGAAGTCCCCTCTAGGGGGGGATCCCCAGACCCTCAGAGAGTCCTGACCTCACTCTTACGTCAGGTTGATGGGAGGGGTCAGGGCAGCAGGCCAGAAGTTGTGGGTGAGGAGATGCTTTATAGAGTCACCTCTCATCGGGGAGCCCAAGGCCAGGCCTGGGGTCCCATATGAGCCCCTTCATTCCGTCTATTCCATTTGTTAAAAAAAAAAAATCAAAATATTGGGAAATAAATATCAGATAGTTCTGAGTCAGTGTGGAGTGTGTTTGTGGATAGCGGGAGGGGATGAGAGGAGTTTGGGTAGGTCAGGGAGAGGCCCCTGAGGTGAGAGTCTAAAGCCCAGTGGGGGTCACCTGTGGGTCTATTTGGTGGAAAGGAGGGTTAGCAGGTTTCTGCTCTGGGCCCCACTCCCTTCTGGGGCTGAAATGCTTGTGGGCAACTCGGCCTTTCCCTATAAGGCAGTAACAGCTGCCATTCATTAAAGACCCACTCGCGCCAGCTGCTGTCCTTAGCAATCCCACAGGAAAGGTATTTAGTGTGGATGACAGGGCTTGTCCAAGGCTCAGCGAAGGAGGCCTCGCTGGAAACTTGCTGCTCCCAGAGGTAGCCCACCACCCTGACTCTGGCGCGGAAGGGCTTGTTGGTGGAGGGGTGCGCATCTGCAGACACACAGAGGGGCTTTGAAAGACGCATCCACCCGCTGGGAAGGAACTCCAGCCCCGCTGCCCGCGCCTCACCAAGAGCTGAAACTACACCTCCAGGAGGCTCTGCAGGGACCATGCTCCCGGCAGGCCGGGTGAAGGCTGCAGCCTACGAGCTGGGTGAGGGGTTTGGCCTGGCACTGTGGGAATGAGGACCTGGAGGGAGGCTGTGGCAATTTGGAGGGAGGTTGGAGGGCAGGGGAGACAACAAAAAGGGAGACCCCAGAGCCTCAGGTCCCCTCTTGGAGTAGCCAGGCCACATGAAGGTGCAGAGGTGGCTCCCCCAGGAAAAAGCAGGGTTTAACAAAATCAACAGCAAAGCCAGCTGCTGTGACTCATGCCTACAATCCCAGCACTTTGGGAGGCTGAGACGGAGGGATTGCTTGAGCTCAGGAGTTGGAGCCCAGCCTGGGCAACATAGCGAGACCCCATCTCTGTAAAATTTTTTTAAAAAACATTAGCTAGGCATGGTTGTGAGCGCCTGTGATCCCAGCTACTTAGGAGGCTGAGGCGGGAGGATCGCTTCAGCCCCGGGGGTTGAGGCTGAAGTGAGCTATGATCGCAACACTGCTCTCCAGCCTGGACAACAGAGCAAGACACTGTCTCAAAAAAATACTGACAGAAAAATTCAGGGACTTGAGGGTTGACAGGGCTTGGGGTGGCTTGCGGGAGGAGAAGGGGATGGCAGCAGAGTCGGAGCTTGGGGACAGCAGAGAACCGGGAAATGAGAGGGGAGAGGGTGCAGACAGCTGTGCTGGTTTTCTCGCAAGGGTTTACTTGGGAGTAACAGGTGGTGAGCGTGAACAAAGCTGGGGGGCGGTGGGGGAACCACTGGGCTCACTGGCTGGAAGCACGAAGCTCTCTAGAAAAGTCAGCACCCCATCCCCTCCCCAACACACCACAAACCTTTGCCACTCTGGGAGAGTTTAGCCCCATTGCTGAGGACTGGGGGAGCTTTTCTGGAGCCTAGAGACCCCCCTAAAGCTCTGTTACCTTGAGCCTATAAGCTGTGTACCACACTCCAATACCTACACCCACAATAATAGAACCCACCACTATTTTTTTTTTTTTTTTTTTTTTGAGATTGAGTTTCTATCACCCAGGCTGGAGTGTAGTGACACAATCTTGACTCACTACAACCTCCATCTCCCTGGTTCAAGTGATTCTCCTGCCTCAGCCTCTTGAGTACCTGGGATTGCAGATGCCGCCACCATGCCCAGCTAATTTTTGTTTTAGTAGAAATGGGGATTCATCATATTAGCCAGGCTGGTCTCAAACTCCTGACCTCAAGTGATCTGCCTACCTTGGCCACCCAAAGTGCTGGGATTACAGGCGTGAGCCACTGCGCCCAGCTTTCACCCACCACTTTTTAAGCACCTACTGTGACTACTTTTTTTTTCTTTTTTTTTTTATTGATACAAAGTCTCACTCTGTCACCCAGGCTGGAGTGCAGTGGAGCGATCTTTGCTCACTGCCAATCTCTGCCGGCCAGGTTCAAGCGATTTTCCTGGCTCAGTCTCCCAAGGAGCTGGGATTACAGGCACCCACCACCAAACCCAGCTCATTTTTTTGGTATTTCTGGTAGAGATGGGGTTTCGCCATGTTGGCCAGGCTAGTCTCAAACTCCTGACCTCAGACAATCTGTCCTCCTCAGCCTCCCAAAAGTGCTGGGATTACAGGTGTGAGCCACCTCTCCCAGCCGTGACTACTTTTTTATCTTTTTGAGGCAAGGGTCTCCCCCCTCCAGCACCCAGGCTGGAATGTAGCGGCGTGATCATAACTCACTGCAGCCTCAAACTCCTGGGCTCAAGCCATCCTACCCCCTTGGCCTCCTGAGTAGCTGGGACCACAGGTGCATGCCACCATGACTGGCTAATTTTTTACTTTTTTGTGCAGAGAGGGTCTCACTATATTGCCTAGGCTGGTCTCAAACTCCTGGACTCAAGTGATCCTCTTGCCTTGGCCTCCCAAAGCACTGGGGTTATAGGGAAAAGCCATCGTTCCTGGCCTGTAACTGCTTTTACAAATCTTCCCTTAGCGCTTTCATTTTCAAGAAGAGAAAATAGAGGGACAGAAAGGTCACGCAGGTCAGGAGTGGTGGTTTACACCTGTGATCTCAGCACTTTGGGAGGCCAAGGTGGGCAGATCACTTGAGGTCAGAAGTTCAAGTCCAGCCTGGCCAACATGATGAAACCCCATCTCTACTAAAAATACAGAAAATTAGCCAGGAGTGGTGCTGTGTGCCTATAATCCCAACTACTCGGGAGGCTGAGACAGGAGAACCACTTGTACCCGGGAGGCGGAGGTTGCAGTGAGGGGAGATCATGCCATTGCATTTCAGCCTAGGTGACAGAACAAGACTCAGCCTCAAAAAAAAGAGAAAGAAAGGTCACATAGCTTTCATTCTTCCAGCGAATGAGCCTCGCTCACATACACTTGTTACACAGCCAGTGCTCAACACAGGAGTTACATGACTTCGTGACTTTGCTGGGAATCAGTCCTGAGTGAAGCCTGAAGTCAAAGCCTGCTTTCAGGTTTTCAGGCGGAGCCTCAAAACAGACTAATGAAGAGTGGCTCATGTCTGGAGCTTTCAATTGCCTATTATTCATCACATCTTCATTTCGTGCCAGGAACCCTTCTGGGGCTGAATGGTGTTGGTGCAGGATCTGAGTTCCAGGAAGCCCTGGGATTTAATGGGTCCTGAAGTTTGGAGTAGTACCTCACTGTCTAACATCCAGGATCAGCCCCTCTTGTCTAGAAATGAGCTCCTCGTCAGTGGGGACCTGAGGTTTCAGTGAGAGGAGGGGGAGGGGAGAGTAGGACGAAGCTGGGCCTCTGAGGGTCACTGGTAATATAGCCTTGCAAGTAGCTACAGGCCCGGGAGCTCATCGAGTCTTGATGCTATTGGCTTGTGGAAAGGAATGCTGCTCTCATTTTTCTTTGGCTTCTTCAGCTCTTAGGAGTGGGAGGGAAACTAAGGAAGGTGGATTCAGCCAGAAACCAAGGCACATCCCATTACTCTCTCTTCCCCAGATCTGGAGCCCTTTCTGGGCTTGGCTGAGCAGAGGCAGGTAGAGTTGCGGGAGAGAAAGGAAAGGGATGGGCAGAAGGAAGCTGCCTCTTGATGACAGTTTTTGTGGTATTTTTTTTGAGACAGAGGCTTACTCTGTCACCTAGGCTGGAGTGTAGTGGCGTGATCTTAGCTCACTGCAACCTCCACATCCTGGGTTCAAGTGATTCTCCTGCCTCAGCCTCCCAAGTAGGTGGGATTACAGATGCCTGCCACCACACCCAGGTAATTTTTGTATTTTTAGTAGAGACAGGACCTCACTATGTTGGCTAGGCCGGTCTCGAACTCCTGACCTCAGGTGATTCACCCACCTTGGCTTCCCAAAGTGCTAGGATTACAGGTGTGAGCCACCACACCCGGCCAATAGTTTTTGTTTTTTAGAGAGAGGGTCTGGCTCTGTTGCCCAGGCTGGAGGGCAGTGGCGTAATCATGGCTCACTGCAGCCTCCAACTACTGGACTCAAGCGATCCTCCCACCACAGCCTACTGAGTAGCTGAAGCTACAGGTGTATGCCACCACGTCCAGCTAATTCTTTTTTAAATTTTTTTGTAGAGATGAGTTCTAGCTATGTTGCCCAGTCTGGTCTCAAACTCCAGGGCTCAAGCAATCCTCCTGCCTCAGCCTCCCAAAGTGCTGGGATTACAGGTGTGAGCCACTGCACCTGGCTAGGAATGTCATTTTGGAAGTGATAAAGAATGCCATGTTCAGGAAGTAGTAGGAAGAGCACTTGACAGGGAGTCAAGAGACCTTGGTCCTAGTTTCAATATTGCTACCACTTTGGCCAAGCACGGTGGCTCACACCTGTAATCCCAGCACTTTGGGAGGTGGAGGAGGGTGAATCACCTGAGGTCAGGAGTTCAAGACCACCCTGGCCAACATGGAGAAACCCCATTTCTACTAAAACTACAAAAAAAATCAGCTGGGCCTGGTGGTGGGCACCTGTAATCCCAGCTACTGAGGAGACTGAGACAGGAGAATCGCTTGAACCTGGGAGGCAGAGTCTGCAGTGAGCCGAGATCGCGCCACCGCACTTCAGCCTGGGCAACAGAGTGAGACTCCATCTCAAAAAATATATATTGCTACCACTTTGTTGTGCAACTCTTATTTTTATTTTTATTTATTTTTGAGACAAAGTCTTGCTCAGTTGGCCAGACAGGAGGACAGGGGCACAATCATAGCTCACTGTAGCCTCAACCTCCCAGTCAGTCCTCCCACTTCCATCTCCCAAAGGGCTGGGATTGCAGACACTGGGTGACTTTTGAGAGTCACTTTACTCCACTGAACCTCAGGCTCCTTAAATAAAATGATGACTTGATGGCTAGGTGCAGTGGCTCATGTCTGTAATCCCAGCACTTTTGGAGGCCAAAGCAAGCAGATCATTTGAGGTCAGGAGTTCAAGACCAGCCTGGCCAACATAACAAAACCCTCTCCAAAAAATACAAAAATTAGCTGGGCATGGTGGCGTATGCCTGTAATCTACTCAGGAGGCTGAGGCAGGAGAATCACTTGAACCCAGAAGGTGGAGGTTACAGTGAGCCGAGATCGTGCCACTGCACTCCAGCCTGGATGATAGAATCAGACTCTGTCTCCAAAAAATAAAAATAAAAACAACAAACAAACAAACCCTATTGTGCCTCCTCAGGCTTCAGGGAGTACTGAGTTAACCTGTGGAAAGAAGGTAAGTCCCGGGGAGGTGATAACTACCAGCTGCAGGAGACAAAGCCAGCCCAGCCTTTGGGCTCAGAAAGACCAGGTTCAAATTCTGCACTTCCTGGCTGTGTGACCTTGAGCAAGTGAATTAACATGTCTGAATCTCACTTTGCTTATGTGGAAAATAGAGTATTTGTTCCATAGTGTTGTATGAATGTGAACTGCCTGGCACAGGGCCCGGCACCCAGTGAACTGGCACACAAGTGAATAGGTCTTCTACTAAATATGTTATTATTATTACTATTATTGAGACAGAATTTCGCTCTTGTTGCCCAGGCTGGCGTGCAATGGTGTCCCAGACAATCTCTGCCTCCCAGGTTCAAGCGCTTCTTCTGTGGTTCAATCTTGGCTCACTGCAACTTCTGCCTCCCAGATTCAAGCAATTCTCTTGCCTCAGCCTCCCGAGTAGCTGGGATTACAGGCATATGCCACCACACTCAGCTAATTTTGTATTTTTAGTAGAGACATGGTTTCTCCATGTTGGTCAGGCTGGTCTTGAACTCACAACCTCAGGTGATCTGTCTGCCTCGGCCTCTCATAGTGTTGGGATTACAGGTGTGAGCCACCGTTCCCGGCCTTCTCCTAAATATATTATTAAAGAAATGGTTGGCTGGGCTTGGTGGCTCACACATGTAATCATAGCACTTTGGGAGGCTGAGGCCTCTCAAACTTGAGGTCAAGAGTTTGAGACCAGCCTGGCCAACATAACAAAACCCCATCTCTACTAAAAAAAATATAAAACTTAGCCGGGAGTGGTGGCATGCACCTATAGTCCCAGATACTCAGGAGGCTGAGGCAGGAGAATCGCTTGAACCCAGGAGACGGAGGTTGCAGTGAGCTGAGATCCTGCCACTGCACTCCAGCCTGGACACCAGAGCGAGAGAAAGAAAAGAAGGAAAGAAAGAGGAAGGGAGGGAGGAAGGGAGGGAGGAAGGGAGGGAGGGAGGAAGGGAGGGAGGGAGGGAGGGAGGAAGGGAGGGAGGGAGGGAGGGAGGGAGGGAGGAAGGGAGGAAGGGAGGGAGGGGAGGGAGGGAGGGAGGGAGGGAAAAGAAATGGTTATTAGAGTGTGATCCTGGACCAGAGCATCAGCATTCCCCAGAGGCTAATAGAAATTCAAACTTCCAGGCCCCGCACCTCAGACCTACTGAATCAAAACCTCTGGGGTGAGGCCCAGGAATCTGTTTTAACAAGCCTGCTGAAGTTTGGAAATCACTGCCACATTGCATGGGAATGTGGACTGTCGGGATTCTGAAGTGTAGGACATATCACAATCTCCTGACAGCTTGTTAAAATCACAGATTCCAGGCCAGGCGCAGTGGCTCACGGCTGTAATTTCAGTACTTTGGGAGGCTGAGGCGGGCGGATCACCTGAGGTCAGGAGTTCAAGACCAGCCTGGCCAAAATGGTGAAACCCTCTCTCTACAAAAATACAAAAATTAGCTGGGCATGGTGATGAGTGCCTGTAATCCTAGCTACTTGAGAGGCTAAGGCAGGAAAATCGCTTGAATCTGGGAGGCAGAGGTTGCAGTGAGCCAAGATTGAGCCACTGAACTTCAGCCGACCCCATCTCAAACATACAATCAAACAAACAAAACCACAGATTCCAGCTGGGCGTGGTGGCTCATGCCTGTAATCCTAGCACTTTGGGAGACTGAGGTATCAGGATTGCTTGAGCCCAGGAGTTTGAGACTAGCCTGCGCTAAATAGCCAGACCCTGTCTCTACAAAACACACACACAAAGAAGAAAAAACTAGCTGATTGTCGTAGTGCCATGTGCCTGTGGTCCCAACTACTCAGGAGGCTGAGATGGAGGATGGCTTGAGCCCAGGAGTTTGAGGCTGCGGTGAGCCATGATCATGCCACTGCTCTCCAGCCTGGGCAGCAGAGCGGGAGCCTGTCTCAAACAAGACAAGACAAAACAAAACAAAATAAAGCCAGATTTCTGACCTCAAAGTCAAAGTCAGAAATTGAGGTGGGGGACCTGGGAATCTTTTTTTTTTTTTTTTTGAGATGGATTCTCACTCTGTCGCCCAGGCTGAAGTGCAGTGGTGCAATCTCGGCTCACTGCAACCTCTGCCCCCCAGGTTCAAGAGATTCTCCTGCCTCAGCCTCCGGAGTAGCCAGGATTACAGGCGCTCACCACCATGCCTGGCTAATTTTTGTATTTTTAGTAGAGACAGGGTTTCACCATGTTGGCCAGGCTGGTATCGAACTCCTGACCTCAGGTGATCCGACCGCCTCAGCCTCCCAAGGTGCTGGAATTACAGGCTTGAGCTACCATGCCCGGCCAGAATTGGTATTTTAACCGGAGATTTTTACTGGGATGGAGGGTACCCCGGAGGCTGCACTGTGGGGAGGTCACGGAAGGCACCTTGGGGCATTGGAGGTTCTGGACTGGGGTACTGAGGACTCTCCTTGGGTCGAGAAGGGGAGATGCAGTTGGAGAGAGGACACCTGGACACTTGCCCAATCCAGTGACGTCAGCCTCGTACGCTGTCAGAAGGGGGGCTGGGCCTCAAGGGTGGAGACTCTCTGGCCTCCCCCCTCAGTCTAGTCGGGCCACCTTTGTCATCTGGTGGGTGTAGGTGGGAGAAGCCGGGATCTGGGGGCACCAAGTGCCGGGTAGGACCTGTAAGGGGCCAGGTAGGGATGCCAGGGGGACCGGGTGGCCCAGCAGGGCGGCCGCGGCAGAGCTGGGGGCTTGGACAGCCTGTCTCGTCTTGGTCCTGAGCTCCAGGCGGCAGCTCCGTGCACTGACCCGCGTTAAAGGCAGTGTCACCCTTGGCCTCTCGCTGGGGAAGTTCCTACGGCCTCATGAGGGCGGCAGAGGAGCTGCTAGTGGGGCTCCAGGCTATGGCCGGGAACAGAAAGACCTCCATACGTGAGCCCCGGATACCATGATCGCTGGCCCTGTGCCTCCTCCCAGCACCCCTACAACATTAGCCAATGGGGGAGCCAACATTAGCCGATGGATTCTTAAATACTAAAGGGTCTCCTGAGCATCAAATGGGCACTGGTGACACTGCTTCCACGGGACTGTTGGTTTCTAGTGAAAACAACCTCTCCACCGTGCATGATGGCTCCTGTCTGTAATCCTAACATTTTGGGAGGCCAAGGTGGGAACTGCTTGCGCCCAGGAGTTCAAGACCAGCCTGGGCAACATAGTGAGACCCCATCTTTTTTTTTTTTTTTTTTTTTTGAGATGGAGTCTTGAGCGATCTCAGCTCACTGCAACCTCCACCTCCCAAATTCAAGCAATCCTCGTACCTCAGCTCCCAAGTACCTGAGGTTACAGGCGTGTGCCACCATGCCTGGCTAATTTTTTGTATTTTTAGTAGAGAGATGGGGCTTCACCATGTTGGCCAGGCTGGTCTCAAACTCCTGACCTTAAATGATACGCGTGCTTTGGCCTCCCAAAATGGTGAAGTTACAGGCATGAGCACCGTGCCCAGCTGTGAGATCCTATATCTTAAAATTTTTTTAGGCCAGGCACAGTGGCTCATGCCTGTAATCCCAGCACTTTGGGAGGCTGAGGCAGTCAGATCATTTGAGATCAGGAGTTCTTGACCGGCCTGGCCAACATGGTGAAACCCCCCTCTACTAAAAATACAAAAATTAGCTGTGTGTGGTGGTGGGTGCCTGTAATCCCAGCTACTAGGGAGGCTAAGGCAGGAGAATCGCTTGAACTTGGGAGGTGGAAATGGCAGTTAGCCGAAATTATTCCACTGCACTCCAGCCTGGGCAACAGAGTGAGACTCTGTCTAAAAAGAAAAAAAAAATTTTTAATTTACTGGCCATAGTGGCATGCACCTATAAGTCCCAGCTACTTGGGAGGCTGAGGTGAAAGCATCGCTTGAGTCCAGGAGTTTGAGGCTACAGTGAGTTGTGATTGCACCACTGCACTTCAGCCTGGGCAACAGAGCAAGACCTTGTCTCAAAATAAAACAAAATTCAACAAAACAAAATCCTGCCTCATCCACTTCTGTGGCCAGGACACACTGGGGTGGAAGGCTTCCTTCCCCATCAAGTTCACGTCCTGCCCGTGGCCCCCCACGATCCACCTGCAGCCACTCTATTCTCTAGCCTGCAGCTCACCCAGCCTCCACCCCTTGTCATCCCTTTGTTTCCAGCATAGCAAGTTCCTCCGCTCCCCTTTCGCCCTGGCCTTTCCTCAGCCTGAGAGGGGCCAGTAGAAAAATGTGGGGCATTTCGAGTTTTTCTCAGGTTGAAGGACTGGCAAGGTGTGGAGGCCGCTGCATTCCAGCCTGGGTGACAGAGTGAGACCCTATCTCAAAATAAAAATAAAAATCTAGAGGAAGGCAAATGGTCTGGAAGCATGAGCGACACTCACCTGGTCAGAGAAGCTGAGCAGAACTGTCCTGCTCAGACATGAACTGGCCTGAGACACAGACAGAAAGGGTAACAACTTGTGGGGAAGGGACTGGGCCCTGATTCTGAGGGCTCTGCTCTCAGCCTAGGCTATATTTAATTTAATTTTTATTTTATGTATTTATTTTGTTTTGTTTTAGTTTAGTTTTTTGAGACGGAGTTTCGCTGTTGTCGCCCAGGCTGGAGTGCAGTGGCATGATCTCGGCTCACCACAACCTCCACCTCCCAGGTTTAAGTGATTCCCCTGCCTCAGCCTCCCAAGTAGCTGGGATTACAGGCGCACACCACCACGCCCAGCTAATTTGTGTATTTTTAGTAGAGACGGGGTTTCACCATGTTGGCCAGGCTGGCCTCAAACTCCTGACCTCAGGTGATCTACCCACCTCAGCCTCCCAAAGTGCTGGGATTACAGGGATGAGCCACCAGGTCTGGCCTTATTTATTTTATTTATTTTTATTTATTTATTTTTGAGACAGAGTCTCACTCTGTCACCCAAACTGAAGTGCAGTGGTGCCATCTCAGCTCACTGCAACCTCTGCCTCCCGGGTTCAAGCGATTCTCCTGTCTCAGCCTCCTGAGTAGCTGGGACTACAGGTGCACGCCACCATGTCTGGCTGATTTTTGTATTTTTAGTAGAGATGAGGTTTCACCATATTGGTCAGGCTGCTCTTGAATTCCTGACCTCAGGTGATCCACCTGCCTCGGCCTTCCAAAGTGCTGAGATTACAGGCGTGAGCCACCGTGCCCAGCCATATTTTTATTTTTGAAGAGTGTCTTGCTCTGTCACCCAGGCTGGAGTTCGGTAGTGTAATCACAGCTCCCTGCAACCTCTGCTTCCTGGGCTCAAGGGATCCTCCTACCTCAGCCTCCCAAGGAGCTGGGAATACAGGTGTGTGCCATCAAGTCTGGCTAATTTTCTGTATTTTTGGTAGAGATGGGTCTGCTCTTGAATTCCTGAGCTCAAGTGATCTGCCTGCCTCAGCCTCCCAAAGTGCTGGGATTACAGGCATGAGCCACCGCACCCAGCTTTAAGCTTCTTTAGTTTTCTCTTTTCTTCCTTTTTGAGATGGGGTCTCACTATGTTGCCCAAGCTGGTCTTGAACTGCTGACCTCAAGCCATCCTCCCACCTCAGCCTCCCAAAGCACTGGGATTACAGGCGTGAGCCATCGTGCCGGCCTCAGCCTAGTCTTCAGTCTCTTGAAACTCCTTGTCAAAGCCTCAGCTTCTTAAGCATGCATGCTTCCTGGTTGCCATGGCAATCTGACACTTGCAGATCATGATGGGTGACCAAATGTGTGGCCACCCCCTGGACTTTATGAGGTCTGAGGCCACTGGATGGGCCTTGCTGGACATAGGACCTCCCTACCAGCTCCTTCCCACAAGACCTCCCCTAAGCATGGGCCCCTCATCTGCTTCCCCACACAAATGGACCCTGCTCCCATCCCAGGGCCTCTGACTCTCCACTGTCTCACACCACCTGACCTCTCTCCTCCTGCCTCTGCCCTTATTTCCCTTGGCAACTCTCTGGGCCTGTAGAGGCCCTCTCAGGGGAAGATGGGCCTTCATGATCAAATCCTTCCTTCAATGGGTCCCCAGACCCTCTGATTCCAGCCCCCTAGAGATGGGGGATAATGCCAAGGTGAAGGTTTCGGGGGAGTCCCTTGGGGGACAGGGTGGTCTGGGCCTGAGGTTCAGCCTGTGTTTGTTTCCTGTGACTGCTGAAATTGTACAAATTGCCACACACTAGATCCTAGGCCTCCTGAATTCTGATTTGGGCATCAAGAAGGTCTCTGGGAAGCAGAGGTGAGTCACGAACAGGGCTGAGGGCCCTATCAGTGAGGTTAAGTCTGTTTTTTAAATTTTAATCTAATTAATTTAGTTTTGTGGAGACAGAGTCTCTCTGTTGTCCAGGCTGGTTTCAAATTCCTGGCCTCAAGTGATCCTTCTTCCTTGGCCTCTCAAAGTGCTGGGATTACAGGCGTGAGCTACGGCACCCATTGCCTTGTAGAGGAAGGCAGGCCCAGCCTGCAATCCCAACATTTTGGAAGGCCGAAGCTGGAGGATTTCTTGAGCCTAGGAGTTTGAGACCGGGTAACATGGCAAGACCCTGTCTCTACAAAAAAAAAAAAAAAAAGCTGGTCGTGGGGCGTGGTGGCACGTGCCTGCAGTCCCAAGCTACTCAGGAGGCTGAGGTGGGAGGATTGATTGAGCCCTGGAGGTCAAGGCTGCAGTGAGCCATGATTGTGCTACTGCACTCCAGCCTGGGTGACAGAGTGAGACCCTGTCTCAAAATAAAAATAAAATAAAAATCTAGAGGAAAGCAAAGGGTCTGGAGAGCAGCGTGAGCGACACTCACCTGGTCAGTGAAGCTGAGCAGAACTGCCCTGCTCAGACCTGAACAGGCCTGAGACACAGACAGAAAGGGGCAGGGCAGGCCAGGCGTGGTGGCTCACACCTGTAATTGCAGCACTTTGGGAGGCTGAGGCATGTGGATCACCTCAGGTCAGGAATTCGAGACCAGCCTGGCTAACTTGGCGAAACCCTGTTTCTACTAAAAGTATAAAAATTACCCAGGTGTGGTGGCGTGCACCTATAGTCCCAGCTACTCGGGAGGCTGAGGCAGGAGAATTGCTTGAACCTGAGAGTCGGAGGTTGCAGTGAGCTGAGTTCCCACCACTGCACTCCAGCCTGGGCTACAGAGTGAGACTCTGTCTCAAAAAATAAAAATAGGCCGGGCGTGGTGACTCACACCTGTAATCCCGGCACTTTGGGAGGCTGAGGCAGGCAGATCACGAGGTCAGGATTTGAAGACCAGCCTGGCCAACATAGTGAAGCCTGGTCTCTACTAAAAATACAAAAATGAGGCTGGGCGCAGTGTCTAACTGTGGGAGAGGCTCTGTAATCCCAGTACTTTGGGAGGCCAAGGCAGGTGGATCATGAGGTCAGGAGATCGAGATCATCCTGGCCATGGTGAAACCCGTCTCAGTAAAATACAAAAAAAAATTTAGCATGGTGGCGCACGCTTGTTGTCCCAGCTACTCAGGAGGCTGAGGCAAGGGACTTGCTTGAATTTGGGAGACGGAGGTTGCAGCGAGACGAGGTTGTGCCACTGCACTCCAGCCTGGCGAAGAGCAAGACTCCATCTCAAAAAATAAATAAATAAAATAAATACAAAAATGAGCCAGGTGTGCTGGCGAGTGCCTGTAATCCCAGCTACTCGGGAGGCTGAGGCAGGTGAATCACTTGAACCTGGGAGGCGGAGGTTGCAGTCAGCTGAGATTGTGCCATTGCACTCAAGCCTGGGCTGGGCAACAGAGCAAGACTCTGTCTGAAAAAATAAAGAAAAAGAAAAGGCAGTCTCAGATTCCCACAGAGGAGAACAGCGCGTTCTTGTTCCACCTACTTTCTTCAAGGGCTTCCTCCAGGAAGCCTTCCCATCCTGGAGGCTGAGCTGACTCACCCTTTGAGGGGCTAGGGCCAGTGCAGGCTGCATAGAGTTTTGCGTCCTCTTTCCTGGTGCCTGGCGTGGCCTGGATATTAGAGCTAGTGCTGCACCCCTGGCTGGGGGAAGGCTGGCCCCACTCAGAGCTGTCCGTGCCACTCCCAGGCCCTGGCAAATAGCAGGTGTCAGTGAGCAGGTAAGAGGCATGAGTCTTCTGCCTCGTGGGACTCTGAGCTTCCTAGAATGGGTGCACATTCTCTGCCTTATCTGCTTTCTCCACTGAGCAGGACAGGGGCTGGAGGGGGCACGTGTGGGGCCAGCCAACAGGGGCCCAAGGCCAGAGGCTCTGAACCCCCTGCCTCGGAGCCACTGGCAGAGAGACCGGGCGCCTTTTATGTCCCAGCATCCCCCAACATCCTGCTCATCTGCTGCAGAAACAATGAGCACGGGGACAGGACTGGGTGGTCCCAGAGGTCGTCTAGAGGAGGAGAGGACAGGCTGAGAGTCAAAGATGTGGAAGGAGGAAGGACAGAGGTCAAAGGCACACGTGCCATGATCTCATCAGCTCCTGAACAACAAGGACTTGACCTTCTGAGGGCCCCAACTGAGCTCTGGCAACCACATGAGGCCGGTCATTTCCCCAGTGTTCAGATGAGGGAGGGAGGGCTCTTAGAGGAAAGGGAATGATCCCCAGCTCACAGCTCACATGGTCAGTAGGCACTGGAGCTGGGACTGAAGCCCAGGGAGGCTGGGGGAGAGATGGGGCAGGGCTGGGAGGAGGCAGGGGAGGCAAGGGCTTCAGCCTCCCCGTTTCCAAGCTTGGATTCCTAGGAGTCCATTCGTATGTGAAAAATATGTTTTTATTTATTTAGAGACAGAGTCTGGCTTCGTTGCTCAGACTGGAGTGCCATGGTGTGATCATAGCTCACTGTAGCCTTGACCTGGGCTCAAGTGATCCTCCCACCTCAGCCTCCTGAGTAGCTGGGACTACAGGCATGTGTCATCATGCCCAGTAATTTTTTAAATTTTTGGTAGAGATGGGGTCTCTCTATGTTGCACAGGCTGGTCTCCAACTCCTGGGTTCAAGTGATCCTCCCTCCTTGGCCTTCCAAAGTGCTGAGATTACAGGCATGAGGCATTGCGCCTGGCTTATTTATTTATTTTTAGAGACAGGGTCTCGCTCTGTCATCCAGACTGGAGTGAAGGGGCACAATCATAGCTCAGTGCAGCCTCAAATTCCTGGACTCAAGGGATCCTCCTGCCTCAGCCTCCGAAGTAGCTAGAACTACAGGCACACACCACCATGCCTGGCTAACTTTTTAAATCTTTTTAGAGATGGGGTCTTGACCACCTCAGGCTGGTCTTGAGCTCCTGGGCTCAAGTGATCCTCCAGCCTCAGCCTCCCGAGTAGCTGGAATTACAGGTACACACCACCACACGCGGCTAATTTTTTGTGTTTTTATTGTAGAGACAGGGTTTCACCATCTTTCCCAGGCTGGTCTCAAATACCTGTCCTCACGTGGTCCCCCACGCCTGGGCCTCTCAAAGGGCTGACATTACAGGTGTGATCCACTGCACCTGGCCTCATAGCAGAACCTGCTTTTCTTCTACCAGCCTCTCTCTGACTGGAAAAACCTCATATGCAGCATCCCCCCTGTCCAATCTAGAAGCTTCCATGGAATCACTCTCCACCCCAAGACCCCCCAATATCTCCTGTATGTCCAATTTCACTAACAGACCATCTGCTGCTTTCTTGCTTTCCATCCATTTCCCCAAGGTCCTGGGCAAGGTCCCCTCCTAAGGAGATCTGTTGGGACCTGCCTCCCAGAGTGAGGCTGGCAATTTCTGCATTCATTTCCCCCTCTCCCATGGCTCCCTTTTCCTGGGTTATGGCCCCATCTTCCATGCCTCCACCCTCTTTCTTTCTACCTCCAGCTATCTTTGACTAGCCTGTCCCTGGACTCTGGGGCCCCAACCACTGGCATCAATCAACCTTCTCTTCCCAGTGTGGACACCAAGGACATCTCCCCAGCAAGCTCAGGCCTCAGCCCAATATTCTCCTCCTTGCTGTGCCCAGCTCCATTGAACTCTCCATCCTCCACCCCATCCTGCAGATTTGTTTCTCTTTGCTTTTCTGGTTTCTTTCAATTTCCTCTTCTTCATTTTCCTCTGCCTCACCCAGATTCTGGACAAATTCTTATTTATTTGTGACACAGTTTCACTCTGTCATCCAGGCTGGTGGCTCACTGCAACGTCTGCCTCCCGGGTTCAAGTGATTCTCCTGCCTCAGCCTCCTGAGTAGCTGTCATTACAGGAATGCACCAGCATGCGCAGCTAAAATCTTTTTTATTTTTGAGATGGCATCTTGTTCTGATGCCCAGGCTGGAGTGCAGTGGCACAATCTCAGCTCACTGCAATCTCCACCTCCTGGGTTCAAGCAATCTTTCCACCTCAGCTTCCCAAGTGGCTGGGATTACAGGCCCGTGCTACCACATCTGGCTAATTTTTGTATTTTTAGTAGAGACGGGGTTTCACCATGTTGGCCAGGCTGGTCTTGAACTCCTGACCTCAAGTGACCCACCTGCTTTGGGTCACTTGTAATCCCAAAGTCCTGGGATTACAGGCGTGAGCCATGACACAGCCTGGATTATGGACAAATTCTTCTGAATGAGACTCTGTCCCCTGCCTCCAACTTTTCTGCATCCCAGCGGCTGGCATCATCCCGTGTCCCACAGACTTCACACATACCTAATGGGGCTCATCCCAAACCTCCTGTTCCTCAGCCTGCTGCTAGGGAGGCTAGGCTCGGAGTCAGCGTGTTGGCCTGCAGCCTGATGTGTGCCCTCCTCCCTGGATCTCTTCCTTCTGGGTTGGGATGAAGGAGTGAAGATGGGTTGGAGTCCTGAGTTCAGGCTGATACATCTCAGACCTACCTGACCTGCTGGGGGTTCACCCTGCCAGCCTCCAAGGTGGAATAGGATGAGAACGTGTACTCTGGGGCTAGGAGCCTGGAGTGTGTGTGTGTCTGGAGGGTTGGCAGTTCCCATCTTCCAGCGTGCCTCAAGTGACAGGGACCAGTGTGAAAGTGTGTCTGGGTTGGCCCTTAGTCACAGGCCAGTGTGAGAATAGGAGACAGGAGGTGAGGGGTCACCTTAGGTGGGGTTTGCAGAGGGTGGAATTAGAGGTTTGCTGTCTCTCTGCTCTTTCTTGGCCCTATTTGGGGGTGACTTCCGGGATGGAGTCCTTGCTCCTTTCCCATCCCCAGCCCTGGCAGGCCTTCTCATGTGCCCTCTGTAGCAGTCTCAGCCACACTGTGCAGTGGGCAGCTGCACTGGGGCCATCCTATCCCTTCTCAAGGGCCTGGTCCTTTGAAGGACCCTGATGCTGACCTGTCTCCTGTTCCGCCTAGCCCACATAGCACCTGGCTCAGCAGAAGCTCAGGGATGACCTTGAATGGCCCCTTCCAGCACTGAGACTTGCAACCAGGCCTGGGATTACCTCGCTCAGCAGCCTCAGATGACTACAGGGAGCATCTCTAACTGGTGAGGTCTAATCCAATCAAAAGTCTTCTATAATATAATAAACAATATTTAAAAGATGGGGTATTGCTCTGTTGCCCAGTCTGGAGTGCAGTGGTGCGCTCATCGCTTACTGCAGCCTCATAGACCTGGGCTCAAGGGATTCTCCCACCTCAACCTCCCCAGTACCTGGGACTACAAGCATGCACCACCATGCCTGGCTAATTTTTAATTGTTTTGTAGAGACGGGGTCTCACTATGTTGCCCAGGCTGGTCTTGAACTCCTGGCCTCAAAGGAATCCTCCTGCCTCCACCTCCCAAAGTGCTGGAATTACAGGCATGAGCCACCGTGTCCTGCCTTTTTTTTTTTTTTTTTTTTTTGTGACAGAGTCTTGCTCTGTCGCCCAGGCTGGAGTGCAGTGGCGCCACCTTGGCTCACTGCAACCTCTGCCTCTCGAGTTCCAGTGATTCTCCTGCCTTGGCCTCCTGAGTAGCTGGAATTACAGGCATGCACTGCCATGCCCAGCTAGTTTTTTGTAGTTTTAGTAGAGACAGGGTTTCACTGTGTTGCTCAGGTTGGTCTCAAACTCCTGCCCTCAAGTGATCTGCCTGCCTTGGCCTCCCAAAGTGCTGGAATTATAGGCATGAGCCACTGTACCCTGCCGTCCCCCACAACCTTTTTTTTTCTTTTTTGGGGCAGAGTCTCACCCTGTGGCCCAGGCTGGAGTACAGTGGCTCAATCTTGGTTCACTGCAACTTCTCCCTCCCAGGTTCAAGCGATTCACCTACCTCAGCTTCCCGAGTAGCTGGGATTACAGATGTGTGCGACCACATCCAGCTAATTTTTTGTCCCCTCCTTTTTTTTTGTTTTTTTTTTTTTTTTTTTTAAGAGGAAAAGCAATTCCTGGCCTCCTGGCCTGGGCCAGCCAAAATAACTTAGGAAGAATGTGGGCAGGACCAAGACCTCTCACCTCCCTCACCTTCACCTACCTATCCTGACATTCATACTGTTTTCTTAAAATCATGGGTGAACTTTCCACTTTAGAGACCCGCAATGTAAACTGGGCAAACGGAATGGCTTGTTTTCATCTGTGTTGGGGCCTTAGATGAGATAGTGAGTAGATTTTAAGGCTGAGAAGTTGCGTTTACTGGGTTCATGAACAGGAATTCCTGTAGGGCCTAGATATTTATCAGCACAGCCAAGGCCTGGGGGGACAGTTTCAAGTTTCAGCTCCAACACTTCCTGCATGCCAAAGCTGCGCCAGCCTCTTTTTATTTATTTATTTTTATTGTCGGGCGGTCGGTTTGCTAACCAACTGAGCTAATTGGCCGCCTGACAGCCAGCCTCCTTTTTAAAAAAAAAAAAAAAATTTAGTCATAGAAATGTTCAAGTATATGCAAAAGTAGAGAAAATACAGTAATAAAAGTCCCCTTCAGCAATCATCAACATTTGGCTAATTTTGTTTCATCCACGTACCCTCAAACACTGTTCCCAATCCCAACATTTTTTTTTTCTTGTGACAGGGTCTCGCTCTGTCGCCCAGGCTGGAATGCAGTGGCGAGATCTCGGCTCACTGCAACCTTCGCCTCCCGGGTTTGAGCGATTCTCCTGCCTCAGCCTCCTGAGTAGCTGGGATTACAGGTGCGTGCCACCACACCTGGCTAATTTTTGTATTTTTAGTAGAGATGGGGTTCCACCGTATTGGCCAGGATTCACCATATCGAATTCCTGACCTTGTGATCCACCCTTCTTGGCCTCCCAAAGTGCTGGGATTACTGGCGTGAGCCACCGTGCCCAGCCAGTTTTTTGTACTTTTTAGCAGAGACGAGGTTTTGCCATGTTGCCCAGGCTGATCTCGAACTCCTGAGCTCAGGCAACCTGTCTGCCTTGGCCTCCTAAAGTGCTGGGATTACATATGTGAGCCACTGTGCTCAGCCTTGATACTTTTCAGTTTAAGGTAAAATACACCATGATTTTTTGTTTTTGAGACAGAGTCTAGCTGTCACCCAGGCTGCAGTGGAGTGGCACAGTCTTGGCTCACTGAAACCTCTGCCTCCTGAGTTCAAATGATTGTCCCGCCTTAGCCTCCCAAGTAGCTGGGACTACAGATGCCTGTCATCACACCCAGCTAATTTTTCTGTATTTGTATTTTATTATTATTTTTTGAGATGTAGTCTCGTTCTGTCACCCAGGCTGGAGTGCAGTTGCAGGATCTCAGCTCACTGCAATATCCGCCTCCTAGGTTCAATCGATTCCTGTGCCTCAGCCTCCAGAGTAGCTGGGATTACAGGTGTGCACCACCACGCTGGGCTAATTTTTGTATTTTTTGTAGAGATGGGGTTTCACCATGTTGGCCAGGCTGGTCTTGAACTCCTGACCTCAAGTGATCCGCTTGCCTTGGCCTCAAAGTGCTGAGATTACAGGGGTGAGTCACTTCGCCTAGCCTGATTTTTCAATTTTTTAATACAATTATATAAAATATACATTTCCAAAGTCAAATATACAAAACAAAGTATATTCAGAGGCATCTAGGCTCTTTGTCCTTCATTCTATTCTCTCCCTCCTATGTCAACATTAAAAATTTTTAATTTATACTCCCAGTTTAAAAATTCATATTTGTACCTCACTATTCCTTTTCCCAGCTGAACAGTAGAGATAGTAGACATACTTTATTCTTGACTTTAGCAGGAAAGCCTCTAGTGTTTCACCACTGAGATCTTCCTTTAAAACCCGTTTTGTAAAATGCAGGCTATGCTATCCATTCCATCTGACGTTCCACAGCACTTCCTGGAAAGATAAAATGAACAATGTGGAAACTCATAATGAAAAATGGTACACAAACATGCCTGTTGACTGAGCATCAATCAATTCCAGGAAAGCCTCAAGATTCCTGAACTTTTTTGAAGCAGTTTGGATAATTAAAAAAAAAAAAGAAGAAGAAGAAAGGATTCCTGAATCCACTTACATTTTACACAAAAATAAACGGAGGCTCACAGAACTAAGGGGCCCTTCCCCCAAGGAACATAGGGAGCAGGTGGGAACTCTCATTTCCTGTTCTGTAGTTCAGGGGTCTTCTGCTACCTGGAGAAGCTCAGGGCCCAGGATAAATCCACTGATATTGAAAAAAAAAACTGAATGCAAGGCTGGGTATGGTGGCTACTGCCTGTAATCACAGTACTTTGGGAGGCCAAGGCAGGTGGACTACTTGAGGTCAGGAGTTCGAGACCAACCTGGCCAACATGGTAAAACTCTGTCTCTACTGTAAATACAAAAAAATTAGCCAGGCATGGTGACAGGCGCCTGTAATCCCAGCTACTTGGGAGGCTAGGGTGGGAGAATTGCTTGAACACGGAAGGCAGAGATTGTAGTAGCCGAGATTGCGACACTGCACTCCAGCCTGGACAACAGAGACTGTGTCTCAAACAAACAACCGAAAAGCACTGAACCCACAATTCTGAGTTTTTTGTTTGTTTCTGAGACAGGGTCTGGCTCTGTTGCCCAGGCTAGAGCACAGTGGTACCATCAGAGCTCACTGCAGCCTGGAACTCCTGGGCTCAAGTGATCCTTCCTCCTCAGCCTCCCCAGTAGCTGGGACTACAGGACTACACAACACCCGGTTAAATTAAAAAAATTTTTTGGTTGAGATTCAGTTTTGTGGGGTGGGGTCTCCCTATGTTGCCCAGGCTGGACTCCAACTCCTGGCTTCAAGCCAACTTTCCGCCTCAGCCTCCCAAAGAGTTGGAATTGCAGGCATGCGCCACTGCACCCAGACCAGATATCTATTTTTTATACAAATTAGTATTTCAGGAAACTCTCCAAGGGAAAAGTAGTTACAAAAAGCAGCAAGAGTGGGTATGTCCCAGGAGGGAGTCCAGGGTGGGGTGGGCGACCCCCACCCGCACTCATACAGGGGAAGCTCAGGTCGGAGTGACCATTACGTTTAAGCTGCCCCATTTATGGCTGGGCGCAGTGGCTCACGCCTGTAATCCCAGCACTTTGGGAGGCCAAGGCGGGCAGATCATGAGGTCAGGAGTTTGAGACCAGCCTGACCAACATGGTGAACCCTCGCCTCTACTAAAAATACAAAAATTGGCCAGGTGTGGTGATGCGCATCTGTAATCCCAGCTACTCAGGAGGCTGAAGCAGGAGAATCGCTTGAATCCGGGAGGCGGAGGTTGCAGTGAGCCGAGATTGCGCCACTACATTCCAGCTTGGGCAACAGAACGAGACTCCGTCTCAAAAAAAAAAAAAAAAAAAAAAAAAGCTGCCCCATTTGGCACCCCAGGAATGAGGACTGACACACTGCGCATCGCAGCACGAGCCGGACTAAGATTCCACTGGGCAAGTCAGCCACAGCAGTTTTCAAGAGGAGGAGTGGCCTTGATGAGGTCCCGTAGGGCTTCAACCGGCCACAGCGCAAAAACACAACGGCTTGGGGGGCGGTGCCGAGGCTGTGAGTGCGGAAGCCCGCCAGGAACCTGGGGGCGGGGCGAAGGGAATGACGCCTGGGAGCGCCAATAGGGTGGGCGGGGTTGCTGATTCGGTCCCCGAAGGAAAAGGTTAACGGTTTCCGGTAGCGGCATCTGGGAGGGGCGGGGGGAGAGGAGGTGGCCAGAGGCTGTGTACCCTGACCCTTGGACCTCCTGAGACCCCCCCCCCCCGCATCCCCAAGGCACCTCCAAAGATGATGGGCTGTGGGGACTCAGAGTTGGAGTCGGTGGACGGGGAAGAAGCCGCGGCGGTCCCGGGGCCACCCCCGGAGCCCCGAGTCCCGGAACCCCGAGCCCCCGTGCCTGAGCCCGGCCTGGACTTGAGCCTGAGTCCGCGGCCCGACAGCCCAGAGCCGCGGCATGGCAGCCCTGGGCGGCCGAAGGGGCGGGCGGAGCGGCGGGGCGCGGGTCGGCAGCGGCGGCAGGTGAGCGAGGGAGGCTGGCCCACGGCCCGCGATGGCCCCGCGCCCACCTGGTCACCGCCCTCCCCTTTGCTCCCAGGTCCGTTTCCGCCTGGCACCACCTTCCCCGGTGCAGTCCGAGCCACAGCCCGCGGTGCCGCAGGAGCTGGAGATGCCCGCGCTGCAGAGCAGCCTGGCCTTGGGCCTGGAGCTGAGAGCCGCAGCCGGGAGCCACTTTGATGCCGCGAAAGCCGTGGAGGAACAGCTGAGAAAGTCGTTCCAGATCCGCTGCGGCCTGGAGGAGAGCGTGTCCGAGGGTGAGGGGGCGGGCGGCCGGCCGCGCGCGGGAGTCAGGGCGAAGGGGCACCGCTCACCTCTGTCCCCGCTGCGCTCTCAGGGCTGAACGTGCCGCGCTCCAAGAGGCTCTTCCGAGACCTGGTGAGCCTACAGGTGCCGGAGGAACAGGTTCTGAACGCCGCGCTCAGGGAGAAATTGGCTCTCCTGCCGCCGCAGGCTCGAGCCCTGCCCCCAAAGGTGATGGGATCTGGGCGTGGGGCTTCCTCCATGTACCCTCTTCCCCGGATCCTTCCTCCCAGTGTAACCTTGCTTTGGGCCCCACCTCCCAACAGGAGCCACCTGGGCCGGGGCCAGACATGACCATCTTGTGTGACCCAGAAACACTATTTTATGAATCTCCACACCTGACCCTGGACGGTCTGCCCCCCTCTCCGGCTTCAACTCCGGCCCCGGCCTTCAGAGGACACCTTCCTCATGCACCGGACACTGAGGCGATGGGAAATGTAGACCCCAACGATCATTGGAGGGCTAGTTCGTATTTTTGTGTTAGACTATTTGTCAGAATAAAGTGATTTTGCTAATAAATGGGACTCAAGGAGGCCTAAACTGGGGTTAAAATCTCTCTAGGGGGTTTGTCCACTTAGCCTCAGGTTGGAAGCTGCCTGGAAGTTGAGTTTGGAGGCTTTTTAGGAACTTGGTGGAGTCATGACAAGTAGAAAACACTGTCCACGTTAGAGGATTAGATACCCCTCAGTTCACAACCTTACCCATCTCTCCCTGACTTCAGCCACAGCTAATGCCTGTTTTGTATCAGGCGGTTGTTCTCTGTACCACTTCTGATCTTTCTAAATGCAGGGCCTAGCCTATCACAATTCACGGAGGCCTTCTCTGATAACCTGTCTCAAGGAGCTTGCAAGCCAGCTGTTTGTACTGAGTTGCTGAAATTATCTCCTTTTTACCTTTAAGGGCCTTGCCTATCCTGTTACACCTGAGTAAAGTTTGAAGTTCCAGTAACACCTGACAAGCCCCTGAAGAGCTTCATGTTGTTAATTGCCTATAAATCTGATTCCACAGCACCAAAAAGGTGTCTGGTCTATCCATGAGCATTTGATCCAAAGCACTTTCTCCTACCTCCACTGACAAGTTAGCCTTCTGGCCGGGCGCAATGGCTTCTGCCTGTAATCCAAGCACTTTGGGAGGTTGAGATGGGCGGGTCACCAGAGGTCAGGAGTTTGAGACCACCCTGGCCATCATGGTGAAACCCCATCTGTACTAAAAATACAAAAAATTAGCTGGGCTTGTGGCCTGTAATCCCAGCTACTCCAGAGCCTGAGGCAGGAAAACTGTTTGAACCAGGAAGGTGCAGGTTACAGTGAGCCGAGATCACGCACTCCAGCCTGGACAACAAAGTGAACTCCCATCTCAGGAAAACAAAAATCAAAAAGTTAGCCTTTTGCCCAAGGCCCTCACAGGGCTTTTCTGGGGAGGGAAGGCAGACTCCTAAGTTACACACCAAAATTTACATTACACACCTTTTCCTGTCTAGGCTTCTGTGTACTTTTGTGTGGACTTGGCTAGCATGCAACAATCAACTCAGCCACTGAAAAACTTGTCTTCCTTCAGACAGAAGAGAGGAAGGGGGAAGCACCACGTCTTCCCCACCAGCTAGAAAGTACCCAACACAGGTGTGGGGGCCACTGCCCTAGACATCAAGTTTATTGTGCTGTTCTCACATTCAAAACCCAACCCCCTCTCCCACTGGGGGACGGCAGAGGGAAAGATTTTCACAGTACCTTTGTCCCTCCCTACCAGGCTTCCCCCTCTAACCCTCAGTCCATCTATCCATGGTCCACTGAAATGCAGCTAGGGAAAAGGGCCGAGGAGATACGGGAATCTCTCTCCTTGGGAGAATATGAGGAAAGGGCTAGAGAATTTGATATCCTCCCCACCTCCCATACCCTAGGAGAACAGAGGTCAGCAAACAGTCCATGCCATCCAGCCTGGCAGGCTGTGGGAGAGGAAGGTGGTGACTCCAGCACAGCCAGCCTTGCTGCGCAGGTGTCAGAGGCGTAGGGAGGAGGCTGAGGCGGCAACGGAAGAAAAGCTTTCTTTGCAGATCCAAGAAAGAAAACTATTTTTGGAGTCAGAAAGGAAAGACCTTGGGGGATACTTTCCTCTTCCCCCAGGTCCTTATGAGCAGCGAGGGCAGCCTCTTCACACTTTCTGTTCAAGGAGCCACTTAGTGGCTGGGGGATCGGGCCTTGTGGAACAGGTACACAGGACGCTGGAAGCCTGAGGGGGAGAGACAGTGATCAGAAGGGGATGGCAGCACCTCCCCATGGGATCTGAACTCTATCAGTCAGGACCAGCCTCCCCAACAAAATAAACCAGGCTTACCTTTAGAGGTGTTGTGGGGTGTGGCCACAAGCTCATAGCTGGAGAAGCCCACTTCTGAGGATGTCAGGTAGGAACTGAACTGCTCTGGCTTCAGCTGGATTCGGTAGTAGTTCTTGTAGATTGTTTCCTAAGGAGAGAAGCAAAGGACCACTTTAGCATGTTGCCACCTCCCCTGGCCAAGATCGTTGCCTAGCCGGACAGCCTTTTCATCTTGTTCAGAAATTTCTTCTATATTCCCTGAGGCCTTTTCTTGCCTCAACCAAAGGAAGGATTATTCCCCATTTCCACCACACCCAACTCACCGTAAGGGTCTTTCTCTTGCCATAGGATGACCAGGGTTGGGGCTCTAGGACCAGGATGCCCCCAGGGCGTAAGTGCCGGTAGATCCGGCGAAACATGCGCTTCAGGCCCTCATCTCCCCAGTTCAGATGCACCCACTTGGTGAGGCTAAGGCAGAGCACCACATCATACTCAGGTGTTTGGGCATCCACCAGGTCATCTCGATCCAGCACATAATTACCCTGGGGGCAAGAATCGGCAGTGATGTCAACAGAGGGAATCAAAGAACCCACCCCTGCTTCCAGGCAACCTGCCCCGAGGCTGACACACAGTCCTGCAGCCTCAATTTAGCCTGTGGTCATATTCTTCTCAGACTAACTCCCAAAAGGGGCCCTCTTTGATTTTTGTTTTCTCCTCTACACCTTCCTGGCCTCTGCTTCTTCCTACTGGTGGTAAGCCAAACAACGTCCAGAGGGAGCCTGGGTAATTTTAAATGGTGCAAATTATCCATAAGGTCTTCCAAAGCTGGGGTCCCAGGACCCTATCCCGTGCTAATTCTCACCCGCAGACTTTAAGTGGAATGACTGCAATTAGTTGCAAGGGTAACTAACCCAGGTTTCATACCACAGGCAGACCCCTGGTTCCTTGTCTGCACTTGGGGTTGGCAAAGTTTCAGGCCTATTCTTTCCTTTTTCTGAGAGATATGAAGAGCCACAAACTTTAGGAAACCTTTTCTAGAAGATAAGCTCATCACAACCCTCTAGGAAGACCATTCTTCAGGCTTAACCCAACACAATGCCAAAGATCCCAGCAGGCGGCCTAACTGGGATGTTTTCCAGGGGAGCTGCGTGTGGTCAGGGGACACTGTGGTGGGCATGGGATTCTCTCAGTGGAGTTTCTGGCTCTTCCCTCTCCTACTATCTAGGGTCAGTGTGGAGAGGATCTACAGCCAAACCACTTGGGTTCCTGACACTCTTCAACAAACTGTCTAGGAAAACAAAAGCAACTGATGGGAACAAGTTCTCTATCAATGGGCAGAAATGCAAATATTAGTCTGCCGCTACCCTAATCTCCCCAGAAGACATTCCATGCCTGACTCCCATTCTCAGCCTCCTTCAGTAAATCTGAGGACCAAGTTCCAGCTGGATTGAATCCCCTAGTGAGCAGCAGCAGCAGCCTTCAAGGGAAGGTGGACCAGTGTGGATTATAGGCCAAACCGGGAGCTGGGGAAAAAAAGTCCTCCTCTATTCTGGAGATCCTTGCAGTCATGAGAAAGGACTCCAGGGTCAAGGCCCCAAGGTAGAGGTCACCTTTCCGGGTTATAAAAGGGAAGAGATGCCCAGCAGAGGCTCTCACTTGCCAACCCAGACTCCTCTTTCAAAGGATCTGGGTCATAACCTTCCCTCCTACATTCCCATTTAATCTCATCTTCACACCTGGCCCCTATTCCAAGAGCCTCTGGACCCTCTTACCGTGACGAAGACAACATTGTTGGGGAAGACTGATGTGTCCGCTCCATCCAAGGGCACTTGGGGGGGCAGCGATGGGGCCCCGGCTGGCAGTCAGCGAGGCTGGGAAGCAGCTCCTCTTCGGACAGTGGTGGTCCCTTCCTCACCCTCTGCCCCTGGGTCCCCTTCCAAAGTCTGGCGTGGGAGACGCAGCTCCTCAGACAGGTAGTGTCGGATGTTTTGGCGGGCAGAATGGATGAGGCGGGAATCTATATCCAGGCCCACCATGCGGGACGGGCCCCACTTGCAGGCAATGCTCAGGGTCAGATGGCCCACATTGCAGCCGAGATCTAGGACGTCCCGGCCCCGAAACCACTCAGGCTTCAACACCCGAAGGCGCCCATCCTCACAGGAAGGATTGCGATACCCATAGTACTTGCAATAATTCCCATACTGGAACTTGCGCTGTTGCTTTTTGAAGCCTGCTGCAGGCAGTGGGTGCTGGTGGTGGCGGCCTCCCCAACTCCCTCGGCCCTTTTCCTTGGAACCCTGGCCTCCAACCCTAGCCCCTGCCTCCGACTTGCTGGAAGTCCTGCGACGTTTGCGATGTCGGGAGGAGGAAGACGGGGGTGCAGAGGTAACTGAGGCAGCTGGAGGGGCTGACAGGGAGCCTGAGGGACCCTGCAGAGCAGATGGAAGGGGGAGACACCACTTCATCCCTGCAGTTGATGGCTGTGTTGAGTTCATAGGGTTGGGGGGCATCCCGGTTCTGGCCCCTGTGCCGCGGGTGCTGTGTAGTGCCCTCCCCGTGGAGTGAGGGGGTGAGAGGGGCTGTGGGCGGCACGGGGTGGGTCTCACTCCCTCCGGCTGCCTGCTGCTGCTGGTGGTGCTGTCCCCCGGTGTCTATGCCGCTTCCGACCAGTCTTGAGTGGCGAAGCAAGAACTACATGGCCCTCATCAGTGCAAGTATTGAGGCTGAGCGGGTCAGTAATATCTTTGGGGATGAGGATCTCCACTGGATCTCGCCCTTTGGCCGGAAGGGGGGATGACTTTGGGGTCTCCGCGTTGAGGGCGCGGCTCACTTCCTCATCCAAGAGACTATTCAGGTTCAGGGGATCAAAGATATTGCCCCCCCAGGAGGAAGTTGGAGGGTAACACAGAGTCACAGTCCGAATTCACTCGCCTGCGCCTCTTGAAGGCCGGATGTTTGAAACCTCCTCCGCCTCCCCCTACATTACAGCTATTTCTCCTCTTGCCCCCGCCTCCCCCAGGTGGCCGGTGGGGCTGATAGCCATTGCGGGGTCGAGGAGGGGCAGGGGGCCCAGCTCTGTCCCGCCCCCTCCCCGGCGCTCCTCCCCCCCGTCCGGAGGAGCGGCTCGCCCCGGGGGATCCGACAGGCGGGCCTCTCCGTGCGACTGCGCCTGGGGGCCGCCCCGGGGACTGACCGCGGCCCCGGGGCTCTCCCTGCCAACCCCAGAGGCCGGGGACCCCGCAGACGGCGCGCGAAGACCCGGCCCACGCTCCGTCCCGCAGCGGAGCTCCCCCGGAGGCGGCCTCTTGGTGCGGTGGCACCGTGGGGCCGCCCCCTCCGCCCGACTCATCCTTGAGCGGCGGCGGCGGGGCCGGCACCAGAAACGGCTCCTTCTCCGCGGCCATCTCGATCATTTCTTCCCCTTATTCCGTCCCAGTCGGGGCAACAAGGGGGATCAGGGGGGCTTAACACCCCCCGCCTGGACCCCGCTCCCTTCCCCCTTTCCCGAGTGCGCGCGCAGCTCTGCTGTTCTCGCCTAGTCTCGCGCCCAAGCGCCTCCCCGCGAAGCGCGCCCCACTCGCCCGCGAGACCAAAACAAGATGCCCGCGAGACCCGAACAACTCGAGGACTCAACCGCGCGTGCGCCGACCCCTTTCTCCCTCCGCCACTACCACCCGGCCGCGAGCGCTAGCGCGTTCCCCTAGCCCCAGAATCACGCATGCGCACTCTGCCACCACCCTGGTTGCGCGCGCATCGGAGTACGAACCAACTTAACGGCTCTGGGAGTTTAAATATAACCACCCCCACAGCCCCCGCAAAAGCCCACCACCCCAAACTGAGACCCTACTTCCCTGCGCAGCTATGTCCGGCCCTACTGATCTCCTTTGTCTCTGCCGCGCGATCCCACCCACCGTAGGCCGGGGACAGAAGCTGGTGTGAAAAGGTCTCCTTGACACCCGACCCTTGTTCCTGAGGAATGAGTCTCAGCGGTCTCCGCCCGGCTCTAAACCCAACAACCTCCCCCACCCCGCCTCCTTCCTCCCCCTAGTGGGCAGCGCCTGCGCACACCCTTTCGGGCTTGCGCGGGTAGAGATAGCACGTGCTGGAGGTGGCGCCCCGCCCCCCGTCTTAGGGGTGGGGCCTGTGACGTCGCTTCCTCAAGTTTGGTAAACGCAGCGCGCGTCAGCGCGATCCGGAGGGGCGGGGGTTTCCCTATGAAGGGGCGGTGCTCATGAATTATTCATGACTCTTGGTAGCACACCTCCCCCCCCTCTGCCCACCTCCTTAGAAAAGCTTCCGAGGGAGCGGAGGGGGAGACCCTAAAAAGCCGGAGAAGGGCAGGAGTGGAATTGGGCTCAGTAAAACGCGATAGATCATTATAACTCACCCCCCCTCGAAAATATTCTCTGCTGAATTGGGGGAAAAAGCAAAAGCAAAAGCACTAAAACAGCCGATGTGATCCAACTTCCTCTTCCCCCGAAACGGCTGAGTCGTTCTCTGGCTCCTCCGCCTTCCCCCAACAGCAATCACCTGCGGAACGCCACACCACGCCTTCCTCTCCGCCTCCACGCCCACCCCCCAATGCACGCTCACGCGCCCACCAGCCCGCGGGCCTCCCCGAACGCCCGCCTCGGGGCCGCACCGCCTTATGTACCAGCGGGTGTGGGCGGGGACGGGGGTTCGGTCTGCGCTGGGCACCCCCAGCTTCCGCCAATGAGGAAGAAGCGAGTCCACGCCATTTTCCCGGGGAGATGCGCGGACGGGTCTCTCAGCCAGCGGAGTGCTGGGCTGAGAAGAGGTGGGCAGGGGTGACAGTGGGGTCCAGGAGAGTCTCTAATAAAATCCTAAAGTGAGGGCGTGAAGGAGACCAGCAGGAAGAGGAGGAATCAGGGAGCGGAAAGAGGGAGGAAAAGGCCGTCTGAAACTGAAAAGTTAAGAAGATGTGCTTCAGAAACAATCAGGCGCTGCGGCCGCCGCCTAAAAAAAATATGTGACACGAAAGAGGATTCTGGGATTTGTAGTTTTCCCGAGACGTTCGGGTGGAAGATGGCGGAATTACCTCAGCTGCAGAGACGCAGACGCAGCTTCTAGCTGCGCATGCGCCTCGGCCCCGCGAGCACGCCGCCGGCGTGGGGTGGGGGTGGCGTGCTCGTGCGCAGGCGTCCTCGTGCCTTTTCTTGGTGGCGGGAAACCTGGGTCGAGGTGTGAGGAGTTTGCCGAGTCGCTGCGGCAGCTGGTTCTGCCTCTCGCCTTTAGGTTCTCCTTGCTCCTGAAGGTAGCCGTCTCGTTTCTGGTTGCAGGTGAAGGTGCTAGGCGCGGCCAGTCCTGGCACCGCTTGCCTGAGGAGAAACTTTCTCGGGGCGACAACCAGCTCTTGGCCCTTTTCCCTCAGAGTCTGTCACCCCAAGACACAGGCAAAAATAGCCTAGTCTCCTGGCGGGCACCCACGAGCCGAGTGAGAATGAGGATCCTGATGCCTCGGCGGGAGTGGGAGTGGAGGGGGAGATTCCCTCATGGTGGGAGGAAGGAAGTGAAGGGACAGGGAGGAGAGAGGGGGACGCCATTGTTTTGGGGGGAGACGAGGATGTGTGGCTCTGGGACACCTCCGACCTGAACCGCTGTCCCTAAGAGAGAATGAGAGGTGAGGGAAGAGAGGAAAAATGGAAGTGCCCCTAAAAGGGAAGAGCTTCTCCCCAAACTTCTTCCCTTTGGATTGCAAAGTGGATTTGGGATTGGGGCTTTATTTTATTTTATTTTTTATTTTTTGAGACGGAGTCTTGCTCTGTCGCCCAGGCTGGAGTGCAGTGGCGGGATCTCGGCTTACTGCGGCCTCCCCCCTCCTGAGTAGCTGGTATTACAGGCACCCCCCACCACGCCCGGCTAATTTTTGTATTTTTAGTAGAAACGGGGTTTCTCCATATTGGCCATGCTGGTGTCCAACTCCTGACCTCAGGTAATCCGCCCGCCTCTTCTTTATTGCTAAAACTTTATCAGGCATGTTGAGCTTCTGCACAAACATATAAAGGAAGCAAGCAAGGGAGGGAAGTGGAAGGAAGGAGGAGGAGGGAGAGGGAGGGGAGAAAGAGGGAAAGGGAAGAAGGGAGGGGGGAGGAAGGAGGAGGAGGGAGGGAGGAAGAAGAGGAGGGAGAAAGGGAAAGGGGGAGAGGAAGGAGGGGAAGTAAGGGAGGGGGAGGGAGGGAAGGGGGATGAAGGAAGGGAGGAGGAAGGATGGATGGAGAGGGAGGAAGGGAGGACAAATGGGAGGAAGGAGGGGGGAGGGAGAGGGAAGGAAGAGGAGGGAGGAAGTAGAAAGGGAGGGAAGGAGGGGGGAGGAAGGAATAGAGGGACAAAGGGAAGCAGGAAAGAGGAGAGGGAGGGGAAGAGGCAGAAAGGAGAAAAGGAGGGAGGGAGAAAAGGGAGGGGGGCGGAGGAAAGGGGGAGGAATAAGGGAGGAAGAAAAGGAGAAGGGGGAGGGAGGAGGGGGAGGAAGGAGAACGTAAGGAAAGGAGGGAGGACGGAGAAAGTAAGGAAAGGAGGGGAGAGGAAGGAAGAGAGGGACAAAGGGATACAGCAAGGAGGGAAGAAGGAAGAGAGGGAGGGAAGAGGGAGAGAAGGAGGGAGAAAAAGGGGGAGGAGGGAGGAGGAGAGGAGGGCAAGGAAGGAAGGGGGAGGAGGAGAGAGGAAGGGGGAGGAAGGGATAGAGGGACAAAATTCAGGAAGGAGGGAAGAAGGAGGAAGGAGAAAAAGAGGGAAGGAGAAAGGGAAAAAGAAAGGAGAGAAACTGCTATTAGTTAATTGAGGCATGAAAATAAGCAGGAGTCAAGATACTGTTATTAATGCAAAAAGTATTCAGACTCTGGCTTAAGAAGGATTTGAAATACACTCTTTAAATACCGTTTTGTTGAGGCTCAGGGGGTCTGGGTACCCAAAGGGTTTACTTTTCTTCTCTTGGACAAAGGATTTGAGGAACAATATAAAGAAGGGACTGATTGGATGATTAGGAGGAAATTTGGGGAACACATTCTGAATGGTGTGTGGGGGGAGAGAATTACTTTTTATTAAGAAAAAAATTGGCAAGGCTGGGCATGGTGATTCACGCCTGTAATCCCGGCAGGGAGGCTGAGGCCAGTGGATCACCTGAGGTCAGGAGTTCAAGACCAGCCTGGCCAACATGGTGAAACCTCATCTCTACTAAAAATACAAAAAAATAGCCAGGTGTGGTGACGGGCACCTGTAATCCCAGCTACTCGGGAGGCTCAGGCAGGAGAATCGCTGGAATCTGAGAGGCGGACGTTGCAGTGAGTCAAGATCATGACATTGCATTCCAGCCTGGACAATAAGAGCTAAACTCTGTCTCAAAAAAAAAAAAAAAAAAAAAAGAAAGAAAGAAATTGGCAAGACTGACAAATTAGTTCACTAGATCAGTTCTCTAACTTCTTGGTCTGAGAACCCGTTGTATCTTAAAATTTATGGAGGACTCCAAAGAGCGTTTATGTGGTTTGTAGCTATTAACATATTAGAAATTGAAATTGAGAAAATTCTGAAGTTTGGTGAGAAATAACAATAATAAATATGTTAACCTAAATAGGTTTTTATGAAAAATACATTTTCCTAAACAAAAGAAAATTTAGCATGAAGCATAGCATTGTTTTACATTTTTGCAAACCTCTTCCATGTCTGGCTTAATAGAAAACTGTGTTCTCATCTGTTTCTGCATTCAATCTGTTAGGATATCTTGTTTTTGTAAAAGTACATGAGAAAATCCAGCTTAACACATATAGGTAGTTGGAAAAGGGAGGGGAGCCCCCTAGGATTTTGGGACCACACTTAGAACTGCTGGGGTAGGTGATTGCATCTCAGAATTTATGTGATGATTTTTAATGTTCTAAGTGAAATAAAACTATTTTTTGAGATCCTCATTCACTTTCCCTTGGTTCCCTTTGTTATTTCTAAGTTCTTTTTCCCTCATTTACCCTCCTTTCATATGTTGAGTGATGGGAATATGGTTTCTGGAACTATCCTGATTCTTTTATGTTCTTATTTAAAGCCTTTGCTCCTCTTATTAAAGCCTTCCCTCCCAACCCCACACCCTGCCCCTCTTCATCTAAGGTAAGAAAAGAGAAATTAAAACCTCAAATGTTATTCCTAGATCTACAGCCCCTAGTCATTTAGTAGCTGTACAGAAGAAAGTTAGTGGGATTTCATATATTTACTAACTGTCTATATTTTTCTTTTTCTCTCTCTGAACCAGCTTTCAGTATTTGTTATTGTAAAGGAAGGTAATTCACCTGAAACAGAGGAGGGGCAACCTGAGTTATCAGAAACTGATTTCCTGTCCTTCCCTTCTTTATTGATCAGGTTAGAGCTTTTGTTTAAAAGCAGTGTTCTTCAGCATATTCACAGATTATACGTATTAAGTGATATTATACATCACTGTTTATAGGTTTATTACATCTTATTAACTCAACAGTAAACCACAATTCTATCTAGTTGGTTGGGGCTCCAGAAACATACTTTGGCCTAGGAAGATCTTTATAGGTTTAGATAAGGATTTGAACCTAAATACTGGAAAAGTTTACATTTTTACATTGGTCAGAGTACTCTCTTTTATTTTAAAAATTTAGGCCGGGTATAGTAGCTCATGCCTGTAATCCCAGTACTTCAGGAGTCTGAGGTGGGTGAATCGTGAGGTCAGGAGATTGAGACCATCCTGACCAACATGGTAAAACCCGTCCCCTACTAAAAATACACAAATTAGCTAGTTGTAGTGGCACGTGCCTGTAATCCCAGCTACTCGGGAGGCTGAGGCAGAGGAATCGCTTGAACCCAGGAGGTGGAGGTTTCAGTGAACCAAGATCTTGCCACTGAAATCCAGCCTGGCAACAGAGCAAGACTCCATCTTAAAAAAAAAAAAAAAAAAAGAATTTAAAATATTTTTTGAAGTGGTAACATTTGTATGTTTTAAAATGCCAAAGATATAGAAGGGAGTACACCAAAAGCTTCCTTTCACTCTCATCTACCCAGTTCTACTCCCCAGAAGCATTTTGATCTGTTTTTTCTCTTCTAGAGAAAGTTTATTATTAACAAGCGTATTATATTAGACACATGTTCTTAAAAACTAAATATTGTCGTCTGAAACACAATAATTTTCACTCTGCTTTTCTCACTTAGCATAGCCTTTGTAATTTAGACAGTGACTTCTTGTGATCTTTTTTGGAATTTTAAAGTCTGGGGAGAAGATATATTTGTCATTTTTGGTCAAATTAATGTTCCTTTTACAGCTTAATTTTATCCAGGCTTTTTTTTTTTTTTGACGGAGTTTTGCTCTCGTTGCCCACGCTAGACTGCAATGGAGTGATCTCGGCTCCCTGCTACCTCCGCCTCCTGGGTTCAAGCGATTCTCCTGCCTCACCCTCCCGAGTAGCAGGGATTACAGGCATCTGTCACCATGCTTGGCTGTTTGTATTTTTAGTAGAGATGGGGTTTCACTATGTTGGCCAAGCTGCTCTCAAACTCCTGATCTCACCTGCTTTAACCTCCCAAAGTGCTGGTATTACAGGTGTGAGCCATTGTGCCTGGCCAGTTTTATCTAGTCTTTACCATCTAATTAGGATTATAATAAAGGAGATTAATTTGCTTGAGTGTTTCTCCCCAAAATTCCAACTTGCCTTCTTTTCTGGAGCAAGTATGTTTGGGGATTGGTGATGATGAGTTAAAATGGAAATAGTGAGAAAATGTGCTCCTTAATAAAAAAGGAAACATAGTTGCTTCAGAACAGCACATCTGAATTATTCACATTTATGGAAGTAAGAAAAGGAAGAGAAAAATGCTAAAGGGTTATTTTAAAATACTTCACATTTAACTATGCTGTGGCCACACTGTCAAAACCTCAGTACCCTTTAAGTTTATCTTATGGTCTAGAGAGAGGAACCCTATACTTTGAAGAAGTTTGGCCATTTAAGGTTTTAAAATTTTCTGATCCTTAAAAGGGAAGTGTATATGAACCAAATGATCATTTTATGCTGCTTTCGGATCTCTTTATAGTGGGAGATCACAGATTTAGAACAATGAGTTTCGGTTGCAGGGCTTTCAAACTGCTCAAAACCAACAGCCAGAAACAAGATCACTGAGTAGAATAGACATGTTATTAGTAGAATTGAGAGGCAAAAGTCCTAGGTTCAGGTTCATCTAGGCTTAACAATATATATTAACACTGAGTCTTCGGGCAAACCACTTAACGTCTTTTTTTTTTTTTTGAAATGGAGTCTCACTCTGTAGCCCAGGCTGGAGTGCAGTGGCGCGATTTCAGTTCACTGCAACCTCTGCCTCCCGGGTCCCGGTTCAAGCAATTCTCGTACCTCAGCCTCCCCAAGTAGCTGGGATTACAGGCACGAGCCACCATGCCCAGCTAATTTTTTTTTTTTTTTTTTTTTTGAGACAGAGTCTTGCTTTGTCACCAGGTGCCAGGCTGGAGTGCAATGGTGAAATATTGGCTCACTGCAACCTCCGCCTCCTGAATTCAAGCAATTCTCCTGCCTCAGCCTCCCGAGTAGCTGGGACTACAGGTGCGAGCCACCACGCCCAGCTAATTTTTGTGTTTTAGTGGAGACAGGGTTTCACTGTGTTGGCCAGGATGATCTCGAACTCTGGACCTCGTGATCCGCCCACCTTGGCCACCGTGCCCGGCAATGTTTGTATTTTTTAGTAGAGACGGTTTCACCATGTTGGCCAGTCTTGTCTTGAACTCCTGACCCACCTGCCTCGGCCTCCCAAAGTGCTGGGATTACAATCGTGAGTCACTGCGCCCGGCCCACTTAACCTCTCTTAGCATACTTTTTTTCCATCTGTAGAAAGGGGAGATGGGGCTTTGTTATCCCTAAAGGTCTTCCCAGAGCTATAATGCTTTTTATAATGGTTATAAAAGTAAGAATGGCGTGTATCCCTTAAGCCTAAGAAAACTGGGTAGAAGGGCTATAAGAAATTAAGGTTAACATAAAATAAGAGACAATTTTCTTCTGAAAGCTGGATAGGCACAGAATACTATGCAGCTGTGTTAAAGAACAAGATCATGTCTTTTGCAGCAACATAGATGGAGCTGGAGGCTGTTCTAAGTGAATTAACGTAGGAATAGAAAACCAAATACTGCATATTCTCACTTATAAGTGAGAGCTCAACATTGCATACACGTGGACACAAAGAAGGGAACAATAGACACTGGGGCCTACTTGAGGGTGGAGGGTGAAGACTGAAAAACTACCTATTGGGTACTTTGCTCATTACCTGTGAGACAAAATTATCTCTGCACTAAATCCCATGACATGCAATTTCCCTATGTAACAAAACTGCACATATACCCCTTGAATGTAAAATAAAGGTTGGAAAGAAAAAATTTTTTAAAAAGCTGTGTGGAAATATCAGTAGTGGGAAAGTATAAATTAGAAAATAAAAATATTGGAATGTCCCCAGGGTGAGCCTTGGCACACTATTGGGTCACGAATAGCTTGTAGCTGTGTAGATGCTAATTTCTTCTGCCTGGTTCTTTTACCCCTAGAGTACCTGGAAATGTCATTTTCTATGTGCTTCAGTGTATGCTTTTAATGTATGTTTTCTGTGTGTGCTGTGATAGCAAAATGGTGGTGAAGTACTGAATTAGACTGTTAGGATGTCGTGTAGCCAGTTGTTAGCACAAACTTTGAAATCAGACAGGTTCTGATCCTGATTTTACTACTTATCAATGACTTAATATCTTTAAACCTCTTTAAGCCTGAATTTCTCCCAAGTGTAAAATGTTATCCACATCATAGATCTGTTGTGAGAATTAAATGGAATGCTACATAAAGGTTAAAGAATATAGTCAGTGCTCAATAAGTGTTAGCCATTACGATTAGTCACAGTGTCAGTAGTAATCAAGAAACATTGATGTCGTGTGGAACGTCTGTGAGTAGACTGCTGAAGATGAACTATGAATATCAAAGAAGGCACTAATTTAATTTTTCATTATTAGATTCTAAGGTAGAGTAAGGAAGAAGATATTAAATTCTCTGGGGACCTCTGCTGGTTACCAAGTATTTCTGAGCTGTGACTAGAGATTGGTAGAATCCAGTACATTGGAAAATTGATTGGACTGAGGATCTAAGAAAGGGAAAATAAACATCATAATGATGTTAAAAGTGGGGCTTCTCTATGCACAGAGACCTCTGAGTCAGGTCAGAGAATTACCAAATTATGTGTGTGTTTTAAGTGTTTAGGAGAGGCTTATGAAATGAGGCTATCCCTCTGAAGAAAACTCTCTTTAACTGCCAGGATTATTCATACCCTACCATCACTGCTCTACTACTACCTATGCTTCTGGTACTACCACTACCATTTCTGCTGCCTGTCTTATGTTGGGCATGGTTCTAGGCACATAAAACACTAAGGATTGCTGCTAGTATTTATTTATTTATTTTTAATTTTTGAGTCAGGATCTCACTCTGTCACCCAGGCTGGGATGTAGGGCATGATTTTGGCTCACTGCAGCCTCTGACTTCTGGGCTCATGTGATCCTCCCATTTAAGCCTCCAGAGTAGCTGGGACTACAGTTGCATGCCACCACACTGGCTAATTTGTTTTATTTTTTGTAGAAACGGGATATTGCTGTGTTGCCCAGGCTGGTCTTAAACTTCTGGGCTCAGGTGATCTGCCTGCCACAGCATCCCAAAGTGCCAGGATTACAGGTGTGAGCTACCATACCCACTCTTAATTGTTGCTAATCTTTAAAACAGTAGCTCTCATTATTCCTTGGCATGTAATTTGTACCACAGAGGCATGCAGTTGGCACCACAGAGGAGGTCAAGGATGCAGAAACATAGTTCAGGGGTCTAAACAGAGGTTTTGACCTCAAGACGGAGAGAAGGAAGTTTAAAATCTTGTTTAATTAGAGTCTTAGCAGTTAATTTCTTTTTTCTAACAGAGGCACATAAAGTGTAGTTTCTAAGCTGAATGATGACAACATTGCAGAATAAAGAAGGTGAGTCAAGAGTGAGGGACGTCCACTTTCTGCATTTCTCTCATCTTTCTCCTTTTGGACATCCTTTCCACCAAAGGATGGTTCAGGTCCCATTATATTCTGTGCCCACTGTGGTGAAATTACTACTCTGCTAGATGCCTTGAATGAAAGAAACATGACTTAAAAACAGTCCTGCTCGAGGAACGTATGAATTCATAGGGAGAAGAAAGGCATTTAAATACCTATTATAAAGTTGAATGTGGTAAATGGCACCAACTATGTGCAGAGTATTAAGGAAGCTCAGAAGAAAGATATACCTGGGAGGATCATTATAATTTTTATTGAGGAGGTGGCATAAGAGCTGTGAATAATTTATAGATTTTGACTAGTTTTTTAAAAATTGCTCTAATTTTCCATAATATTTTATCTAAAGTAAAAATGAGCAAATTATACAGTTTCACATTTGGATAATTCGGCTTCCTGCATGTTTATATTTATCACCTTTGACTTAGTAGTTCCCAAACCTGGGAAGCATATCAGAATCAACTAGCCTTGTAAAAGTCCAGATTGCTAGGCCTCTCATGTCAAACTACCTCATCAGCATCTCAGGGCTAGGGAGTGGAGTAGGCAGCAAGAAACCCAGGAATCTGAATTTGATAAAAGCTCTCTCCATATGATTCTGTTATGGCCAGTCAAAGGGTAATGTTTGGCAATCTCTGTTAGATTGTATGTTTCACACATTCCACTTGATCACATTTCTTTCAGAATGTGGAAAGGGACCAAAGAGAATCTTTGCCCCACCTGCACAAAAATCTCACAACCTGATACCTTTTAGCCGTAACTCACCCAAAGAGGAGACCCTGGGGATCAATTCCCCAGAGACAGAGGCCAGGATAAGCCTGCCAAAGGCCAGCTTAAAGAAGGAGGAAAAGCAACCACAAACAATGCTTCCAGCAGGGGCCAGGAAAAAAAAGAAAGGCACAAAACAACAAGCAAGCAGAGAAGAAGGAAAAGGTATCAGTCACATTGGTGGGCTCTGGTAGGACATTTCCTCATCCCTGCCCCTGGCTCAGGCTAGATAAACAGTCTTTACATGCTGGGAAGATATACCCTGTAGTTTCAGGTTTGTATTCCTTTTGGAGGGCTTCTATTTTTTTTTTTTTTCCTCAGAGAGGTCAAAAATGTTTTGATGAAAGAATTTAGCAGGAAATAATGAGATGAGGTGGGTTAGAGATGGGAGTAGAAGTGGACAGATATGTTATACACTTTTCTCTTTCCTTTGACTCATTTATTCCCAGGAGACCTGGGATAGAGTACATGGCCTCTTTAGGTATGCTGACTGCATGCCTTCAGTCTTCCAAACTTACTGCCTCATCTAAAGGAGGCTTCCCCCAACTGTTCAGAGGGGAAAACAATGGAAAGATAAGTGGTTTTCCTCCCCCTACCCTTGTCTCTGCAGGAAAAGTCAAGTCTTACCAATGCAGAATTTGAGGAGATTGTCCAGATTGTGCTGCAGAAGGCCCTTCAGGAGCGCTTGGGTATGGCATGTAGTAAGAGAAAAAGGGTTTTAGTTAGGCAGAGTGACTGTTACCTGAGAGGGAGAGTTAAATCTTATAGCTTCTCTCTTTCTCTCCCATCTTCTAAGTAAGGTAATATTAGATAAGACTTCAACGTATTTTAAAAATACTTCATCTTCTATCAACAGGACTATAAACCAACTTAGATAAAGGGTGCATATTTTTAGAAAAAGTAGATTTCATTGACTTCAGAATTTATATATAGTCTTACCTAAATTTTCAAGCCATTATGGGGTTTTGTTGTTGTTTTATTTGTTTACTTATTATTTTTGAGACAGATGCATGTTCTGTCACCTAGGCTGGAGGGCAGTGGCGTGATCTTGTCTCACTGCAACCTCTGCCTGCTGGGTTCAAGAAATTCTCCTGCCTCAGCCTCTTGAGTAGCCGGGACTACAGGTGCATGCTGCCATGCCTGGCAAATTTTTTGTATTTTAGTAGAGATGGGGTTTCACCGTATTGCCCAGTCTGGTCTCAAACTCCTGAGCTCTGGCAGTTCACCCACTTGGCCTACCAAAGTGCTGGAATTACAGGCGTGTGCCACCGTACCTGGCCTATAATTTTTTTATGTACACAAAATTATTACCTGACCATCCTGGAATGAGGCACATCAATCTGGAAAGGCTTGCAGAAAGATATATATATTTGTAGTTTTTCCTGAACATTTAAATAGCTAAAGTTCTATGATATGACAGTAGGTCAAAGGTAGGCTCTTTCAGACTGCAGGGAGAAGACACTTGAATGAAAATGTTAGGGAATAATAGAATGGTGGTTTTGTTTTATTGCTTCTCTGCTTATAGTATTTTGTTTTGGGAGGGATGGGATCTGGCCTTGATTTTGCAGAGACTTCTTGTGCCCAGCCTATAGTATCTACCCAATCAGACAAGGAGCCAGGAATTACTGCTTCTGCTACTGATACTGACAATGCTGATGGGTAAGTTTATCTCAGTGAGGCAAGGTGAACACAGAATGGACTACAATACACATTGATAAATAATGGTCAGTCAGTCTATCTGTCTATCTGTTTGTCTGTCTTTCTGGTCATTTATCATATTTCTATAGATTTCTCTCGGCTCAGAAAAGATACCCGTTTGATTTGGGAAAAATAGGCAAGTAGATGTATGAAATGACCTCAGGGGCCTTACAGAGCTTAGGATTTGTCTGTCTTTTGCTCTTGGTTTTTTTCAAAAGAAGGATTCTGCAGTTGCTCTCTTTTTACCTTTGATTAAAATAAAATCTCATTTTCAGAGAGGAGGTACCACATACTCAAGAGATTTCAGTGTCTTGGGAAGGTGAAGTTGTCCCTGAGTTAAGGACATCTAAGCTAGGCCAACCAGATCCTGCACCCTCTGAGAAGAAATCCAGTAGACTCTCTTTAAGCAAAAGAAAGAAGGAAGCTGGTAAGTACAGCTTTGAAGGCTGGCTCAAGTACTTGCTCCAGGAAATTAGGGAATGGGACCATAAGCAGGCTGAGAATTTTCAGCCCAAGGCTTGAAACTATTAGGCTGTGATTCTTCTTCCTTCTTTCACTGACGTTTACTATCCACAAAGATTGCCTTCTTCATCTCCCCCACCCCATGTTTTCTTTTTTCTTCCCAGGAGATGAGAAGGTGGAGAAAACTCAAAGTGGACCTGAGCTCAGACAGAAAGAACAACTAAAGAAAACAGTTCAGGATTATTCCCAGATCAAGGACCAGCAAAAAGGAGAGATAAGTGGTTTTGGTGAGTTCAGCTGGTTTGGAAAACCTGCTTGGCCTGAAAACTTGAGATAGAGCAGAGAGGCAGGGTTAGGATGTTAGATAAAACTCTGCAAAGAATATAATTTTTTTTTTTGAGATGGAGTCTTGCTCTGTCACCAGGCTAGAGTGCAGTGGCACAATCTCGGCTCACTGCAATCTCCGTCTCCCAGGTTCAAGCTCTTCCCCTGCCTCAGCCTCCTGAGTAGCTGGGAATACATGCGCATGCCACCACGCCCGGCTAATTTTTTGTATTTTAGTAGAGATGGGGTTTCACCATGGCCAGGATGTTCTCGATCTCCTGACCTTGTGATCTACCCGCCTCAGCCTCCCAAAGTGCTGGGGTTACAGGCGTGAGCCACCACACCCAGCCCCAAATATAATTTATCTCTCACAGCTGCTTGTTGGAAAATATGCTGCTAAAAGAATGATTTCATTCATTCAGTCATTTATTCACATAATCCATAGTTGTTGGGTCCCTACTATGTACAAAGCATTTTAGATGTTTCCCAGGAAGAAAATGAAGACATGGTCAGAAAGGTAATAGAAAAATCAGGAATGGTATTACAGATGCCAGGGAAGGAGAGATGCCAGGTAGTCCAGGTCAATAAACTATTCCTGTTGTTATAATAAAGAAAGAAAGAGGGATACTTAGCCATCTCAAATGCCATCATAAAAAAGTCAAAGAGGATAAACATAAGCTCAAGGATATCACAGAGGAGACTGTTAGAGGTTTGGTTATAGCTACCGAAAGTGTTGGTAAACATGAATGGCAGCTTATAGCTGGTTGAAGAGTACACACTTTTTCAATTAGTTTAAATAAGAGGGAGAAAATAGTAGATAAAAAAGAATGGGTGCAGAGTTGAGGGAGGGCTTTTTATTTTATAACTTTAAAAAGAGAGAGACTTGAGCATACTTACATGCTGAGGGAAAATTATAGAGAGGGCGAGATTGAAGAGATGGGAGTGGAAAGAAATTCAGAGGATTTATTCATCATCCTTAGCCTTCAAGATTAGATGGAGGCATGGTAAGGATAGATACGAATTCATTTATTCTTTTAAAAACAGTTACTAGTGCCTTATATTTTGTGCCAAGTGCTGCACCAGAGGCTAAAATACAGTGAGGAACAAAACTGATAACACTTCCTTCAGAAAATTTATAGGTTTAATATATTAGATAATAAATATATTACATGAAATAACCAAGGTGATAATGGGAAATTTTATGACAAGAAATAAAATAGATCATACAATATACTAGTATGTTCAAAAATTCAAAAATACCAAGGCAGGAGGATCACTTGAGGCCAGGAGTTTGAGACCAGGAGTTTGAGGCCAGCTTGGGCAACACAGCGAGACCCTCATCGATACAAGAAAAAAAAATGACCAGGCTTATGCAGGCATCAAACAAGGTAGTCCAGGTCAATAAACCATTCCTCTTGTTATAATAACATGGTAACATAAGGCACTGAGGTATAAGTCTAATTTGAACAACCGGGTGGTCTGGAATTCAGACTATCCCACGGGGAGTTTCTAGGTAGAGTCAAAAAGGAAACTAAAAGGTTTTTCTTTTGGTTTTCTGTGACTATATAAACTCAGATGTGCTTGTTGAGAACTTTTGGGATACTGCAAACCCCACTGACCTGATCTCTGGTTAGCTCAAGTAAATTGGTGTCATTAGATTTGTGTTGCTCTGTTTCTTGTACCTCTTAGAATTACTGCAAGGGGCTGGGTACAGTGGCTCTCGCCTGTAATCCTAGCACTTTGGGAGGCTGAGGCAGGAAGCTTGCTTGAGCCCAGGTTCCAAGTTTAGCCTGAGTAACATAGTGAGACCCCCGTCTCTATAAAAAAAAGAAAAAAAAAGTGAATTTATATTTTTAAAAATTGAAAAAAAAAATTACTGCATGGACTAGATCTTAGGCAGCAGGTGGGGTTTCACCCTCTAGGTGGTACTTGTGAGTTGAATTGTGATTGTGGCTTTATCAGCCTCCTGCTATAAATAAACCATTCTTTCCATTTCTTATAGTTACCAAGGAGAGGTGAGTGCTCCTGCAGCAGGAAGGAGTATTTGAATACAATTTGCATGAAGTACAGGGAAGGAAAAGAGCAGGGTGTCATGAGAAGAAGCGGGATTGGGCCAGTCAGGGAGTGCATTTCTAAGGAAACAGTATTTCATCTGGAACCTGAAGGCAGAATAGAAGTTATCCAAGTGAAGAAAAAGTTTTAGGTAGGGTAAATTGTGGCATGTTCCAGATACTAAAAGAAAGCCAGTGTGATTGCAGAGTTCAGAAAGCAAAGGGAGGCAAGGTAGGAAAGTGGCTCTGGATGACTGGAAAAAGGGAGGCAATGGCTAGGTCAAAGACCATGTACAGAGTGAACATGTCCTACGTGCAGTGGGAATTCACTGGTAGGGTTTTAACCAGGGAAGTGACATCTTCAAATTATTGTTTTAAAAGGAGCCTTTGGTGATTCATTGGAGATGGAGTATGAGAAGACAAGAATAGACCAGTTAAGAAGTTAATAGTAGGATTATGTATTTTGGTGGCTTCAATTAGGATGATGGCTGAGCACAGTGGTTTACACCTGTAATCCCAGCACTCTGGGAGGCAGAGGCAGGAAGATCACTTGAGCCCAGGAGTTTGAGGTTGCAGTGAGCTATGTTCATACCACATCACTCCAGCCTGGGTAGTGGAGCAAGACCCTATCTCAAAAAAATAAATATTGAAAAAAGATAAAAATAAAATGGATAAAGATGATGAAAGTAGAGAGGAAAAGTGGATGGTTTTAAGGTATGTTTTGGAGGTAAAATTGTTAGAAGTTGGTAATGAATTGGATATTGGAAGGCTGGAGGTAGGGAGGATATGTCAAGGATGATTGGTTTCTGGTTTGAACAGTTAAGTGAAGGAAAATGGGAAAGAGTAGAGGAAGAACAAATTTGTGGGGATAAGATCAAGCATTCAGGTTTGGGTACATTTAGGTTTGAGATTCTTGTGAGACATCCAGAAAGAGATGTCAAGAACAAAATGACCTAGGAATCTGGAGCCCAGAACAGAGGCTGTAAGTAAACAGTTGTGTGCTGTCAGGTATGAAAATGGATTTCAAAGCCATGGGAATGGGTGAGCTTGCCTCAGGAGAAAGTGTATTATGGGGAGAGAAGGCCCATGACTGGGCTTTGGTACCCCTGACATTTGGAGATTGAAGAACAAGGAGAACCCGTTAAAGGAGACTCGGGGGAAGCTGCCAGAAAATGGTGGGGGAGGGTGGCAGGAGAATGAGGCATCACAGAACCTAGGAAGCTAGTGTTTCAAGAATGAGTGGTCAAGTGAAATCCTCTTAACGTGTGTCTGTGACATCAGTCTTCATTATAATAGAGCCACATCTGGGCATCAAACACAGTTTTCCAGAGCACGTTATCTTTTCCTTTAGGTTACTTGAAAGGAAACTTTTTTTAAAAAGTACAGTGCTCCTGTCAAAAATATTCCAAGCCATAAATTTCCAGTTCCATATCATTGTAGTGATTTTTTCTTACTCATTTTCTTATGAATACTCATTGCTTTAACAGCTAATAATTTGTATTATTGATCTATATTAATTTATATGATTCCTGGCCTCTCTTCCTACTCTTTTTTTCTATTCTTGCTAGGTCACCTCTGTAAACATCCAAAATTATCACTGGCAACTGTCATTTAAGACTAACACATTATTCCCAACCAGTACTTTGTTCTTCAAGATAAGGTAATTGAGGCTGGGTGTGGTGGCTCATCCCTGTAATCCCAGCACTTTGGCAGGCTGAGGAGGGTAGATTGCTTAAGCCCAGGAGTTCAAAGCCAGTCTTGGCAGCATGGCGAAGCCCACCTCTATCAATAAATACAAAAACTTCGCTGGGCGTGGTGGTGCATGCCTATAGTCCCAGCTACTTGGGAGGCTGAAGTGGGAGAATCACTTGAACCTGGGAAGTGGAGGTTGCTGTGACTCAAGATTGTGCCACTGTACTTCAGCTTGGGCAACAGAGTGAGACCGTCTCAAAAAAAAAAAAAAAAGAGTAGTTTTGAAAGTTCTCTCTTATATGTGATACTTTGAAAGGAACCATATGCAAGTCAGCTTCTTTTCTGAGGGATGATTTTGAAAGGATGGGATTAGGGGCCATCCCTTATGATCAGGTATTTAAGGTAAAATTTGGCAGTGGGAGAGAATGAACTTACTAGAGAAATATATTGGTTGATAATGTTAAATAGGGAATATATAGTGATACCTATGTGTCTGTTACGTGATTTTTCTCTCTCAACTCAATTGCTTGAGTGTAGGCTCAGAAAAGGTGGAGAGAGGGTTCATACCAGTTGGTGTTTTGCTATCTGGGTGCGAGGAAGGATGGTGGGAAAGGGAGCTGAAGGTGTCTACAAGAGAATCCAAGTACGTGTCAAGTAATCAAACCTGGGTGGAACAGAGTGAAGAATGGAAATTGCTTCCAGATGGAAAGGATGGTAGGGGCAGTGGGTTGGAGAGCTAGATAAAATGAAAGTTGCTGTAGGAGTCTTTGAGCAAGTGAGGTGGAAGGTTGGGGCATTTTTGTAGTGAGGATGTTTGGATAAGTGGCTCAGAGGGTGTGCAGTTCCTGCAGATGACTGGGTGGGGCATGTGGGAGGTGGAGAGGAGAAGACTGAATCAGATGCCAGTATCTCTACAAGGGAGATGAGAGGCAGGTATAGTCCCATGGCATGGACCTCAAGGGAGGAGGGGTTTTTATAAGAGGTGGGGGAGTAGTAGCAATGGGAATAATGATAATGCTGGCCCCGGCTTTCAGTCTCAAGAGACATGGGGAGTGTGGGAGGAACAGAGTCCACTTACAGGGCTGCAGGTGGGGTGGTTTGGGTGGGTGGGGCAGTGTCATTAGTGGGTCTCCAGGCTTCAAAAGGAGATAGAAGTTCAGAGATGAGATTGAGGATATGTGGACTTCTGTTGCTCAAGTCAGTGGAGTTTCCAAGACCACAGTGGAAGAGTTTCGGTAGGAGAGAAGAGAGGCTGAGGGACATGAGTCAGCTTAGGAGAGGTGGAGGTTTGAAAGGTAATGGATAAAAGGAAGGCTTGGCCTTTGAGCAGGGCCCAAAGTTAATAGATGATGGAGAAGTGATAGGCTTAATCTGTGTCTTTTGGAGAAGAGTGAACTCAGACACTGTTGGTCCTAAAGGTTGCAACTTGGTAATTTGGTGACAGGTAAATCAGTTGAGATTTGGGTAAGAACTCTGGATGTTGTGCACAAAAGAGATGCTGGTTAGCCCTTCAGAAGAACTCAGTAGTGTTATGCCAGCAGAGAACAAGGCACTAACTATCTGGAAAGATGTCAGGCAGCCTTCTAATTTAAGAACTGTCAGTACAAGAAGCATTCTTTTCAGCCTTGCAGTGGGGGAGACACAGTAGCCTAGTACTGGAAAAAGATCAAGACATGAGACTTGAGTTCTAAGTTCAGCTCTATCACCATGTTAGCTGATCCCTCAGCAAGCCAGTTACCTTTTTGAGCCTTGGTTTCCCACTTATAAGTCAGGGATCAGGCTGGTTGATCTCTTATGTCGCTCTATATGTGATTCTGGGAGTTGGGAGGGTTATGCTGATTTTAGTTGGATTAAAGAAGGAAGAGCATATTTCTAAGTCTCTTATTTCATTTTTCCCTTCTCACAGATCAATGTCTGGTCTGGGTCCAGTGTTCCTTCCCAAACTGTGGGAAATGGAGGCGGCTGTGTGGGAACGTTGACCCCTCAGTTCTCCCAGATAATTGGTCCTGTGACCAGAACACAGGTAGAAAAGACTGGAAGTGTTTGCGGTCAAGTTTTATTGTTCCTCCTTTTTTTCTCTGAACTTATCATTTAGATTAAATGCTACATAGATACAGTTAACACTCAGTGGGTCCTTGTAGTGCTTGGGAGAGAGGAAGGAGCTGTCTGTCATATGGAGATGAATTTGGGCAGAAAGTCTGGAGGAAGTCACCCTGCAATGTGATCTTGGGAGGGGCCTGGAATCTAAATGTATGAGCATTGGTCTGCCCCGGTTAATTCTGATTAGAATATTGATATTGGGTTGGTGGATAGGGAGGGATATAGGATATATGGGGGAAAACATATGAGAGAGATCTGGTATGCTTAGAACTCTAGGATGTTTGAAACTAGTTGGAAGAGATGATGATGATCTAGTCTAGCCCAATTATTTTACAGATGAGAAAACAGAGTCTCAGAGAAATGATCTGATGGTGCTCCATAGATGGGAGCACAGTCAGACACAGGGGTGTGAGCAGGAGCGTGGCATTTCTTTCTGTAGAGTATGAGGAGGCAGCACTCCTACTCCCACTGGTTCCAGCTGCATTTTCTCCCTGGGTCTTTATTCTTCTTCCTCCGTGCTGATCCCCCCAGGTGCCCTTTTGGTCCCACCTGCTGCATATATCAATTTCCTTCTTGTCCTCATCCAGTTCTTTCTCCTAATGAGTCTCTTCCTGTTCCTTTATTCCTTCTGTCTTTTGGCAGACATGGAGTATAATCGCTGTGATATTCCTGAGGAGACCTGGATGGGGCTTGAGAGTGATGTGGCCTATGCCTCCTATGTCCCAGGATCCATCATTTGGGCCAAGCAGTACGGTTACCCCTGGTAGGGCACTATGACACAGAACATCCCTCACAAACTTGGGAGAGGTAGATTCAAGCAGGGAGGGAAGGAAATGGAAACATCTGTAATTGAAATGGTTCTGGCCTTAGAGCATGGGGTGAGAGAAAAGATAAAGTACCAAGCCTGGAGGCTTTGAAAGAGAGTGTTTTCTGGAGGTTTCAGCATGGAGGTGATAGCTCCCTATAAAAAGGGTCTGATAGTGCTACCCCAACTGGTAGAAGAAGAGGGTGGATCTGAGGCATTTAAAAATACTGAGAATGGCCGGGCATAGTGGCTCATGCCTATAATCCCAGCACTTTAGGAGGCCAAGTGGGCAGATCATCTAAGCCCAGGAGTTTGAGACCAGCCTGGCCAATATGGTGAAATCCTGTCTCTATTTAAAATGCAAAAATTAGCCAGGCGTGGTGGCACACGCCTGTAGTCCCAGCTACTCAGGACGCTGAGGCAGGAGAATCACTTGAACCCAGGAGGCAGAGGTTGCAGTGAGCCAAGATTGCACCACTGCACTCCAACCTGGGTGACAGAGTGAGTCCCCATCTCAAAAATAAATAAAAATAAAAATATTGAGATTGAGAGATACAAAGTAAAGATAACAAGGAAAAGTGGAACAGTTTCTTCTTTGGAGATGTCCCTAGTCAAAGATTTTGTTCTTAGGATTGTGGGATGGTTCAGAAGGATAAGATACCTTCACAAGGTATATTCTGCGCTCCTGTGTGCATCAGTGGGTACTTCCTCATCTGAATCATTCAGTAGTGACCACCAGAGGGGGCTGATGGGATGGGAATCTATTTTTTGGATCTTTTTTTTTTGCAAAGCGTACTGCTGGCTGAGCGAAGTGGCTCAAGCTTGTAATCCCAGCACTTTGGGAGGCTGAGGTTGGAGGATTGCTTGAGCCCAGGAGTTTGAGATAAGTCCTGGCTGTATAGTGGGACCCCATCTTTGCAAAAAATAAAATAAACAGCTGGCTGTGGTGGCACGTTCCTGTAGTCCCAGCTATTCAGGAGGCTGAGGTGGGAGGATCACTGGAGCCTGGGATATTGAAGCTGCAGTGAAGCATGGTTGCAACACTGCACTCCAGCCTGGGCAACAGAGTGAGACCCTGTCTCAGAAAAAAAAAAAAACAAAAACATACTGCTCTTTTCTGTGCATGTACATTGATGAGGTTGTGTTCTGTTCATCTAACCCCTTCTCTTCTGTACCCTACACCCAACTACCTTCTCCAGGTGGCCAGGCATGATAGAATCTGATCCTGACTTGGGGGAATATTTTCTTTTTACTTCCCATCTTGATTCTCTGCCGGTGAGTTTCCTGGTTCAGGGTTAGAGGAGCTCAGGCCAAAGTAATGAACAAATCCATCCTCACAGACGTACAGATTAGAGACGTGGACATAGCCAGCAGACACAAGTGAAAACACTTTACTAGGATGACAAACACAGAGATAAGTACTCACACATACAGTAGAAACAAACTTGTGTCTAATTAAATATTTATCCACTGTCAGGGGATTCGTGATTTGACAAATATGCTTTGGCTAGGATTCCTGAGGTTAGAATGGAAAAACAATTGGAATGAGGGTAGGGTAGATGAGTCAGGCTTCGAGGGAGCATGTGAGGCCCAGCACCTCCTTCTGGGTGGATTCCCATTCTCCGTGTCTGTTCTGGCTAGAGGAGAAAAGCAGAGAGCAGGACAGGAGGCCATAACAGGACCGTCTTTTATTTCAGTCTAAGTACCATGTGACATTTTTTGGAGAAACAGTTTCTCGTGCATGGATCCCAGTCAACATGCTGAAGAACTTCCAGGAGCTGTCCCTGGAGCTATCAGGCATGGTGAGCACATCTTGGGGTTCTGTTGTGATACAGAGAACTGGAAAATGAAATCTTCCTTTTATTAAACCTCATTTTCTCCCAGGTTAAGCCATGTCGGGAGAAAGTTCCGTGTCTGACCAGGTGTACCAAGGGTGAGATAATTCATGAAGGACTCTTCTTGCTCCTAGGATTGCAGCAGGGCAATGATTTTTTCAGTCCCCTTCCCTGCCTGCAGACTGGGGGCCATTCTGAAGATGAGGTTTTTCTACAGTTTAGCCAAAATAGGTGTGGCAGAAATAAGGGCACAGATTAACTCAGGATTTCTCAGTCTCAGCACTATTGGTGTTTCAGGCAAGATAATTTTTGGTTGTGGAGGGCTGTCCTGTGCATCATGGGATGTTTAGCAGCATCCCTAGGCTCTAGAGGCATCTAACCAGCAGCAGCCCCCATCTCCACCCTCTGCCCCCTGCCCCGGTTATAACAACCAAAAAATTACCTCCAGTAATTGCCAGGCGCCTTCTTAGGGGCACAGTCTACCCAGTTTAGAACCACTGGATTACCAAAATCCTATTTCCTCCCTGTAGTCACTTTGGGTTTGACCAGCCTTGCAAATGAGCAGAGGCCCAGTAGCTCAGAGGCCTTAGAAAATCAAGCTGTGAGTATTAAATCAAACAGCTGGATCTAAAGAAACTTGTCAGAAACTTCAAAATGAAATCACCTGAGTTCCTATAATCCTCTTTTCAAATTTCTATGGGATTCACTTTGGAGATGACACCAAAATGTTGGTTGAAAATATTGCTAGGGCCAGGTGTCGTGCCTCACACCTGTAATTCCAGCACTTTGGGAGGCCAAGGTGGGCAGATAGCCTGAGCTCAGGAGTTCGAGACCACCCTGGGCAACATAGTGAAACCCTATCTCTACTAAAATACAAAAAATTTGCTGGGCATGGTGGTGTGTGCCTGTAGTCCCAGTGGGAGGCTGAGACACAAGAAATGCTTGAACCATGGAGGTGGAGGTTGCAGTGAGCTGAGATCGCACCACTGCACTCCAGCCTGGGTGACAGAGTGAGACTGTTAAAAAATAAATAAATAAATATACATATATATATAGAGAGAGAGAGAGAGAGCGAGCTAGGAATTGGTGAGATATATATATATATAGAGAGAGAGAGAGAGAGCGCGAGCATGCGTGCACGCTAGGAATTGGTGAGAGGTTTATTAGATGGAAGTGGGGGGAGATTATGTCTGATCCTAAAAGATTAAGAATAGGAGTATCATATCAATACTAGGAACTGTAAATAAATGTTATAGTTGAAGATAATGTCAGATAGGTAGCAGTATGCTGGGGTCACTTCTCTAATATTTATTAGTGACTTTAGGTCAGTGTTTATCATTGGCTGTAATCTTCTTCCATTTCAGAAAAAGCGCAGAAACAAGGACTGCAGCCAGAAACTGGGGGGTGGCCCTGATGATGGCTCAAGAGGCAAAACAGATCAGCATTCAGGTGGGAGAGTGTTCAGACCACACCCATTCCTTTCCCTACTCTTAGACAAGTGGGATTCTCTCTCAGGGGCAAGTGGGATTTTCCCTCAGTCCAGACAAGGATGGTTTGTGGTAGGGGGCATCTGACCTCCATATTTCATTTCAGGTTTCAGATATAAGTGCCCTAACCTCTCTTTTCTGTGGAGTCAGTTTTTATGCTCAAATTTTTTGGTGGGGGGTGGGATGGAGAATAAAAAACAGTGGAATTAGGCCAGGCATGGTGTCTCACGCCTGTAATCCCAGCACTTTGGGATGCTGAGGTGGGCAGATCACCTGAGGTTGGGAGTTTGAGACCAGCCTGACCAACATGGAGAAACCCTGTCTCTACTAATAATACAAAAAAAATTTGCCAGGCTTGGTGGCACATGTCTGTAATCCCAGCTACCCAGTAAGCTGAGGCAGGAGAATTGCTTGAACCTGGGAGGCATAGGTTGTGGTGAGCCAAGATCATGCTGTTGCACTGCAGCCTGGGCAACAAGAGCAAAACTCCATCTCAAAAAAAAAAAAAAAAAAAAAAAGCAACATTTTCCCCCTCCCAGTTTTCCTTATTTGTTGAATTAGAAACAAATTAGAAATAGAGATTATAATTAATTAATCTCCATAAAAGGTCAGGTAAGCCTAATGCGTAATTTTAAGTGAAAATGATATGGCAAATGAGGGCTGGGGTGTGCGGCTCACTCCTGTAACCCTAGCACTTTGAGAGGCTGAGGTGGGTGTATCCATTGAGTCCAGGAGTTAAAGACCAGCCTAGGCAACACAGCAAAACCCTGTCTCTACAAAAAATAAAAAAATTAGCCAGGCATAGTGGCACATGCCTGCAGTCCCAGCTACTTGGGAGGCTAAGGCAGGAGGATCATGAGCCTGGGTTGGGGAGGTTGCAGTGAGTAATGATTGTATCACTGCACTCCAGCCTGGGTGACAGAGCAAGACACTGTCCCCCCCCCCCAAAAAAATTGGTATCAAAAATGAATCAGAATTTCATCATAACTAAATTCCAGAAAACAGAAGGCAAAAACTGCCCCTGAAAGGGTAGTGGATGATGCTTTTGTTTCTTGGTTCCTTCAGGAACGGGTTAACTTGTTTGGTTTCTGGAGCCGATTCAACGGATCTAACAGTAATGGGGAAAGAAAAGGTAGGATAAGTGGAGGCTAAGGACTGGAGAGGGGAGGGGTGGGATTCCTTCATGAGGGCAGGAGCCCATGTGTTTCTTTATTTTATATTCTCAATCATCGGGCTAATTCTGGATACTTTAATAGGAGGCTCTTGTGAAGGTTATTGACCCAGTATCCAGGATAGATGGGCAGATGAATGGAGAGAGGAATGGGAGAAACAGGATGGGGAAGGAAGGGTGGTGTGTTGAATAGCGATGGACTTTGAAAAGGGTGGAAGTATGATAATCTGGGATCACATTTTATGGAGAAAATACCACTTGGACACAAAAGGCACAGTTAGAAGACAGATTCTCTGGGATCAGCTTCATTAACTCACTGCTTTATGGTAGGAATTATTTAGCCTTTCCTTCCTTTTCCTGTTCTAGACTTACAGCTCTCTGGGTTCAGCAGCCCCAGGATCCTGCTTGGAGAAAAAGGATGAGAAGCAGGAAGAGTTAGAAAAGGAGGGAAAGAAAATGGTAAGATCAGCTTTATTTTTATAGGATGGAGTTTTGCCAGGTTGCCCAGGCTGGTCTCAAACTCCTGGGCTTAAGCAGTCCTCCCACCTTGGCCTCCCAAAGTGCTGGGATTGTAGGTATGAGCCATTGCACTTGGCCAAGATTAGCTTTAAAAATTGTTTAGACAAAGTTCTTGGGGTTTCCTTTTAGAAGATTCCTGTAAGGATCTTGTTAGCGTGGACTTATATTTACTAAGGAGCTATCCTGTCCCTGCCTCGAGGGAGCCCCAGTTGTCAGATATTTGGGGGTTTCTAGGTCTCTTCTTTCTTCTTTATTCTCTAATTTCCCACATCTCTAGGAACTGCTTTCTTGAGTATCATTTCAGTTCCTACTGTATTTATTTGACTCTTCTGGGAGCAATTCAGAGAATAGCAGTTGTTTCTTTCCACTCCTTTCTCCCTACATAGACATGGAGGATTTTTATTCACTTGTTTTCTTAGCGTCTGTTTTCCAGGTATAGGAAATATATATTTTTCACTTTTTCTTTTAATTAAGCAATTTTTATCATACTCATGGCCTAGTTTTATTTCCTTTTTCGTGCCTAAACACTTGCATTCATGAATACCAACAGACTGGGAAAGTGACCACACATTTTTCTCTGTGTTGTCATAAATATAAACAATATCAGGCTCACAGAACCTATTTTGATTCCCCAAAGCTCACCTGTCATTCTGTAGCATCCTTCTTTGTTAAAAACAGTTAGAGGCCTTAATTTATGATTTTTTTAAACTTTTTTTTCCATCCTCAGGACCCAACTTTGCCCAGTCGCAACCAAGTCAAAACACAGACCAGAAAAACCAAGCCAAGAGGTAAGCAGGCCAGCTGGAAATGGGGCATGTCCTACAGTTAAGGTGGAAATGGTAGAGAGAGAGTCTGTAGGTAGCTGGACCTTACTTCCTGTCTTGGTGCCAGGACCTGAGAAAACAGGCAAGACTCACCCATAGTGTCAGCAGAGAGCTGCAGCCCCCTTGCTTTTCTGTACTGAATTATAAAATCTGAGGTGAAAGATGGAAGGTTTTAAGTTCTTAGCCAAGAAGGATAACCTCCTGGAGAAGGCAGACTCTGAGGAGAACTATAAAGAGAAGATCCATGGAGTAAAAGAAAAAAAGAGAATTGGGGGAAAAATATGTCGAAAAAGAGCCAGAGGCCACCAGGAGAACTCACTAGATTGAGACTGAGCATAAGATGTGGGGCAGGGCAGAGACTCAATGTGTGGGGTCCATCTGCCCTTGCCGAGCTGTCATTTAGAGGGAAATAGACACGTTTCCCTCATCCCTGGGGTGTGGGGTTGATGCAGGCATGGCAGGTGGCCGAGGCAGGACATTGCAGAGGAAGATAATGAAGAGATCTCTGGGCAGGAAATCCACAGCTCCTCCTGCACCCAGAATGGAAAGGAAAGAAGGCCAAGGGAATTCAGATTCTGACCAGCCAGGTAAGGCTCAAGGCCTGGGAAAAACTAAGGGGAGTGAGGTGCATGCCGGCATCTTCCCTCCCTGAATAATTTCTTAACCATTCTACAGCTTTTCATTACTTTACAGAACAAATGAAAATTAGAATGAAAGGGCATCTCAGACTGCACCCAGCACACACTATAGAAACAGAATGGTTCCTGATTTGATTTGGCCCAGGGGCAGTAGAATGGTAGAAGAAAAATAACATTTATTCAGTATTGCCAAGGGCTGGCTAAAGAGTTACTTCCATGTCTGTTCCTTTAAATTCTTTCAGTAGCTCTCACTGGATATTTCCATTTTAGACATCAGAAAACTGAGGCTCAAAGGATTTAAAAAGTGCTCAAGGCTGGTGTCTAGCATAGCGTGGACAGCTTGAATCTCTTTCTGACCCCCAAAGTCCATGTTCTTTATACTGAGAAAGGTCATCTTTTCCAGAGACTTCTTGGACATAGAGATATAGGAGTTGAACTTATAAAAGGTAAGGATAAGCTGACCTAATAGGACTCTCAGCTTTGTCACCTTCTCATTTAGGCCCTAAGAAAAAATTTAAAGCTCCCCAGAGCAAGGCCTTGGCAGCCAGCTTTTCAGAGGGAAAAGAAGTTAGAACGGTGCCAAAGGACCTGGGCCCATCAGCGCGTGAGGGGGCCTGCCCCTCAGCTGCAAAAGAAGAGCCCAGACCCCGGCAACCCCTGACCCAGAAGGCTGGAAGTGTCTCCCTTGACGACGAAACCTCTAGTGACCTGGACTTGGAGCAACTCATGGAAGATGTTGGGAGAGAGCTGGGTCAGAGTGGGGAGCTGCAGCACAGCAACAGTGATGGCGAGGACTTTCCTGTGGCCCTGTTTAGGAAGTAGCTGGTGCTCCTGTACTCCCTCCTGTTCTCCCTTCTCTGGGGCGCAGGAGGGAGAAGTTGCTAAGTGCTGGGGGTGTTCGTTGTCTGTGAGGTTCAAGTGTGTTGCGTAGTTTCTGTGTTAATAAAGCAGGTTACGGTCAGCTGGCTTGGCTGGTCTCTAACTGTCCCCTGTTGGCTGCTCCCCCCTCCTCAGTGTCACTGTGGCACATTACTGCTTTTGGTGGGAGCCTGTACAGTGTAGGCATCTGGGGAAGGCAGTGAGACCTGAGTCCTGGAGTCCTGGGAGAACATTGAGAAGGGCAGATCTGGTTTAAAATCCGGGCTTGGCTCCTTACTAGCTACCTCTGTGGCCTGGGGAAAAGCATGTTCACCATCCTGATTCTGCTCTTTATCTTCCAGAAAGTGCATCCTCTACCTTATAGGGTTGTGAGTGGTGTCAAATGAGGTGATGTACTCGTCATCATAGAGAAGACTGTGATCGGATTCAAGGGCAGGCTTTGGGTTTGGGCTGGCTACCAGTGTTTGGGGACTCATGTTACCTGGCCTGAGGAAGTCACTGAAAAAAGTACTAGAGGAAGGGTCCTGGGTGTGAGTTATCTGTTAGAGTTCATTTTCGGTGGGAGGGACAGGAGTTGAAGGTGATGTCAATTTTCTCCTTACATACATTCAGGCAAGTTTTGGGAGTACTTTTAGTTTTACGGGCAAGGGCTGGGAAATTAAAGAGGAAGTTGGAGTAGGTGGCTCTGTTTCTGTCAATTCTCTGGCTGGCCTCTAAGTCATCTGTGTGGCCTTGGTTATTGTTGGAAGCTGTGACCCTTCCTGTTGAAAGCACAGCATACCCTAAGAAGGTCATCGCACAGTCTTTTTTTTACTCCTTTCTCCCTGGAATTTAATGGATGCAGATTTAACAAAAATAGTTTTGAAGACAATTTTTACATTTGTTATTTTATTGTTAATATATATTTTTAATTAGAGATGGCATCTTGCTATGTTATCAAAGCTGGCCCTGACGCCTGGGCTGAATCTATTCTGCCTCAGGCTTTGGAGGAGCTAGGATTACAGGCATGTGCCACTGTGCCTGGCCTCACCATTCAGTCTTGAGAGGGCTGTCCATTGGTTAGGCCTTTAAGACAGAGTACAGGATCTCGTTCTGGGGGCTCTTGAGGGGATGGTGGCTGGGAGGTGCGCTGGGTAAGGTGGAGCTGGAGAGGGCAAGGGAGGCATAAACGATGCCGTTGTCCTGGGTGAGAACCCAAAAAGAAAGGGTTAGACAGTGGAGATGGAGCTGTCCCCATCTTAGCGGGCAAGCCTACAATCTGACTGTCCTCCCCACACCATTCTCCCTCTCTCCCTTCCACCCAACCTTCTGCAGGCTTCCAGGCTTCTCTTTTTTTTTGTTCTTGTTGCCCAGGCTGGAGTGCAATGGCATAATCTGGGCTCACTGCAACCTCCACCTCCCAGGTTCAAGCGATTCTCCTGCCTCAGCCTCCCAAGTAGCTGGGACTACAGGTGTGCACCACCACGCCTGGCTAATTTTTTGTATTTAGTAGAGACGGGGTTTCACCATGTTGGTCAGGCTGGTCTTGAATTCCTGACCTCAGGCGATTCACCCGACTTGGACTCCCAAAGTGTTGGGATTACAGGCATGAGCCACTGTGCCCAGCCCAGGCTTCTCTTTTAATTCCTTCAGGCCCTGGTCTGACTGCTTACCTTGGGATTACGCTTGGGATCTGTACTTTGTCCTAGGAATAAAAAGAAAGGTGTGCTGAGGTCAGGTGGTGTGACAGCCAGAGGAGAGAGATGGGCAGGGGGCTCTAGGAGTGAGGTTATCTGCTAGGTCAGGGCCAGGGTCACGTGGGGGCAAGGAATGGAAAGAGAGAAGTACTGAGAGGGGCACGGACCCAGGGTAGGGGTGTTTGGGGGAAACAGGAAGGGCCAGGGGTGGAAACTGGAGAAGGATGGTAGTGAGGACTCACCTTCATTCCTGATATTCTCATATAGTTCCTGTGTGTTTTGGAAGGGTTCCCCTGTATGGGAACAAGAGGATGGGAAATATGTTAGAGGCTGGGCAATTATGACGTGGGCTGGGCAGTGGCTCACACACCTGTAATCCTAGCACTTTGGAAGACTGAGGCAGATGGCAATTGCTTGAGCCCAGGAGTACATGATAAGCCTGGGTAACAGCAAGACCCAGTCTCTACAATAAATACAAAACTAGCTGGGCATAGTGGTGTGTGCCTGTGGTCCCAGCTACTCAGGAGGCTGAGGCAGGAGGATCGCTTGAGCCCAGGAGTTCAAGGCTGTGAGCTATGATTGCACCACTGCACTCCAACCTAGGTCACAGCAATACCCTCTCTCAAAAATAAAATGTTTAAAAAAGAGTTATGACACGTTAGGGGCTGGTTCTCTTTGAGGGTGCTCTGCAACCTGCGCAGGCTGCTTAGGATGGGTGTGATGGTTTTAGACTCAGAAGAGGCTGCTTGGAAGAGGAATTAGAGGCAATTTGTGTGTGGCCCAGCAGAGGTCCCTCGGTGCTCACTGCGGTGGGTTGTCTTAAGGAAGCTGCTGGTATGGGAGAGGAACATGGAGAAGAAAAACAGGAAAGGTCAACCTTTGTCTCTCTGCTGACACTGCCTTGGCTAAAACTAGGAGAAGCAAACCAATTGTGTGAATTTCAGGTCCTCTGATCAAGGGCTCATGCTGGGTGACTGGACGGAGAAGGAACTTGGTGGGGGGATGGGAGAAGGGCAGCTGGCAAGTCAGCGCAGGAGAAAAGGGCAGGAGTGAGGCCTTCTTCCAGCACGGAAAGGAGGGGCCAGAGGAAAAGGAAAACGGTGGGGAGGGTGGAGAGGAAGAGCCCAGAAAAAGGAAAAATGAGGCCCTAGCCTGGGAGAGGGGGAGCAAGGCAGAGAGAGGCTGGTGAGTCCCTCCTGAGCGAACACAAGTAAGAGGAGCTGGAGGCAGAGGAAGCCTGGGGACCCCTGGCACATTCGGCAGGAAACCAGGACAGATCGAACGGAGAGCCCGCAATATGGAAAAGCTGGAAGATCCAGGTTGAGGAAGCAGGTGAAGAGCAGAAAAGTTTAGTAACACCAGGAAAGGCAGGCAGAGGGCACAGATGGGCACTCCAGAAAAGAGACTCTGAGTGTTTGTGCTAGAACCCGGAGTCCACTAGTCTAGTTTTTAGGGAACAGAAAGCCCAAAGTCAAGAGCGTGGTCCCTAGAGGACAAAGGAGGAGTGAGGATGGGTAAGTTGGGGGATGCGACAAAGGCCGTGGCAGGCTGGGGTTGTGGAGTCTTAGCAGCACACTCCATTTCCCAAACTCAGCCTACACCTGCACCCCCCAACCCCTTGGGGAGGCCCAGCACTCACCTGGCTGAGGTTGTGGTTTTAGTCCGCTGCTGACCTATAGGGGGACCAACAGTCAGGGTGGCATCCAGGTGATGGCAGTCTTCATCCCACCCTTCTCTGCTGCACCCCTAGGCTGAGGCCCTCCCTTAGAGGGACCAGAGCAGTTCCACCCAAACCCATCAGGAAGGGCCTGGGACTCAGCTGGCACCCTGAGTGCCCCACCTGTCCTCCCTGTTGTCCTCGTCACCTCCTGAGACCCCCCTCACCCCAACCCTCTCCTTGGCTCTCTTGAACTCCCTGCTCAGCCCCAACCTGGCTCCCTCCACCACTGAGCCCTCCCCTCCCCTCCCCTTCCCCACCCCGTCCCCTCCCCTGCCCTTCCCTTCACACAGGCACCCTTCACTCCCTCCAGGTCCTCAGGGATACCACGCCTGTGCTTTCCTTCTGGGTGGCGACTGTGTCTGCTCTCCAGCCTTGGGGAACCTGGTGCTTGGGACTCATGTTTGTGGCTATTCAAGTTCTGTTGCCACTGCTCGGCCTCCCCTCCCCTCTGGCTGATCCCACCCTGAATCCTCTGCTGCCTCTCCCACTGCGCCCTGCCCCTCCAGGCCCCCTGGCATCCTTGCAGCGTTTCCCAAGCACTGGGCCCCTGGTCCACAGACATCCTCTCCACCATCCATCCTCCTCCTGAGAGGGCTCCATGTCCACAGAGACACTCTCTGAGCCCAGACCTTATGGCACCTCTCAACTCCAGGGGCCCCACCTTCCACTTCTATAGGACTTTTTGTTTTTTAATGTTGGGACTGGAAACTCTGAAATATTAACTGCTAACTCTGAAATATTAACTGCTAGTATCATTTTCATGTTTCAACTTTCACTCCGTCCGGCGTAACACCTAGGCCGGGTGCGGTGGTTCACACCTGTGATAATCCCAGCACTTTGGGAGGCTGAGGGGGGGCAGATCACCCGAGGTCAGGAGTTCAAGATCAGTCTGGTCAACATGGGGGAAAACCTGTCTCTACTAAAATTACAAAAATTAGCCAGGTGTGGTGGCAGGCACCTTTGTCCCAGCTACTCAGGAGGCCGAGGCAGGAGAATTGCTTGAACCCAGGACGCCATTTCCTCTGGCATCCTTAAAGCATTTCCCAAGCACTGGGCCCCTGGTCCACAGACATCTCCACCATCTAGCCTCCTCCTGGGAGGGCTCCAAATCCACAGAGATACCTTCTGAGCCCAGGCCTCACTATTTCTCTCAACTCCAGGGGCTTCCCCTTCCACTTCAACAGGACTTTTTTTTTTTTTTAATGTTGAGACTGGGAACTCTGAAGTATTAATTGCTAGGATCATTTTCATACTGCATCTTTCTCTCCTAGCACTCTCTCTCCCTCTGTTTTTCCCTCTCTTTGAAACTTCAACAGGTTATAATATTTTATTTTACTTATGGTAAAAAAAAACCTAGAATTCACTATTTTAACCACATGTACTGTTCAGTAGTGTTAAGCATATTCACGCTGTTTTGAAACATCTCCAGAACCTTTTCATCTTGCAAAACTGAAACTATTTTAAAGAATCTCACCGGGCGCGGTGGCTCATGCCTGCAATCCCAGCACTTTGGGAGGCTGAGGCGGGCGGATCATCTGAGGTTGGGAGCTCAAGACCAGCCTGACCAACATGGAGAAACTCTGTCTCTACTAAAAATACAAAATTAGCCGGGTGTGGTGGTGCATGCCTGTAATCCCAGGTACTCGGGAGGCTGAGGCAGGGGAATTGCTTGAACCTTGGAGGCGGAGGTTGCGTTGAGCCGAGATCGTGCCATTGCACTCCAGCCTGGGCAACAAGAGCGAAACTCTGTCTCAACAAACAAACAAACACAAAAAGAATCTCCACTTCCTCCCTGCAGCTTTTGAGAGCCACCGTTCTACTTTCTGTTCCTATTAATTTCCTCTCTCTAGGTACCACAGAAAAGTGGAATCATACAGTATTTGTCTTTTTGTGACTGCCTTATTTCACCTAGCATAATGTCGTCCAGGTTCATTTGTACTTAGTATGTGTCAGAATTTCTTTGTTTCTTTTTCTTTCCCTCTTCCTTCCTTTCCTCCCCTCCCTCTCCCCTTCCTCCCCCTCCCTTCCCCTTCCTCCCTCCCTCCCTCCCTTCCTTCTCTCTCTCTCTCTCTGTTTTTCTTCTCGAGTTTTGCTCTTGTTGCCCAGGCTAGACTGCAGTGGTGTGATCTTGGCTCACTGTAACCTCCGCCTCTCGGGTTCAAGTGATTCTTCTGCCTCAGCTTCCCAAATAGCTGAGATTACAGGCACCTGCAGACCAGGCCTGGCTAATTTTGTATTTTTAGTAGAGAAGGAGTTTCACCATGTTGGTCATGCTGGTTTCAAACTCCTTGACCCCAGGTGATCCACCAGCCTCGGGCTCCCAAAGTGCTGGGATTGGGATTACAGGTGTGAGTCACTGTGCCCGGCCCAGAATTTCTTTTATAGACTGAATAATATTCCATTATATATACATATATATATATATAAACCACATTATGTTCATCTGTTCATTTGTCAGTGGACATCTGGGGCTGCTTCCACCTCCTGGCTATTGAGAACAGTGTTGCTGTAAACATGGGTGTATAAATATCCCTTTAAGATTTTTCTTTTCAGTTCTTTTGGGGTATGTACCCGAAAATGGGATTGCTGGATCATATGGTAGCTAGCTAGCTAGCTTGCTTGGTTTATTTATTTATTTAGAGATAGAGTTTTGCTGTGTCACCCAGGCTGGAGTGGAGTGGCACAATCTCAGCCCACTGCATCCTCTGCCTCCCAGGTTCAAGCGATTCTCCTTCAGCCTCCTGAGTAGCTGCGACTACAGACGTGTGCCACCATGCTCAGCTAATTTTGTATTTTTAGTAGAGATGGTGTTTCACCATGTTGACCACGTTGGTCTTGAACTGCTGGCGTCAGGTGATCTGCCCACCTCAGCCTCGCAAAGTGCTGGAAATACAGGTGTGAGCCATTACTCCTGGCCTTTATTTTGTAATTTTTGAGGAAAGGCATTGCTTTTTGTCATCATTTGCACTATTTTATAACCCCATCAACAGTACACAAGGGGCCCCAATTTCTTCACATTCTTCCCAACACCTGTCATTCCCAACACTTGTCATTTTTATTTTTATTTTCATTTTGAGACAGAGTCTCACTCTGTTGCCTAGGTTGGAGTGCAGTGGCGCAATCTTGGCTCACTGCAACCTCCGCCTCCTGGGTTCAAGCTATTCTCCTGCCTCAGCCTCCTGAGTAGCTGGGACTACAGGCACCCACCACCACATCTGGCTAATTTTTGCATTTTTAGTAGAGATGGGGTTTCACTATGTTGGCCAGGCTGGTCTCAAACTCCTCATGGCGTAATCTGCCCGCCTCAGCCTCCCAAAGTGCTGGGATTACAGGTGTGAGCCACTGTGCCTGGCCACATTTATTTATTTTTAATGGCAGCTATCCTCTGGGTGTAAGGAATAGCTCTCTGTTGTTTTGATTTGCATTTATCTGATCATTAGTTGGCCATTTTCATCTGCTTCTTGGCGATTTGTGTATTGTCTTAGTCTATTTTGTGCTGCTAATATATATAAGAATACCTGAGCCTCTGTAATTTATAAAGAACAGAAATTTATTTCTTCTGTTGGACAAGAGGTTGCTGAAAAGTAAAACAAAGCAAACCAAAATTATTTCTCACAGTTCTGGAGGCTGGGAAGTCCAAGATCAAGGTGCCAGCATCTTGCTGGTGTCTGGTGAGGGCCTTTTTGCTGTGTCTTCCAGAGGGCAGGGTTACTGTGTCCTCACATGGCAGAAGATCAGAAGACAGTGAACCCGCTCCTGAAATCCCTTTTTATAATGGCATTAATCCATTCATCTGGCAGAGCTGTCATGACCTAAGCACCTCCCAAAATGCTCTAACTCCCAGTTGTCACACTGGGGACTAAGTTTCTAATACATGATTTGAGGAGACACATTCAGACCATAGCAAATAACATGCCTGGAGAAGTGTCTGTTAAAATCCAGCTGCCCACTTTTACATTGGGTTGATTTTTTTGTTGTTGAACTGTAGAAGTTTTTATATATTTCAAATATTCGTCCCTTATCAGATATATAATTTGCAAATATTTTCCCCTATTCTGTAGGTTGCCTTTTGATTCTGTTGGTTGTATCCTTTGATGAAAAAGCCTATTTAAGTTTAACATAGTCCTATTTGTCTATTTTTTCTTTTGTGGCCTGTGCTTTTGGTATCACCAATGTCACAAGACTTTTTCCCTATGGTTTGGGATCTTACATTTAGGTCTTTAATCCATTTGGAGTCGAATTTTATATATGTTATAAGGATCCAACTTCATTCTTTGGTATGGATATTCAGTTTACCCCAACATCATTTGTTGAAGAGATTATCCTTTGCCCGTTAAGTGCTCTTGGCACCCTTGTCAAGTCTTTTGACCACATGTGCAAGGGTTTATTTCTAGACTCTGTCTTCTATTCCATTGGCATATTAATCTATCTTTTTTTTTTTTTTTTTCTTTTTTTCTCCTTTGAGACAGAGTCTCACTCTGTTGCTCAGGCTGGAGTGCAGTTGCATGATCTTTGCTCACTGCAACCTCTGTTTCCCAGATTCAAGTGATTCTTATGCCTGGCCCATGGTGTATAATTCTTTTTCTCTGTTGCTGAATTTAGTTTGCTAGTATTTTGTTGAAGATTTTTGCATCAATATTCATCAGGGTTATTGGTGTGTAGTTTTTTTTTTCTCGTAGTGGCTTTGGCTTTGGCTTTGGTATCACGGTAATGCTGCCCTCATAGAATAAGCTTGGAAGTGTTCCAGCTCTCTTTGTCACGATCCCACTACACCTGTTCTTAGATTTCATTGAACTCTTATCCTTTGATAACCTACGTTTCTACAGATTATCCAGACTCCCTGCTGACCCCTCTGCTCTCCATTCCTGCTCTCTCACTAGCTCCTTGACCTGTGATCTCCTGTCATTCTGTCACACTTAGCTGGCAAATCTCTAATCCTGGGGGTGTCTTATGGCAGGAATGCTATTTGATTATCCAATATCTATTCAATTCTTCTTAGTTATAGAAAATTAATTGTATTTGGAGTGGAAGGATCCCCCCTCCAGATAGCTGTGGGATACGTGACCAAATTCTAGCCAATAAGATATAAACAGAAGTTGTTGTTAGGTCTTTCAGGAAAACTCTTTAAAGGGAACAGACAGTTGGGGCCTAGTATTTTTTCTCCTTTCTCTCCTCCTGTTTCTTGCCAGGAACCCAGGAATAGTGACTGGACTCTTTGCAGCCATCTTGGGCCATGAGGCAAACTTCAGGACAGAAGCCAGCATCAGGGCTGGTGAATCACAAAGGTAGAAACCCGAGTGTCTAAGAACAGTGGCCTCTGCTGCCAGCTTCCAGATCTGTTTACAGGAGGAAAAAAATAACCCAACTCTGTCTTGTTTAAGCCACTGTTACTTCTGGTCCCTGATGGTAGCAACTGATAATTCCTGACCAACACAAATCACTAAGGTCTCAAAATCTGAATGGTGGACAACTGCTGGGGGAAAAATGCAGCCACGCATAACACTGCTGTTATGGACTTACAGTTTCTCATCTGAGCTGAATCCTCAAACTCCACTTCCCATTTCCTCAGTGACTATGTCAAACTTTCTCTTCAGTTCCCTTACCCTCTTACTCATTCTCAGGAGAAAAGCACTGTGGTTTTTGTTATGTAGAATTTAAAAAAAAAATTAAGTGGTTGATTTTAATTTTTTTTTTTTTTTTTTTTTTTTTTTGAGACAGAGTCTCTCTCTGTTGCCCAGGCTGGAGTGCAATGGCATGATCTCAGCTCACTGCAACCTCCACTTCCTGGGTTCAAGTGATTCTCATGCCTGAGCCTCCCGAATAGATGGTATTACAGGGGCACACCACCATGCCCAGCTAAGTTTTGTATTTTTAGTAGAGATGGGATTTCATCATGTTGACCAGGTTGGTCTCGAACTCCTGACCTCGAGTGATCCACCCACCTCTGCCTCCCAAAGTGGTAGGATTACAGGTGCGAGCCACCTAGCCTGGCCAGATTTTAATGTTTTAATCCATGGCTTTTAAGTTTGGTCATACTGAGGAAGGCTGTCTCTACTCTGTGGTCATGAAATAATCTCACATTTTCTTCTGATACTAGGGTTATTTTTTTTTTCTCATTTAAATCTTTGATCCCTGTGGAATTTATTTTGGTACAAATTATGAGTTAAGGAGATAATGTTATTTTTTCTCAGATGGCTACTGAATAGTTCCAGCACCATTCATTGAATTGCTCATCTTTCCCCATTGATTAGAAACCTTTTAACCAATTAAATTCCCACATATATTTGGGTCTGTTTTCATTCTCTTATACCTAGGTTTTCCTCTTTACTTCCATTGCTTTATCTGTGTATGAATATGCCAATATTGCACCGTTTTGTCTTTTGTTTTAAATGTATTCATACAATGGTGCTCCCATGAGAGCCAGTGTTGCCTGGTTTTAATGCCCACTGTTGAATCATTCTAAGTGTTGATGCTCCTGTGTGCACACCTTCTGCTAGGATTTATTCTAAACACAGTATATTTAATTGTCAGGACAACCCCACGTAGGTACTATTTTCACTCCCTTTTCCCTTGAGGAAGTTGAGGCCCACAACCTTTGTACCAGCAAGGCTGCTTCCCTGGCGAGGATGTGAGGCCAGGATCTGACTGCAGGCAGCCCTGACCCCATGCTCCTCCCCTCTTTGCTTTCATAGCTGATAGGGCAAATCTCCTTTCACTGAAGACTTTCTTTTTTTTTTTTTTTTGAGATGGGGGTGCACTCTGTTGCCCAGGCTGGAGTGTAGTGGCATGGGATTGAGGCTCATTGCAACCTTCACCTCCCAAGCTCAAGCAATTCTCCCACCTTAGCCTCTCCAGTAATTGGAATTACAGGTATGCACCATCACACCTGGCTAATTTTTGTTTTTTTGGTAGAGACAAGGTTTCACCATGTTGGCGGGGTTGGTCTCACACTCCTGGGCTCAACTGAACTACCATAGTTCTTTCTCAATGAAGCAATTAGTCCTTGAGGCAACTGACAACCGCACACCCCCCAGTTCTCTGAGAGCAGAGTCTGTGGTTTATGTTTTATCTACTTTCCTTCTCCAGTTTCAAGCCAGGCTGTGGCAGGTGGCCAGTTGGCCAGTGTGCTGAGTTCAGCCTACTTCCTGTCTCTTCTGCTCTCTGTCCTTTTCCCAGGGCAGACCCTCCCTTCCCCCGGAACCTTCAGGGGAAGGTGGATGAGTAATGACTGAGAGAGAAGAACAGGTTGGGGTAATTGGCTGTGTGGGAGAGGGCTGGGGGTTCTCACATGTGACCCTGTACTGCCCACTGCAGGAGCCCTCATTGCAGATGCTCCAGCACAGGCCACAGAGTCGGCCTCAGTGGGCTTCAGGGGAGCTGGCAGGGTCTGTGTATTTCAGAAGCCCCTTAGCTGCAGGTGGGCTCTGAGAAACACCTAGCTGGGAGGCTTGGAGAGGAGGTGGGTCCTGGGCACTTACCTTTTCTTCTCCTCCACCAGAGGGAGGCAAATCAGTCCCAAAATCATGATTCCAAGTACAGCGACAGCCACTGCCACCCCCACAGTAGTCTCCAGACTTAGGTGCCAAGACTCTGAGTGCTCTTTGACCTCTGTGACTCTGAGGCTGGCTGTGGTGGTTGTGCTGCTGGGCCTCCAGGTGATGGTCTTGACAGCTGGGAAGAGATGAAGAATGAGCCTGGGGGTGTGGGGCATCTAGGTGAAGGCATGTTGTGCTGCTTTCTAGATTGGAGAATATTAGGGGTGAGGGAGCTCCTCTCTGAAGCCCACATAGGGAACAGGGGAACAGGGGTAAAATGCTAACAGCTTTCAATGCAGATGACTCAGTTCATTTTATATTATTATTATTGAGACAGCGTTTCGCTCTTATTGCCCAGGCTGGAGTGCAATGGCGTGATCTTGGCTCACCACAACCTCCTGGGTTCAAGTGATTCTCCTGCCTCAGTCTCCCACGTAGCTGGGATTACAGGCATGCACCAGCACATTTTATATTTTTAGTAGGATGGGGTTTCTCCATGATAGTCAGGCTGGTCTTGAACTCCCAACCTCAGGTGATCCACCTGCCACAGCCTCCCAAAGTGCTGGGATTACAGGCATAGCCACTATGCTCGGCCTCATTTTATGTTATTTTTCCTTTCCCCTACTTTTCCCCTTCCTTTCCCCTACCTTTCCCCTTCCTTTCCCCTACCTTTCCCTTTCCTTTCCCCTTCCTTTCCCCTTTCTTCCCTCCTTCCCTCCTTCCTTCCTTCCCCTCCTTCCCTCCTTCCTTCCTTTTTCTTCGTTTCTTTTTATTTCTTCTTCCTCAAATTCAGTTTAGCAGGCAACTCAGTTTAAATCCTGATTCTACACCAGTTATCAGCAGGGTCACCTGAGAACCTCATCTCCTCACTCACAAATAGGAATAACTAAATTGCAGGATCAAAAACAGTCTGTTGTTGCAAATACAGGTCACATAAAATATGTCATTTTAACCATTTCTACATGCACCATTCTGTGGCACCAAGCACATTCACAGTGCTGTGCAACCATCACACCATCCAACTCCATAACCTTTGTATCTTCCTGAGTTGAAACATTTTACACATTAAACATCAGACTCTCCATTCCTGCTTCCCGCAGTCCCTGGCAACCACCCTTCTACCTCTCTACTTTCTGTCTCTGAGTCTGACTACTCTAAGTACCTCATATTAGCTGAATCATACAGTATGTGTCTTTTTACAGGTTGGTTTTTTTTTTTTTTTGAGACAGAGGCTTGCTCTGTCACCCAGGCTGGATGGAGTACGGTGGTGGAGTCTTGGCTCACTGTAATCTCTTCCTCCTGGGTTCAAGTGATTCTCCTGCTTCAGCCTCCCGAGTAGCTAGGATCACAGGCACACACCACCACACCTGGCTAATTTTTGTTTTTTTTTTTTTTTTTTTTTTTAAGTAGAAATGGCGTTTTACCATGTTGATCAGCCTGGTCTCCAACTCCTGACTTCTGGTGACCTGCCTGCCTCAGCCTCCTAAAGTGCTGGGATTACAGGCGTGAGCCACCATGCCAGGCCAGGATTGTCTTAGTAAGCGAGAACACATCTGTAAAAAACCTGGTGTATATTGAAAATATGTTTTTAAGCTCCCATTAATATATATTGACCTTCAGGTCCTATAAACAGGTTATACCTTCTTTATAGATGTTTCATGCACCCTTAAAAAATGGACATAGTAGTCAGCAACCGGAAAAACTCAGGCTGCATAATGTCTTCAAGTCAGTGTGGACTAAACTCTTCATCCACTCTTAAGAGAAATTAATAAAGTGTAAATACTATGTCTTGATTGGGAATTTAAACATTTTTAAATTAAATAGTTAAAGGAAACATACGTAATAACATACGATTTAGAAAATTAGAGTAGTACATATTTTAAAAAAAGAACTCTGGAGTATGACCAAAGCAACACTCTAAGCTAAATTCATAGTACAAAATGCTTCTATTATTTAAAATGGGAAGAAATGTTTAAAATAAATAAAATATTCAGTTTCAAAAAAAAAAAAAATACCCCGAACAGAGAGGAGCCAACTGTAAGGAAACTCAGAGGAAGATATTAATGAAAAGTTATGTAGGAATAAATTTATTAGGGAACAGATAGCCACAGGCAAAATAAATGCAGAAACTGGTTATTTAAAGGAGCAATGAACAAGAAGATAGACAAGACTAGCAAATCTAATGACAACAAAAGCCAGTTGCAATCATGAGGATATGCTCAGTTATAGGCTGTTAAATGTTAAAATCTCTGTGAAATGGGTGTCTTTTGGGTTTTTTCTGAGACAGGATCTTGCTGTGTTGCCCAGGCTGGAGTGTAGTCATTGCTCACTATAGCCTTCATCTCCTGGGCTCGAGCAATCCTGTCACCCTAACCTCCTGTTCAGCTGGGGCTACAAGCATGAGCCTCTGTGCCCAGCCTCGGTGATTATTTTTAGAAATTGATTTAAGAGGTAGTACACCTTGGGGCCAGGTGAGGTGGCTTATGCCTGTAATGCCAGCAGTTTGAGAGGCCAAGGTGGGTAATCACCTGAGGTCAGGAGTTTGAGACCAGCCTGGCCGACATGGTGAAACCCTGTCTCTACTAAAAATACAAAAATTAGCCTGGTGTGGTGGCAGGGCAGGTAATCCCAGCTACTTGGGGGGTGCTGAGGCAGGAGAATCACTTGAACCCGGGAGGCGGAGGTTGTAGTGAGCTGAGATTTTGCCACTGCACTCCAGCCTGGGTGACAGAGTGAGATTCCGTCTCAAAAAACAAACAAAAAAGTAGTATACTTTAAGCCATTTATGCTTAATATTCCATTATTGGAATGCTAAGCTTGTGGGGAGTTATTTATATCCTACTGCTCAAGGTCATTGCCAAGGTCTGATTTTTCACACACAAAAAATTGCAGCCCCCAGCATAAATGGGTTAACTGATCAGTAGACAAAGAAATTGAGAATGCTATGAAAGAACTACCTTTCATAAGCTCTCCATGCTTAGGAAGTTTTATGAATAAGTTCTTATAAAAACTTAAGGAACATATAATTCCCATATAAAAGTTTCCAGAACATAAAGATGGAAAACTATGCAATTCAAGTCCATTTTATAAAATAACACCATAATCCTAATGCTAATATCCATTCAAAAGTTTTTTTTTGTTGTTGTTTGTTTGTTTTTTTTAAACTGGGCAATGTGGCTCATGCCTATACTCTCAGTACTTTGGGAGGCCGAGGTGGGCAGATCACTTGAGCCCAGGAGTTTGAGACCAGCCTGGGCAGCATAGTGAGACCACCCCCCTGCCCACCATCTCTGTGATAAATACAAAAATTAGCTGGGTGTGGTGGCACATGCCTGTAGTCCCAGCTACTCAGGAGCCTGAGGAGGAGGGAGAATCACTTGAGCCTAGGAGGTTGAAACTGCAGTGATCTCTGATTGTGCCATTGCACTCCAGTCTGGGCAACACACACTGTCTCAAAAACAAAATTTTTTCTTTTTTTTTTTTTTTGACGGAGTATCACTCAGTCAACTAGGCTGGAATGCGGTGGTGCACCTCAGCTCACTGCACCCTCCACCTCCTGGATTCAAGGGATTCTTGTGTCTCAGTCTCCCAAGCAGTTGGGATTACAGTCACACACCACCATGCCTAGCTAATTTTTGTATTTTTAGTAGAGACAGAGTTTCACCATGTTGGCGAGGCTGATCTCAAACTCCTGACCTCAAGTGATCTGCCTGCCTCAGCCTCCCAAAGTGCTGGGATTACGGGTGTAAACCACCACGCCCAGCAAAAAACAAAATTTTTAAAAATGCAGAGTAATACAAGAGACCATTTCAAAAACCGACCTGAGTAGAGGAAAATGCCCAGTATTGGCCAGGGTTTAGAGAGAGAGGAACTGTCATGCACAATGGGAGTATAAATAGGGAGAATCTTTGGGAATGCAATTTGGGAAGATGTATCAAAATGTAAAAGACCTATGTGTGTCCTTTGTTGCAGTCGTTTCAGTCCTGGGAACTTCTCCTATGCAAATGCTTGCCCAGGTATTCAAAGGCATGTGTTGAAGGACGATGTTCTTTATAGCATAGTTTGTGATGTGGTAGCAACCTAACTGTCTTCAAATAGAACAGCAAGTAAATAAATGATGATACATCACTACCATGGGATGCATGCAGCCATGTAAAAAGGCATTGCTGATTTGGAGCACAATGCCTAGGAATTAGCCCTGCTTTGCAAGGAGCAGCTAAAAAAGATGTTAAATGGCTGGGTGCAGTGGCTAGCGCCTGTAATCCCAGCACTTTGGGAGGCTGAGGATACCAGCCTGGCCAAAATGGTGAAACCCCGTCTCTACTAAAAATACAAAAATTAGCTGGGCATGGTGGCGTGTGCCTGTAGTCCCAGCTACTCGGGAGGCTGAAGCAGGAGAATTGCTTGAACCCGGGAGGCAGAGTTTGCAGTGAGCCGAGATTGTGCCACCTCATCCAGTCTGGGTGACAAGAGTGAAACTCCGAAAAAAAAACAAAAAAAACAAAAGGCATAGGCTGGGTATGGTGGCTCACCATCATGCCCAAATAATTAAAAAAAATTTTAGTGGACTGTGTGGGCAATATGGTAAAACTCCATCTCTACTAAAAATACAGAAAAAATTAGCCAGGTATGGTGGTGCTTATTTGCAGTCTTAGCTACTTGGGAGGCTGAGACAGAAGAATCACTGGAACCCGGAGGCAGGGGTTGCAGTGAGCCAAGATCATGCCACTGCACTCCAACCTGGGTGACAGAGTGAGACTCCATCTCAAAAAAAAAATTTTTTTTTTTGTAGAACAGGGTCCTATTATGTTGCTCAGGCTTGGTTCCAAAAATACAAAACTTAGCTGAGTGTGGTGGCACACGCCTGTAGTCCCAGCTACTGTGGAGGCTGAGGCAGGAGAACCACTTGAATCCAGAGGCAGAGGTTGCAGTGAGCTGAGATCAGGCCCCTGCACTCCAGCCTGGTGACAGAGCGAGACTCTATCTCAAAAAAAAAAAAAAAAAAAAAGGTGTGAGTAGGATCTCGGCACTCCAGCAGGAAACCCTCACTAGCTCCCATGGCACTCAGAGCAAAAGTAAGTTGTTTCCTTGGCTTTCAAAGTCACACAGGATCTGCCCCGCCTCCTGCCACCCTCTGCTTCTTCCCTTTGGCTCTAGCCACACTTGTCCCGTGTGACTGGAACATTCTTTTCCCAACTTCCTCGTCATGTTCTACCAATCTGTGTCTAGGCTGGCTTTTCCTGAGGCTTCTCCAGGTCCGCTCCCCAGCTCTTCTATCCATGTGTTGTGCCTTTGGAGGTGGCTTTGGTGGACCCCATCTGTGGGCTTTCTTGCCCTGTAACTTCTGACTTCAGAGGACATAGCTCCTCTCTACACATTCCAGTCTTCTCTGGGCTCCTTCCCCTTGCTCTTCAGGCCTGCTGCTGGTCCCCCACGGTGCCTCCCTGTCCCTGACTGGTTTCACAAACTGTGCCTCACTCTAAGGCCTCCCCAGTTACCCTGCAGGCTCTGCTTCATCTTACAGCAGCCTTCCCTGTTCAGTATGAATACAGGCCCACCCTTAGCAATCTCTGTCTCACTCACTCCACTAAAATTCTCTTCTCTTTTCACCATCACCTGACACATATACAGAATTGATCCATTTATATATTTTTTCCCACACTCAAAAGTTCATCCTTGGGAGCATTTTTGGTTTTTGTTGTTTTGTTTGTTTTGGTGGTGGTGGTTGGTTTTTTTTGTTTTTGTTTTTGTTTTTTGAGTCAGGATCTCACTCTTTCACCCAGGCTGGAATGCAGTGGTGGGATCACAGCTACTGCAGCCTTGACCCCCCAGGCTCAAGTGATCCTCCTGCCTCAGCCTTCTGAGTAGCTGGGACTACAGGCACGTGCGATTCATTACACACTGGAAACTCCACCTCTCAGGTTCAAACAGTTCTCCTGCCTCAGCTTCCCAAGCAGCTGGGATTACAGGTGCACACCACCTCACCCAGCTTATTTTTTTATATATTTAGTAGAGACAGGGTTTCGCCATGTTGGGCAGGCTGGTCTCTAACTCCTGACTTCAAGTGAAGCTGGGTTTGACCTGGTGTGGTGGCTCACGTCCCAAAGTGCTGGGATTACAGCCGTGAGCCACCACACAGGCCACACCCAGCTAATTTTTAAATTTTATTTTTTTATAGAGACAGAGTCTTGCTATATTGCCAGTCTTGCTATGTTGCCCAGACTGGTCTTGAACTCCTGGCCTCAAGTAACCCTCCTGCGCTGGACTCCCTAAGTGCTGGGATTACCGATGTGAGCCACCACACTCAGTCCTTTAATGGAATTTTTGTTTTTGCTATTGTATCTTTAATTTCCAAGAGCTTTCTTTGTGGTTGGCAAGTTCCTTTGTAAAGCACCCTCTCTTATCACATGCACGAGGTCTCTTAACTTTCTGAGTAGAAGGAAATGCTATTTTAAAGTTTCATTCTCCCTGAACCGTTTTGGTTTCTTCCAGGTTCCTCTTTTTGTTTCTCCTGTTTTGTTCTTTGCATTGCATGGGAGAAGTTTGTTTCATTTAATCATATAGGGACTCTAGCCTCAGGCTTCCCAGACACAGCTGAGGCCAGGGTATAGTCCCCGGTACTGGGGGGATTCGGTATGAGGACCAGACCCCAATTGCCTTGCCAGTTAATTCCTGGGGTTCTCCCCTAGAGGCCCTCTGGTTCATCTATTCTGGAAAGCAAACCTCTAGTCTTTGGTTAGTGTAAGGGAATAGGGAATGGAGGTTTCCCTGCTTCTGAAGCAGATTTTCAATGTCCTCTAGTTTTCAGACCCATCTTTACTCCTACTCTCTGAGGTACCTGGGGCCAGCATTACTGAACCTTTACAGAGTTCTGTGGTGCAGTTGCCATTTTTCTGGGTTTCCCAACACTGGCTTAGGGTTTAGCTCCTCTGGGCTCCTAAACGAATTCCATTAGTCTGTTTCCAGTTTCTCAAATTTTGCTTTTGTACATCCAGTTCATATATTTCTTGTTCTTGATGATTTCTTTCTTAAAAAATTCCCTTTGCTGTCATTTTAGTAGACTCTGGGGGGGGAGTGGTGGTAAACATGCATATAACCCACCATCTTGGCCAGATTTTACGCATTAATTTCTTTTTTTTTTTTTTTTTTTTTTGAGATGGAGTCTCGCTCTGTTGCCCAGGCTAGAGTGCAGTGGCGCAGTCTCGGCTCACTATAACCTCCGCCTCCCAGGTTCAAACGATGATTCTGCCTCAGGCTCCCAAGCAGCTAGTACTACAAGCATGGGCCACCACGCCCAGCTAATTTTTTTGGATTTTTAGTACTAGCTCCCAAGCAGCTAGTACTACAAGCATGGGCCACCATGCCCAGCTAATTTTTTTGGATTTTTAGAGACTCCTGACCTAGTGATCCGCCCGCCTTGGTCTCCCAAAGTGCTGGGATTACAGGCATTAGCCCCCATGCTCAGCCTTTTTTTTTTTTTTTTTTTTTTAAATTTTGAGACAGAGTCTTGCTCTGTTGGCCAGGCTGGAGTGCAGTGGCATAATCTGGCTCACTGCAACCTCCACCTCCTGGGTTCAAGAGATTCTCCCACCTTAGCCTCCCAAGTAACTGGGATTACAGGCACACACTACCACGCAGAGAAGAGGTTTCACCATGTTGGCCAGGCTGGTCTCGAACTCCTGACCTCAGGTGATCAGTCCGCCTCTGCCTCCCAAAGTCCTGGGATTACAGGCGTGAGGCACCACGTCCAGCCTATGCATTACTTTTACAATGACACTTATTAAGGACTCAAAAAGTAATCTTGCATATTAATAACAAAAGCAAATATAGAGTAAAAAAAACTTCTTTTTTTTCTGAGACAGGATCTGGCTGTGTCACCCAGGCTGGAGAGTAGTGGTGTGATCTTGGCTCACTGCAGGCGGTAAAACAATCTCATGAGACATTTGTATGATCTTTGGCAGAGCACCACCAAGGGTTACTGAGGGATGCAGAACAGGATGTTGTTCCTGGGTGAGAAGATTGTGTATTAGCCTGATTTCAGTTTCTTTTTTTTTTTTTTTTTTTTTTTTTTTTTTTTGAGACAGAGTCCTGCTCTGTTGCCCAGGCTGGAGTGGAGTGCAATGGTGAAATCTCAGCTCACTGCAACCTCCAACTCCCGGGTTTAAGCAGTTCTCCTGCATCAGCCACCTGAGTAGCTAGATTACAGGCAACTACCACAATAAAGCCCAGCTAATTCTTTTTTGTATTTTTAGTAGAGACGGGGTTTCTCCATGTTGGCCAGGCTGCTCTCGAATTCCTGATCTCAGGTGATCTGCCTGCCTCAGTCACCTGCTGGGATTACAGGTGTGAGCCACCATGCCCAGCCTTCAGTTTCTCCCAATTGAGTTATAGGTTTAATGCAACTGTGATTTAAAAGAGTGGTTTTTTTGTTTTGTTTTGTTTTTCCTGAACAAACTTACTCTAACATTTGGGAAGGAAAAGGCAAGCAACAACAAAAAAGTTGTTTGTTTTACTATGTTTTTTAAGACAGGGTCTTCCTTTGTGACTCAGACTGGAGTGCAGTTGTGAAATCACAGCTCACTGCAGCCTCCAACCTCCTAGCCTCAAGTGATCCTCTCATCTCAACTTCTTGAGTAGCTGAGACCACAGGTGTGCACTACCACAACTGGTTATTTATTTATTTATTTTTTGGTAGAGATGGGATCTCATTAGGTTGCCCAAGCTAAGTCTCAAACTCTTGGGCTCTAGTGATCTTCATCTTCAGCCTCCCAAAGTGCTGAGATTACAGGCATGAAGCCACTGTGCCCAGCCTAAAACAGTTTTTGAGAAAGGAGTAATATGTTTGAGATGGAAATACTCTTAGCCACTGAAACGTGATAAAGTTACAATCACTAAACCTGTGTGCTGATGAAGAAAAGACAGATCAGTGAAACAGAATTGACTGACTAGAAATGGATGCTTTTCTACAAAAATATTTTTAAAACCAGGCCTAATGTATCAATAGAGAAACAGATAAAAATTCAATAAATGGGGTCGGGACAACTGATTAATTACTTCATATAAAGACCAATTTAGATGCGGTGGCTCACGCCTGTAATCCCAGCACTTTGGGAGGCCGAGGCGGGCGGATCATGAGGTCAAGAGATTGAAAACCATCCTGGCCAACATGGTGAAACCCTGTCTCTACTAAAAAATACAAAAATTAGCTGGGCGTGGTGGCACGTGCCTGTAGTCCCAGCTACTCAGGAAGCTGAGGCAGGAGAATTGCTTGAACCCAGGAGGCAGAGGTTGCAGTGAGCCGAGATCGCACCACTGCACTCTAGCCTGGCGCCTGGTGACAGAGCAAGACTGTCTCAAAAAAAAAAAAAAAAAAAGATCAATTTAGTTGTTTATGCCATATACCAAAATAAATTCTCACTACATTAAAAAGTTTTACTGTGAAAAATCAAATCATTCAAATTATTTTTAAATTAAGAAATTTAAATATATATATATATATATTTTTTTTTTGAGACAGTCTTGCTCTGTCGCTCAGGCGGAATGCGGTGGCATGATCTTGGCTCACTGCAACCTCTTCCAACTCCTGGGTTCAAGCAGTTCTCCTGCCTAAGCCTCCTGAGTAGCTGGGACTGCAGGCATGCACCACCACACCCAGCTAATTTTTGTGTTTTTAGTAGAGACACTTTCTTTTTTCTTTTTTCTATTTTTTCTTTTTTTTGAGATGGAGTCTTGATCTGTAGCCCAGGCTGGATTGCAGTGGCACGATCTCGGCTGACTGCAACGTCCACCTCCCAGGTACCCGGTTCAAGTAATTCTCCTACCTCAGCCTCCCAAGTAGCTGGGATTACAGGCACAAGCCACCATGCCCAGATAATTTTTGTATTTTTTAGTAGAGATGGGTTTCACCATGTTGGCCAGTCTGGTCTTTAACTCCTGACCTTGTGATCCACCCACCTTGGCCTCCGAAAGTGCTGGGATTACAGGTGTGAGCCACCACGCCTGGCCGAACAGGTTTTCACCATGTTGGCCAGGCTAGTTTCAAACTCCTAACCTCAGATGATCTGCCCACCTTGGCCTCCCAAAGTGCTGGGATTACAGCTGTGAGCCATGTGTCTGGCCAATATGTTCAACCTCTAGTGGTAACTGGGATTTTTGTGCTTAGAGATAAAATGGAAAAGTGATAAAGAACAACACAATTAAGTTTGGTTACAAAAGTAAAATTATGTAAAAAACATTAATAAGCCAACAACAAACTTAGTTATATCTCCTACAAGTATTCCTTTAGTGTGTTATATCTTAGCATGATGGAACTTCAGCTGGATTAAAAACTTTATTTTTGTCAGACACAATGGCTCACGCCTGTATCCCAGCACTTTGAGAGGCAAAGGCAAGTGGATCACTTGAGCTCAGGAGTTTGAGAGCAGCCTGGGCAACATAGCAGAATCCCATGTCTACAAAAACAATACAAAAATTAGCCAGGTGTGGTGGTGCGTGCCTGTAGTCCCAGCTACTTGGGAGGCTGAGGCAAGAGAATCACTTGAGCCTGGGAGGTAGACACTGCAGTAAGCCATAATCGCACTCCAGCCTGGGTAACAGACCGAGACCCTGTCTCAAAAAAAAAAAAAAAAAAAAAGAGGCAGGCAAGGTGGCTCATGCCTGTAATCCCAGCACTTTGGGAGGCTGAGGCCAGCGGATCATAGGAGGTCAGGAGTTCGAGACCAGCCTGGCTAACATGGTGAAACCCTGTCTCTACAAAAATACAAAAATAATTGTAATCCCAGCTACTTGAGAAACTGAGGTGGGAGAATCACTTGAACCCGGGAGGTGGAGATTGCGGTGAGCTGAGATCGTGCCATTGCACTCCAGCCTAGGTGACAGAGCTAGACTCCGTCTTAAAAAACAAAAATTTTTTTCTTTTTATTACTTTCCTGTATTTTGTTGCTTTAATAATCATGACTATTCAATTAATTGAAAAAACAATTTATTAGGGGAAAAAAACTACAAATCTGCCCAACACAGAGAAATGAGGAAAGCAAGTAGGAATTAAGCAAAGAGGAAGAGAAGGCCTGAGAAAAACCCAAATCTCTCAAAAAAGACCATTTAAGGAAATACATAGGGAATCAAAGTTCAAGGCTATCTTGCTTCATTTGGATTATGGAGCTGCTCTCCATCTGCTCCAAAACCAACACAGTGGTTAAGACGGCGCAGTGGTTTACCAGGGTGGGGGCAGCGAGAGTGTCCGTCCCAGCAGGGAAGGGTAAGTTATCCCCTGGCATTGTTTAGGATTGCCAGTGCAAGTGATTAGAAAAAACAAACCCACCCGACTGATTATTAGTTTCCTACAACATTTTCTACAGACAATGTACCCCGTTACTGCCTGGGCCTGGGAGGAACTCTCCTCGCCCCACTGTTCTGGAGACAGATAAACCTAGGCTCCAATTCCCCTGATCCCCTTTCTGAATAAAATAGAACATCTATTAGTGCAGCACGTCCCATCATTAGGTTCAAAAAGTAGGTGAAGGCGAACACTGTGGGCAATTCAGTAGGCGAGGCCCTGTAGCTAGAGGTTAGGAGAGAAAGAAAGTATGTAGCTCAACCATTTCTTTCTTTCTTTCTTTTTCTTTTTTTTTTTTTTGAGACAGAGTCTCACTTTGTCACCTAGGCTGGAGTGCAGTGACATGATCTCAGCTCACTGCAACCTGCGCCTCCTGGGTTCAAGTAATTCTCCTGCCTCAGCCTCCTGAGTAGCTGGGATTACAGGCATGTGCCACCACGCCCGGCTAATTTTTGTATGTTTAGTAGACATGGGCTTTTGCCATGTTGACCAGGCCAGTCTCAAGCTCCTGACCTCAAGTGATCCACCCACCTTGGCCTCTCAAAGTGCTGGGATTACAGGTGTGAGCCACCATGCCCAGCCTTCACATCCTTTTCAAATCCCATCTGCACCACAAGTGTGATGTAGGGCAGCTGTATAGGCTCTGTTAGCCTCAGTTTCCCTATCTTTCAACTGAAGAAAATAGCAGCTCCTCTTGTTGTAGAGTCTTGGTGAGGGTTCACTAAGACAATACACATGAAGAGATTTGCCAGGGCCATGCCATGGTGACTCAGTGAATGGGGCTGCTGCTTTTGCTTCTGCAGATACGTGTCTTAGTGTCGGGAAGGACAGAGTAGCAAGATCAGAGTGTAGGACAGGGAGAGCATGGCTGGAAGAACACAGGAGCTTGTCAGGAAGAGTGGGGGCTGCAGCGGCTGGGGAAAAGTTAGGAGGTTAAAGGATGGATGCAGGAGGAGAGTCAGATAGGAGAGGGAAGAGGTGAGACGGGTCGGGGGAGGAGCTGAAGGACACTTCTGGAAGCAGAGGGGGAGAAGGAAGTGGGTAGATGGGAACCCAGGTGATGGGGCTTGACCTAGGGACTACAGGGCTCCCAGGGCCAGCCATTGGGCACCTGCTGGGGGTTCCTAGGCAAGCTCTTGTTTGCTGGGGGTGGGGATCCTGGACCCTCCCCCCAGACTATGGGAGATGCAGGGTAAGGGGGCCCACCCGGAGGCACCAAAGGGGACATAGACAAATGACAAAGAGTGGGTAGGCAACATCCTGGAGAGGTCATATCTGCCTGGAGGTCGTGGGGGGAGAGGCCAGACCAGAGCCCCAGTTTGGAGCAAGAATGGAAGATAATTGGAGGGTCTGGCAGGTGCTGATGCCTGAGGAGTAGGGGGAGGGGCTGGATCTGGAGGGGGACAGCAAGGGGGATGGTCGGGGAAAACAGATCAGATGTGGGGGATAATTAAGGGGAAGAGAAAAGGGGAGAGGTGGCAGAGGCCTGCAGAGGTGTCAGGGGCCAGAGAGAACTTAGGGATTGTCAGAAGAAGTGGTGTCTGAGATGATGGGGACGGCATCACCGGTGGTCATAAAAGCCTCACTGTGGTGGGCAAGGAGGGTGCCAGGGCAGCTGGACTCACCCTGAGTGATGGTGAGGTTGGTTCCCTCAATGGACTGCCACTGCATCCTCCCCGATGTGTTTATGTCATCATCTGTCTCTATGTCCAGCTGGACTCGGCAGAAATACACAGACTGGTCCTCCTTCCGCAGGTTCGAGATCCTGAGGAAGCCGCTCTCCTGACCCTCTCTCCAGCTCAGGAAGAGCCGGTCGGAGTAATCCTTGTGAATGAAGTGTGGCCTTGTGCGGTAGAACAACTTCCCATGGAAGTGGTCCCGTCTCCAGGATATTATCACATTGGGAGGTCTGGCTAACACCCAGGGGTGATAGAAGGAGAAGGGGATTTCCACAGAGCCACCCATGGGGGGCCGAGAGGTATTCTGGTTGAGTGACCCCATAGGGGTACCCTGGACTGGATCCTGCAGAGCCACCTAGAGGAGGAAGGGAGGGAGTCAGGGAGAGACCTTAAAGCCACCCTGAGACACGAAGAGGATGACCCCAGACCCCTCCCGCACCTTCACCCACAGGCTGTTGTGTGACAGGTGGCTGGACTGACCTCTGGCCTGGGTCTCTCACTGTTTGGGCACGGGGGGAGGCAGAAGGAGGAGGAGATGGGGGCACCCACCCCTGTGGGACCCCCCCCTTGTTTGCTGGGGTGGGAGTCTGGCCCCTCACCCAGATGTCCCAACTTTGTCTCGGGTTGGCCCTTCCTGTGGTTCCGGGGCCGTCCAGGGCACTCACCAGCCTGCAGGAATACTGGCAGCAGCAGCAGCAGCAAGGGCAGCAGCAGGGGCCGACCCATGGCCTTGCTCTCCTCCAGGAGACAGGGAGACCAGCAGAGCTGTCCAGACAGGAGAGGGACCCTGTGGAGGGGCCGCCTGGGGATTGAGGTGAGTGGGGGAGAGCTGGGGTCAGGCTCCGCAGAGGGCTGTGGGGGCCGGGAGCCTCCCCCAAAACCATGCGCCTCCAGGGTGACCAGCACTTCCTTTATCCATCCGGCTTCTTTTCCCTTATTGCAAAAGGTCCTCCCTTGTGGTCAGCGCCAAGTCACCCAGCCCAAGGGCCCTAGTCCCCGTCCTGCTGCTGAGGGGCTGGGCCTGGGCTTGGCTGGCTGGGCCCCTCCCACCTGGATCCCTGCAGCCCCACCTCACTCAGCCTCACTTCTCATCCTTCTCTCTGCCCAGGGCCAGTGCAGGCTCTTCCAGGGAGAGGAAAGGTAGGCCTGAGTCTCTGCCCTGCTGTGCCCCAGATTCAGTCCTTAGAGAGGAGGAGGAGGGGGCTGGTGGAGGTCACAGGCTCTTAGCCCCCAGCCCAAGCACCAGAGCCCCAGCTGTCCTCTGTCCCTCTCCCCTCCCTGGCAGCGGCTCCCATGCAGTCCCCAGGCACCACCACTGCCCCACTGGCCTCTTCCCACCCCAGGCCCGCTCCCTTGGTGCAGGGACCGTGACCTTGTGCAAGGGGTGAGGGGGCTGATGATCCCCTATACAGAGACTGGGCCTTCTGGAGGTTACCCCTGGACCCACAGACATAAGACTGGATCTGCAGGGTCCCCTCTGACCTCCCTGCCCTACACAGGAGGGAACGGGGCTTAGAGAAACCCTGCCCCAGGCCACGTGACTTGCAGTGGCTGGTCCTGGACTGGAGCCCCCTCTACCAGGATGTCTGGGCCTGGCCACAGGGTGGAATCTCTGGGCCTCAACTTCTGAGTGCAGGAACTTGGGGGCGGGGGAGCCCCAGGAGGCTGTCCCCTCATATAGCCCCTCAGGTCATTCATCCATACACCTGAGCTCCTGGCTGATCCAGAAGCTTCCTTGGACACAGAAGGAAGTGAAGGCTCAGAGCAGCAGTGGGCTCCCCCTTCTCCGAACAGTCCTTGGACTGTCTCTAATAGGGGGATCTACCAGCCTTTGCCCGGAGGCGGTCACTGGGGCGGGGAGCTTTGGTGGCCCACAGGGCTCCCTCTGTAGGAAGCTCTGCCCACCCTCTCCAGGGTGAGGTGGCATCAGCTGAGGGGCCGTGGGGGGCAGGAAGGCAGGATCTCTCCAGAGGAAGTGGCCTCAGCCTTCTTGAGACAGAAGCAGGCAGGGACGGGCCTCCTTTCTCTTAGTCTCTTCCTGGTCCCAGTAGGTAGGCTCCTCTGTGCTTCCCAGGGCCAGCCAGGCCGCCCCGCCCTCCCCTCCCTTCACAGGCCTGAGGAAACAGGTTCCTTGTGCTCAGGGAACCCCTCCATCTGAACTAGACCCTAAACACCTCATTCTCTGCTTCTCAACATTCTGGGGTGACACATTATCTCCATTCAACCCACAGGGAAACTGAGGCACAGGATCTTTGGGCTGAACTGGTCCCAACTGGAAAGATGGGCTAAAGAGAGGACAAGGGACGCCCTGGCTGCCTGGGCAGGGCTTCGAGAGGATGGCCTGCCCTGCCTGAGGACCTGATTGGAAAGTCACCTGCTTACCGGACCGTCCAAGGTGGGGGGCCACATAGAACTTTTACACAGCAGCCTCTGGGTAGCTCTGGAGGGCACAAGCTGCCCAGGGGCCTCAGGCCAGCCACCATGTGCGGTCTCCTTAGATGCAAGGTGCACATTGATGTCACTTTCTAGGCCCTGGACCCAGCGGAACCTCCATGGGAAATTCCTTTCTGTGTCAGGACTTCTGCTCTGGGATGGTGTGAGGTCTCCCAGGTTTGTTCATCCTCCCTCCTCAACAGCAGTGACAGGGCCTGGGACTGAGCCTGGGGCTGTGGCTGTCTCACAGACGGGGCTTCCAGGAGGAGGAGGGCCTGTAGGAGGGCATGATTCCAACATGGGCAGAGCCTAAATGCAGCCCCTTAGTGCAGGTGGCCATGGGAGAGGCATGGGAAGCCATGTGTGGGGAGCAGGGGCAGGGAGGGGGCCAGGGCCCTGCACCACGTTTTGAGAACCACTGCTTGGATGTCCCCACATTACCCCAACAATCATCCTCCTTTCCTCACTGGCTACATCCATCCCCGCCCTGCCTACACTGTTCCTGCTTTCCTCCAATCCCAGTCGACATCCTGTAGGCTTTGTGGAGTCCACCAGCCAACTGTAAAATTCTTACAGTAATTCAAAAGACCTAGAATAGCCAAATGGTCTTTACAAATGAAGAATGAAGGTGGAAGAGTGATAATACCTGACTTCAAGACTTGCTGTGAAGCTTCTGGAATCAGGCGGTACTGTCCTCAAGGTACAATCCTCCCCCAGGCTGCAGTGCAGGGGCGCGATCACCATCACTCAGCCTGGACCTCCTGGGCTCAAGTGATTTGCTGGCCTCAGCCTCATGAGTAGCGGAGCCCACAGTCACACACCACCACACATGACTTATTTTTTTTTAATTATTTTTTTTTGAATGAGGGGGGTCTCACTGCTGTCTAGGTTGTTCTCAAACTCCTGGGCTGAAGGGCTCCTCCTGCCTCGGCCTCCCTCAGAGCTGGGATGACAGGTGTGAGGCGCCGCGCCCAGTCCTCTGTATTGCTGATGTTCTGGCATCTCAGACCTCCAAGACCAGAGAGAGACACTGTCCCTGCCAGGGCCAGCCAGTTCTTAGAGCTAGTAAAAGACCCCTCAGGGAATGTGCCTTTCATATGCAAACCAACTAATCCAGGGCCCAGCCCTGAGCCAGCTCTTCTAGCTGGGTCTCCCCCTCCAGGAGACAGTCTTTCTCTGCCTTCATCTCCCTGGGCCATGCACCAACCAGTGACCGCCCCTACTCCCCAGAGTTCTAACTAGCCAATCCTAAACCTGCATACCCTGCCTTGACTTTTCCAGGGAAAGCATAACAAAGGGTCTCACCCAGGATTCCCCTTGGCTTGCTCTGCCTCCTGAGGCACCCTGGTGCTTTCCCAAGTGCCCCTGCATGGCTCACTATGTCTCCCTTTCTGGGGATCTGTCAGGATACACTGCCTCCCTCATGACCCTCATTTCCATGTCTGCCTGCCTGGCCATACCTGATGGAACGAAATGGCAGATGCTTTTTAATTATTTCTTTATTTAAAAAAATTTTTTTTGTTTGTTTTGAGACGAGTCTCACTTTGTCGCCCAGGCTGCAGTGCAGTGGCGCCATCTCGGCTCACTGCAGTCTCTGCCTCCCGTTCCAAGCGATTCTCCTGCCTCAGCCTCCTGAGTAGCTGGGACTACAGGTGCCCGCCACTATGCCTGACTAATTTTTGTAGTTTTAGCAGAGACGAGGTTTCGCCATGTTGGCCAGGCTTGGTCAGGATCACCTGACCTCAGGTGATCCACCCGCCTAGGCCTCCCAGAAATGCTGGGATTACAGCGCCCTGCCAGCAGGTGCATTTTGAAAGAGCTTGTAACTCTCCCAACAATTCCAGGAGGTAGGCAGAGTCTCTGTTATGATCCTCAATTTGCATAAGAAGAAACGGAGACCCTGAGGGTGGCTCTGAGCCTGGCCTGCGGTCACATGGCCCTTAAACGTCCACTGTGGCAACAGGTCTGAGCCTGGGGCTCGGTGGCTGACCACTTCCGCATTCAGTGACATCAGCTGGCAGTCCTCTGTGACAACCACGCTTCCCTTTTCTGTGTTGTCTTCCTTCTGCACAGGGAGGTGCTTGAGGGCTGGGCACTGGCTGGTGTAACCTGGGGTCCTTGTCACCCAGCGCCGTGTGCCAGGCAGTCAGTGCTGACCAAATGTGTCTGGAGGGCGTGGAGGCATCTTCCAAGGGTGGGGATCAGGCAACAATCATTTTCAGTAGAGATGGGGTTTTGCCATATCAGCCAGGTTTTTTTGTTTTGTCTTTTTTTGAGACAGGGTCTCTGTCACCCAGGCTGGAGTACAGTGGTACAATCACAGCTCACTGCAGCCTCGATCATCCCCTGAGGGCTCAAGTGATTCTCCAGCCTGGGCCTCAAAATGAGCTGGGATTACAGGCCTGAGCCGCTGTGCCTGGCCCAATCATGCCTTTACAGTGAAGCTTATAAAAACCCAGAAGGCATGCAGAGGGCTTCTGGATAACAACACATGGAGCTTCCTAGAGAGCGGGGCGCCTGGAGAAGACACAGAAGCTCTGCACCCCTCCCCCTAGGCCTCCCTCTATGTATCTCTTACATCTGGCTGTTCATCTCTATCCTTTGTAATAGCACATATTTTTATTTTTATTTTGAGACAAGGTCTTGCTATGTTGCCCAGGCTAGTCTCAAACTCCTGTGCTCAAGCGAACCTCCCCCTTCTACCTTGCAAAGCCCAGAGATACAGGCATGAGCCATGTCGCCCAGCCCTATAATATCCTTTATAATAAAGGGGCACATGTGAGTAAAGGGTTTCCCTGAGTTCTGGGTGCCCCTCTAGAAAATTAATAGAACCCAAGGAGGGGATCGTGGGAACCTCAGTTTTTATAGCCCTGTGTCAGAAGCACAGCCACAACGTGAGCTTGCGACTGGCATCTGATGCGGGGGCGGTCTTGTGGAACTGAGCCCTCACCCCGTGGGTTCACAGGACGCAGCCAACTTGCTGTCGTAGCCTTGGCCACCACACCGTCTCTGACAGTGTTCCTGTCCCTGCCCGCTCCTTCTTCTGTAAGGATTCCCTTTCGGCAGGCACGGTGGCTCACACCTGTAATCACGGCACTTTGGGGAGACAGGCTGGAGGATCACTTGAGCCCAGAAGTTTTAGAACAGCCTGGACAACTTGGTGCAACTCTGGTAACACTAATAAATAAAAAAATTATCTGAATGTGGGAGTGCACGCCTGTAATCCCAAATACTTGGGAGGCTGAGGCACACGAATGGCTTGAACCCAGGAGGCAGAGGTTGCAGTGAGGAGAGACTGCACCACTGTACTCCAGCCTGGGTGATGACAGTGAGGCTCTGTCTCAAAAAAAGAAAATTTTTTTTTCTTTCTTAAACTTGCTTCCTACCGCCTTAAATCTGTGAGCGCCATCTGTTTCTAGCGGGGACGCTCCCTGCTTCATGACTGGACGTAGGTACTGCAGAGCGGAAATGGGTGCTTGGCAGCCATGTTTGTGGGAGATGCACAGAGAAGCGTCAGCAGCGTTTCCCACTATTCCCCAAAACCCCTGCCATAGGAGAAGGCAACCACTGTGCAGACTGGAAAATGTGGACGAGGAGAACAGGTGTGTATGGCAAGTAAAATAAATTGTACCTTAATATTTTTCCATCCTTGGAGAGGATAAAGGAAATCTTACTACTGCTGCAAAAGACAGCCCCCAAATGCCAGTGGTTTAATTCAGTGGAGTTCAGACCTCATTCCTGTAACATTGCAGTGTGGATGATCCTGGATGAAGGCTCTTGTAGGTATCTCTCCTCCAGCAGGTGATTCAGGGACCCAGGTTTTAAAGGTCCTCAGGGTGCTCTCTATGTATCTTCCCAGTGGGGAACCAGTGTGGAGGACTCAGAAGCAGGTCTCACATCACATCCTCCGGGGGTAATACATATTCCTTCTCCCTACACTGTGTTGGTCTGAAATTACTGCTTGGGGCCCTGCTATCTGCAGGAAGAGAAATGTGTTTAGATCCAGAGCCAGGATTATTACAGTAAGACAAGTGAGGCAATTGCTTCAGAGATCAGATTTCAGGGAGTGGCGGCAAAAACACAGGAGAATTTGTGACAGGCTGGATTTGTGGGTTCTTAGCAGCACACTCCCTGCTTTCCAAACCAGCCCCTGCCCTCACCTGCAGCCCCCAACCCCTTGGGGGAGGCCCAGCACTCACCTAGCTGGGGTTGTGGTTTTAGTCCGCTGCTGACCTGTAGGGGGACCAACGGCGAGTCAGGGTGGCGTCCAGGTGATGGCAGTCTCCATCTGCCTTCTCTGCTGCACCCTAGGCTGAGGCCCTCCTTAGAGGGACCAAAGCAGCAGAGCAGCTCTGCCCAAACCCATCAGGAAGGCCCTAGGACTCAGCTGGTATCCTGAGGCCCCCACCTGTCCTCCCTGTTGTCTTCCATGTCACCTCCTGAGACTCCCTCACCCCAACCCTGTCCCTTAGCTTCCTTCTCTCCTGAGCTCCCTGTCAGCCCCAACCTGGCTCCCTCCACCACTGAGCCCTTGCCCACCTGTCCCTCTTCTCCCCATGCCACTGGCACCCCCACTCCCTCCAAGTCCTCAGGGATACCACGCCTGTGCTTTCCTTCTGGGTGGCGGCTGTGTCTGCTCTCCAGCCTTGGGAGCCTGGTGCTTGGGACTCATGTTTGTGGCTATTCAAGTTCTGTTGCCACCGCTCGGCCTCCCCCTCTGGCTGATCCCACCCTGAATCCTCTGCTGCCTCTCCCACTGCGCCCTGCCCCTCCAGTCCCCCTGGCATCCTTGCAGCGTTTCCCAAGCACTGGACCCCTGGTCCACAGACATCCTCTCCACCATCCAGCCTCCTCCTGGGAGGGCTCCATGTCCACAGAGACACTCTCTGAGCCCAGACCTCATGGCACCCCTCAACTCCAGGGGCCCCACCTTCCACTTCTACAGGACTTTTTGTTTTTTAATATTGGGACTAGAAACTGAAATATTAACTGCTAGTATCATTTTCATGTTTCAACTTTCACTCCGTCCGGCGTAACACCTAGGCCGGGTGCGGTGGTTCACACCTGTGATAATCCCAGCACTTTGGGAGGCTGAGGGGGGCAGATCACCCGAGGTCAGGAGTTCAAGATCAGCCTGGCCAACATGGGGAAAACCTGTCTCTACTAAAATTACAAAAATTAGCCAGGTGTGGTGGTGGGTGCCTTTAGTCCCAGCTACTTGGGAGGCTGAGGCAGGAGAATTGCTTGAACCCAGGAGGCAGAGGTTGCAGTGAGCAGAGATCATGCCACTGCACTCCAGCCTGGGGACAGAGCAAGACTTCATCTCAAAAAAACAAAACAAAACAAAACAAAACACCTAGTATTTACCATCTTAACCATTGCTAGGTGTATAGTTTGGGGAGTAGTAAGTGTATTCACGTGGTTGTGAGACAGATCTCCAGAACATTTGCATATTGCAAAACTGAAACTCTTAAGTTCTCTCTCTCTCTCTCTTTTTTTTTTTTTTTTTGAGACACAATCTTGCTCTGTCACCCAGGCTACAGTGCAGTGATGTGATCTCAGCTCACTGCAACCTCCATCTCCTGGGTTCCAGTGATTCTCCTGCCTCAGGCTCCTGAGTAGCTGGGTTTACAGGTGCCTGCCCCCATGCCCAGCTAATTTTTTGTATTTTTAATAGAGATGGGGTTTTGCCATGTTGGCCAGGCTAGTCTCGAACTCCTGGCCTCAAGTAATCCACCCACCTTGGCCTACAAAGTGCTGGGATTATGTGCCTGGCCTGACTTCAAATCTTATGTTGAATAGAAGTAGTGAGAGCAAGTATCCTTCTCATTCCTGATCTTGGAGGCAAAGAGTTGAGTCTTTCACCTAACATGACTGAAAGACTTTCAGCTGTGGGCCTCGCATGACTGGCCTTATCATGTTGTGGTACGTTCCTTCTCTTCCTGGTTTGTGGATTGTTTTACCAGGAAAGGGTGTTCAGGCTGGGTGAGGTGGCTCAAGCCTGTAATCCCAGCACTTTGGGAGACTGAGGCAGGCGGATCACTTGAGGTCAGGAGTTTGAGACCAGCTTGGCCAATATAGTGAAACCCTGTTTCTTCTAAAAATGCAAAAATTAGTTGGGCGTGGTGGTGTATGCTTGTTATCCCAGCTCCTTGGAAGGCTGAGGCAGGAGAATCGCTTGAACCTGGGAGGCAGAAGTTGCAGTGAGCCGAGATGGTGCCACCACACTCCAGGCTGGGCAATAGAGTGAGGCTCCATCTCAAAAAAAAAAAAAAAGACAAAAGCAGGAAAGGGTGTTCAATCTTGTCTAGTGTTTTTTCTGTATCAGTTGAGATGATCATGTGGGTTTTGTCCTTCATTCTGTTAATGAGTTGTATTACATTGGTTAATTTTCCTGTATTGGGTGATACCTCCATTCTAGGAATAAATCCAACTTGGTCATGGTGTACAGTCCGTTTAATGTGCTGTGAAACTTGGTTTGCTAGAATTTTGTTGAAGATTTTTCCATCAATATTCATCGGCCTGCTGGGCGTGGTGGCTCACGCCTGTAATCTCAGCACTTTGAGAGGCCGAGGCGGGCGGATCACATGATCGAGAGATTGAGATCATCTTGGCCAACATGGTGAAACCCCATCTCTACTAAAAATACAAAATGAGCTGGGTGTGGTGGCGCACACCTGCAGTCCCAGCTACTCAGGAGGCTGAGGCAGGAGAATTGCTTGAGCCCGGGAGGCGGAGGCCACAGTGAGCCAGTAGCACCACTGCACTCTGGCCTGGTGCCAGCGAGACTCTGTCTCAAAAAATAAACATAGAAAATTCACCAGCCTTTTTGTCTATAGTTTGTGTGTTGTTTTTCTTGCAGGGTCTTTATCTGGCTTTTAGGTCATGCTGTTGCTGACCTCACAGAATGAACCTGGAGGTGTTCGCTCTGTCTTTGGTCATTATCCCACTATAGCTCTTGTTGAACCTCATTGAGTCTTGACCCTTTGTAATCTGCTATTTTGCAGATTATCTAAGCTCCTGCTGACCCCCCCTGCTGTCCATTGCTGCTCTCTCACTAGCTGCTTGACCTTCTGTGATCTCCTGATCTCCTGTCTTTCTGCCACACTTAGCCAGCAAATCTCTAATCCTGGAGGTGTCCTGTGGCAGGAATGCTACTTGCTTACCCAACACCTATTCAATTCTTCTTAATTAGTTACAAAAAAATGATTGTATTTGGAGTGAGAAGATCTCCCCTACACACAGCTGTGGGATATGTGACTAAATTCTAGCCCATAAGACATAAGCAGAAGTTGTGGTTAGATCTTTCAGGAAGATCTCTTTCCTTTAAAAGGAAACAGAATGTTGGAGCATAGCGTTTTTGTCATTTCTTTCATCCTCTTGTGTCCTGCCAGGTACCAGAAATAATGGCTGGAACTCCTGCAGCCATCATGGACCATGAGGAGCCTTCAGGACAGAAGCCAGCATCAGGGCTGGTGGAGCAGAAAGGTAGGAACTTTCATATCTAAGAACAGTGGCCTCTGCGGTCTGATTCCAGATCTGTTTACACGAGGGGGAAAAAAAAACCAAACCCAAATCAGTCTTGTGTAAGCCACTGTTACTTCTAGTCCCTGGTGGTGCCAGCTGACCACATTTCCTGACCAGCACAAATCCCTAAGGTTTTTAAGCCTGAATGGTTGACTCTTGCTGGGGAAAAAACACAATCACATACAACAGTGTTTTTACTCGGACTCATGGTTTCTCATCTGAGCTGAGTCCTCAAACCCCACTTCCCTCTTCCCCTCTTGTGCTGGGGAAAAAACACAATCATATATAACAATACTTTTACTCGGACTCATGGTTTCTCATCTGAGCTGAGTCCTCAAACTCCACTTCCCTCTTCTCCTCTTGTGCTGGGGAAAAAACACAATCATATATAACAATACTTTTACTCGGACTCATGGTTTCTTATCTGAACTGAGTCCTCAAATCCCCACTTCCCAGTACCCCGGGACTATGTTGAACTTTCTCATGAAGTCTCCCCATCTCTTCCTCATTCTCAGGAGACAGGCACTGTGGTTTTTGTGCCTCAGGAGTTTTTAGGAAAAAAAGTGGGTTTTTTTTTTTGAGATGGAGTCTCGCTGTGTTGCCCAGGCTGGAGTGAGTGGCGCAATCTCAGCTCACTGCAGCCTCCGCCTCCTGGGTTGAAGCAATTCTCATGCCTCAGCCTCCTGAGTAGCTGGGATTACAGGTGCCCACCACCACGCCCAGCTAATTTTTGTATTTTTATTTCACCACGTTGGCCAGGCTGGTCTTGAACTCCTAACCTCAGGTGATCCACCTGCCTCAGCCTCCCAAAGTGCTGGGATCACAGGTGTGAGCTACCTTGCCCAGCAAAAAAAATTTTTATATAGTTAAATTTATCAATATTTTAATTCATGGCTTCTGGGTTTGGTCATACTGAGTGAGACTTTCTCCACTCTATGGTTATAAAATAATCTCACATGCGTTCTTCTAGAGGTAAGGTTATATCTTTCCTCATTTAAATCTTTGCTCTGTGGAATTTATTTTTTAGGGAAATTATGAGGTAGGAAGGTCACATTACTGTTTCTCAGATGGCTACTGAATAGTTCCAGCACTATTCACTGAATTACCCATGGTTCTTCCATTGATGTAGAAATGCTGCCTTTTAACCAACTAAATTCCCACCTAGATTTGGATTTGTTTCCATGCTGCTAAATGGGGCTCCTTTCCTTCCATTGGTTTATTTATGTATTAATATGCCAGCTTGTGTGGTTTTCATGCCCACTGTTTAATCATTGTAAGTGCTGATGCTCCTGTGTGCACACCCTCTGCTAGGATCTATTCTCAACGCAGCACATTTAATCGTCAGGACAGCCCCACAAAGGCACTATCTTCACCCACTTTGCCCATCAGGGAGTTGAGGCTCACAGACTTTGTATCCATGAGCCTGTTTCCCTGGTGAGGGTGTGAGGCCAGGATCTGACTGCAGGCAGCCCCGATCCCCGTGCTCCTCCCTTCTGTGCTTTCATAGCTGATAGGGGGAATCTCCTTTCACTGAAGACTTTGTTTTTTTCTACTTTTAGACGGAGTCTTGCTCTGTCACCCAGGCTGCAGTGCACTGCACCATCTTAGCTCACTGCAATCTCTGCCTCCCGAGTAGCTGGGACTACAGGTGTCCGTCACCACACCTGGCTGTTTTTTTGTGTTTTTAATTGAAACGGGGTCTCACCATGTGGGCCAGACTGGTCATGAACTCCTGACCTCAGGTGATCCGCCAGGCTCAGCCTCCCAAAGTGCGGGGATTACAGGCCTGAGCTACCGCACCTGGCCTCCCGGCCTGAAGACTTTCTTGATGGTAACTTACTATCAGGGTTGGAGGATATTGAGGTGGAACTCAATGCTGCCACGAGCCTTGTCCTCTCTTTTGAGCTGTATATGTGTACATCCAAGTTTCCAATGGACAACTCTGCTGAGATGCCACACATGGATCTCCCGTATAACAGATTCCGACTAAACGAGGCACCGTTCCCCCTCCAAACATGCTCTCCTCCTCTCTTCTCTACTGGACTTGGTGGTTTCATCATAGCCCCATGCACCCAAGTGGAAACAGGCTTCTCCTGCTCCCTCCCCCTACATCAATCTAACAATCAATCTCATTGGTTTTTATTACTTTATCTTTTCTAGGATCTGGCCCTTTCCCTCTCTTCACCTCATCCCTGCACTGCACTGACCCAGCCTGGCCCATCTCTGGCTGTTCCTCTACAGATTCAGGTCTCTCACGGGAGCTGAGGATGCCCCTTGACTGCTTCATGCTCCCTCTGGGATCAGAGGCTCTTGGGTGTGATTTCCAAGTTCGTCTTCCTTTGTCTCCTGTCTCCTCTACCAGCACTGAGCTTCCTACAGCTCCTGGAATGGCTTCCTCCACCCACAAGGAAAGTGAGTGACCTCTATACCACCCTCACCTCTTGCCAGGCTAATTCTTTTCTTCTTTTAAACATCTGCAGATGTCACCTCCTCTGAGAAGTCCTCCCTGATTACCTCTCTTCTCTCCCACCCTTGTTTAGCGCTACCATAGTTCTTCTCAGTGAAACAATTAGTCCTTGAGGCAACTGACAACCCCACACCCCCAGTTCCCTGAGAGCAGAGCCTATGCTTTATCTACTTTGCTTCTCCACTTTCAAGCCAGGCTGTGGCAGGTGGGCAGTCGGCCAGTGCCTGCTGAGCCCAGCCCACTTCTGGTCCCTTCTGCTCTTTTTCACAGGGCAGACCCTCCCCTACCCAGGAAGCTTCAGGGCGGGTAGATGAGTGATGACTGAGAAGGAAGAACTCGGGGGCATCGGCTGTGTGGAGAGGGCTGGGGCTCTCACATGTGACCCCGCACCACCCCACTGCAGGAGCCCTCACTGCAGACGCCCCAGCACAGGCCACAGAGTCGGCCTCAGTGGGCTTGAGGGGGAGCTGGCAGGGTCTGCGTATTTCAGCAGCCCCTTAGCTGCAGGTGGGCTCTGAGAAACCCCCAGCTGGGAGGTTGGGGAGAAGGCGGGGTTCTGGGCACTTACCTTTCCTTCTGCTCCACCAGAGGCAGCACAGAAATCCCAAAATGACAGTTTTGAGCACAGCAGCAGCCACTGCCACCCCCCACAGCAGTTTCCAGACTTAGGTGACAAGACTCTGAGCGCCCTTTGCCCTCTGTGACCCCAAGGCTGGCTGTGGTGGTTGCGCTGCGGGGCCTCCAGGTGGTGGTCATGACAGCTGTGGACAGATGAGGAATGAGCAGACCCTCCCCTGGGGGCCCAGGAGTCTGAGTGAAAGGCATGGCTTGCTGCTTTCTAGGCTGGGGAACATTCGGGATGGGGGAGCTGCTCTCAGAAGCCCTCACAGGGACGGGGTAATAGGGTGAATGCTAACAGCTTTCAATCCAGACGACCAGGTTTACATGTGAAGACATCACTGGTCACCAAAACCCTCACTGTGGTGGGCAAGGCGGGTGCCAGGGCAGCTGGACTCACCCTGGGTGATGGTGAGGTTGGTCCCCTCAATGGACTGCCACTGCTTCCTCCCCCGATGTGTTTATGTCATCATCTGTCTCTATGTCCAGCTGGACTCGGCAGAAATACACAGACTGGTCCTCCTCCGCAGGTTCGAGATCCTGAGGAAGCCGCTCTCCTGACCCTCTCTCCAGCTCAGGAAGAGCCGGTCGGAGTAATCCTTGTGAATGAAGTGTGGCCTTGTGCGGTAGAAGAACTTCCCATGGATGTGGTCCCGTCTCCAGGATATTATCACATTGGGAGGTCTGGCTAACACCCAGGGGTGATAGAGGAGAAGGGGATTTCCACAGAGCCACCCATGGGGGCCGAGAGGTATTTTGGTTGAGTGACCCCATAGGGGTACCCTGGACTGGATCCTGCAGAGCCACCTAGAGGAGGAAGGGAGGGAGTCAGGGGAGAGACCTTAAAGCCACCCTGAGACACGAAGAGGATGACCCCAGACCCTCCCGCACCTTCACCCACAGGCTGTCGTGTGACAGGTGGCTGGACTGACCTCTGGCCTGGGTCTCTCACTCTTTGGGCACGGGGGAGGCAGAAGGAGGAGGAGATGGGGGCACCCACCCCCTGTGGGACCCCCCCCTTGTTTGCTGGGGTGGGAGTCTGGCCCCTCACCCAGATGTCCCAACTTTGTCTCGGGTTGGCCCTTCCTGTGGTTCCGGGGCCGTCCAGGGCACTCACCAGCCTGCAGGAATACTGGCAGCAGCAACAGCAGCAAGGGCAGCAGCAGGGGCCGACCCATGGCCTTGCTCTCCTCCAGGAGACAGGGAGACCAGCAGAGCTGTCCAGACAGGAGAGGGACCCTGTGGAGGGGCCGCCTGGGGATTGAGGTGAGTGGGGGAGAGCTCGGGTCAGGGTCCGCAGAGGGCTGTGGGGGCCGGGAGCCTCCCCCAAAACCATGCGCCTCCAGGGGTGACCAGCACTTCCTTTATCCATCCGGCTTCTTTTCCCTTATTGCAAAAGGTCCTCCCTTGTGGTCAGCGCCAAGTCACCCAGCCCAAGGGCCCTAGTCCCCGTCCTGCTGCTGAGGGGCTGGGCCTGGGCTTGGCTGGCTGGGCCCCTCCCACCTGGATCCCTGCAGCCCCACCTCACTCAGCCTCACTTCTCATCCTTCTCTCTGTCCAGGGCCAGTGCAGGCTCTTCCAGGGAGAGGAAAGGTAGGCCTGAGTCTCTGCCCTGCTGTGCCCCAGATTCAGTCCTTAGAGAGGAGGAGGAGGGGGCTGGTGGAGGTCACAGGCTCTTAGCCCCCAGCCCAAGCACCAGAGCCCCAGCTGTCCTCTGTCCCTCTCCCTCCCTGGCAGCAGCTCCCATGCAGTCCCCAGGCACCACCACTGCCCCACTGGCCTCTTCCCACCCCAGGCCCGCTCCCTTGGTGCAGGGACCGTGACCTTGTGCAAGGGGTGAGGGGGCTGATGATCCCCTATACAGAGACTGGGCCTTCTGGAGGTTACCCCTGGACCCACAGACATAAGACTAGATCTGCAGGGTCCCCTCTGACCTCCCTGCCCTACACAGGAGGGAACGGGGCTTAGAGAAACCCTGCCCCAGGCCACGTGACTTGCAGTGGCTGGTCCTGGACTGGAGCCCCCCTCTACCAGGATGTCTGGGCCTGGCCACAGGGTGGAATCTCTGGGCCTCAACTTCTGAGTGCAGGAACTTGGGGGCGGGGGAGCCCCAGGAGGCTGTCCCCTTATATAGCCCCTCAGGTCATTCATCCATACACCTGAGCTCCTGGCTGATCCAGAAGCTTCCTTGGACACAGAAGGAAGTGAAGGCTCAGAGCAGCAGTGGGCTCCCCCTTCCCCGAACAGTCCTTGGACTGTCTCTAATAGGGGGATCTACCAGCCTTTGCCCGGAGGCGGTCACTGGGCGGGGAGCTTTGGTGGCCCACAGGGCTTCCTCTGTAGGAAGCTCTGCCCACCCTCTCCAGGGTGAGGTGGCATCAGCTGAGGGGCCGTGGGGGCAGGAAGGCAGGATTTCTCCAGAGGAAGTGGCCTCAGCCTTCTTGAGACAGAAGCAGGCAGGGACGGGCCTCCTTTCTCTTAGTCTCTTCCTGGTCCCAGTAGGTAGGCTCCTCTGTGCTTCCCAGGGCCAGCCAGGCCGCCCCGCCCTCCCTCCCTTCACAGGCCTGAGGAAACAGGTTCCTTGTGCTCAGGGAACCCCTCCATCTGAACTAGACCCTAAACACCTCATTCTCTGCTTCTCAACATTCTGGGGTGACACATTATCTCCATTCAACCCACAGGGAAACTGAGGCACAGGATCTTTGGGCTGAACTGGTCCCAACTGGAAAGATGGGCTGAAGAGAGGACAAGGGACGCCCTGGCTGCCTGGGCAGGGCTTCGAGAGGATGGCCTGCCCTGCCTGAGGACCTGATTGGAAAGTCACCTGCTTACCGGACCGTCCAAGGTGGGGGCCACATAGAACTTTTACACAGCAGCCTCTGGGTAGCTCTGGAGGGCACAAGCTGCCCAGGGGCCTCAGGCCAGCCAACATGTGCGGTCTCCTTAGATGCAAGGTGCACATTGATGTCACTTTCTAGGCCCCGGACCCAGCTGAACCTCCATGGGAAATTCCTTTCTGTGTCAGGACTTCTGCTCTGGGATGGTGTGAGGTCTCCCGGGTTTGTTCATCCTCCCTCCTCAACAGCAGTGACAGGGCCTGGGACTGAGCCTGGGGCTGTGGCTGTCTCACAGACGGGGCTTCCAGGAGGAGGAGGGCCTGTAGGAGGGCATGATTCCAACATGGGCAGAGCCTAAATGCAGCCCCTTAGTGCAGGTGGCCATGGGAGAGGCATGGGAAGCCATGTGTGGGGGAGCAGGGGCAGGGAGGGGGCCAGGGCCCTGCACCACGTTTTGAGAACCACTGCTTGGATGTCCCCACATTACCCCAACAACCATCCTCCTTTCCTCACTGGCTACATCCATCCCCGCCCTGCCTACACTGTTCCTGCTTTCCTCCAATCCCAATCGACATCCTGTAGGCTTTGTGGAGTCCACCAGCCAACTGTAAAATTCTTACAGTAATTCAAAAGACCTAGAATAGCCAAATGGTCTTTACAAATGAAGAATGAAGGTGGAAGAGTGATAATACCTGACTTCAAGACTTGCTGTGAAGCTTCTGGAATCAGGCGGTACTGTCCTCAAGGTACAATCCTCCCCCCAGGCTGCAGTGCAGGGGCGCGATCACCATCACTCAGCCTGGACCTCCTGGGCTCAAGTGATTTGCTGGCCTCAGCCTCATGAGTAGCGGAGCCCACAGTCACACACCACCACACATGACTTATTTTTTTTTAATATTTTTTTTTGAATGAGGGGGTCTCACTGCTGTCTAGGTTGTTCTCAAACTCCTGGGCTGAAGGGCTCCTCCTGCCTCGGCCTCCCTCAGAGCTGGGATGACAGGTGTGAGGCGCCGCGCCCAGTCCTCTGTATTGCTGATGTTCTGGCATCTCAGACCTCCAAGACCAGAGAGAGACACTGCCCCTGCCAGGGCCAGCCAGTTCTTAGAGCTAGTAAAAGACCCCTCAGGGAATGTGCCTTTCATATGCAAACCAACTAATCCAGGGCCCAGCCCTGAGCCAGCTCTTCTAGCTGGGTCTCCCCCTCCAGGAGACAGTCTTTCTCTGCCTTCATCTCCCTGGGCCATGCACCAACCAGTGACCGCCCCTACTCCCCAGAGTTCTAACTAGCCAATCCTAAACCTGCATACCCTGCCTTGACTTTTCCAGGGAAAGCATAACAAAGGGTCTCACCCAGGATTCCCCTTGGCTTGCTCTGCCTCCTGAGGCACCCTGGTGCTTTCCCAAGTGCCCCTGCATGGCTCACTATGTCTCCCTTTCTGGGGATCTGTCAGGATACACTGCCTCCCTCATGACCCTCATTTCCATGTCTGCCTGCCTGGCCATACCTGATGGAACGAAATGGCAGATGCTTTTTAATTATTTCTTTATTTAAAAAAATTTTTTTTGTTTGTTTTGAGACGAGTCTCACTTTGTCGCCCAGGCTGCAGTGCAGTGGCGCCATCTCGGCTCACTGCAGTCTCTGCCTCCCGTTCCAAGCGATTCTCCTGCCTCAGCCTCCTGAGTAGCTGGGACTACAGGTGCCCGCCACTATGCCTGACTAATTTTTGTAGTTTTAGCAGAGACGAGGTTTCGCCATGTTGGCCAGGCTTGGTCAGGATCACCTGACCTCAGGTGATCCACCCGCCTAGGCCTCCCAGAAATGCTGGGATTACAGCGCCCTGCCAGCAGGTGCATTTTGAAAGAGAACTCTCCCAACAATTCCAGGAGGTAGGCAGAGTCTCTGTTATGATCCTCAATTTGCATAAGAAGAAACGGAGACCCTGAGGGTGGCTCTGAGCCTGGCCTGCGGTCACATGGCCCTTAAACGTCCACTGTGGCAACAGGTCTGAGCCTGGGGCTCGGTGGCTGACCACTTCCGCATTCAGTGACATCAGCTGGCAGTCCTCTGTGACAACCACGCTTCCCTTTTCTGTGTTGTCTTCCTTCTGCACAGGGAGGTGCTTGAGGGCTGGGCACTGGCTGGTGTAACCTGGGTCCTTGTCACCCAGCGCCGTGTGCCAGGCAGTCAGTGCTGACCAAATGTGTCTGGAGGGCGTGGAGGCATCTTCCAAGGGTGGGGATCAGGCAACAATCATTTTCAGTAGAGATGGGGTTTTGCCATATCAGCCAGGTTTTTTTGTTTTGTCTTTTTTTGAGACAGGGTCTCTGTCACCCAGGCTGGAGTACAGTGGTACAATCACAGCTCACTGCAGCCTCGATCATCCCCTGAGGGCTCAAGTGATTCTCCAGCCTGGGCCTCAAAATGAGCTGGGATTACAGGCTTGAGCCGCTGTGCCTGGCCCAATCATGCCTTTACAGTGAAGCTTATAAAAACCCAGAAGGCATGCAGAGGGCTTCTGGATAACAACACATGGAGCTTCCTAGAGAGCGGGGCGCCTGGAGAAGACACGGAAGCTCTGCACCCCTCCCCCTAGGCCTCCCTCTATGTATCTCTTACATCTGGCTGTTCATCTCTATCCTTTGTAATAGCCCATATTTTTATTTTTATTTTGAGACAAGGTCTTGCTATGTTGCCCAGGCTAGTCTCAAACTCCTGTGCTCAAGCGAACCTCCCCCTTCTACCTTGCAAAGCCCAGAGATACAGGCATGAGCCATGTCGCCCAGCCCTATAATATCCTTTATAATAAAGGGGCACATGTGAGTAAAGGGTTTCCCTGAGTTCTGGGTGCCCCTCTAGAAAATTAATAGAACCCAAGGAGGGGATCGTGGGAACCTCAGTTTTTATAGCCCTGTGTCAGAAGCACAGCCACAACGTGAGCTTGCGACTGGCATCTGATGCGGGGGCGGTCTTGTGGAACTCAGCCCTCACCCCGTGGGTTCACAGGACGCAGCCAACTTGCTGTCGTAGCCTTGGCCACCACACCGTCTCTGACGTGTTCCTGTCCCTGCCCGCTCCTTCTTCTGTAAGGATTCCCTTTCGGCAGGCACGGTGGCTCACACCTGTAATCACGGCACTTTGGGAGACAGGCTGGAGGATCACTTGAGCCCAGAAGTTTTAGAACAGCCTGGACAACTTGGTGCAACTCTGGTAACAGTAAAAAATACAAAAGTTAGCTGAGTGTGGTGGTGCATGCCTGTAATTCCAGCTACTCGGGAGGCTGAGGCAGGAGAATCACTTGAACCTGGGATGTGGAGGTTGCAGTGAGCCGAGATGACGCCACTGTACTCCAACCTGGGCGAAGTCTGTGTCTCAAAAAAAAAATTTTAAAGAGATCAATTTGGGGATATTGACCTGTTAACAGCGAGCCTTAGCTAGGCACAGTGAGTGGCTCATGCCTGTCATCCCAGCACCTTGGGAGGCTATGGCAGGGAGATCACTTGAGCCCATTGTTTGAGACCAGCCTGGACAACATAGTGAAACCTTATCTCTACCAAAAGAAAAATTACAAAAATTAGCCAGGAATAGTTGCACATGCCTGTGGTCCCAGCTCCTCCAGAGGCTGAGGTGGGAGCATCACTTGAGCCCGGGAGGTTGAAGCTGCAGTGAGCCGAGATCCCACCACTGCACCTCAGCTCAAGTGACAGAGCAAGACTTTATCTTAAAACACCACCACCACCACCAACAGCAACAAAAAACAGTGAGCCTTATGATGTATGAACATGGTGTATCTCTCCCTTGACTTAGGCCCTGGCACTCAGGCCTTTCAGGCATGATCTGGCCTGGCCCCCGAACAGTGTCAGCCACACCGCCTGGTCTAGATGTGAGGCTGCTCACGGAGCACCCTCATCAGACAGCTGTGCCTCCACCCACCAGGAACACACTTGTCCAGGCCTGCCTGCTGCTCTCCTTTACCAAGAACTCCTCTTCTTGCCAGCCCTGGGCCCCTGGGTGGGTTAAGGTGCTGCTTTGCACCTCAGGCTCCACATCTGTCAAATGGACTTCCTGAGAATATCCACCTCCTGACTTGTTGTAAGACAAGACTATCCAGGAAGAGTTACTCAGTCGTTGGGAGTCTCCTGGTTTACAATCTTTACATCACCGCAGGCTTCATCACCCTTCTCATGTACCCGACGCTCGATGTGAGCCATGCGGGCACCACACCGCCAGGGAGGGACCCCCCGGATTTAAGCCCAGGTCCATTCAAAGCTGAAACCTTACACTGGGTCATGGGTGCTGGGGGCTTGTCCTGGACACCTGAGGCCACTGGATGGGAGGTAGGTGCTGCTGCTGGGCTGACTCAGCTCTTCCCCTGGAGCACATCAGCTCCCTCCGGCCTCAATTTCCACACATACCGAGCCAACAGCACCCTGGTCTCTGGGTCTGAGGCCCAACCACACACCACAGCACAGTGCACCACGCACTCTCAGGGCGCCCTTTGACACTGCTGCTGGCTCTGACTCTTGAGGCTGGGCAGCGCGGAGCAGGCTGGCTGTGGGGGAGACTTTCTGGGTCCCAAGGTGTTTGGCTTTGAGTCCCACAGTTACCAGGCTAGGCTGCAGCCTCCTAAGCTTATGGAAGCCAAGCTCAGGCCCAGGGACTCTTCCTCCACTGTGATGGGCAAGTGGCCCTGGCTGGGGTGGGGGGGGTCCCCTCAGAGCTCCCCCTTCGTCTACTTCTTAGAGAAACCCAGCTTTCTGGGGATCCCCTTCAGGCTTCCCCCGAGACCTTACAAGCCCCACTGTTTACACCCCTATCCCAGGTTCAGAGTGCTCTCTCCCCTCCCCCTGTCATCTTCCTCCTCGGCCCTGCCTTCCTGACCTTCCTTAGGGACCTCTGCAGCACCCCCTCCTCTCTTCCTTGAGCCCCCAGCCCTGGAGGAACTGCTGAGCTGCCTAGGCCAGTGCTGAGGGCTTCTGGGAGGAGGAGGATGACCACCAGCTGAGGAAGGCAGGCCTGACCACCCGCAACCACCCTCTTCCCAGCACAGTGCAGAGCTAGGGGCTGGATGGGGCTAGGTCCTGGCAAGGCCACTCAGGGCCTGCCTGGGGCAGGGCATTGGGCTGTGGAGGGTGGTTCAGGTGGACACAGCCTCCAGGCAGGCCACCCCTGAGCCAGTCCCCGTGCAGTCCCCAGGGAGGGGCTGAGGGGGCAGGTGCCCTCCCTCCCCAGGAATACTCATCCCAGCTGGGGGAGCAGCCTCAGTCTGGCTCCAGAATGACACGTCCTGCCACCTAGGACCTGCCACGTTCCTGGGGGAGTCTCGCAGCCCAGAGCCCTCTCACCCACGCTGTCTTGTGCGGCAAAGGCCTGATCAGGCCCAGGCTGTGGGGCCCACCAGCAAAAGGGCCGGCTCTGGATAGAACATTTGTGGGGGAGGCCCCTGTGTCTGTGACGGCCTCTGCCTGCCCTGAGAGGAGCCGGGGGGAAGTGACTGAGGGAAGATTTCAAGTGAGTTCCTCCTACTCTCCACTCCCTGCCTCTCACGCCAGCTGTGGAAGGAGTAGGTCAAGGGCCCAGTCCAGGCCACAGCAGGGAGCCCAGCAGGGGGATCCCAGGTCAGACCACAGGGACTTCTCTCAGGCTGGAGCCCCAGGAACCCTTGCTGCTATTCTAGGACATGGTGGGATTAGAGCAGGGGCCATCCCACTGGGAGCCCCTCAAATCCTATCTCCCTAACTATAGGTGTCGCTCAGGAAGCCCTCAGCCCCACACCACCCTGGGAAGCCAGGGGGAGATCTCTAAGATTGTGACACTCTGCCATCTCCCTGGGCCAACCCCAGCCCTGCACGGAGGCCCCAACCCACTCTGGTTCTCACCTGGCTTCTGCCTCCCAATCTCTTCATTCCCGAAGAAAAGGCACAGCCGAGGCCCACATCAGAGGAACTGTGTTGCTGTCTTAGTTACAGGGGTTGGGGAAGTGTCACAGCAGGAAACAACTGGAATGGGGTTCTGTCACTCATACACATGCCTGTGCCCACACACCCACACGTGCACACAGACCACATCCGCAGCAGGTGGGCCCAGTCAGGCACCCGTGGGACACTTATTGGAGGCCCAAGAATAAAGTAAGGGGGTGGCACCCAGGAGGCCTGTGAGGGGGGAAAGCCCAGCGGCCTCATGGTCTCTCTCACTGAACTCCTAAGCCTCCCTCCATGGCCCTGGGCCCCCGAGCGTCAGGGAAGAGAGTGAGGCTGGGACATGCATGGGGTGGCCTCTCCCCTGCCTGAGCATAGAGTCCATTCTCAACGGAGACAAAGCTGCCACGTGCAGGGAAGGCTGTGGAGGCCCAGGCTGCAGGGGCCTGGGGCCGGTGTGCAGCGTGGGTGGGGAGTGATCCCCACCAGGATGGCCCCTCGTAGGGGTGAGCCGTGTCCAAAGTAGCTGGGCAGAAGCTGGTGTTTACAGTGGTGCAAGGGACATGGATAGCATCCTGGGAGGCCTGGCTGGGTGCCTGCACCAAGAAAGGAGGGTTAAGTGAGTCTGTACAGCTTGGGCCTAGCCGCAGTCCCCCTGTCCCCCACCACCTTGTCCCCAAGGCAGTCACCCTCCTCACCCATGCTCGTGCTCTCGGTGCCTGGGGGCTGGTGTGGGGTGGCTGGAGCCTAGGGACAGGACTGGGAGAGAGCAAGGATGGTCAGAGCTCTGCAGGACATGTGGCCAGCCCAGTGTCAGAGGGACATGGACAGGGCCCGGTTCTCACCGGTGCTTCCGTCGGCGCAGCAGGTGAAGAAGGTAGCCACAGCCAAAGAGGAGGACTCCTGAGACCCCCAAGATCCCAGCCAGGTCTGCCCGCAGAATAGAGGCAGGAGTTGGCGGGGCAGAGAGCTCTGGACACAGAGACAAGAATCAAATGGGTGGCTGGTGCCCAAGCCCCTCCCTGCCCTCCTGGGTCCCTCACCCCGACCCCACCTGGGTCTGAGCTGGGAGGGAGGCTCCCACAGGCCTCCCAGGAGCCCTCAGGGAAGGATGCAAACTTGCAGCAGAAGGTGGTGTTGGCAGAGGGGCTGCTAGCCCCAGGCCCTTCCAAGGCGAGAGAAATGCTGCTCTGGGTTTCCCAGCGGGCCTGGTGGGCAGGAGCCCACTGCCGGGTGCCAAGTTCTGGGTGCAACACAGCCAGCCTGGTCCCCCGGCACCATCGGGCCCCCCCCCAGCTCACAGTCACCAGGGAGATGGAGCCAGATCCCAGGAACCCACAACGGACAATGAAGGACGAGAGCTCAGTGGCCTCCATCTGAACTTGCACCCACACCTCCGGGGTCCCTGTGGAAAGGCAGCAGAGTCAGTGGGCTGTCGGCCCACATTACCCTCCCTGCAGCCCCTGCTCCTCTCTGGTGCCGGCACTCACCCACAGTGACACACAGGGTCAGCAGCACCCAGGGCATGGCCAGGGTCCAGCACCCCATGGCTCCTTCCAGTCCAGGTTCTGGGGGCTGCAGGGCCGGCACCTGGGCCTCTGTTCTCATCGCAGGAAGTCTTCATGTTGTCAGCAGCCAAACAGCCACTTCCTTTTTCTCATCTCACACCTTCCTCAGAGGTAGTGAACACAAGGTGGCTGATTCCCTTCTTAAAGGGACAGTGAGGGCCCGCTTGGTCCCCAAGGCTGTGCTTCTCGGTGACAAGGCAAGGTGGCACAGGTGGATGATAACCTAGCCCTGGCTAGGCCTGGGGGAGGCCTGGGGGAGGGGCAGAGAAGCTGCCAGAAGTTAGGACTCCCCTTCCCTGGACAGTGAGGGGGTGCCCGGCTTCGCTAGGAAAGGGCTCTGTCCCGCCCCTCACCCAGCTTAGGAGTCTGGAAGGAGAAAGCCCCTGGGAGTGGGAAGCCAGCAGGGAGGACCTGAGAGCCAGCCCAGTGTGCGTGACCCGCCACCAACCTGACGTGGGTCCCACGCTTACACCTGCAACCCAGGCCTCCCCCACAACCCCCAGCCGGGCTCGCCCCCTGCCCACTTATACCTCCTGATCTACCCCAAACACACCCCACTCTGGGCTGTGCCCCACACACTGTCTCCCTCGTCAAAGGCAATGGCAACTGGCTTCTGGCTGCTGTGGCCCAAAGCACAGCCACCTGTGCCTCTTCCCTTTCACCTCCAACATGCCAGGAAATCCTGTTGGCCTCCCACCCTGACTAAAGGACCAGTTCTTCCCCACCCCACCCCAACCCCCTTCTGACTCTGGGCTTAATCTTCTCCTGCCTGGAAGAGCAGGAACAATGCAGAATTGGCCTGGCTGGTTTCACACTGCAATGGCCAGTAGGACCCTTTTGAATCCAAGTCAGGCCATTCCCTTTCTTGACTCTCACAGCCCATGACACCCAGAGCTGATGCCCCATGCCATCCCCACCTTCCCTTCCCTCCTACCTCACATTGCGTACCTCTGAGTTTAATTAAAAACAGCAAGATTTCAGCTGAGAGTTGGTTCAAAAAAAAAAAAGCAAGATTTGGAAGGGGCCAGGAGGAAACAGGCTGGCCCTTGCCGCGAGGTGTACACAGACAGGGAATGAGAGGCCAGCACTTCAGGAGGCCTAGATGGACAGATTGCTTGAGTCCAGGAGTTCAAGACCAGCCTGGGCAATGTGGTGAGACCCCATCTCTTAAAAAAAAAAAAAAAAAAAAAAATTAGCCAGGCATGGTGGCGGGTGCCTGTAGTCTCAACTATTTGGAAGGCTGAGGTGGGAGGATTGCTTAAGCCCAGGAGGTGGAGGTTGCAGTGAACTACTGCACTCCAGCCTGGGTGACAGAGAACCTGTCTTGATAAATAAATAAATGTTGCTCTGAATTGCTTCCCTGCTTATGTCACTTTGAGGTTGCCAACTGACCAGAATGCTGCTAGGCAGTGACAGGTGACCCTTTCTAGGGATCGGTTTGGTTTGTGTGCTGTGAGCCTGAATCCAGGGTCCAGTGAGAGCCCAGGGTGCTGTCTTGAGGTTGATCTCATCCACAGTGTGACAAGGCAAGGTGGCACAGGTGGGTGAGAACCCAGCTGTGAGGGGTGCCCGGCTTCCCTAGGAAGGTGGTAAGGACTGCCCCTAAGTCACCTCTCTGGGCCCTGGCTTGCCCCTGTGTCAAAGACTCACATGTCTGCTTAATCTTGTGGTGCTGACTGGATATGGTGGCTCACAACTGTAATCCCAGTACTTCAGGAGGCTGAGGGGGGTGGATCACTTGAGCCCAGGAGTTTGAGACCAGCCTGGGCAACATAGTGAGACCCTGCCTCTACAAAAAATAAACACTAGCTGGTGTGGTGGCTTTCGCCTGTACTCTCAGTTACTCGGGAGGCTGAGGCAGAAGGATCACTTGAGCCTGGGAGGCAGAGGTTGCAGTGAGCCAAGATCACACAACTACACTTGAGTGTGGGCAAGAGTAAGACCCCATCTCAAAAATAATTAAAAATTTTAAAAATACAAAATAAAAATCCTGTGGTGTTGCCACAAACGAATTTGGTCTCTGGGGCAAACTGTCCCTTCATGCACACCCTGCAGCCCATAATGGCCCTCACGGTGCCTATGCCCGCAGCCAGTCACCCATGGCTCCCAGCATTCTCTCCACCCTTTGCCCATCGCCCAGGCCCCCTGTACTGATCTCCACACCTGCCTCAGACCTGCTTTTACAGCCTTTACTGCTTTTACAGACCTGCTTTTACTGCTTTCTCCATTACCGTCCCCCGGGAAAGGTGTGAGACTGGTGCAGAGCAGACTCACCTCAGGGTGGCCTGGCCAGCATAGCTACAGAGCACCTAGGACACGTGAAGCTAATGCACATCCACCTCCTGAGTCCAGAAGACCCTTGCCTCCCACTGAAAGAAACCACAATATTTAACCTCAGAATAGGCTTCTTTGCCATATTTTGGGATGGCTGTTCAGAGGATCTTAGGCAGCTGTGGGCCTGCAACGTGGTCTTCAGTTGGGGGAGATCCGCCTCTTCAGAGGAGACCGTTGGGTAGACGGCAGATGCACACAGCCTTCCTCTGCAGTCTCAGTGTCTGGATCTAGGAAAGACAAACTGAGAGGTCGACCCCTTTAAGGGTCTGAAAGACTTGCTTACCACAGGCTCTACAGAGCACCAGCTGTGAGGTGTTACCTGCAGAACAAGACCTTTGCTAGCCAAGTCTCTCCTCTCCCTTTCCCTTAACCTGTCTTGCTGTGCTCTGGGCTCCCATTATTTCTGTAATTTCAAGACAGTTATAAAAGTGTCAACCATCTGGCTATTTCTTATCTATTTTGACTCTTGTGCATGTGTGTGCACGTAATAAAAATTTTTAAGCCAGTTTTGTCCTGTTAATGTGTGTTTTACGTTTGTTTCATAGACTCAGATTATCAAACCTTCAGGGAAAAAATTTAAACTTCCCTATATCACCTGCTGAAATCCTACTTTGTAAGAAGGATATCAAATCCCACCACCTCCAGGAAGCTGCCTCAGAGTACCTACTTCCTTCTGGAATAATCATCACAGGATTGCAGGTGGCCTCCCGGCTGGGTTCTCAGCAACCCTGGGGGCCTTTTCACAGGCAGACACTGAGCCCTGGAGGAAGCATCTCTTTTATTCACCCCAATAAGGGGAGCCTAGAACTTACTAAGGGATTTAAAAGCCATGGTACAAAGCTGACTACCCACCATTTTCAATATTTTTTTCAATGTTTAAAATCACATTATCCCCTAAATTCTCGTGTGAGATTCAAACAACACAGAACACCAAGTTCTCCTTTGGCCAGGCCCTTCCATTCCCCTCCCCTGTTTGAATTTTCATGAGGCTTGGTCTTTAACATTATCATTTCTGGTTTTTGTGTATTGCTTAGGAAGGCTAAGATTATGAAAATATTTTTATGGCTTTGTTTTTATGCATAACTATAGTTTCTTAGTCCATGAACTGTACTTTGGAGGTGGTGTTAAAAGGCTATGTAACATCTTGGGTGGAGAGCCAGGTATCCCCAGACCATTTGCTGTTGGGCTCCTTCCCTACTGTTTCAAATGCCACCTTGGTCATAAATTCTTAAACATAGGTCTATATCTGGATTCTCTTTCATAGTCTATCCATTGGGTTGCTTATTCTAGTTTTACTATCACGAGGTCCTAACTGGAATGCTTTTGTGTTCTGATATATGTGAGGGCCCTTATTCTCAGAACTTTTTTAATATTCCTGAACATTCTCCAGAATGTGAACTGCAGAGCCACAAATAATTCCCAAGCTTGGCAATCTAAGCCCTGCATCCCACTTTCAGCCAGGAGGCAAGATGAGACAGGTTTCACAATGGCCACCTCCTGCTGGATGTTCCTTGGTAAAATCTCTGCAACCCCAGGCCAAGTCCTGCTGTCGTGTGAAACAGCCCCTGTGGTCAGGCTGTAGAATTAGGCCCTCATAGGTTTGAAATAGCATCACAATTTCATAGCTCTGCAAGCTTAACACAGCAACTTCCCAAAGCAGCAGGATTCCAACTGGGGCAACAGTGTCTGCTCCACAGAGTAATTGAGAGGATGAAGTCAGGGAGTGCAGGGGCAGCACCCAACTCAGGCCTGGCCTGGCTCATGCCCCGGTGCAGGCTGTGACCGTCCTGTTACATGAAACATTCCTTGAGTCTGGTCCCTTCTTACCAGGACATCAGGATTAGCTTTCTTTACGGCTTGTGTGGAAGATGCGATGACACGAGTTCATCTCTACTACACCTTCCCAGGCAGGTCAACTCATGTCAGCGTCCCCTCCTCAGGGGCAGCTGTCTCAGTCCTAGCACTGCTTCCACTAGAAGAGTCTGAGCTCCTCATCCTAGCCTTGGTTCTGGGCAGCAAACAGCTCAGCCCTGAGCAGCCCCTGTTCTTCTGTAGGCCCATGCGGCCCACTGCAGACAGGAACCCAGGCAGCTGATTCGGATGGCCTCAATTCCTGGGGCCAAAACACAGGGTCCTGGAGGGCCTAGTCTCACCACAGAGAAAGATAAATGGCTATAAAAATCCAAAATATTTTTGACAGAGGACTAGAGGCCTCCTCCCTCCCCTAAATGATTTGGACTTGACACAACCTTAGGGAAAAGGAAGGAAGCCAGAAGACTCAGGAGTTAAATTTTCTCAGCTGGGCAGAAAAAGAGCTTGAAATTATAGAAGTAAAATAAAGTTATATTTCTGCTTACCTGAGTTTGTAGAGTAAGACTGGTAACTGCTGCATTTATTTTTACATGAATGTTTTAAATGTTGTGAAAAGGGCCACTTTTGTTCCTCTGTAACTTTAATTATAGCTTATCCGTTATGAAGTAATACAGCTTATGTGAGGTGGTATCTCAGTGTATACTATGTACTAAACCCATTCTCAGTGATGCACGTACATCAGCTCCATACTTAGCACTCACTTTATGTGGGAAATAACTTGCCTGGGGTGAAAAGGCTACTTAGACAGTGAAGCCAAAATTTAAACCCTGACAAAAATTTTCACTTCGAGAACCCATAATATTCAGCATTGTGCTAAGCTGCCTTCTCCGACACCGTGTTTAAAAAATTAAAATTGAACTACAAGATTGTGTCAGCAAATGGCAGCAGAAGCCAGGAGCTGAAGCCACGTCTCTCACCAGGTGAAGCTGCCTCGCTAAGTTCGGATGTGACCTCAGAGACAGAGGCTACTCCACCTCCGCCACCCAGTCCCTTCGCTGGGTCTAACTTACTGAATCAAATTAAGTATATTTTCCTCCAAGTTTCCCCAGGGTTCTGGGCTCCTTTGCACACTACAAGTCTTCCCTAAATGTCCTGGGTTTATTGATCCTTTGGTGAGTTTTCAACTCTTCGTTATTTCTCTGCCTTGTCCTGACCACAAATCTTCAGTGCCTGTTTCTCCCTGCCATCCAAATCTCACACACACCTAGGGGTGAACTGGTGAATCTGCACTGATGACTCGTTTTGTGAATCCTTTCTAGGATCTCAGTATTTCATCCCATCACAAGAGAAGGCTCTAAAGACCTCAAGGAAAACCTCATGATGTCTATGTGTGAGAAGAAATCTTTTGCCCCTTCACCACCACACTCCATTATCCAAGCACACATTCCTTTTTTTGTTTGTTTGTTTTGAGACAGAGTCTCGCTCTGTTATCGAGGCTGGAATACAGTGGCGCAGTCTCGGTTCACTGTAATCTCCGCCTCTCAGGTTCAAGCAATTCTCCTGCCTCAGCCTCCCAAGTAGCTGGGACTACAGGCATGCACCACCACGCTCAGCTAATTTTCGTACTTTTAGTAGAGATGGAATTTTACCATGTTGGCCAGGATGGTCTTGATCCCCTGACCTCGTGATCTGCCCGCCTTGGCCTGCCAAAGTACTGGGATTACAGGCGTGAGCCACTGCGCCCGGCCTCACATTCCTCTTTCATCCCATAAAGCCCAGTCAGTGTCACCTGGAGTTATAAGGATGGCGCGACTTACCTATTAACTGAAGACTCTCAGTAATCTGAAAAAAAAAAAACAAAAAACAACTCTTCACTTTTATAACTCAGGAGGTAACACCAACAAGTCACTTCTGGCAGAGCTCGTGGCCACAGCCCAAGTTAAAAACGGCAAGGCCTTATTGAAAATAATCTTAAAACAATTATTCAACATTAACAGACAATGCACAGCAGTGCCAGCCCCTGAAAAGCACTGCTCTGCATTGCTTATCAGGCCAGGCAGAGGCCTCCCTGACTGTTGTCTGAGCTGGTCTCAGCTCCGTCCAACTTGCCCTGGGCCTGGCCGGTGGGAGGTGCTGCTGAGAAGCCTAAGCCCTGGGCTGTCCCAGCCGGCAGGGGGGCTCACTGGCACCAACTCTTTACAGCTGAGCCTGTCAGGGTGGGGGTGTGCACAAAAATATCCACTGAAATTGTACAGGAGAAAGAAAGAAAAAGTCTAACCTTTTAAGACAAAATACAGTATCGCATCAAGTGTAGACAAAAACACTGTAAGTGGCATTGGTGCCCTTCTTAGGATCCTAATGTCATGATTCCCCCTGGAATACGATCAGTATCCTGAGGGAAGAGAGGCAAATCCCCCAGCCCATCACCCCCAGCCCATCACCACGCACTGCAGCTCATGCACTTCAGGTTTTGTGTTCCCAGACAATGTGTGTCCTCATGAGAACACTGTTTTCTGCGCTGGGAAATCATCCTCTGACTTGTTCACATCTTCCAGATGAAGATTTTCAGCAGGTTTGGATCTGTTAAAAAAGCAGTACCTGCAAAGAGGCACCTAATCCACTTGGATTTGCCTGTTTTTGAGAGGTACTCCTGGCAGTTATGAAGGACATTAAGTATCAGAATAAACTGAAGTTTCAACTAGAACTTCAGAAAATGTTGAACCATGATTTAAAAAAATGTTTCTCGGTCTGGCACAGTGCGTCACACCTGTAATCCCAGCACTTTGGGAGGCTGAGACAGATGGATCACCTGAGGTTGGGAGTTCAAGACCAGCCTGACCAACATGGACAAACCCTGTCTCTACTGAAAATGCAAAATTAGCTGGGTGTGGTGGTGTACCCCTGTAATCCCAGACACTTGGGGGATGCTGAGGCAGGAGAATCACTTGAACCCAGGAGGTGGAGGTTGTGGTAAGCCAAGATTTCGCCATTACACTCCAGCCTGGGCAACAAGAGCAAGACTCTGTCTAAAAAAAAAAAAAAAAAATATATATATATATATATATATATATAATGTTTCTCACTTTGCTCTCACTAAACCTTTTTTTTAAAGCAAAAGGTATTTTGCACTGTTAACCAATGAAATATTTTAAAACATTTCATCAACTCGTTACATTTTAAATGTGAATAACATAGATAATTAGTGTTATGTTTATATAACTTACAAATTTTTAAAAACTGAAATGTCCAAACATTTGGAGTCTTTTGACTCTAAGGCCCTGTTCCAGTTGCTATGGTGACATAACAAACCCCTTCAGACTGAGTGGTGTAAACAACCACCATCATTATGCTCATGGGCTCCATGGTCAGAAATTTGGCAAGTGCACAGAAAAGATGGCCTGTCTCTGCTCCCTGATGCCTGGACCTCAGCTGGGAAAACTGAAAAGCAAGGAAGGTTGGAATCATCTGACTTCTGTCTGGACTGAGTCTGGCAGCCAACACGGATGTTGGCTGGGACCTCAGCGAGAGCTGCTGGCAGGAACACCTACACACGGCCTTTTCCTTTGGCTGCTGGGCTGTTCACAGAATGGTGAGTGAATTCCAAGTGTGACCCCAGGTACAGGAAGAGATATGAAATGGAAACTGTCAGTTTCCTGAAAATCTGGGCCCACAAACTAGCATGGCATCCTTTCTACTATCTTCTATTCGTCAAGCATCACAAAGCCCATGTTCAACAGGAGACAAGCTAGACCCAACCTCTCAATAAACAGTGTCAAAGGCTTTGGGGGAATATGGTTTCAAACTCTCACAGATTCTAAGGCTGTGACTCAACCCAGCACACTGGGCTGCCTGGTTGTACACAGGTATCCATATTGACGCAAAGTCCCCGAGCTGCTCTTACACTCTTGTGAAGCACCCTTAGCTTGGTTGGTATTTACATAACTAGGAATCTTTCTCCTCCCGGATTCTTAGTGACCTCCACATCTTCTCCTCAGTTCTCCCACAAACAGGCTCCTCTCCCCCAGAGCTATTCCTTTTTTCTTTTTTGAGACGGAGTTTCATTCTTGTTGCCCAGGCTGGAGTGCGGTGGTGCAATCTCGGCTCACTGCAACCTCTGACTCCCGGGTTCAAGCAATTCTCCTGCCTCAGCCTCACAAGTAGCTAGGATTACAGGCGCCCGCCACCATGCCTAATTTTGTATTTTTAGTAGAGACGGGGTTTCTCGATGTTGGTCAGGCTAGTCTCAAACTCCTAACCTCCACCCTCCTTGGCCTCCCAAAGTGCTGGGATTACAGGGTTGAGCCACCGTGTCCAGCTTCCTGAAGCTACTCTACCTGAATAAGCTAAAAATCTCTCAATGAGTTACTCTTACCCCACATCCCAGCTCTGACTCCCCCAGGGCTACCTTTCCAAAGGAGACTCACAACCCAATTTCTTCTAGCTTTTATCTGGGAGGGGCAGGTGGGGAGCGGGGGAGGGGGAATGAGAGGGACTAGGTGGTCTTGGCTGAGTGACCTGATCCCAGGAAGTCATGACTCTTTCTGCACAGATCACTAGCTGGATGTCTATGTCTGGCCTGGGAGATCACAGTGAGAACCCGTCACTAAAGCAGGTGCCCACGATGGGAAGAAATGGAAATTATATCTAAAGACAGAGGCTGAAGTGTTCCTTAAACCACAGAAGAAAACAGTGAAAGTACAAAATGACAGCAGCTGTCTTTAAATACTGCTTGTCAGAGGGACATGAGAGAACAGAGGTGCTGTGCTGCTCTACAAGGCAAAACAAGAGCAAACAAGTCTGTGTGAGTTTCAAGAGGCTGGCCCTGAGGGTGCACTGTGGCAGTCTAGGTGAGAGACGATGGTGGCAATGGGTGGAAGACACAGGCCAGAGACCGTTTTCTTCACCAAGTCTTGATAGAACTTGGTGAAGAACTGCTGAAGAAGGTAAGAGTGAAGGTGACATCCAGCACTTGGATTTTAGGGTTGGACATTTAGAGTAACTCCTTAGCTTCCTTTTAACTCTCAGATACTGTGATTTGATCAAATTCCAAATTATAACAGGTATCTCTGGGATGAGAAGATTAAATATCCTTTAGAAAGACTCCTGGGTGAAGGCTGCCAGGATGCATGGCCTGGCGCGTGTGGGTGAGACAGGCAGTTTCACAAGGTCCTGCTCCACCCTGCCACCTGTCAGCACAACTTTCACTGCTGCAGAGGCTGTGGCCATTAGATAAACTACTCACGGGCAGCCAATCTCTCCCTATCTCCACTGCCTCACCCCGCCTCTCAGTTACTAAGCAACACTTCCTTGAGAGCCTATAGACAAAGCACCCTGCAGGGTGTGGGGGACACCTATAGACTGGCCATGGGACAAGGCAGACCAAGAACCTGACTGCTATCAGTTTAACAATCTCAAGTCACACCTTGGGAACATGTGGATTCAAACATGTTTATTGAGCAAGTCATTAGGACACAAAATAGGCTGAAAAAGATGTTCCAAAAATCTAGGAAACTATGGGCTCTTTCCATTAATCACAGAGAGGTGCTGCCCCCTCTCCACTCCAAGGAGAATAGGAAAAAGGCAGGGGGACTGAGCCACAGTGCATTAGGGAGGGACGGGGTTCTTTGCTCCTCTACCCCAACATCACCAGAGGGAAAGGTTAAGTTAGAAAAACAATGTCCAACTCCTTCCCCTCAGACCCCAGGGCTGAAACCCAGGGGAATGCTTCACTTTGCTCCTTTTCTCTTTGCCTTTTCCAAGTGGTCACATCCTTGAGGTGGGAAGTGGAGCTGGGGAGGGGCCAGAGTCATGTCAGAAATCCTATAATGAGAAAGATGAAAGGAATACACAGGACACAGCAACAGGCCTAAGGGCAGACCGTCATCCCCTGGGTTACTCTCAAAGCCCCAGAGTCAGCTGAGAGGGCCACCCCCATGATGTTGCCTTTCTGTCAATTTGATGGGTACATGGGTTGCCTGCCAGCATTTCCCAAGGACATAACTCCTCCTGCTCTGGTGACACTCACCTCAATATCCAGCTCTGTAGAATCTAAGAGGTCCAGCTTGCGCTCACTGGGGGGAGAGAGCTAGGTACTTGCTTGCTAGAGAATGAGGTTAAAAGTCAAGAAGGCCTTTCCATACTCTATCATTTTGTAAACAAAAACCCAGTTCCTTTCCCAGCCTCATAAGAATAAACATGGGCACAGCAGGCCCCTATGGCACCTCCTGGAGAGGCAAGTTAGTGTGGGTACGAGGATCAGGCCTGACTGCAGAGCGCTTCTTGGCCTGCTGACTGAGTCCCTTAAATGCCTTTGGTTTGGGAACCAGAAAATGGGTTTTTTCCTGAGATGTTAGGAAATAATATTTTAATAGAAGCCTTGCTCTCTAGTCTCTGGTTTGAAGGTATCATTGTTTAGTTTCTCCTCCTGAGCACAGGCTCTCCTGTTCTGTTCTATTCCATTCTTTTTCCTTCCCCACAGAGACGAGAACAGAAGAATAACAGCAAGATACACAGCCTGCAATGGACTGCATGTCTGCGTCCCCGCAAACCCGTATGTTGAAATCCTTCCCCTAGTGAGATGCTATTAGGACATGAAGCCTTTGCGAGGTGACTGGGTCATGAGGATGCAGCCCTCATGGATGGATGAATGGCATTCTAAGCCCAGGCCAGAGAGCAGCCTGCTGTTTTCCCTCCAGGTGAGGATACAACCGGAAGCTAGCAGTCAGCCGGCTGGAAAACAGCCCTCACCAGAACCCAACCCTTGGACTTCAGCCTTCAGAACTGTGAGAAATGAATTTCTGCTCTTTGTAAGATACCAGTCTATGGAATTCTGTTACAATAGCCTGAACTCAGACATAGCCCTTTTCCATTTATAAGGTGGTTTTACCTTATATTTTATGCAAAAGGTCCATTTTATTTATTTTTGAATTGTTAAATTTTTTAAGACAGGGGTTTACTGTGTTACCCAGGCTGGACTCCAATTCCTTGACTATTGATCCTCTCATCTCCACCTCCTGAGTTGCTGGAACTACAGGCTAACAGCTGAGTTTTAAAGATGAGAAAATGGGCAACACGCAGTCCCAGCACTTAGGGAGGCTGAGGCAGGTGGATCACTTCAGGTCAAGAGTTCGAGACCAGCCTGACCAACATGGTGAAACACCAGATCTACTAAAAATACAAAAAATTAGCAGGCGTGGAGGCGTGTACCTGTAATCCCAGCTACTTGGGAGACTGAGGCAGAATCACTTGAGCCCGGGAGGCAGAGGTTGCAGTAAGCCAAGATTGTGCCACTGCACTCCAGCCCTGGGCAACAGAGACTCTACCTCAAAAAATAAAATTAATTTAAAAATAAAGATGAGAAAATGGAGGGTGAGGAGGGGGTAAAGAGCTAATTTGACGTGGAGTTGAGGACTCGTGCTCAGATCTCCACACTCCAAATGCCAGGCTTTTCCCACTACACCAGTAGCATTTCCTCCTGGGGGAAACAAACAGGCTAGGTTAGAAGGGGAGTGAGGGAAGGGACAAGGAGGGGTAGCCCTCGAGTAGGGAGAGGAGGACAGGGGGTCATGTGTTGGGAGGAGAGACACTGAAGGGGCTGCCGCCTAGACTGGATGACCTCCCACCTTCAGCACTAGGACTCCTTCCAATTCCTAGGAGGTTCAGAGGCAACAATATATACTTAGGGATTGGGAGTGAGAGTGCTATTCCAACCTTCTTTGGTATTTGTGATTTTTCTTATTCTTTAATAAAAGTGCAGTCCAAGCAAAGTCCAAACCAACATATAACCCTTCCTCCTGTACTCTAGATTCATTCAGCTTTCAGAGACCAGGCATCATGAGTGGAGAGAGGGAAGGCACCCTGGCTTCTCTTTGGCACATGAGCCCCTAGTTCTTGAGAGAGAGAACGGCAGGGTGGTCCACTCACCATGTCTGTATCCTGCCATTCTTCACTTGACTCATCCTGAATTTCTAACTCTTTTTCCTCGTCTTCTTCCATAAGGTTGAGTCTGATGTAGGGGCAAAGAGTCAGGCTTTTCAAACTGTTCTTCGAGGACCCTTGAGAGTTTCTGAGACACCCGGGGTGGGATAAGTGGGAAGCAGTAAGTACAGCACAGTAGGTTTCCACATTATGCTGACAGGAAATATTCTATGGCCAAAACAAGCCCCAAAAGCACCCACAGAGAGGCACTGGGCGATATAGGAATCCCCCTCACAGTGGGCGACAGATCTGAAGTGAAGACAGGAGATGATGAGGAAAGCTCACCGCATCAGCTGGTTGCCCAGACCAGGACCTGAAGGATTGTGTGGAGTCTGGATAGACTGTGGACCCAAGAACCTTGACCTCTGGGTGCCTGTGAGGGGCTGACTGCTGGGAATGAAGCAGGATCAGTGATGGGATAAAAATCGAGGATAAGAAGCGGACATAAGGCAGCTGGTATTAATGGGGGGGAGAAAAGCTCAGTGTTGGGAGAGATGCATTTTAAAGCTAAAAAATAGAGAAGGATTAAAGAAGAACCCAACAGTGAGGGAGTGCTACAGCAGGGAACCATGGAACAGAAACAGCAAGATGGAGGTAGCCAGACACCAAACTGGGAACCTGGACACCCAGATTCCCTCCATGGCCTCACCCCTGAGCAAAGTCCAACTCTGAGTCATCTTCTTCTTCCATCTCTTCCAACCCCCACAGGGGCTGCCTGCTCTTCACAGCTGTGGAGGTGAGGGTGGGTGTGGGCGGGATGCTGTTCAGCTGCAGGCTTTCTTCCTGGGATGAGATTTCTTCTCTGTTAGGCTTGGCAGGCCCTGCCAAGCAGACACACACATTAACCACGGGCCAAGGCCTGCCACAGGCGTTTTCTCTTTCCAAGACTTACCCAGGATTTAGTAACGGAAAGTCAAGCAAGAATAGAATGGAAAACCTATGCAGCCTCATTCTGTTGCCCTCAAATGAGCAGAGCCTTTTGTAATAAATAGCCCTATGTACCAAAAAGTAAGGCTTAGAGAATTGTAGCTAGGCCTTGTCCAAGAAAAACTTACTACACAGCTTAGAAAACAAGTTGGAGGCCGGGTGTGGTGGCTCACACCTGTAATCCCAGCACTTTGGGAGGCTGAGGTGGGTGGATCACCTGAGGTCAGGAGTTCAAGACCAGCCTGACCAAATGGAGAAACCCCGTCTCTATTAAAAAAAAAAAAAAAAAAAAGAAAAGAAAAAGAAAACAAGATGGAAAGATATATAAATATACATTTCACAGATAAACTGTAACAGGTGAACACAAATATGAGGGAGGGTTGGAGTCTCTAAGATTGAGAGGTCTGAGTTAGCTAATGAAGACATTTGAGATCCTATCCAAGATTTCTGTGGTCTGAAAAAACTTAAAATGGCCATAGAGTTTTGGCACCAGAGGCTAGAGTGGATGCATGAGGGCCAGGGAAGAACTGAAAAATGGGAGACAGGATTTTCTAAAAGCTAGAAAAAAATGAAGTGATTGCAATGCCAGTATAACTGATATGAAGAAGTGGGGACTTATCTCCTGCAGGGATCGGAGAAGGTAGAGGAGGAAAAAGAACCCAGATTCTCACTGCCTGATAAAACTCAGGTAATATTATTTCAAAGTATCCATCAAATTGATATTAACATCTGTTAATTGTAAACAGTCACACTACCATTACCCTCCTGCTCCGTGGCCATGTTCATTTAGGCTGAGAACAGTGTAGACCCCTCGGTGGTAACCGACCAGCCCCAAGCCTCTGGAAGGATTGGCGAAATCCAAGACATTTGAGATTATGAGAAGAAACTGTGGTTGACATTTTGTTTATTGTGCTATCTTAAACTTAGTTTGCCTGAGTTATTTGCTTTACTGTACTTGTTATGCTCTATACTGATTATACTTGGGGACACAAAGAATAGTGTGAAAAGTTAAAATGTAGCTTATAACTGTGGCCTGCTGAGCTGTTCTTGTAAAAACAGGAACTCCGTGTAAAAGGCAAGCTGCATAGCCTGACTGCCGGAGAGAGATAACAGCACGTAATAAGCTTCTCATTGCAGAGCGTCTATAAACCGACATGTGTAATGGAGAGGCTTATTACCAAGATTCCTTTCCCAGGACAGGCATATTGATTATGGCCCTATGCGACCCTTATGGAGAGCCTATAAACAGACGCATGAGGGGCATCTGTTGTGAGGAAAAACCTCTGTGGTTGAGATAAGGATGTAAAAGTCTTTCTTCTCCCACTGCTCCTCCAGGCCTGCATGGGGGTCTCCCCCTCTCTCGCAGTTTTGTGGTCAGGCTGGTTGTCCTGTGTCAGATCCTGTTCCCCCTGCAGCTGTAAGCCCAATGCTTTTCTTGCTGATAATCATAAGTTTATGTTTAATCTCCATTCTTGCTAAGGTATATGGTTTCAATGCTGACACACAGAAAGTACCTTGTTCTGCTTTTACAATATCACATTGTGATTTTTGTGCACCAGTCTTGCAAATGTATTCTTTTTGTATGATCATTACTACAATGTTGTGTAAACTCACTTACCCTCCCTTATGGAAAGAGCCTAATAAAAAACTGAGGTTTTCAGGGGAATATTAGACATCCATGGAGCAGCATTATGTGGTGTCTCCCCTGGGCCCAGCTCTGAAGAAAACTGTTTCTTTGTCTTTTTTTTTTCTTTTCACCAACCACTTGATCACTTTGAGAGATCCTGAATCCATGTTGATATATTGGGAGCTGGTCTTCCAATACATCCACTGAAAACAATAATCCCAAAGTGAGCTGCTACTGGTTCAAGCAGAAGTCTATAGAAAACAAGGAAGAGCCATCTCCCCCGGGCTTGTATTCCCAGAGAGGAAGTCTTGGGCCCCCAGATGTGTCCTCCTAATCTTCCCGAACTAAAAATGGTGTGATGCCCAAGGGCTGGGCCCTTAAGTCTCTCCTCTTCTCCAGCTTTATTGGCTTCCTCAGCCACGTCCTTCAATATCACCTATACTCTGCCACATTCCAAATGGTTCTCAAGCCTTTAGCTCTCCCCCTGAACTCCATCTTAACAGCCCGTGGCCAACACCAATGCCCCAACCTTCCCCCCACAGCTAGCTTCACTCTCAGCCCTCCCCATCTCAGATACTGTCAAGTAGTCCTTCTGTCAGGCCAAAATCCTTGGAGCCATTCTTAACTCCTCTTTTTGTCTTATGTCCTACAACCAGTTTGTCAGAAAAGCCTATTAGAGATACCTTGAAAATGCACCCAGAATCTGGCTGCTTCTCCTCACCTTCAACACTATCCCTGGCCTAAGAAGCTCTCTTATCTTGAATCTTGGGCTGGATTCCTACAACAGCCACAGCCTCCCTGCTGGTCTCCCAGCTTCTAGCCTTCCCCCTCTCTCCTGTCATTTTCAACATAGCAGCCAAGAAGATCCTTTAAAAATAGAGGTTGATCCTGTCGTTCCTCTGCTCAAAATCCTCCAATGCACTCAGAGTAAAAGCCAGTCTCTGTCTTAGATGCTGTGGGCTCTTGCACCCTCTTTGGTCTCATATCTTACAATCGGCATTCTGGCCATAATGGTCTTCTCTGCTGTTCCTTGAAAATTCCAGGAACATTCTCCTCATCCCCTCACAGCCTTAGGACTAGCTGCTTCCTTTGGTATGCTATTCTGATACACACTAAGCACCCTCCCTCACTTGTTAAAAAAATTCATTGGGAAGCCAATAGGCTGAGATGGCTCCTACACTTTGAGTTCCTAAGGCAGCAAACTGAAACTCAACACAGAGTGAAAGTATGTGTAACCTGGGAGAGGAAACTTAAGCTTAACCAATCAGAAACTACCAACTAACCTCTAACTAATTATGGTCAGTTAACCTCTATGAACTTTCCATTTTAACCAATCAATTATTTTCTTTGTCTTGCTCCCACAGACACATTATAAATGTCCCCCCTGGCCTCCTCGGTGGTGGCGCCCTGAACTACTTGCAGTCTGTTACTGCCTGATTGATAAACTGCTGAATGCTCAAATAAACCTGTTAAGATTTTAATGAGCCTAAGTATATCTTTTAACTTATCTTTTAGGCTTTTTGCCCAACATTTGTGTTCTTGAGTCTTCTCTTGATCAGTCTTTGTAAGACTGAGATCCCCACCCCCACCAGGATTCCTCACACTCCTCCTGGCTTTTTTGCCATAGCATTTACTACTATCTGACACCCTCTAAAGAAAGACATTGTTGGCTTTTTTGTTCACTGCTGTATTCCCAGCACATGGTGCTCAGTATCTGTTGAATGAATAAAACCAATCTCTTCAGTTTTATCTCGCCTTCACAAATCCTATGCTTTAGGCAGAGTAATCTATGTACCTCCATGCTTTGCCCAGTACACAGCCCTCTATGCTTTGCTTATGCTATTCTGTCAGCCCATGATGCTCCTCCTTCCTCTGTTCACCTTATACGAATCTTACTTATTTTTTAAGCTCCAGCAATTCCATCTTCTTGGTAAAGGCTTCATCCTTCTCTGAAATCTGCAGCATTGATTTGTACAAGCCCTCAGGCAGTTATTTATTGGCAATTGTTCATAATTCAGGTTTTCCATAATTAAAATTTCCCCCTTTCCTATTAGATAATAAGCTGCTGGAGGATTCTCCACGGCCCCTAAAACACTGAACATAGTATCTTGCAGAAGGTCCTTAACAAATATGTATTAGTTAATTGATTAAAGCAGAGTTTCCTGATAGTATAAGATATAATTTTAGGTGGTACACAGGAAACATTAAAAGAAATCACATCCATCTCACACCATACACAAAAATTAACTCAAACTGGATCACAAATCTAAATGTAAGAGCTAAAACTATAACTCTTAGAAGAAAACCTAAGAATAAATCTTTGTGACCTTGAATTAGGCAGCAATTTCTCAAGATATGGCACCAAAAGCACAAGCAACAAAAAAATAAAGTAAGTTAGATTTCACCAAATTCAAGAACTTTTGTGTTTCAAAGGACACCATCAATAACATAAAAAAACCCAAAAAATGGGAGAAAATGTTTGCATGTCATAAGGACTCTTGTGTCTAGAATATATAAAGAATACCTACAACTCAACAATAAAAAGACAACCCTATTTTAAAATAGTAAAGAACAGACTTTTCTCCAAAGAAGATAAACAAATTATCGATAAGCACACGAAAAGTTGCTCAATACCATTAGTCATTAGGGAAATGCAAATTTAAACCACAATGAAATACCACCTCACAGTTACTAGGAGATGGATAAAATTAAAAAGACAATAATAAGTACTGGTGACAATGTGGAGAAACCACAGCCCCCATCCATTGCTGGTGGGATTGTAAAATAGTGTAGGTACTTTGGAAAACAGTGTGGGTAGTTCCTCAAAAACTTAAATATAGAGTTGCCATATGACCCAGCAATTCCACCCCCAGGTATATCTCAAGAGAACTGAAAAGATGTATCCACCCAAAAATTTGTACATGCATATTTAGCAGCATTATGCATAAACAGCCCACCTGTCAATCAACTGACAAGTGGATAAACAGAATATGGCATATCCATGCAATGGCATATTGTTTTGGCCATAAAAAGGTATGAGATACTGATATATGCCAAAGTATGGATGAACTTTGAAAGTACTGTGCTAAGTGAAAGCAGCTGGACATAAAAGGCCACATATTATATGAAAGGTCCGGAATAGGCAAATCAAGAGATAGGAATTATATTAGTGATACTACCTAAGGCCGGGAAGATGGGGAAAGACTGCTAATGGGTATGTGGTTTCTTTTGGAATGATGAAAATGTTCTAAAATTACACAGTGTTGATGGCTGTACAATTCAGTGAATATGTTGGAAACAACTGAAGTGTACACTTTAAAAGGGTGATTTTTATTATATGTAAGTTATATCTCAATAAAGCTGTCACATAAAGTCCCACTTAAAGAGGTATACTAGAAAACACATACTTGCATATGAAATAATTGCTACAATGTTACTTAATATGAGACTGTTTTTTAAAAAGCAAATTAAAGAAAAAAACCTTAAGCAACTTATAAGATAACAGGTGATCTGAAGGTAAAAAATAATGAAGGTTGTGTGAAAGTGTCTAAAATTTGGAAATAATGGAATATAAGTTGTCGAGGAGGGGTACTCTGAATATACAGATTTCTTAGTTCAATATTTGGTTTTATCAGCAGTTTCTATTTGATTTTTTTTTTTTTTTTTGAGATAGAGTCTTGCTCTGTCGCCCAGGCTGGAGTGCAATGGTGCAATCTTGGCTCACTGTAGACAGTAGATGCTCAATGAAATATTTGACAAAGTAAGTCCAAAGGCAGCCGAAGACCATCTGAACTTATCCACGCTGGGTACCCCCATACCCACACACAGCACCCTACCTTCAACGCGCCTCTTCTTAGAGCGAGGGAGGACCTGAGGGCTGGTCTCTGCTGTGTTCTCCACAGGGCTGAGGGAGTGGCAGTAGGCAGTGACTGGGCCCCAGGGATGGCCAGGTGCCTGGGAGATGTGCTTCAGGCATTTTTCTAGGTAGGACAATCTAAGAAAGAGGTGGAACGAAAATACTGAAGGGGCCACTGGGCCTCAGCAAACCCTTCCCTAATCCACATCTCTCTCGACCCACCAACTTACAGCAGCTGTTTGTCCTGATGGAAAAGTCGGGGGAAAACTCTGAAAGGAGCTCCAGGAAGGCCAGATTTGGGGGCTGATCAGAGGAGCCAGCTGGAGGAAGCTCAGACAAGGAGAACTTGATGCCTTCCCTTGGGTGGACAGAATTCCTTCAGGAAGAAAGTCTCTTCCCACTTCCCTCCCAGGGCCGAGATATCCCATCAAAATGCACCCTCACCCTGTCCCCAGCTTGTCTCCAAAGGCATATCCGCCACTAACATGACCTGCCGTGCCTTGACACACATACCCTTCCTCCAAGACCTCCCTCCTAGCCCTCCCTGGACATGACCTCCACTCAATACTTCCTACTTGTGTAGTATGACCACAAGGTCACGGTTCTGCAGCTGCTGGGGTCCAAAGCTCAAGGCAAATCTCCGGGCCAGGTCCCTCATCTCGATGAAGGCAGGAAGCTCATTCAGGCCCTGTGGCCCATGCTCCTGCAGCAGTTCTGTGTACAGCTGTGTCCAGGAGACATGGTGCATGTGGAAAAGGGAGAAACATGGCAGAAACAGAGAAGTCCAGCATTCCCTTCTCTACTCAGAAATTCCAAAGGCCTTGGGACACCACCTACTACTTTTACTTTCTTTCCTTCTAGGGAATTCTCAATCACTGACCCCTGCAGCAGACAAAGCCCATCAGCCCTACTCTGTAACATTAAATAAAAACTTCTATAGTAACTGAAGGAGGCTGAGAGAGAACACACTGAAAAATAGTTAGGAATTCCCTATCACTTCCTTGTTGGTGTTCCAGTGTCCTGATAGTTACTTTTGATGGGGTTGCCCAGTCAGTTAAAAAAATACGTTCCAAGGGTCTACTAGGAATGAAGGAACCTATCACATAAAGTTGAGTCAAAACAAGAAAAGTTACTGCTCCAAAGGATCTTACATTCAGAGCGGCTGAGGATAGACAGAGACTTGTGGACAACAGGGAGGGCATGTCCTCAAGGCAGAAGGGCGCACCTGCTTGAGGCTCAGCAGCAGGATTCGGGAAGAATGACTTCGGTCAATCTGCCTTGCTCTAGTTAATGTTTCCTTGATAATGTCACCATAGTCATTGTAGAACTGAGGGAAAAGAGTGGGGAAGGTAATGTCTGACTGGTGGAAAATACCATTTTGCTGCTTCTTTCACATTCCTAATCATGACTCTCTCCCAAAGTGCCTTAGGTAGCAAACATGAACCGAAGCATAAAATAATTCAGACTAGACTTCATCTCTAATCAACAGGTGCAAAGCCCAAAAGAAATTAGAGTTTTGGTAAATAATGAAACAGGCTGGGTGCAGTGACTCTCGCCTAAGTCCACCACTTTCAGATCCCAAGGTGGACGGATCACGAGGTCAGGAAATGGAGACCATCCTGGGCAACATAGTGAAATCCCATCTCTACTAAAAATATAAAAACTAGCTGGGTGTGGCAGTGCATGCCTGTAGTCCTAGCTACTTGGAAGGCTGAGGTGGGAGAACCGCTTGAACCTAGGAGGCAGAGGTTGCAGGGAGCCAAGATTGTGCCACTGCACTCCAGCCTGGCGACAGAGCTAGTTTCCATCTCAAAAATAATAGTAATAATGAAACAAACACTTCCCCAAGCCCAAGCCTTGGAGAAGTAAGCCTGACAGTGCCCTGTCACACAGCACTGACCTTCACTATTTGTCTCTCCCCCAACTACAATGGAAGCTCCACCAAACAGGAGCTTGTGTGTTTTGTTCACTGCTGTGGCCTTAGCTCCTGGAATGGTGCTTGGCACATAGCAATTGCTCAATAAGCATAAATCAATACTGATGGGTTGGGAAAACTGGAGCACATACCTAGGTATCTTGTGGGGACTGATGTCTCTTTTATTCTTTTTTCCTTCTTATGTTACCTCATTCCATAGACTGGGGTCAGAAAAGTAAGTATTTCTGGACAGGAAGAGTAAGCTATTTCCCCTCCAGTGAATTTCTTCACAGCTTTTTCTTCATAATTATTTACAATTAAGTCTCTTTTCTTTGTCCCTTTATTCTGAACTCCCAGTGCCTTTCCCTCCTACCTCTCCTTTAAGCCTGATACCAACGGATACCCCCCACCTGTAGTGCTATCGTGTTTGAAGTCATGACTGTGCTCTACTTGCTCTCTTCTATTTCTGTAGGGCCTTGCTGTACCTTGTTGTAGTGTTTGAAAACATCTGAGGCTGCGTCCATCTCCAGTACCCCATAAAGCAACAGCTTACAGAACCCGGCCAAGAGGCGACGCCGCTGGTGTAGCCGCTCTATCTGTAAATGATCCTCCTGGGAATCACCTGGTTCACATGGAAGGCAGAAGAGAATCACAGACTTAGGCCTCCTGCCCTATATTCCTGAACCACACCCAAGCCCCAGCCCTTACTGAGCCCCAGGTATAGAGTCACTGCACCACTGCCCAAGTCTCCTGGCTGAATGAAGACGTGGTCCATGAGGAAGCTGGCTAGCTCAGACTGGAGGGTAGCTTCAGGAAAAAAGACAAGTGGCCTAAGGAGATCACGGCCCCCAACAATCATCTGAGGGCTAAAGATGAGAAGCAGATCACTTAATAAGACAAAAGCCTGTAGGGATAAAAGAAAGAATGCTTAAAAGACAGAATGTTTCCCAAGGTAGAAAAGACACTGTCAATTTCTCCTTGGAATGAGGACAGAAGCACTCGCCTTCCTGCTCCCACTTGAGTCAATGCTCACCTGCTCCCGGATCTCAGTATCCACATCTGAGAGGCAACTCTGGCACAGTTCACAGAAGGCCACCATTCTTTCCCGCAAACTCGACAGCTGCTTCTGTGGGCACAGTGACTTGAAGGGGAAGAATGAAGACATAGGCTCCTCTGTCCCCATTCCCCCTTCTAAGACCCACACTCACCTGGGAAGCATCTGATTTAGAAATGTGGGTTAGTGTCCAGAGAATGGAAAAATAGACAAGAGTCAAGGCTGGCAGGATAACCTGTAAGAACAAAGTGTTTGAAAAATAAGGTTTGGGTCAGGAGGGGGGAGAGACAGATATGCAGACACATAGCAGTGAAGAGGAGAGAAAATGAGTAAGGGGGAGACCCAATTCCTTTTCTGGTGGAAAATGAATAACATTCTGGACAATCTTCAGAGGCTTCTATATGAGGTAGAAATGTCACTACTCCCTAATTTACTCTATGTCTCCTAGAATCCCTCAATGTTATCCTTAGCTTCCAGGAAATCCAAGAAGATAGTTGTCTTTAGACAATGGAAGTAGAGTCCACCCTCTAAGAGAGGAATGTAAGGGGTGACCCCCACCTGATCTTCCTCGCTTTGTCCACTCCACACCCTGGGACTTGACCCACCTGGTGGCCACCTGGGACATAGGTCCTTAAAAACTAGCTCCCCAGCCCCCAACCCATCTCCAGCCTGTCCATTCACCTGGTGAGGAACCTCTCCTGTGTCCACAGCCTTCTGCAGGAGTTGGCAACATGGCTCATAGAGCTCCCAGCGAGTCAGGTCATGAGCGCTTTGTGGAGAGAGGGGAATGTTATACTGGAAAAAGAACAGAGTGAACCAACTCCACAAACACCAGTAAAAATGGGATGGGGAAGAGGAGGAAAGCCACTCACTTGTAGAAGGCAGAGAGGCGTTTCAGAGTGGTTGCCAGATTATATACCTCATCCTCATCTAGGAAGGACGACTGAGGAAGAAAGAAGATCCACAGTAGCATTTCCCCCAGAACTCATCTGTCCACGTCCCCCATCTTGCAGCCCCTCCCCCAAGTTCCCCCACCCTTGTTTGGGGTGTCCCATTGCCAGCCCCAGCTCCTACCTGCAGCAGCTCTTCAAGCTCCTGCTGGAAGCGGTGAGTCAGTAGATCTACTAGTTGGCTGCGGGGCAAAGTCCGCCCGGCTGAAGAAAGTGAATTCCGGATTACAGAGCAAGTAGAGGGCGTGTGCCCCAGCCTCAAGAACCGCAGGCTCTGTGTGCTTCACCACCACCTCCTGGAGTTGCTTCAGGAGCAGCTCCAGGTGCTGAGAAGAAAAGGCAGAAGATGGTGTGCTGTGGGGGTGGGAGAAGGACAACTCTTCTGGAGGGAAGTGGAATGGGGTTAAAAGCATTAAACTTTAAGGATAAGATGCCTAAGAAAGAAAAGGCTTGCCAATTTTTCTGGAACCCAAGTTCTTGGAAAAAGAAGATACTGGCAATAGAACCCTTTGGCCCCAGCAGGTGAGCAGTAAGTTATAGGAAATCTATCTCCCTACCTTCTCCAGGCGCCCAGTGCAGTAGATGTGGAGGTCAAAGCAGCTGAGAAGCTGGAGCAGGGGAGTGACCTTCTCTGCATCAGCTGAGAACTGTGATGATTGACAGGAAGCCTCCTTATGAGCTGACACATTGGTAATTCCTAATCCCACCCCCTCCTCATAGAGGCCGCTTCCTTTCCCTGCTCATGGGGTGATGCTGAGTGGAAGGGCAGTGGTACCTTGGCCAGGAGCTGGGGCAGCAGGGGGATGAGGTGCTCAGTCAACTTCACCCTGTCATCAGCTTGGGTCTTGCGTTCCTTAGAGGTTAAGCCCTGGAATGAGAGTCACTTGGGGATGGAGGAGGTGTGGAGAAACATTGGTCTAGGGAGTGTGTGCAGTCCTCTTCCCCATGACCTTATCTGCCAGGAAGGAAAAGAGAACTTGGCAGCTCCCATCAGATTTTTCTGGAAATGAAATTCTTTATAGGGTAGAGGAGGCCGGCGGGCACAGTGGCTCATGCCTGTAATCCAAGCATTTTGGGAGGCTGAGGCGGGTGGATCACGAAGTCAGGAGGTCAGGACCAGACTGGCCAACATGGATGGTGAAACCCCATCTCTAATAAGAAATACAAAAATTAGCTGGGCATGGTGGCTTGTGCCTGTAATCCCAGCTACTTGGGAGGCTGAGGTAGGAGAATTGCTTGAACCGGGACCCTGGAGGCGGAGGTTGCAGTGAGCCAAGATCGTGCTACTGCACTCTAGCCTAGGCTATAGAGCAAGATTCCATCTCCAAAAAAAAAAAAAAAAAAAAAAAAAAGGGTAGAGGAGCACCCTAACCCCAGCCTGGAGGATAAGGATGCACAATGCCTATCAGGATTGAGTACTGCTGACCTGCCCAATCCACCCTCACGCCATACCTTCCTCCCAGTGACCCGCCCCACAGGCGGGTGCCCCTCTGAAGCTTGCCGGGCACTGGACACAAGGATTTCTATCAGTGTGCTCTCCTGCACATCACCCAGGTCTGGAGTGGCAGGAGGATAAAAAACATAGAATCAAAGATTAGCCACCTTCCAACTCCAAGTTCCCCCAACCCTATGCCACCATTGCTGCCTTGCACAAGTCAGGCCAGCAATCTCTCCCGGTTACACCCTAGGAGGTGAAAGGTCCCTGTCCCCTGGCTCCATGTGGCACACACTTTGGTCCTTCTCCAGCAGCAGGCTTGTCAGACTCTCCCAGTCCTTCAGCTGAGTGCCTGCACAGTCCCACAGGCTGTCTACTAAGTAAGCAGCATGGTCATGGAGCTGTGGAAGGAGGTGCATGGGGGAGTTAGTGATGACATGTTAAAAAACCCTGGGAAGTGGTTACTGATTAAATATTGTTTTCCTTCCCATAGTGTCCACCTCCATCCTTCTCCACTTTTTTTTTCTTTTTTTCCCGAGATGGAGTCTTGCTCTGTCATCCAGGCTGGAGTGCAGTAGTGCATCTAGGCTCTCTGCAACCTCCACCTCCCAGGTTCAAGCAATTCTCCTGCCTCAGCCTCCTGAATAGCTGTAATTAGAGGCGCGCAACACCATGCCCGGCTTATTTTTGTATTTTTCGTAGAGACAGGGTTTCATCATGTTGGTCAGGCTGGTCTTGAACTCCTGACCTCGTGATTTGCCCGCCGTGGCCACCCAAAGTGCTGAGATTACAGGTGTGAGCCACCGTGCACGGCCTTTTTTTTTTCTGTAGAGACAGGGTCTCACTATGTTGCCCAGGCTGGTCTCAAACTCCCAGGCTCAAAGGATCCTCCCACCTCAGCCTCCCAAAGTGCTGGGCTTACAGGCCTGAGCCACCAAGCCCAGCCCACTTATAGGTCTTATGCACAACAGCCAGACTTCATCTCTGCATATGTCACCTCACTCTCCACAAAGAAGGACAGCAGAAGCTGGAAGAAAGTCCTCTGGGCGCCTGGGCTCTGGCGTCGCTCTCTTCCACCCATTGTTCTTATCTCACACTCAGGGTAGAAGAGTCTAGTGGAATGGACACAAGGAAAGGGCTCAGCACAGGAGGAAACAAGGAATGTAATGATGACCACAGAGGGAAGAGATGGCCCAAGGAGCTGATAAAGGAATAGGAGGTGCAGAGCTAAGGAAAGCCCCAAGGAGCTGAGAGAGAAAAGGAGACACGAGAGACTTACACAGAGATGGGGAAGCCTCAGGCAGAGCAGCAGCAGACAGGGGAGAGAAACCGAGAGGGTGGTGGTAAAGAAACATAAAAGGAGCCCCACTCACTTCCAGTACAGAAATTCGCCCGCGGCAGAGGCCAGGGCTCGATTAGAGGCATACACAATGGGGTAGATGCTCTCGCAGTCCGTATCCGTCAGCACCCCTTCCATATTCCTGTCCACAGAAAAGCAGAAAGACTATGTGAATAGGGACACTGTCTTCTGGCACAACCAAAGCTAGAAACAAAAAGGTAAAAGCAACAAGGACATAACTCACAAAGAACTTCTAAATGGAGAGTGGAAGACAGAGGAGTATGGGGAGTTAGAGAAGACAGAAAGATTCCCCCCTTGAGATCCTGCAACTCAGGAATGACCTCAGTCTTTCAACCTGCACAGACGGAAGAATCAGCTGTGATAGGTGGAGGAAAAGACCCTGGAAGGGCAAAGGTCTGGAGACACTTGCCTCCCCCTCTTCCCAGGACTCACTTAAGGATAAGTATCAGTAACCTGACAGCCTCCACTGCCACATCGTACTCTCTGTCCATGACCATAGAAACCATCCGGTCCTGCAGAAAGGAGAAAGTCACTCAATATCTCATTACACCCATTCCAAACATTCTGTTCTCTCAGAATCAGAGACTCCTAAAGAGAGGGCCTACGTAGAAGCAGATGCTGTGATAGCCAAGACATCTTAGAGCCTAAGGGGTGGAAAGATACAAGGTGGGGAAACAGGAACACAACAAAGAACCAAGTCAAGGAGCACCACCCATTTCACCTTGAAGCGGCTGGTGAAGAGCTCCAGGCGTGTGGTCAGGTCCCGGTTGCCATACAGCCCTTTCAGGGCCTTCAGGCACTTCAGACGGACTTCCCGGTGCTGGTAAGGATGGAAAACCAGGAAAATGGAAACAGGACTGACCACCCTCTACTTGCCCCTACTAAGCCTCCAGACTCCCCTCTCTGATCCCTCATTCTAGCTTGGGTGTCCCAGAACTCTGAAATGTCAGAAACAATTAACAGCTGTCTTCTTACTTAAAAAACTAAAAGATCACAGCAGGATTCATGATGAGAAGGACCCTTTGGCTGCCCCCTTAGCACCTGCATTACCACCCATCAATAACTCTCTTCCATAGTAAAGTCTCTCTCCCTGTACCTCATGTTTTGAGGCATTTCATCTCCTGGATATGTCTCTCTCTACCTTATCCTACCCTCCCCAGTGCTAGGGGAGTTTCAAGGTTCAGCGCCTTGATGGGTTAATCATTGCTCACTATGTAAAATATCTGTGGCAAGACCAGAAAAAGGTGAAGTGTCCTAGGACAGGAAAAAGATGAGGGAAACGAGAAAGGAGACTGACTCAAATCCCACCTTATCATGCAGAGTCCAACCAATATATTTTAAATAGCTGTCAGTGAGGAAAGAAGTACTGTAGTTTTCCATCCAACACCCAATTTCCTCGATGCAGATTGCACGGATCTCAGGAAGGACATCCCTAAACATAGACAGATAAGTTGACTCTTACAGCCACCCTCTCTCCAAACTCACTTTCCATCCTACCAGATAACTCCCTCTCATGGAAGAATTTATTTTCTTGAAATGCCATGTACCCCCCCCACCTTTTTTTTTTTTTTTTTTTTTTGAGACAGAATCTCCCTCTGTCACCAGGCTGGAGTGCAGTGGTGTGATCTTGGCTCACTGCAACCTCCAATTCCAAGGTTCAAGCAATTCTCCTGCCTCAGCCTCCCGAGTAGCTGGGATTACAGGCACACGCCACCACGCCTAGCTAAGTTTTTTGTATTTAGTAGAGACGGGGTTTCACCATGTTGGCCAGAATGGTTTCAATCTCCTGACCTTGTGATCCGCCCTCCTTGGCCTCCCAAAGTCCTGGGATTACAGGCGTGAGCCATCGTGCCTGGCCATGCCTTTCACTTCTTCCTCTCGATGTAAACATTTTGTGTATATATATATATACGTATACATATACACACATAAATATGCACATATGTATATGTCTGTATATATGTATATATATGTATGTGTATATATATATACTATATATGTGTATATATATAGTAAAATACATATAAATATTTTCTTTTCTTTTTTTAAGGGATGGGGTCTCTTGCTATGTTGTCCAAGCTGGCCTTGAACTCCTGGGTTCAAGTCATCTTCCGACTTTGGCCTCTCAAGTAGCTGGAACTACAAAAATGTGTCACACCCAGTTAGTAAATATTTTCTTTCTGTAACCAACCCATAAAATAGTTAAACACGGCCGGGGGCAGTGGCTCACATCTGTAATCCCAGCACTCAGAGGCCAAGGCGGGCAGATTAGGAGGTCAGGAGTTTGAGACCAGTCTGGTCAACATAGTGAAACCCTGTCTCTACTAAAATTACAAACAATTAACCAGGTGTGGTGGTGTACACCTGTAATCCCAGCTACTTAGGAGGCTGAGGCAGGAGAATTGGATGAACCCGGGAGGTGAAGGTTTCAGTGAACCCAGATCGCGCCATTGTACTCCAGCCGGGGCAACAGTGTGAGACTCTGTCTCAAAAAAAGAAAAAAAAAAAGTTAAAACACCACTCCACCTGTTGCCCAGGTTAGAGGTGTTTTTTTGTTTTTTTTTTTGCGACCATTTCACCTTGTTTCATTCTTGTTGCCCAGGCTGGAGTGCAATGGCGCAATCTTGGCTCACCGCAACATCTGCCCCGAGTTCAAGCGATTCTCCTGCCTCAGCCTCCCAAGTAGCTGGGATTACAGGCATGCACCACCACACCCGGCTAATTTTGTATTTTCAGTAGAGACGGGGTTTCTCCATGTTGGTCAGTCTGGTCTCGAACTCCCGACCTCAGGTGATCTGCCCGCCTCGGCCTCCCAGAGTGCTGGGATTACAGGCATGAGCCACCATGCCCAGTCTACAGGTACTCTTTTTAACTTAACTCGATCAGGTCTCTAAACAACATAAAACTCACATGCCCTTCACACAGTGAAACAAAACACTGGGCCAAGAAAAGACTTACCAGGCTGCACACATCCCTCAGAAAAGCCCCGCCTTTCAGTCCTCTGCTCTTATCCTCTAGACCCCAGCCCCAGAAAGATGAGGAACTGGGGCAGATCTGGGACAAAGCTGGAGCAGGAAAATATTCAGCAATGCCTCCTCCTTCTCTTATTTTCTCCCAGAAACACTATCAAGATCCTTTGTAGGCAGGGATAAACTAAACCTCACCAATTGGAAACAAGTGTTAAGAGTTTTTGCTCCAGCAACATTAATTCTGGGACTAACGAAATAACTAAGGGTTTGAGGTGGGGGACCCTGTTCATGTCCTCAGATTCCATAACCAAGGGCCAGCTGCTTCAATGAGAGAAGCCCATTAGCTCACCTGTACCGATGAACAAAGACACCCCTGAAAAGGGCATTCATCATCCCTTCAATCTCCTCTTGATGCTCTTGGAGCTGGAGAACACGGAGAAATGGGTTAATCTCTCTTGCACCCTAAAAAGCATAAGGCCATGAAGATATAGAAAAAGTACAACTTCTACCTACTTCCTGTTTATTATAGGATAGTGTGAACCCCTGGTATCCTATGCCCCCTTTTAAACCTTCTAATTCTGGAAGAAGCTGTATAGTCAATTAATGCCTCAAAGGCTTCTGTTTAGTAAAAGTAATATCCCCACTGCATGTGGTTATTCTGACTATTCAGAAGCCCTAGCTGGTATTATACAGGCATATCACGCTTTACTGTACCTTTGCTTTATTGCTTTGCAGACACTGTTTGTTTTTTTTTAAACAAACTAAAGGTATGTGACAACCCGGCAATAAGCATACCTATCAGTGCCATTTTTCTAACAGCATATCCTCACTTTGTGTCCCTGTGGCACATTTTAGTAATTCTCACAATATTTCAAACTTTTTCATTATGGTATCTGTTATGGTGATCTGTGATCAGTAATATTTAATGTTACTTTTTTTTTTTATGACACAGGGTCTCACTCTGTCACCCATGCTGAAGTAAAGTGGTGTGACCATGGCTCATGGCAGCCTTCACCTCCTGGACTCAAGCGATCTTCCTGCCTCAGCCTCCCAAGTAGCTAGCAGTACAGGTGCATGCCACCACATCTGGCTAGTTAAAACAAATTTTTTTGTGTGGAGACAGGGTCTCCCTATGTTTGTCCAGTCTGTTCTTGAACTCCTGGGCTCAAGCAATCCTCCCAAAGTGCTGGGACCACAGGCATGGGCCACCACACCCAGCCTGATGTTACTACTGTAACTGTTTTGGGGTTGCCGTAAGATGGCAAACTTAACAAATGTTGTCTGTGTCTTACTACTCTACAACAGTTTCCCTGTCTCTCTATCTCTCCTCAGGCCTCCCTATTCCTTGAGACACAAAAATATTGTAATTAGGCTAATTAACAACCTCTTAAGTGTTCAAATGAAAGCAAGAGTTACATGTCTCCCACTTGAAATCAAAAGCCAGAAATGATTAAGCTTAGAGGCCGGGCCCAGTGGCTCGCACTTGCCAAGGCAGGCAAATCACTTGAGGTGAGTTAGAGACCAGCCTGACCAACATCGTGAAACCCTGTCTCTACTAAAAATAGAAAATTAGCTGGGCACGGTGCCTGTAATCCCAGCTACCCAGGAGGCTGAGGCAGGAGAATCGCTTGAACCTGGGAGGCAGAGGTTGCAGTGAGCCAAGATCATGCCACTGCACTCTAGCCTGGGCAACAGAGTGAGACTCTGTCTCAAAAAAAAAAAAAAAAGAAGGAATCGTTAAGTTTAGTGAGAAAAGCATGTTGAAAGCCAAGACAGGCCAATATCTAGGCCTTTTGTGCCAAACAGCCAAGTTGTGAATGCAAAAGAAAAATTCTTGAAAGAAATTAAAAATGCTACTCCAGTGAACACAGAAAGGGTAAGAAAGTGAAAGTCTTATTGCTGATACAAAGACAGTTTTAGTAGTCGAATAGAAGATCACACCAACCACAACATTCCCTTCGGCCAAAGCCCAATCCAGATCAGTGTCCCAGCTGTCTTCCATTCTATGAAGGCTGAGCAAAGTTAAGGAAGCCACAGAAGAAAAGTTTGAAGCTAGAAGTTAGTTCATGAGGTTTAAGTAAAGAAGCCATCTCCATAACATAAAAATACAAGGTGAAGCAGCAAATATTGCTAGCGAAGCAACAAGTTATCAACAAAATCTAGTTAAGATCATTGATGAAAGTGGCTGCATTAAACAACAAATTTTCAATGTGGACAAAACTGCCTCATATTGGAAAATGCCATCTAGGACTTTTACAGCTATTGAGAAAAACCCAATGCCTGGCTTCAAAGCTTCAAAGGATGGTCTAACTCCTTGTTAGGGCCTAATGCAGTTGGTGACTTTAAGTTGAAGCCAATACTCATTTACCATTTTAAAAATCCTAAGGCCTGGTGGGGCGCAGTGGCTCACGCCTGTAATCCTAGCACTTTGGGAGCTTGAGGTAGGCGGATCATGAGGTCAGGAGAAGGAGACCAACCTGGCTAACACAGTGAAACCCCGTCTCTACTAAAAATACAAAAAAATTAGCCGAGCGTGGTGGTGCGCGCCTATAGTCCGGCTACTCAGGAGGCTGAGGCAGGAGAATCGCTTAAGACAGGGAGGCAGAGGTTGCAGTGAGCCAAGATTGTGCCACCGCACTCCAGCCTGGTGACAGAGTAAGATTCTGTCTCAAAAAAAAAAGAAAGAAAGAAAAAGAAAATAGCGGGGGAGGAAGAAATTAAGGATAAAATGGGGGGAATTATAATGATAATTGATTAAGCAAGAGCCCAGAGAAGTTAAAAAAAAAAAGGTAAAGAAACAAAAGATTCAGCAGGGCGAGAGGTGGCTCACGCCTATAATCCCAGCACTTTGGGAGGCCGAAGCAGGCGGATTACCTGAGGTCAGGAGTTCGAGACCAGCCTGACCAACATGGAGAAACCCGGTCTCTACTAAATATACAGAATTAGCCGGGCATGATGGCACATGCCTATAATCCCAGCTACCCGAGAGGCTGAGGCAGGAGTATCGCTTGAACCTGGAAGGCAGAAGTTGCAGTGAGCTGAGATGGTGCCATTGCACTCTAGCATGGGCAACAAGAGCAAACTCCATCTCAAAAAAAAAAAAAAAAAAAAGAAAGAAAAGAAAAAGAAAGATGTGAACTAGTGTACATTATTTAAAATCCAGGATAGATCTATTAATACACATGAGCTTTCAAGATCAACCTGACAATGAAAAATAACAAAAGAATGAGGGAAGTAGAAAGTTTCATTCTCTAATGATTTAGAACAGAAGAGATCTTTTGTGAGGGCTGGAAAAACAGCCAAATAATATATGGTCAGACATGGTGAGTCCTGCCAACCTCATAGGAAGGGTCTTAGACACTAACAGAGAGTGAGGCGAAAACATCAGTAGTGTTAGTTAGTCTTATGACAAACCCATCTGATTAAAAATTTCATCAGTATGAAAGATTTTGCTATGGCTTATGCCCTCCAGTGGTAGTCTTTAAGTTTAAAAGGAAACAAAACAAGTATCTACTATGTGCCAAGCGAGGCAATTTACTCATCATCTCATTTATTCTTCACAAAAAGGTGACATTATCCCTTTTTTTTTTTAAGAAAACTGAAGAGAGGTTACATAAGGCTATTGAGCTAGTGACTAAATGGAACAGAATGTAAAGCCAGGAGTTCACTGGAAGGCCTGTGTTCTTTCCATTCCTTGAAAATTTGGCCTCCCTTGTCAATGGTTGGCTTTCGGTACTCCTGTGGTCACTTGCACACTGCACACTTGACAAGTAGGTCAAAACTTAATTCCTTGCATAACAGGCAGGTATGGCACTTAAACACTTCTGGCAATAAATGCAGACAAAAGAAAAACTGAGCGAAAGTGGAATTATAGAGAACCCTAAATTACACATGATTTATCGAGCCCCCAACCCAGAAAAAAGATGAGCATGCAATGGCCCCTTACAGAATGGGTCTATGAAACTATTGCCAGACTCCATTATTCACAATCTTGAAAGAATGCCCAGGGACTGATAAGACGGTCCGTGGCAGAAGAGGGTGCAAGTTGGGAGAAAGGGAAGGAAAAGCAGGGAACACTCCTCACCTCTTTGCGTTTCTCCAACAGGCTCTCCAGCCTCTCAGGTGCCCTCTGCCCTGGCCCTTTGTTTCGTTCAGCCTCATACTGACGCTGATTGTTATCCTGGTGCAGACTCAGTTGGAGGGCAACTCTTACCAGGGAGGTCATCAATTTCATGGCTTTGAGTAAGGCAAAAGAGATAAATAAATCATTACTTAGGTCAGAGGAGAGAGGATGGGTAGAAGAAAAAAATAGAAGGAAAGAATGGCAATGAAAATGAGAAGCCAGAGCAGGGTGACCCTAAAATTCTAAGACTGCCTGTCCTGGAGTGGATTGTTCCCCTCTAACTCATGTGGTCTTCTTTTTTTTTTTTTTTTTTAAGATGGAGTTTTGCTCGTTGCCCAGGCTGGAGTGCAATGGTGCAATCTTGGCTCACCACAACCTCCTCCTTCCAGGTTCAAGCGATTCTCCTGCCTTGGCCTCCCTAGTAGCTGGGATTACAGGCATGCACCACCACACCCACTAATTTTGCATTTTTAGTAGAGACGGGATTTCTCCATGTTAGTCGGACTGGTCTCGAACTCCCAACCTCAGGTAATCTGCCAACCTCAGGTGATCCCGCCTGCCTCGGCAGGGATCCCAAAGTGCTGGGATTACAGGCGTAAGCCACCCTGCCTAGCCCACTCTTATGGTCTTCTTTTAACCTTCAGCATATCCACAGTGGTGAGCTCTGACAAAAATATCAAGCCTGGAAATTGTTGCTGTGATCTATCCCTTCTCAAAATACCACTAGTGAGAAACTGGATTGAAGTTTAGATAAAAGAGGCATGGCCTTGAAGTGAAGAGTCAAGACGCAGGTAGGAAAGAAGAGACCCTGAACCAGAGAACAGAGGAAAGTCCTATAAATCCCCAGGAGGATGTCCACGGAGTAAAAATCAGTGCTCACCAGCCAGGGTGCTAGTGTGACGGAAGGCGCGGACTTGTGAGTCTGAGAGGCCAGTGAGCAGGGAGATGAGATTGTCCATAGGGAAACCATCATAGAGAAGGCTGTACTGGCACTGACAGACCAAAGTCCTCACAAACTCACAGAAGCTGCCCTGGAACTTCTTCCAGGATGGACCTGGAGCTGTCAGAGGATAGTCCCCCGAGTCCTACAAAAGGATATATGGAAAGGATGGGAAAGTTATTACCAGGTCCATGAAGTCATAGGGGCTTGGATGTCAAAACCCAACAGTCTAGTAAAAATCTCTCTCTGTTACACCTAATTTCCTGATATTCTCCCCAATTTGAGAGGCATATTCAGATCTCTTTAGCCCCAAGAGACGGAACTCCTCCTTCTAAAAGCTACCTTATTTCACAGAATCAAAAAGAAGGGGATAATAGGCATTGCGTTTTGAAATAAAAAGGGTAAGAGGATCCTGGTTGTCTTCTTCCACCTCATTAAACTGCTCTGTTAGGTGCTGGATGATCTCTGAGTTGGACATCTTCTTGAACATCTCAGGGGTCACAGTGCCTAAAGAATGAAGGATATGAGGTGCTTACAAGGAAAATAACAGGACACTGTAATCATTTACAGATATACCTGAAGATGAGGAAGGGAACATACTGCAAAGAGTTAGGTGGGGGAATCAGAAGACCTGAATCCTAGTCAACAGTCTGCCACCATCCAACTATGTATCTGCTATAAGGTAATCTCTTTAAAAACCCAAAGGAAGGGAGCCATGGGTTACGGTGCAGACATGGCCAAGTCCCAGAACCACACCTCACATAACCAGGCTGAAAATGGCACAGAAATGGCATCAAGAAACACTGAACACAAAGATACAAATCTCTTAAGGGGATGGACCCCAAGTTCCTGAGGAATATGCACATTGCCAAGAAGCACAACAAGAAGGGCCCAAAGAAAATGTAGGCCAACAATGGGAAGGCCACAAGTACACATGCCAAGGCTATCAAGGCCCTTGTAACGCCCAAGAAGTTAAGCCCACTTGCCTACGCTACCCATCCCAAATTTGGGAAGCATGTTTGTGCCCACATTGCCAAGGGGCTCAGGGTATGCCAGCCCACGGCCAAGGATCAAATGAAGGCCCAGGCTGCAGCTCCAGCTTCAGTTCTAGCTCAGGCTCCCAAAGGTGCCCAGGCCCGTACAAAGGCTTCAGAGTAGAGATCTCTGTCTGCCAATGTGAGGACAGAAGGACTGGTGTCCTCCTGCACTATTTGTACAAATAAATCCGAGGCAGGATTTGCTTTAAAAAAGAAAAAAGAAAGAAAGGACTTAAGCAGTCAAAAACTGTGCTAAAAAAAAAAAAAAACAGGCCGGGCACAGTGGCTCACGCGTGCAATCCCAGCACTTTGGGAGGGCAAGGCAGGTGCATTAACTGAGGTCAGGAGTTCACAACCAGACCAGTGAAACCCCATCTCTACTAAAAACACAAAAATCAGCCGGGTGTGGTGGCACACACCTGTAATCCCAGCTACTTAGGAGGCTAAGGCATGAGAATTGCTTAAACCCAGGATGTGGAGATTGCTGTGAGCTGAGACTATGCCACTGCACTCCAACCTGGGCAACAGAGTGAGACTGTGTCTCAAAAAAACAAACAAACAAAAAACAAAGAGAGTAATAAAACTAGGCCAGATGCTGATTTCTTATATAATACAATCTGACTAAGACCATCTGTCCCAATAAATTAAGCCATGGCATTAAGAATTCTGAGGGTATCACAGCTACAGAGAAGAAATATGGGCAAAGTAGCTGGGAAATAAAGAGTAATAAAATGAGAGATTATTGCATCTAGAAAGGCTAAAGGGTGTCTTCAAATTTGTGTCATCACATAAGCATGATTAGTTCTTTTTCCCCCAAAGTATCTTGCCTCCAAATCAACATGGATCCCTACTGGATCACTGCCCATATTTATCAATAAAAAATTTAGTTAAATTAAGTGACACTTTTATTTTTTTTTTTTTGGAGACAGTTTGGCTCTGTCAGCCAGGCTGGAATCCAGTGGTGCCAGGCTGGAATGCAGTGGTGCTATCTCGGTTCACTGTAACTTCCACCTTCCGGGTTCAAGCAATTCTCATGCCTAAGTCTCCTGAGTATCTGGGACTACAGTCCCAATCCACCATACCCAGGTAATTTTTCTTATCTTAGTAGGGGTTTCACCATGTTGCCCAGGCTGGTCTTAAACTCCTGATCTCAAGTGATCCACCCACTTTCGCCTCCCAAAGTGCTGGGATTATAGGTGTGAGCCACAGTGCCCAGCCTAAGTAAGTAGAATTTTTCTAATGCTTTACCGTCTTCCTTTACTTAGGAAATGTCTAATTCTACTTATCTAAATGGAGAAAGAATTTCATAACATAGGAACAAAAGGCTGGGAATTAGAAAGGGGAAGCAGTTTCCTCACCTTTACATCCGCAAGATCGTGTGAAAAAGTTAACGAGCTCCAGAAATCCTGCATCCTGGTCTTGCTTGTAGCTATCCAGCCACTCATCTACCAAAGACTAGGGAAAAAAATGTAGATAACTTCTATTCCTGGCAATATGACAGAACAGAAATCCTGTATGATCTTCCCAGTTGAAGCACCTAAACTTCTATAACATTTAAAACATCTTTCACAACATACTGGTGAACTAGAATGAAAAGTAAAATTTCATATAGGCCAAAAATGAGGTATAGGTAGCAAACCTAGGAAGTAAGCAAACTGACTTTGCCTTAAGGGTCTCATTAAACTCTGGGGACCCTGGCTTTGTATCCAGATGGCTGCATGGAGTGCAGAGCACAGGAGGTAGAGCCTAAGCTATTTCCAAGACGAGTAGTCCAAGAAAAGGCACCTAAATAAAGCTGAGTCCTGCAAAGAGTCACATCCTCAAGGAAGGGAATTTGAACACTAAACCTACAGGGCAGATGAAGACAGCAAGAAATCTAGCAAGTTATGACCTGAGGGTGCAGTGGAAGGAAAAAAAATTCCTCCTTGAGAATTCATAACCATAGTTAGCCCTCAGATCTGGATTTGCAGTCAAGATCCACACTACATAAATGATCAGAATAATCTTTCTCTTTCTTTCTTCCTTCCTTCTTTTCATTCCATCTCTCTCTCTCTCTCTCCCCCCTTTCTTTCTTTTTTGAGATAGAGTCTCATTCTGTAGCCCCAGCAGGAGTGCAGTGATGCGATCTCGGCCCACTACAACCTCTACCTCCCAGGTTCATGCTTCAGCCTCCCGAGTAGCTGGGATTACAGGTGTGCACCACTGCACCTGGCTAATGGCTAATTTTTGTATTTTTAGTAGAGATGGGGTTTCACCATATTAGCCAGGCTGGTCTCAAACTCCTGACCTCAAGTGAGGTCTGCCTTAGCCTCCCAAAATGCTGGGATTACAGGCATGAGCCACCACATCCAGCCCAGAATAATCTTAATCAGATAATTAAAAGTGATTCAGTCTGGGAGCAGTAACCTAAGTAAAGCAAAACCCATGTTGCCCAGGCTGGTCTACCAAAAATAGAAAAATTACTTAGGCATGGTGGCACATGCCTATAGTCCCAGCTATGAGAGAGGGTGAGGTGGGAGGATCACCTGAACCCTGGGAGGTTGAACAAGCAGGGAGCTGTGATAGCACCACTGCACTCCAGTCTAGAAAGAATTGAGAGCCTCTCTCAAAATAAAATAAAATAATCTTTTTAAAAAAGTGATTCTAGAGTGTTCCCAGGCCCCTGGGCAACTGCAGAAGCAAAAGCAGGTTTCTCTCTTAAAAACCCACCTTTGCTGGCCAACTTTGGTGTCTCACGCCTGTAATCCCAGCACTTTGGGAGGCCAAGGCAAGCGGATCACAAGATCAGGAGTTCAAGACCAGCCTGGCCAGCATAGTGAAACCCCATCCCTACTAAAAATACAAAAATTAACCAGGCATGGTGGTGTGTGCCTGTAATCCCAGCTACGAAGGAGGCTGAGGCAAGAGAATTGCTTGAACCTGGGAGGCGGAGGTTGCTGTGAACTGAGATCACGTCACTGCACTCCAGCCTGGGGGACAGAGCGAGACTCCGTCTCAAAAAATAAATAAAAATAAAATAAACGTTCTCACTCATAGGCGAGTATTGAACAATGAGAACACTTGGACACAGGGAGGGGAGCATCACAAACTGGGGTCTGTTGAGAGGGAACAGGGGAGGGACAGCGGGGGATAGGGAGGTTGGGGAGGGATAACATGGGGAGAAATGCCAGATATAGGTGACAGGGGGGGATGGAGGCAGCAAACCACATTGCCATGTATGTACCTATGCAGCAGTCCTGCATGATCTGCACATGTACCCCAGAACCTAAAGTGCAATAAAACATACAAAAAAATAAAAAATAAAAAAATAAAATAAAATAAATGAAAAAAAATCTCTGACATAGGCCCCAAAGAATTCCAATACATAAGAATTCCAGGGAAAATGAATGGCTCACAATAAAACCTAGTAAAACATATAAAGAAACAAGGCACTGACAGAATTATATTCACAAAGACTTTAGCCAATAATCTAAAAACTCAATACAGAAAAAACGAAATTACAAAAAAAGAGAAAAAAAAATTTTTTTTAACTCTTTTTTTTTTTTAAGACGGGGTTTCACCATGTTGGTCAGGCTGGTCTTGAACTCCCAACCTCAGGTGATCCGCCCGCCTTGGCCTCCCAAAGTGCTTGGATTACAGGCATGAGCCACCATGCCTGGCTAGAAAAAAATTTTAAAAAATTAAAATTAAAATTAAAAAAGACAATAATCTATCACAGATTACAGAATGACTATGTTTAACACGATTTTTTTTAAAAAGGTTGGGGGAGAATGGGCTAAAAAAAAAAACAACAGAAATAGAAGAGAAGCCTGAAAGTAGAAGCAAAGAATAATCAAATTTGAAAATGGGCCAAATAAAATTTACAGAAATGAAACATACTATAAATAAAAATTTTAAATTAAATGGATAGATTTAAAGAAGATTGGACACAGCAAACAGATGAGTGAACTGGAAATTGAGTCAAGGAAATAATCCAAAACGCAGTCTAGAGAGACTAACAGAAACAGTGAAAGAGATATTCAGAGACATGGAGAATACAGTGAGACGCTCTAATGTTGCCTAACTGAAAACAGAAGATGATATGAGAAAAAGGCAATATTTGAAAAGAATTTTTCTTTTCTTTTGAGAAAGTTTCACTCTTGTTGCCCAGGCTGGAATGCGATGATGCAATCTCGGCTCACTGCAACCTCCACCTCCCAGGTTCAAGCAATTCTCCTGCCTCAGCCTCCCAAGTGGCTGGGATTACAGGCATGCACCACCATGCCTGGCTAATTTTTTGTATTTTAGTAGAGATGGGGTTTCACCATGTTGGTCAGGCTGGTCTCGAACTCCTGACCTCAGGTGATCTGCCCACCTTGGCCTCCCAAAGTGCTGGGATTACAGGCATGAGCCACCACATCCAGCCTGAAAAGAATTTTCTAACATACTTGTTGAAAAGCACCAATCCTCAGAGCCAGGAAGCTAATGAATGTCAAGCATGACAAATAAAAAGAAAATTTACACCTATAAACATCCTACAGGTATAACATCAGAACACAGAAGCAAAAATAAAAATGTCTTAAAAACAGTCAAAGCAAAAAAGATTACTTACACAGAATGTGCATTTAATACTTACAAACTAAAACATTTACAAACAAGACCTGCACAAATACATTAGCTCCTAGCCACATGTGGCTATTACAAATAAATCGGCTGGGCTTGGTGGCATGGGCCTGTAATCCCAGCTACTCAGGAGGCTGAGACAGGAGAATCACTTGAACACAGGAGGTTGCAGTGAGCCGAGATCGCACCACTGCACTCCAGCCTGGACAAGAGCAAAACTTCGTCTCAAAAAATAAATAAATAAATAAAATAAAAATGGAAAATCCAGTTTCTCAGTTGCACCAGCCACATTTCAAGTGCTCAATAATCACATGTGGCTAGTGGATACTGCACTAACCAACGTTGATACAGAACACTGCCATCATTACAAAATGTTGCATTGAATAGTACTACATTAGACTCAGCTGACTTTCAGCAGCAATAAGGGAAGTTGGAAGGCAGCAGAATAATCTCTTTAATGTGCTTGGAAAAAAGGTCATCTTAGAATGCTATACTCAGAAAACAGTCTTTTAAGAATAAGGGTAAAAGTCATCTTTATGTAAGCAAAAACTAATGAATTTGTTAATAAACTCCTAAATAAAGAAAACTGTAAAGGATGAGAGAGAACATTCTAATATGGAAGAGTTAAGATTCAATATGAAATGATTAAAATGTAGGTAAGTATAAACAAACATTCACTGTATAAAATAGTAAGGTCTAATTTGTTTGTTGGAGAAGGGGAATGGATAGAACTAACACACTGGGGATAGAAGATAGCAATCCAAAGGAAAGCAAGCAAAGGAGAAAAAGAAACAGCAAAGATAAAATGAATGCACCAACTCAATACTAGGCCATAAAGCTAAGTCTCCACAAATTTCATTTGTTTTTGTTTGTTTGTTTTGAGACAGAGTCTCACTCTGTCACCCAGGCTGGAGTGCGGTGGCATTATCTCAGTTCACTGCAACCTCCGCCTCCTGGGTTGAAGTGATTCTCCTGCCTCAGCCTCCCGAGTAGCTGGGATTATAGGCACGCACCACCACGCCCAGCTAATTTTTGTATTTTTAGTAGAGACGGGGTTTCACCATGTTGGCCAGGCTGGTCTCAAACTCCTGGGCTCAAGTGATCTGCCCGCCTCAGCTTCCCAAAGTGCTGGGATTACAGGTGTGAGCCACTGCACCGGCCCCTACATAAAATTTCAACACCATATTCCATGACTACAATAAATAAAGTTAGAAATCAAATAACGAAAATATAACTAGCAAAATTCTGTATGTTTGAAAATTTAAAATACTTTTCCAGAAACTATAAAATTTAACATTAACGTGGACAAATCTCAAACAATGTTAACTGAAATAATTAAATAACAGAAGCCTGAATAACAAATTCATTTATATAATTAAAGAACACATTCATAGTGGTAACACTATAATAAAAGATGAGCATTATTAACACAAAATTCACTCTAGTGTTTACGGCTAATAAGGGGACTGTGAGGTAAGGTAGAGAGAAGAAACACAAAGGATCTCTACAACATTATTACTGTTTCATTTCTTGAGCTGGGGCTAGAGATCTGGGTGATCATTTCATTTTTATTTTTAAAACTACATAAACTTTGTATACTTTTGGATATTAGAACTTCAATAAAATTATAGAAAAAGAAACAGAGAGAGGGAAAAAATAATTAGGTATAATTGTCAAGATGGAGCTAAAAAATAACATGGATGAACAAGGTGCTACCCACATCCAAGCTTCCTTCCCAGGTCATGCAATGCCTCTCTTCATCAGCTCCATCAATCAATAAAGGCATAATCACTCCTGTGATACCTTTAAGAAAAGAACGTGGCTCACACCTGTAATCCCAGCACTCTGGAAGGCCGAGGCGGGTGAATCACGAGGTCAAGAGATCAAGACCATCCTGGGCAACATGGTGAAACCCTGTCTCTACTAAAAATACAAAAAATAGCGGGGCATGGTGGCATGTGCCTGTGGTCCCAGCTACTCAAGAGGCTGAAGTGGAAGAATCGCTTGAACCCAGGAGGCGGAGGTTGCAGTGAGCTGAGATTGCGCCACTGCACTTCAGCCTGGCGATAGAGCAAGACTCCATCTCAAAAAAAAAAAAAAAGAGAAAGAAAAGAACATGCTCTCTCAAAGCTGGGCACG